>JAHLSL010000007.1:38563000-39157172 GCA_025920805.1 Petroica traversi
AGGGGACGATTGGGGATACAAACAGGCCACATGGCTAACCCAGGACAAGAACTTAAAAACCATGGGTTCAAAATGTCAAGGTTGGTGACAATAATGTAGGTAATTGCTTGGTGTTTAAATGTAATTGACCAGCTTCTCCATATTGAAGATGGGGATACTTTCCAAAGACACAGCTGAGGTGAAGAGTTGCTGCTAGCCTCCACCCTGCTTCCAAAAAATATCCTATTATATGCATTAGGTAAAAGATCTACTTAAGGAACGCTAAAATTCTTGTGTTCTCCAGGAGTAAAAAATACAATGTCAAACACTATGCAGTGTTTCACCTAATGTCAACATCTACATGTTTTTCAGTTTACCTTCTTGCTTCTCTAAGTCTGATCACATGTATTTTGACCAAAATACGTTTTGATGAAAATATGTATTTCAGGATACTTGAGTGTCAGATGCTGCACTAGATTCCTATTATAATATCTGTACATCCACAAGTATTGAATGAAAATGATGGGTTGTTGATTTGCTGCTTAGCTTTTCTAGCTGAAAATTTTAGTAGGTGATTTGATGTGTTGTTTCCATACATGCTCAGAATAACTTAGTAAACTCTGTTTCCTCCTCTTGTCCACTGAGAAAAAGTGAAAGAAATTAAGGTTATAGTAGACCTGAATCACAACATTTTAATTGAATTCAACTTGAATCAACTGGGTTAGTTTGCTGATTTATTTTTTGATTTATTTCCTCTAAACCGCTATGATGCCTTAAAGGAATATATGCATGGACTAGACTTTCTGACATCCAGAGTTATGTGTGCCAGTTAAACCTTTGGATGAACCACTTTGTCATATTTGAGGATAAACAGCTAAAAGACAGGATGGCCAGCAGTGAGGAACAAATCATAGGGCACTACAGAGGCTCAGGTAGACTCCATACAACCCAAAATCAGGCTGACACAGGTGGTGCTGCTTGGGAATGGGAAAATTTTTCTTTTGATCCACAAATCTTTCTCCAGGCATACTTAAACATTGTGGTTGCATGTAAATGGTAATTGTGATGGAAAATGAAGGTGTAATTTGAAATGTTGAATTTTCTCAAAGAATGGGAATTACAACTTTTAATCTGCTTTGAGGTTTCTTTTGTTTTGTTTTGGAGTTTTTCTTGTCATTTTTTAGATTTTCTGGATAATTTAGGATATTACTAGCCCAAGAAATTTAGAACTGAGAACAACTGAGAACTGGCACCATGGTAATATTTGAAGAGTTTTGTACCTTCAAAAGTGATAAATGTGTATTACAGCTATTTGAAAATCTTAGCTGATATTTTGAGATGAGAAATGTTCCAATTAAATGCAAAACTTCTTTTCTTTTAACGACTGAATACTGAATGGCTGTAAGTTTAAAAAAGAAAAAATGCGATTAGAGCAATTGTTGAGGAAATGTGGCCACATCATGTGGTTGAAATGTAAATACCTGGTAAGCCTAGGAGGAGAAGATTTTTTCCCATGTGGGAAGCAGACATAATTGGCAGTGGCAGCTACAGTGCAGCATTGCTGGCAGGGATGTATCCCCTTGCAAGGGCTGCCCACAGATGCAGCCACGTCCAGCTCCCGGCCATGCCTCCTCCTCTGGCATTTCTGCAAAACTCTGCTTGCTGCTGGGGTCATATTGTCCATGCTCAGTGCAGCAGGGAAACACAACCAAGAGCTGAAGGCATTCAAGTTATGGTGGAGGTAGACCTACCTGTCCCTCTGGTAACAAACATCCCTGTTAGTAATGATTTTGAAGCAGTTTGCCTCATGAGAAGTGTTGGTGGTGACTGTGCTCTCTACATTCAAGAGCAGGCCACTCAAATGGGAAGAAGTAATGGAAGCTTGTGCTTCCTTGGAAGTCATGTAATTTTTAATTTCTTTCTGTGCTCACGTTTAAAATACTTGTAAGTTTATTTAATGAAGTTATTATGGAATTCACTTAATATTTATTCCCCATCATAACGAATTTATTGCCCATCTGTACTCCATCTTTATTTGTATGTAATGACAGAGAGCTCCACTCCACAGGGTATTGATGGAGGTGATTGTTATGGACAATTTTCCAAGGCTGCAAATTCATAAGGAATAAATAGGCCAGGAAAGAACTGCAATTGGAAAGTTTTATCATGAAACTAGTCTGTGAACTCTAGGAATACATTTCCTTACATGGTTTTCTTTGATTTCTGGTGAAAAAGCTATGCACATGTGGCATTGGTGTATAGCTTACAATGTGCAGTGTTATCCTAACCATGTTTGTGCTATTATTAGTGCTCTACACAGTTTTTCTGAGGGACTTGAGAAAGAGAAAGAGGATTTTTGACCACCTAGTGTGGGAGAGGAAAAATGGATTCCTTCCCCAGAAGCACAATCCAGGGAAGCCTCTTTTCTCTCTTATGTACATATTTTTTCCCATTTCACAACTGTACATGTCAGGATTGGCCATTTATGTTATGCTTCCGTGCACAGCTTGAACACAAGATGTTACTTTTTGCTTGAGGTGACCAATAATTAATTGTTCTTCTTGACTGATATCTAAGATGGACATCAGGCATTCTGAGCTGCCATAAACTGCTTCTTTAAATAAATTGTTTATTTTGTGGTGCCATTTAAAATAATCTATTCACTGGTTGCTTATGCTGGCCTGTGGCAATGCTAAGGCATTGAGCCTTGTTTCATGTTGACATTATTTGGTATAGTCTTCTCTTTCATTACTTATGTTAAACCAAAGTTAAATCTCTCTGCTTTTTTTTGCAGGAAAAGAAAAAAATTGAATCCTTCTCTTACTGGACAAGACTTCTCTATATTAAAGGGTTAAACTGCTCTGGTGTGGCTGAAAGTGGATAAATTCTCTTAATTAGGAGCTACTTTGAATTCATTCTCACAGGGATTATCAGCATTTCACTGGGGCTTTTTTTCGGTTCCCTTCCCAATACCTGGATTTGTAGATCTGCTTGAAGTTTTTAGGGCTCTTAGTTCCTGTGACAGAGTCTCTAAAATACACTGTTTGGTTCATATGAGTCACTACCTTTGAATAATTCATTGCCTCATTGTTTACATGTGTTCTCCCAATAATTTAAAAATATTTTCTTCCCTGACATTGATTAATTCAATAGCTTGCTTTTTTGGAGCAAAGTGAAAAACCAGGCAAATTAATCTACGTATGGAGCTTTTTTGTAACCTCAGAAGGAAGTGGTGATATAATTCAAGGTGCCTTAGTTCCCAAACAGGAAACAAATACATGGAGTAGATGGCATATAATGACTTAGAATGTAGGTACATGGCTGTACCTGCTAGGTGTGCATGTATATGGAATAAAATGCACTCTCCATGAGGGCTGGGCAGGATTTCTCCCATGAGCTGCTCTGGACATGAAGGTTACTGTGTGTGTCATCCGGCAGAGTAGGAGCTGCTTTTGAAACAACCATGCAGAACTTCAGATAATGTTTGGATCAGCATGGCTGTGGGTGGTGGAATCAGGGACCCTGATATATATTGAATAAAGGGCTATAAAAAAACCTGTCAGCTGAGGTAATGTAGACAAGTCATATAACATATAAAAGAACTTACTGAACTGTGAAGACTGACATTTGCATCATAAAATCAGGCTTTGTTTAACTAAGTTAATGCATTTTAAACTAGTTCTGTCTTTTGGAGAAATAAAACAGAAGCAAGGAATGATTAAAAGTGAAAACAGATTGGATCTCATTTTTTAAACCACATCAGGTTTAATTCAGTAGACATATTAATTTTCACTTTACCACTGTTGGAAGCAATGAAAGGTTTTCATGAGCGCTGTGCTTATGCATGGCCCCAAGTTTGACCTTCACTTGCGAGTAATTTGAATTGTGCATTTCCTACAAAGAAATTCTGAGATCCTGAATGGAATGTCCCTTTCTTTCTACCTCTTTTCCTTCTACAAAACTAAAGGACTTTTCCTCCCACCATTTCAAACTAATGGTTTTTGTTGTTGCTATAAAATTACCCGATAGCTTGGGCGACAAGAACAATACCAAATTCTTCTTGTGCTTTCTCCTCTCCCACCAGTTCCTCTATTTCAGCAGCAGCCATTTCACCACTCTATTTTTATTCCCTAATTTTCTGCTGTGATATAGCCTCTTTTTTGTGTGGATATTTTTTTTCACTTAGCAAAAGTTTTCCCTAACTTGATTAAGCTTATGATTAATTTGGTGACTTTACCAAGTGTTCCTGTTTTCACTAGTACAACACCTCTCAGGTGACGAGAAAATGAGGTTAATTCTCCAAGTAGCCGGTACCTAGTTAATTGATTTCTGTTTACTCAGACAACACTTACTTGATACTTATGTCTGTATCCATGGTCCCTTTGATAACTCCTTTTCTCTATTCTTTATTTACCTTTTATGCAAGTGACTTTCCTTGTTTTGACTGCACAGTAACAACATTTTAAAATAACTCCTCAGAGAAATTTTCTATTACCCTAGGTTCATATTTTTTTACATTAAACTTTATTATCAATTTTGTTCATGGTGGTAACAAGCAGATAGAAGCCACCAAGCAGGGAGAGTATTTGGAAAACTCCAGCAAAATAACTGGAAAGGCATTTTGTGGGGCAGAATAAAGTGATCAAAAAGAACATTTTTTATTTTCTACTTAAAGTCAGAATTTTGTCACTGTATCCATCAAAGATCAGAAGTTTCATCTGCTTCAAGGTTCGCTAAAAAATCCTGCTGATCAAATTAGCAAAATGTCCAAATGATCACCCTGGCTAAATTATGGTGATTTTGGAATACTTAGAATACAGCTTCAAATGTTTTAAAACTTGCTTTGTTAGGGGTTACTAAAGTTTAGACTAATAACTTGACACTGCAATTTTCTGCTGACTCCATTATTATAAATTTCCCTATTCTATCCTACAGTGGATTTGTTGCAGCTGGTAAGTTTTGATAATTGCAGTGTGTGTTTTACATTCTTTAAAAAGTAGGTAGTATTTATTTAGCTCAAATAGGTGTTGAAAAACACTTCTAAAAAATTTATTTTTTTTGTGGTGGCATGTGAGTATTTAATTTTAATGATTATAAATATGAAACTTTTGGGTACCAGAGTAAAAACCATTGTGATAGAATTTTTATAATGGGACTTACCTCTGAGACTGCAGGACCAGAAGTACTCTACACTCATGTATTCACTGGTGAATTTTCGGTAGGCAAATTACAATTGCAGTGCTTAAATTGGTTTAGAGCACTAGGGAAGACATCTTAAACATTTTAATAAATAGGAAGAGTTTTAGTTCTGTTTTATACCTATACCAAAAGATAAATTTCCCAGTGAAATTTCTTTTATGAAGTGGAGGACACCATGTTCATCTTTGCACGGCTTCCTGAAATTTGATTTAACTTTCCATCTGCCTTGCATAGCAGCCCACCAAATTGTGCTTTGCCCAGCTTGCTTACTTCAGCAAGACAAATACCTGAGACAGTATTGGCTGTATCATTCTCAGCTTCTTTATTTAACCTAGGACTTCCTACCAAACCGTAGTTTTAGGGCAGAAGCAGCACCTAAAATCCATATTCCGTACATCTTTTGAATATTTAACATCTTTCTAGTGAGTCCTCACTTTTTTCTTTCTAGTTATTTTTCCCCAGCAGCTTCCTTTCCTCCCCAGCAGGTGCCAACTTGGCACCGTGCAGGCTTCCTCTGAACTCGGAGCTGTGGCTGCTTCCAAGGCTGTTTAACAGGGAGCTCTTATGTGAGCAAGTGCAGCTGGAATTTTGCTCTTCCCCCTGCTCTCCTCGGCCCTCCCCCCGGCTCTCTGGGCAGCAGCAGTGCCCTCGCAGCCTGACGAGCCGGGGAGTGGGAGCACTTTGTCACCTGCCGGGAGCCAGCCCGGCGCCCGGGCGGGCAGCCTGACGCGGGAGCTCGCAGAGATGCTCCCGCAATTAGGAGACCACGCACCACGCAGGGCTGGAACTGCACGGGGCTGCAGTGCATCTTTCCTGGCCGAAATGGCACACGGAGCAGCCACCAGCCCGGCCTCTCCCTTGCGCTTCCTTCTTCCTTCCTTTGTTTCAAATGAAATCCATCCTGTCTCATGAACGGCACAGGGGCTTTGTTTCTGCCTGTCTTGCTCCAAAAGCAATAAGCTTCTGCCAAAGCTGATGGGACAACTGAGATAATGAATCTATTCAAGAAAAAAGAAAACAACAATGATCTTGGAACAGATTACTGCTATGGTGTGAAAATGGAGTAAAATGGCACTACTGCCTGTTAGTTTTATTGTTCTCTTATTGTATCTGAACTACTAAAAAATGGCTCTGTGAATTTTATCTTATTAAGGAAATAAGATGTTCAAGCACAAGAAAGATCACAAAGGAGGGATATATATATAATCACTTGTTGCAAATTTTGTCTATTTTAGAACAAAGTTTTGTTGTGTCTCAATCATTATTAACTAAAACATCTTCACAGCAGATAAGTAAATTTTTATTAGAAAAGCATAAGTCCTAGTTTTAATATAAGCACTAATATTAGTATGAATTAAGGATTAGCATTTCATCTTAGCATTAATATAGGCTTTAGTATTGCATCTTGGAGACAGTAGATGTCACAGGGATGTAAATTACCCAAGTTTTATTATAAATCAGTGGTAGAGAAAGAACACCTGAGCATCCAGACGCCATTAATGCTTTTGTATAGAGAGGCATGAGAATGTCTGGAAAGTGAATCTTTAAACAACCTGTTTCTTGTAATCTCAATCTCTTCTTTCTTGCACAGTAATTAGGGGCAGAAAGACTGGGGAGAAAAAGAGAGGTTTAGTAACTTCAGAATTTACTTGGACTGCACAGATACCGGTGGTAAATTTGCATAGATGTGACATGGGGAACCAGTGCAGTCTCAGGGAGAAAATCTGCAGTGTCATGAGAAGCCCCAATATCAACAAAAGTGTAGGTTAAAGTGCAGCTCATGTTTATTGTGTGTGTCTGTGTGTAACTGTGCATGTGTGCTGTTGTCAGTGATGGAGAAGGAATAGGATACACAGAACCTCAGCACAGCATCTACTGCCCTCTGAAACGGGTTGTGCTGGAGGTGTCCAGCCTAGGCTTAGCCTCCTGCAGTGGCACTGAGTGTCAAAAACCCATAGCTGCATCCTGTTGAAACAAAAGGTAACTGTGCCCCCAAAGCAAGTAACACACTGATGCAGTCAGTGTGCCAGCTGAAGCATTCTACTTTAGACATGCTCACCCTTTCCTGAGGAACAGGATCCCTGTAATGCTCCTTTATAGTTGCTTCCTCGGCTGTATATGCAAATTTGATCGTCTGAATTTTTAAATTATCAGTGTGCAGGGAATATCACATAGAGGGGTGCTGTTCTAGGATTGCCAGGGTACTCCCTCAGGTGGCATCTCCCTCACTGCCGCTCTTTATCACTGCTCACTTTAATTTTCCTCTCTGCACCTGATTAAGTAGAGAATTTCCAATGTTATATTTTACCTTGGTGTTATCTGGGCTGCCTGTTTGCAAAGTTTCTTGAGGGTTTGCATCACATACTGTTCTGCTTTAACTTTGTGGTATTTCAAAGAAGCTGTTTACCTTAAAGTAGGAAGGGATTAGGATTGCAGCGTTTGATTAAGAAGGCCAATGGGATCCTGGGGTGCATTAGAAGAGCACTGCCAGCAAGTCACAGGAGCTGATTAGCCTCTGCTCAGCCCTGGTAAGTGAGGCACATCTGGAACATCTGGAGTGCTGTGTCCTGCTCTGGGCTCCTCAGGACAAGAGAGACATGAAGCTGCTGCAACAGGACCAGTGGAGGATGACAAAGATGATTAAGGGATGGAAGGACTTTCTCTTACAAGGAAAGGTTGAGGGATCTAGTCCTGTTCGGTGTCAAGAAGAAAACGCTGAGAGAGGACCTCATCAACCTCTATGTGTCTGAAAGGAGGGTGCAAAGAAGTTGGATCCAGGCTCCTCTCAGTGATGTCAAGCAACAGGACAAGATGCAACAGCAGAAACTGATTCACAGAAAATTCCACCTGAACGCCTTTACTGTGCATGTGACCACACACCAGAACAGGCTGTCCTGAGAGGGTGAGGAGTCTCCCTCACTGATCAGAAACTTGGAAGAGACTACTCTGCATATGCATTTTTTTCTCTCAAAAAAACTGCAAACTCTTTCCAGAAAGCATTTTCACAGCATGATGGTTAAGTTCCTGGGTTCTGGGCAAAGGAAATGGTGGGAATATTTTCCTTCACCTTTTAGACCATTTCACTGTTGGTTCCCTTATTTGTAGGAAATTCAAATTTGCTTCAAGACATATTTATTTTTCAGTTATGTTTTGCTAATAAGACCTCCAAATGAGGTTTTCCTTGTTTCCATATCTGTGTTTTCTGTGTATGTCTCTCTACATAGATCTGAAACTGTTCAGCCTGCTTTTAAATCAAACAGTTTGAATACAAACAGTACTGGCCAAAACAACACCAAACTAAGATTGCTTCCACACTTATTAGGCTTCTTTTACACACTCAAGATGTGGTGACCCTAAAAGTCTGAGTGTTAAACTTCAAGTCAAACTACCATGCTCATCAGAAATTTGAATCCCTTATCTAATCCCTTATCTACAACCTAAGCTAGGTTGTATTAAAAAGTGTGGGGTGTGTGTGTATGGAGGTTGTTTATTGAATTTTGATATTTAGATATCTGTGTAAATGTACCTATTCTCATTACTGCTATTCTGCTAGTCTATATGTTGTCCTGAGAACTCTCTTGAAAATATTTTTAGTCGTAAGTTCAATAATCAAAATATCAGATTTTGGAATAATTCAAGAATATCTGCCCACTAATACGTACAGTATAAGGCATGTGTAGATCTGTTTAATCTATCTACTGTGGAAGAATAATTGCATAGGTTTTCAGCAATTTTACAGTCATCATGAAGCATATATGAGTCATGCCCAGCCCATGAGGGAGTAGAGAGAGTATTTATAAGGTACTATTATGGTATCATACGTTGGTATTTCCGCTAGGCTTTCTACCACATGCACTGCTTAGTTAAATTCTCATTCCCTTTTGGAGTAGTTGTAGCAAAAAATCTGGTTTTGCAGCTCTCCTGGTATTTTCTGAGAGCCTGAAAATACTACACTCCTTTATCACTGCTGCCAAAGAAAGAATAGATGTCACTGAACTTGATAGTGGGCATCACTTACTTGAAAAGTTAACAGGTTTTCCCAGTTCTTTCAACACCTGTCAGGAAGGCTGCCTAAATCAATTTATAATGGACAGAACCTGACCAACAAGTTAAAATTATAGCTTATTAGATTGTTCTTGTTCTTGTTCTTTTTTGCTTTTATATATTTCTCTGCTTTCCTTCCTGAAATTCATTACCACCAGCAGCAAACAGTTTGAATGAAAGGACAGTTCACTCTGATTCTGAAGAGCTGTGTATTTCTGTTTTCCATTTCACAAAACAAAATAAATAATAAAAAATACATTATAATGTGTTTGCAATAGATTGAATCTCCACTGAAAGAGTCAACTTTGTTTCTTAGCAGAAATCTAACCTATTCTCCTGACAGACATTGTGGAAGTAGATAGTACTGTTGTTGTTATTGTTGCTATTATTATTATTTTATTAGATGTTTTGTGCCTTAGGGAAAGGAGTATGGGGTGGCAGTTGCTACGGAAACTGGTTTGAAAGAATGTTATCGAGAATCCATGAATCTGTTTCTAAGACAGCTGTCAACGTGGACATAAATTAGACTTATCCTCATTAGTTAGGTGCTTTCTTTCAGGGGTGGTGGTTGTTAATCTGACATCTTCCATATTTGAGAGATTTTCTTGTGCAATTCTTCTTATTTACAAGAACAGAATGGATGTTAATGGAATGAATGTTTTCATTAATTTGTTTTTGTTATATATTCTAATGCTAAGTAAAGTTGGTTTTTTTCTCCCCCAAGATGCTGCTAAGGAAAAGACAGCTTTTTTTTTGTTGTTGTTGTTGTTTTTAATTCCACAAATTCTGATGGCATATTTTCCAGAAATACAAGGTGGTAAACTCATAGAACAGGATACAGACTTGTTTAGTGTGCTCAAACTCTTCATCCTTATGGGTTGTTCCTTGGGGTGATAATTCAGCTGTACAGTTTTTTCATAGCTCTAGCTGTTCTGCCCCATTAGTCTTATACCCTAATCTCCTCTTTCTGTAGCTCCTCTATGCATAAAGTAGAGAATCCATTTTAATCAGCCAGTGTCATCTTAGCCAATTGCTGCCTTTGGGGAACTGAGTACAGGCTCTTAACTCTGCTTTTTTCAGCAGTTCCTTGCAAGGCATTTCAACAACTGTACAATTTTCTTAGTAGGGAAGCAGTGGTTATTCTGTCTTCATGTCCTCATGTGCTCTGAAACTTATTCATATGCTGCTTATTTTTTAGTTTTCAAACACTCTTGTAAGGGACATTTTTAGCCCATCTCATGTAACCTCTAGCTGCTAAGTTTCCCCTACATCTGCTCATCCCAAGAAGTGTTTATTTGGCTGGTAGTTAATCATATTGGCCAACTAGACAAGTAAGCATTTTTGGGTGATATTTGGGTGTATTTTGAGTCCTTCATCATCCTTCTTGTAATTTATTATATTTCAGTATTTTGTATCTCCCTTTTGATTTGTAGAATTGATGTCTTTTTCCTGGTGTTAGGAAAATGAAACTAGACATGGTTAAAGGGGTTGGGGTCTTTACCTCAGTATTTTAATCAGGATCCTGTTTGATGCAACCACTTCACCCAGGTGAAAATGCAAAATGCACACCCACCATCAATCACACACACCAGTTATAGACCTTACACATCAGCATATCTAACAAGGGGGCCCAATAATGGGGCTGGGGTGGGCTAACCCCTAGTTTACAGAATCCTCCTGTCAGGAGACCTTGGGTTCCTCAGATAGTAGGATGTTTGGTCTCCCTGGCTCTGCAGTTCTGGGGTGTTTAGTCTCAGGCCTGCAGAACACTTACAAAATACTAAGCACTAAACTAAGTAAAAGGTTGCAAGTATGCATACTGCTAATACTTGTGGATACAGAGAACTGTGTAAAAGGTATATAAAAGAAAAGACAAAAATCATTCCGGCATCAGAATCAGTATGGTGATAGTCAGAAATTTTCTCTGGGAGGGCAGAAACAGATCCTGACCTATCCTATAGTTAGAAGTGTCTTGTTACAAAATATTGTGGGGCTTTCTAATCAAGCTGGAAAAGGGAACAACTGCTTTCTCATTTCCTATGGAGATAAAAAGAGGTAATTACCCTAGAAAGTTGAGGCTGGCCATATTTAAATTAGAAATGGGTACTTATTAACATGACTGAACATGATGAACTGCTAAAACAAACTGTCATGGAAGGTGTATTTTCTTATCTTTTGATGTCATTTCTATCACTTTTGGAAAACATG
Source organism: Petroica traversi (assembly GCA_025920805.1). Lineage (NCBI taxonomy): Eukaryota > Metazoa > Chordata > Aves > Passeriformes > Petroicidae > Petroica > Petroica traversi. The sequence continues at coordinate 38,574,431 of JAHLSL010000007.1, forward strand.
CCTTAGACAAATACAAGTTAAACTTTCATTAAATGCAATGAGCTCAGTGTAAGGGCAAAGTATTGACGGCAGAAGTTGGATTATGCAGAATACTCACTTCATTCTCAGTTTTAATAAATCAATAATTGAGTCGTTTTCCCTCTTTTCACTTCTATTTATAATTCACCAGGTGAAACTGACCATAAATAGTATTTTTATTTAAAAGTTTTCATTGCTAGCTTGTGTAAAAATTTGTGACAACTGAGAGAAAAGTGCTGGAGTTGAATGTAGGACTCTCCACATTTCTATAGCAACTCCTTAATGCAAACCTGTAGGCTGTGAGCAAATAGCACTGGAGCTATGCTGTCACTTCATTAGGCCCCTGTATGTCCTGCATTGCTGAATCCTGTCATTCCACTTGAGATCTCATTCCTGTAGGCAGGATCTAGTGTTGGCTATGATGATTTTTTTTCAGGGTACGAATAGCTGCTTTCTTGAAGCAACCAGATATTGCAAAGTAATTTCATTATGAAAGAGCTAACAATAGTGAAAGTCCTAAAATATTTTGTTCCTTGGTAAAGTATTGGACTAGATTTACTGAACCTGAACTGCTCTTTTTCTATTTATGATACTTTGCACTGATGCAGTCATCTTGTTTTAGATTTACTTGCCTGCAGAAATAAATGTACACCTACTTACCCTGCTGCATTTTTCCTGTTCTGATAAGATTGCAGGCAGAAAACATTCTCAGTTGTAAAGGGTGGAAATTGTATAATGGGATTAAGCAGTTTGTGACATTTGCATTTTAAACTGGTATGTTTAATGACTATGAGTAGGTTCCATTTAACTTTCATTCAGGATGAAACTTAGCCATTATGACTGCTCAAATGTCATTTCCCTACACCTGTGTGTATGCAATGTTTGCTGATAATAGCTGTTGACTGAAATCTGATCATCAGACACCCATTTCATCTATGCTGGTTTTCATTTTCAGAATTGATGTCAATGATTCAGACTTGGGGGTTTGTTTGTTAAGCATAGTTCTGGTCCTTTGGTTCTTGGACTACATTATGTCAAGTGCTCCTAGAGCTGCATTTCACAGTTAGAAATCTGTGTCTGATTGCAGCACATTCCTGATACCTGCTCCAACATTTCAGTGCAATGTATGTTATTAGGAGCTTAGCAAGGAAGTGAAACAAGAGTTCTGTTCATTATATTGTACATTCTACAATAATTTTACCAGATTTTCACATCCCTAGTTCTTTTAAAGAACAACAGAATAAAAAAATTCCTAAAAAATAAGGAAAACTGCTGGCAAGTAAATACAAATGTTAAATAAAAGTTATCTGTGGTAACATTGAGAGAAAATAGGCAATTGCTTTCAGCTGCTATTTGCAGAGATCCTGAGATCTTAATGAGTCTTATTACAAATTTATTTATAGACATACATACACACACATATACATATACAAATACGTTCTTTCAGTTAATACCTTTACTTGAATACTTTTTTTAGTGGCTTAGTTATGCATATGATTTGAGGAACATTGCATTTAAGAATATTTCTGTGGAAAAAAGAGCTCCTGTTTTGCTTAAAATGCTTACTTAAAATGATTACAAAGGACAGGCGATATTTATCCCAAGATTTTATTCCAATTGTTTGGCTCAGGCTTTTTATAATCTGTTTAGTTGGTGATCAATGGTCCTTGATATGCTTTGTGACTTATCTCAAAATCACTCACATTTGCATCTGGAAGATGAGATGAGAACTCACGAGTACAACCTTTCATCTACCCTGTGCTCCCTATTAATAAAATTATTAGGAATAGCATTTACTCCGATTGTAGTCATTGGCTTAAAGCACTGCAGAAAATTAATATATAATTCTACTTATGCAGGGATTTTTGGTGGATTCAAGAGGGCTTATAAACCCAAATGTCACTGGAATTCTGTGGAAGTGTCTGAGAATCTCAACCATTTCACTGTGTCCCAGTCACTGTCAGTTTAAAAGGTTAAAAAAAACAAAAACAGAAAAAAAGAGAGGGAACCAGAAAACCCCTTACACTTGGTGATTTGTTCTTGGTTACTATAGTAATGAATCCTGTATGAAAACCCACACAGTTCTGACTGCAATCCAGACATGCAGATACTTGTCAGAAAAGAAAACAAAGAAAGAATAAATTCAATAGTATAACATTGAATGGTGGTGTGAACAAAATCTGTTTGGATGAAATTATTTACCTGAATTTTAATCTGGACCTTACTGTTTTGGACACAGATACTAAATAATTCTTTCAGACTGTAACCACAGCAAGCATGAGTACTTGGTGGAGCATGGTGCAGGTAGTCTAAAATTAAGCTCAGAGTACAGTTCTGGCTGATGTTCTCAGGGTGGGTGACCCCTCCACTATTCAATTTTTCCCTTATATGTCCTCCATCCAAATGTGCAGGGACCATAAAAATTATTTTTACAATAGACCCCTTCTGTGTCTTCAGAATTTCCAGACATCTATCTACTTGGACCTATGGCTTCCTTTTCTTTCTAATAAAATTAGGTCATCCTCTCAATGCAGCTCTGAGCTTGGATTTTGCTTCTAGAGTTCACCCTGTAGCTTCTAGGTTCCCATCTGTAGGCCTGGGGAACTTCCAGACCTTCTTCAAGCTGTGAGGTTTCCTGCAACTTGTCTCCAGAGCATTTTGTCCTCCCTGAGGCAGTGACAGGAACTAGATGTTCCTTTAGCTTCTCCTCCAAAGGTATCCTGTCCTATTCAGTTGAACTGGGAATTTTTTTTTCCTATTCAGTTGAATTGGGAATTTCACTCCAATATTCATTGTCGCTCTGTTAATCTTTTCTGAGTGCAGTTTTTTAATAGGTTTATAATTGAGTTTAAGAATTTTCTGCTTTAAGGGTTTTAGAAAGAAGTTATAAATTCTTGTATTTCATAGAAATACATTTTGTTAGATATGTGATTTAAATTATACCATGAGATCTGTTTGGTTTGCTTCTCACCTGGTAAAGAGCAGGGTCAGAAGGTGCAGACAGCTCTGCTGCCTGAACTGATTCCAACTCTGAAACTTGACAGACTTCAGTTTTCTGGATTGGGGTAAGCACTAAAACAAAGAAACTCTTTAGTTTGTTGAGATGTCAGGACTCTTTAGCCTGGAAATCCATGTATGATCTTTTAAGGTTTTTAAGGTCCCAGATGGACACTATGATATTTAGGACACTGGTAGTGAGAAAACCATAAAATAGGTCCCTTAATGTGGTATTTTGTGTGTTTTCTGATTCGCTGTTATCAAACCTTTTCAGATCTGGGACCTGTTGCACTGGTAGCTGCACACAGTGGTCTCAGAATTCGGTTTAGAGCAGAAATCCTGGCTCCTGCTTCTGCAGCAGGTCCTCTGGCACTGCTAGATCTGGGTCCTCGTGGTCCTGTCTTCTGGCAGGACTAGAAGCATGAGGATATTCCCCATAGCCCAGGGTTTCAGATCTGGGCTCCTCATCTCCTTAGTAAGGACTGGTAAGGATGTGATACTACAATGATTCCAGCATCTTGTTCATGAGCTCTGAGTTTTTATCCTCTTTACAACTGGTTTTAAGATATAAAATATTCTCTAGTTTCAGTAGATACTAAACCCAAAGAGGAGGACAATCCGAATTTTCATATTGAACGTCACAACTGGCCAAAGCCACTCATATTTATGTTCACTCTAATTCTTCAGTTTGCCATTGTTGAATCTGAACTTTTCAACAGAGGTTGTGCACTACTGCATCTTCCCAGCATAAGCTATTCAAACCTAATAAACCTTCTACTCTGAGCAAATACTCATAGTGAAACAATTCACCTTTGAAGTGTTTTAGTGGGTATCTCCTATCTCAAGTCAGAAAATAATCTCATTAAAGATGCTAATAAATTAAGCTAATTGTTTCAATCCTATCTATTAGTGACTACTGTATTACATGGATCAAAAGGCTGACTTTAAAATGTTTTTATCTCATTATTAATAATTACTTCCATTAAGCTTTTTTCTTTAATGTTGCCTCAGTGCTTTACCTGAGCAATGAAAATGCTTTAAAAAAAAAGAAATTTTATTGTTGCTGTTGTAAACATAGAAGATACCAGTCTGGCTTTTAAGAGAGTTTGTAAATCTTGGCTCTTACTTGTAATAGCCATGTGTTGTAGAACCTGCAGAACTTTAATGGATGACTTATACAATGTCATGTCCAAATGATCTAGGCCTGCATTTACTGCGTTTGTACAAAGTCACCTCAGTGGGATTTGGTGATGACCCTTTTATGTCGAAGTTTTAACGGGGCTATAACAATTCAGTCTTCCTTTGTCACTGTGCTGACAATGTCCTCCTCCATGGTCTGAAAAGTCACTTGTAAATGAGGTCAGCAATTTCTGTCTGCTGAAGCTCTATAAGGTAACAACAATGGTTACAGTGAAATGTGATTGAAACAAGCTTACCCCAGAAACATCTCATCAATAACTCTTTCCCCTGCTCCCTGCTGCCCTAGGCAAGTGGGAGAAAGAAACAACAGCGAGTCCCCTCCTGTTTATGGTCACTCAACCAGATTTAAGTTAGGAGCATATGCAGGAACTGCACTATTTTGTCAGACTAGTGATACATCTACCTATTTTTTTCTTGAGGCCAAACAGTATTTGGTGTTTTTCAAAATGTACAGGCCACTCCAAGATAGGAAGTTATTGATCTTGAAAAATTCCTTTCTGAAGCCCATGTTTAGTTAATACTGTGAAGTATGAAATTGAACTGTATTGTGCTTGTGTTAAGTATACTGAAATCATTAATTTGATTGTCTCTTAAACTTTTTTCCCTAGATGGTATCTGTAAAGTATACGAAAGTAAATAAAATTTAATTTTCTTTTTGCTCAATTCTTAGGTTTGAAATCAAAGTTCATATCCTTTGGCACCTAAAATACATTTTGGTATGTTGTTTAATTGAAGAAGCTGTGTCATTGCTGGTGGGCTTTTGAGTCCTCCAAGGCTGAAGCAGGTGCTATTAGAGCCCCACACTCTCTGTTCTGAAATTCTGGTAGAGGCTGCACCCCAAAATCACAGTCAGGTCATTTAGGAGGGGGTCATTATCCACTGAACTGAAAGTCGGTCTTTTTGGCTTAAATAATCAAGTAATATGGACTAGTGTGTTAAGTATCTGAAGCAGTTCAAATGCTGTCCTGTTGTATTTAATTGGCTTAGTTGTGAAGCTGCTAGTTTCTGGCCAATGGTAAGGGACATTATTGGGTTCTTCTGAAAGTCTACTATGAGTCCAGATAGGTTGGAGAGAAGTCTCTTGGCTGGTTAAGAACATGAGTTTTATTAGTTACTGTGACAGAGCTCAAATGTGGTAGTTCATTAAGCTTATCACACTTAAGCTGTATGTCTACGTTTTTAAGCTTCAATTAAGTGAGAAGAGCAGTGCCTTCTGAATAGGGGACTTACTGCTCATATCTTGCTTAGAGATTTGTGAAAAACTGACATTTATTTTACTCTTCAAGCAATTCTTCATGTAGCACCAATTAAGTATTTTGGTGGCGGTGACTCATTTGTTAGAGGTAAATGTCCAAATGGTGAAATTACTTGGCTTTAACTTGTAGTAAAAGCAATTGATATGAATAGGTATTTCTTTGCCAGCTCAGTAGTTTGCTAAAATTATAATTAAAAAATAGACAATTAAGAAAATTATGCGAGCTTATTAAGGAGTTAACCAGCTCATGAGTTGAACTAAAAGTAGTCTTAAATGGTGGCGATAGCCAATTTCTTGAAAATTATTTTTCATTAATTATCCCATTTTGACATTTTTGTCTTACCAGAATTAAAATATTCTGTATATGATTGTTCTTACAGATACATGCTTGATTATTTCTAAAAAAAACCCCAAGACCTATGGTGCACCATGCAGATCTTGTTCTTTACATAAAGGTGGTGGATCAAAAATAAAATTATTTGGATTCTGTTTCTTCTTTCCCTTTTCTTTATTGGAGGCAATGAGCACACAAGGGAGCAATCATTCAGGTTTTGGATTCTTTCTTTTGACTTTGTTTATTCGTCACTGTTAAGATACAGGAGAAAGATATAGCTGTTCTCATATTTTTTAATGTGACCTAAAGCAAAAGATTTTTATTTATACTTTGTACTCCTTGTTTATATGTTTCTTCTCGCAATTCCTGTTAATTATTTAAAGTTGTTGTTTTTTGTTTTTTTAAATAGTCTGTATTCTTTCAAAGCAGATGCTGCTTGTAAAGAGTATTTTACACTGGGGGTTTTGATACTTGTTTGAGCCTAAAGGATTTTTTTCGATATTCAAAACACCAAAATTAGTCCTTCCTAACAATGACTGCTTTTTTGTATTTTCTCAAGAAAAAGAAAAAAAAACTTTAAAATAATTGGTATATGATAAGAAGGGGATCTTTTGAGTCAGGAAGTTCAGGTCTTGGTCTTGTATAATAAGCTTGCTTGAAAGTAATTTTTGTATTTGTACCAAAGAAAAAGATGAGACCTCTTCTCATCCTGCTGAAAGACTGTTCTAGAATATAATTTCTCTTATGATTAAACCTCCTTTAACATCTTTACGGATCATAGATTTGTTTAGTGATTGTATCTTGTAAGCCTAACATTGTCGCAACTTATTTAGAAAGCCAGGGAGTCTTCCCCTAAAGACTCTTTGGGAAGTATTTGTTATTTCCCCAGTAATCCATCTCCATGTAGTTTCACTTGCTGCTACCACCAATTTATGTTGTTGCTGTTGCTTTTTTTTAAGGTTAGAATTTTATTGACTATTTCTTCCAGTTGTTAAGGTTTTTTGTGCCTTTTCTTGTTAGACTGAAATGTCCTCATAATATCAAGTGTTTTCTGTTTTTGTGCATCACATGGCCATGAGCAAACTGGCTATGTTCCCGCTTTTCTTGAGCTTTTCTCAAAGGCAGCAGAAAGTTGGATGTGATGCCCTGGAAGGCAACCTTCTCTTTCACGACCTAGACATTGAAGCCACATTAACTCCAGAGACCAGTCTGATGAGGCACAGGGTTCCTCTGAGCCTGTGATATCTACATGTCACAAATTAGGATAAATAATACTGTTATGTATGCAGGTATTTTTAAGAGATTTGTAATTCCAATGTTATAAGAAAAAAAAAAATACCACCACCTCCACATACACACATTCTGCTCCCCCTTTGCCTCCCAAACAAAAACAAAATAACAAAGAAAGGCTTATTTTGTGGTTTTAAGGATTGTTTGGGGGATTGGTAAAGAATAATAAAGAAAATACCGAAGTGCTGTTTTTAAAGAAATATTTTTAGTTTATTTTTTTCTTTCTACTCTGTAAGCATATTTGCATATATTAATAATGAACACTGAGCCTCAAGGACAAAACTGCAATCTAAAAATGCATTTCCCCAAATTTGAAGATGTGTTGTTTGAAATTGTTTTTCTATATTAAATCCTGGCCTGTTGTAGAGAGAAAGATATTATGAGATCCTCTTCTCACCTGGAAATTTAATGAAATTAATGAGTCTTGCTTTAGTGCTGCTGTGGTTTGTCGTTGTTGTTGTTATTGTCTTTTTTTTATTATTATTATTCTTTAATTTTGTTTGAAGGACAAGGAAATTATCTCTGCAACAGCCTTTTGCTTGTTCATGTAGGCGAGGGGAGCAACATTGCTCTGATTGCAGGTGTGGGACATTGACTGGCTGGACACTGGGTGTTCTCAAAGTCAATCCTCTCTTCAGGAGGAGAGAAAAAAAATGAAAGGCTCATGGGTTAAGTTAAGGACAGGCAGAGATCACTCACAAATTATTGCCATGAGCAGAACAGACTTGACTGGGACTTTAATTGAATTTATTGCCAATCAAATTCAGAGTGGGGTCATGAGAAATGAAATCCTAAAACACCTCTCCCTTGCTCCTAGGCTTTACATTATTCTCAAATGCTCTGTCTCCTCCCCTCCAGCAGTGCAGGGAGACATGGAATGGGGACTGTGATCAGTCCATCACATGCTGTCTCTGCTGCTCATTCCTCCTCCAAGGGAGGATCCTCACACTTCCAGCTCCAGCCTGGGTTCCTTCACTCAGGAGGCAGTCCTTCATGAACTTCTCCAAAAGAGTCCTTCCTGCAGGCTGCAGCCCTTCATGAACTGCTCCAGGGTCCCCTCCAAGGGGTGCAGTCCTGCTGCTCCAGCACGGATTCCCTGCAGGTTGCAAGTCCTGCCAGGAGCCTGCTTCAGCATGGGCTCCCCACGAGGTCCCAACCTTTTTTTGGGCATTCAGGTACTCCACCTTGCACCTCCATGGGCTGCAGGGAGTCTCTGCTCCTGTGCCTGGAGCATCTCCTGTCCCTCCTTATTCACTGCCCCGAGAGTCTGCAGAGCTCTTTGTATCGCATAAGTTCACTTCTCTCTCTGCTCTGTTTTTCTGCTCCTTCTTCTTTAAATGCATTGTCACAGTGGTGCTACCCCTGCTGCTGATGGGCTCAGCCTTGGCCAGCAGGGTGTCTGTCTTGGATCTGGATGGAGTCAGCTCTGTCAGGCATGGGGAAAGCTGCTGGCAGCTTCCCACAAAGCCATCCCTGCAGTCCCTTCACTAGCAAAACATTGCCATGTAAATCCAGCACAACAGGCAACACTATTAGGCAGCATGACTCTTACTTGGTCAAATAATAGTGGCCTGCTGTTTTTGGGTAAAAAATTATTGCCCTTCTTATAATTTGTGGTCATTCCAAATTTATACTAATAAGCACCATCAAATTGGCTCTATAAATTATTTTTCAATGAAAGAATTCAAAATTAATAACAAAATACCAGTTGGGGAACAGAGTAGATATTGGACCATATAAGGCAATATTATTCTTGTTGTTTAAAAAGTTACAACCTTGAGTGTGTGTGTATAATCTAGCCATTATCATTAATCTCTCTAACACTTATTATGCTAGACATAATGCCTGTAACACCCATCTCTATAAATTATAGTTTATATGCACACAACAGTGTGATATATCTTAGGCTGCATGTCAGGGCCTCCTGATTTAGCAAGATGGGGGAAATTATTTGCTTAAATATTTTCATAGGGCTCATGTTTAGTTATGGAAGCAAAGCAGTAACTTTATACTATTAAACCTCAGTAGGAAAAGAGTCTTACAGCCTCATTAAGACCATTTAGTTGAGCAATTTTTGTTCCTGAAAGTGTTATCAGAAGCAAAATTAAAGAAGTTATGGAGAAATAAATATTAACGGGATATTTGGTTGTCTCCAATTATAAGTAGTTTACAGAGGGTCCTGATATGTCTCAATAATCTCTATCTTGGAGGTGAGAAAGCAAAGCAATTTCATGATTTTGAGATTACTCTGACTTTTACTTCTCCCATCAATTCAAGATGTTGCAAGTAAATTAGAACAAACTTAAAATAAGTGTAAATTTTTTGGAAGCAGTAAGGAACCTATTGAAAAGGCATTGACGGGGTTAAAAATGCTGCTGCCACTAGGTGTCATGCTGGGATCATCTCTCAGAGCATGAGATTATCAGAGGTGCTGGATGAAGGAACGGGATCTCCTGTGTGTATTTCAGTATTTAAAATGGCAAATTTTGCAGGCTGTAGTAGCCCTGTGCCTACCCCGTGTAGCTGGAACGTTCACACATCTCATTGTGTGGGAAGGTTCGGTGCTATGCAACCTGAAGCCAACACAGGTGCTGGACATTTTCTCTTACACCTGATCTGATCTCTCACAGAGATCCTCAAGTCACACACACCTGCTTAGGAAAATGTGTTAAAATTGCTTCATGTGGGTGTACTTGGTAATATAGGGGAAAAAAATATATGATTTTTCTTTTTTTTAATCCTCCTCCAATGTTTCTATCACATAAAGCTCAAATGAACCAACCTCCACCCCCCAAAAAAAAACCCAAAACCCAACTCCCAAACAACCACCAACTTGAACGTAATGCAGCTTTTTTATAAAGAAGGATCCTTGCATGAAGAGTTTGGTTTCATAAACACTGACCACAATGTCAAACACTGAGCTTTCTATTTATTGTAATTAGTTTTATAGTATGTAATTGAGAACATAAAATCATTATGGGGGAAAAGTTTGTATTTTTTTAATAAGCCTGTTGTGCTGTATTTTTTTTCTGTACTTCACTCCTGCACTCAATAAAAATTGTTCCATTTCTTAACAGCTCCTGAAAAGCATCATCTTCCCAACAATTGTAAATACTTGATGGGAGGAAAAACAGATGACTCAAACTCTTGCAGTGAAAGGAAAAGAGGAAATGGGCACGAATTTGAGAGACTTGAATTTCTAGTTATGCAGTAGGAAAAACTTCCAACTGAGCAGCAATTGATTCTCCAACATGTTGCTCAGAGAGGTTGTACAATATCCTTGGAGTTACTGGAAATCCACCTGGATGTGATCTCCCTTGCAGAGGGCAATTGAATTTAGATGATTTCCAGAGATGACTTCCAGCCTCAACTGTTCTGGGCTTTTCTGGGTGTGTTCAGTCTGCCTATTTGAGTCATCACTGGCATTACTTAAAAAACAAGCAAAAAAAACCCAACCCCACAAAAGAAGAGGAAAAAACCCCACCAACCAAACAATGCAAATACCTGCAAAAAAAACCCCACAAGAAATAAAACCATAATACATTATGTTAAACATTGTGATCATAGGCTTTGTCAGATATTAAACAGCTTTGAATAGTGTTTTTTGGTTTGTGGTTTTTTTTCTCCCACAAAAGGAAAAAACCCTTTCTTTGCATCGCATAACCTGTAAGTCTAACAGGTTATAAAGATTCTATCTTTAGAATCTTTTAAACCTACTGTTTTGTTCCAGCCTTGTACATGGCTGAAATATGTACACTCCAGTAGGTAATGGGAATAATTTCCCTCTGTTCTGAAGCTGATTTATGATACTTCTCCCTCCAGCAGCAGTTTCTGTGCTGGAAATTGAAGCATAACTTGGGGTGTATGTAGATATATATATAAATCACCATGCTAACAAACTTTCCTCTGACTTTTCTGGTGCCATGAACAGCAGCCTCACTATGGAAAGCTTGAACTGATCAAAGGTGAAAGGATTTGTAGCCACTTACAGATATTATGCAATATCTGTCCTTCTTGTGCCTCACAGACTCAGGTGTATCTGCATCAGCAGACTTGTGCCCTTCGTTGCACAAAATATTTTTTTTATTTCTGTTATATAAATGCTGGGTCTCAGTCTCCCACCTGAATTCTCCATTTATGAACACAAAGTAGATTTCCTTAGGTATTTTTCCACAAAAAAGAATAGTATATATAGGGCAATGCAGTGTGGCAACACATATGCTGTAAGTTCATACAATGGGTTCTTCTGGGTTTCACTTCTGATGTGTGAATTCTGTTACCTCAGATGTGCTGAGATACAAAACAATTTAATTATACTTTCAAATATCCTTTTTGCCTGTTGATCTGTATCCATTTGTTGTCTTGGTGTATATCTATCAACAAATGCTTTATTCCAAGGACTGCTGGTTTGTTGCATAGTGTTTAGCACAGTGAGACACTAATTTGTGTTCTTTGTGCCTAGTCAACATGGTGGTGAAAAGTTTATTACTGGCAATTAAAGAAGCAGAAGGATTTCTTATTCCTTTGATTTGGTGTTTTCATTAAGAATGTGTGTGAAGTAATAATGAATGTATTTGTACATTACAACAACTTGGGAGGACTCTTGGATACTTGGGAAGACAGTGCACGAATGTAATATTTCCATGGCTCCTGGGGAGAAATGACCTTAAAAGAAAACATACAGAATTGTGTGAAGATAAATTGCAAGTGCTACAAGTAAAGGAAAACATATGCATAGGTGAAAGATACATAAGTGATCAGGCAGTGAAGCATTCAGAAGCACATAGGGAGTTTCAGGAGACAAGATTCTTTAGAAAAGCAAGCAATATTTTGCTGTTGCAGGATAGACAAATGTGTTGGTGTTTATGGAAGAATTATGGGGTGGTTGGGCTCCATGGGAATGGGGCCTCATAAAATCCCCTTGTTGGCAGTATATTGGAAAGACACTGTGTTTGGAATGTGAAGAACTCATAGCAAAGCATATTAATGGTATCTTGAAGGTAAGGAAGGGTTTGACCTGGGTGGAAAAGAAAATAGGGGGGAGGTTAAGGTTTTAAGATATTTTCATTCCAATGAAGTTAATGATTTAAAAATGAGATCTGCACAGTACTTTCTTGATATAGGACAAGAATGTAGCTGAAGAAACAATGTCATATGGTACATTTTAATCCTGGCTATATGAAAATACTGAGATATAATAATGAAAACAAAATTCTCAAAAAAAAATTGCCATTACCACCATTCAAGACTATTTTTAGTTCGAACAATGTCTCAAAATATTGAGATAAAAGAACAGCCCCTTGAACAGTTTGGTGACTGGACACTTTTCTGGATCACCAGGTATCTGCCAGTCTGCGCTTCAGTTTCTGCCTATCTTGCCTGTTGTAGAGAGTTCTCATTAATAAAAATAAATACCTCTTAGGTATTAGTATTCTTAAATCTGAAATTTAGCGTGGTGATATGAATAATACGTGTTTCACCTAGATTATTTTTACACTCCCTGATTAATAATTAGTAAGGACTGTTCCTGTTTCATGTTAGAGAAAAAAAATTATTTTCTTTATCCCCAAGAGTGTATTCATGGGATTGTATTATTGCATTAACGCCTTAAACAGTTATTTATTTGTTCCTTTTCATGTCTTTAGTGAGGATAGGCATTGACAGTTAGCCATAGATCCACACAGTTTGTGTTCTTCAGTAAGAGACTGACATGGGATTTGCAATCATCTTCCTTTGGACAGATGACTGCTGTTGGGCAAGAACAGTTAATCGGTTTTCTAGTTTAATGAAGACTTTCCATGCAAGTGGTTGGTAATTAATGGTATTGCAATGAGAAAAAGATTTTTAAAATCTGACATTGCTTTTTGGACAGGTGAGTATTTAGCCTAGCATTTGAAACTTGTTAGCTGCTGCTGTACTAGACTTAATGCTCCTCATTGTTATGAAACTCAAGTGTTTTTTAGGTATCTTAGTCATGGATTTCAGAGTTCAGTTTATGGTGGGTTTTTTTTTCTGCTTTAAAAACTCTTGTGTATAATTTTTTCACTATAGAATTTAACCTGCCTAAGAAAAAAGAAAAAAAAACCAAACCCAAAAGCAAACTATAAACATGTAGCATGGTAAATCTGAATTATGCTGTAGATCATACTACACAAATACATTATTGGGCTAATGAAAAGTTAAATATTGTACCACTATCCCTATAAATAGGAGAGAAGAAAAGCTGCTTATCAGCATGTTCTCTCTTAGCTTAAAGAATGACAAGACAGACTGAATAATGATTCACTTAACTAATTTTCTATTAACTAATTTTTTAGCTGTCGGTCATTGGAAAGGTCTTATCTCATGTTCTGGCTGTTTGTGATTTATCCTAACAAACTTGAAGCAAGTTTTATAGGAGGTAAAAGACGTATATAAATCCAACTTCAGCCTTTTGAAAGAGAGAAACAACTCAGGAAATGGAAAAATATAATAAATAATTTATATTTTCATGGATTTGTTTTCCATAATACTGATTAAAGGCATGATGTTGACCAGGCAGTACCAAACATTCCTTGCTCTTGAACTTCCAGGGGAATGGACTAGGTCATTGAAGTTTCTTTCCAACACAAACCATTCTATTATTCAATCATAAAATTTCTAAAACATACAGAAAACAAGCATTTCATTTCTAGTAAAGAAATTCTAATATATTCAGTAGAGTCCCAGTGTGTGTGAGTGTCTTGTAATCTTTTACTCAGCCATGCTGGATGATGTTCACTGGATAGATCTTCATCCGTCAATCCAACCTTTATCTACTGCTGCTTTCTCTACCAGCTCATTCCTAGCTACTCCCCTCTGCCAATAATTTACCCTTCACTAGCAACCCTGGTTGAACCCCAGCTGGTGACTGGACACCACGCAGCTGCTTGCTCGCTCCCCAGCCCCCTCAGTGGGACAGGGAGAATTGGAAAAAGGTAAAACCTGTGGGATAAGAAACATTTTAATAATCAAATTATAATAAAATATAATTACATTATTAATAATAATGAAAAGAGAAATTACAAAAAGAGGTAGAGAGAAAAATAAAACCCAGGAAAGACAAGTGATGCACAATAGAGTTGCTCACCACCCACTGACCGATGCTCAGCTTGTCCCCAAGCACCAACCAGCACCTTCCAGCCAGCTCCTCCAAGCTGATATACTGACCATGATATTCTCTGTCATGGAATTATTCCTTTGGGTAATTGAGCTTGAGTCAGGTGCCTCTTCTCCCTCCCGGTTTTTTGCATTAGGAGACTGAAAAGTTCTTGACTTAAGGTGCACACTCCTTAGCAACAACTAAAACATCAGTGTGCTTTCAGCATTATTCTCATACAAAGTGCAGAAAGCCCAGAACTCTACCTGCCACTAGGAAGAAAATTGACTCTATCCCGGCTGCAACCAGGATAGGTTTATTAACAAACAAAAAGCCCAACAACACTGATTATTTCACTGTTCTGGTTTGGGTGGCTCTCCATGGATAGGTAAAAATGAGTTGAAAAGACTATTGAATTTATTTCTGTCAGTGTTCAGTTAGAAGGGTTATTTTTAGCTATCACTAGTTACAGAAATTCATATATAATCCTGACATGAATCAAGGTGTTAATTCTCTTTGCCAACAACTACAGGTGGTTTTATTCAACTGAGCAATGTTAACTGCTTTTAGATGTGTATGCTAAATTAGATTTCCTGTTGGGAAAAAACAAACCCTTGAATCATTAAAGAGAGACATTTTCCTTTTTCTCTCATATCTTTTATTTAGGATTCCATGATTAGTGGAAGTCCTCTGTCACGAATGGATTTAGGAGTTAAATAAGCCCTTTCTTACTGCCCAGGCCTCTGGCAGCAGGTAGTAATCTTATCGAGACGACCAGCACCTCAAAACCCCCTCCCGTTCATAAGTTCTTTTGGAACTGATTCTAATAGTTCTTTTGGAACTAATAGACTGATTCTATCTATTATAAAACAGATTATTTATTAACAGACGGGAAAACTACTGACTATAAGACTTAAAACAAAACTAATAATACTACACAGGAATAAAAACAAGAAGAATAACTACTAGTAGATTACATACAGTGCACGATAAGGTACCATTGAGTTACAGCTAGCAAAGAAATAGTATAAACTTAGGATTCAATGTATCTTACCATCCAATTGTTGGTGTAGCACACTGAGATCCTTTCACTCAATCTCCGGAGAAGTAACCACGAGCCTGGTCCAGGGCTCAGGGAGAAGTCCCTTACACACCTTCATGGTGTGTGTGTATAGAAACTTCTGCCTCAGGGATAACTCATGCATCTTTTGTAGTATAAAATGGTGTCTCTTGAGTCATTAATTTTCTTTATCTCTTCCTACACTTGTTTTTCCAGATGTTTGGCCTGAGCCTCCTGGCGCCAGAGAAAAATTCCGCTGAGCCCTCTGACTCCAGTGCTATCTCTCTGGGGTCTTATTAGCTTTGGTATGCAGGAAGGAAAAAGGTGTGTGTGGGGGGGGTTGTCACTGCTACATCCTCTGAATTTTGAAAGCTCTCACTGTCATTTTTTTGCTACTAAAATCTAATTAATTGTAGGCAAAGAAAATGGAAGGTCTTGTTTGCCAGACACCTTGTCTGTGGTGAGGTTTTGCTTTGGAACAAACTGTTTAAATAGAAGGGGTTTGCATAGTCTGAATGAACTTTGAGAAGACATTCAAATGTCACATTTCTCTGAGTCTTGTCACAGTGCTCATCTCTTCAGAGGCTTATGTTCTGCTAGCTGTTTACTCAGAAAAGAGCGTTAGAACCTGTATTTTAACAGCCTTTTTCTTGGGGATTTTTTGACATTGGTGTGTCCTTGTTTCACAGAGCATGTCTTCACTGAATGGAATTAATGAGTTTTAACATGGTCTATGCACTGCAAACATCTAAGGACGATTACCTGTAAAGCCACTTATTAGGAGTTTGCTTCTCTGTCTGCATTTGGTTGATCTGGAGTGGGGTGAATGATCATAAAGTTGTTTGTACTATAAGGTACAAAACACCACTGGCATCACTTATATGTTACACTGCATATATGACATACATTTATGTATCTTATAACATGTTTAGAATCTGGGGGGTTTGTGTTTTCCTTGCTAAACTCTTTGTGGCCACAGGGCTTGCCCATAATCATGTGGTCCTCACTGAGAACACTGGGATTTCAGTTATGGACTGAAATTTTTCACCAAATTTGGAGAAACAGCAGTAATATATTCTTTCTTAACGTGTTAATGCCCGCTAGAAAATTTGCTACATTTTCTCAGTTGTGGTTTAGAGTCAACCTTTTGAAAAGGGTTAGTACATTTGTGATTTTCTAAAGGACTTTAAGAAGATAAATAGCAGAAGTGCAATCTTGGTCTGGAAAGTGACAGTTGCTTTTACAAGATGCTGGACCGGGGCAAGAGTAACAGAGCAGTAGTAGGAAAAGTGCAGAAATAGTGATATCTGTAACTTCAAATTTAGTACACCTGGGAATGGTAAGGTGTGATACCAGAATACAAGTCAAGAAAATGTACATCAGTTTTGATTCTGGCATGTAGGAAGTATAGCTTAATTATGTTTCCCTGTCTCCAAGAGGGAAATCTAATGTAAAGGTTCTCATACAGGACTTTTTTTTTTTTTTTAAACAATTTTAATTATGGATGGGTTTTGAGAGTGATTTTACATGAACTGTATTTATATGAACTTACTATATACTGTGTGTGTTTGGAATTCTATTTTTTAACATGCATAGTCTGTTTGATATAAATGTCTATCATTGCTTTTTTTCCCTAGTGTATATATGCAGGAGTTAAAGTGACACAGAATATATTACTTTTGTCAGGATATTGCACTAAAATTTGCAGTGGGGACTGAGGGGAGAGATTTTCATCTCTAGTCTTACTCCCATTCCACTCATGACTTTACAATTCTGTTGGAGTGTAGTTTGTTTTAATACTTTGCTAGTGGCTTAAAAAGCTGAAAGAGGAGTGCTTCATAATGTCCTAAGTATCCTTAGGAATTAAAGCTTTGGTGTTGGGGACAAGGGAGGCTTAAGAGCAGCTCAAAAACAGTATAAAAAGATATGCCCTGTTTCATAGATCGCTGTATAGAAAAATTATGGATTTTAGGACATTTTGCTCTATCTCCTGAGACTGCAAGGTTGTTTTAGCATGAAGGTAAACATCATGAAAAAATGCAGGTTAGTAGAATTTTTTTTAAACAATGTGTTTATATAAAGAACTTTTAAGCAAAAATATTTCACTTTAAGACTTTCACTTCTTGTGGGATCAAGTGAATAAGGTATTTGTGGTGGGTCCAGAAAAGGATTTTTCTCTGTGTCCAGAAAGCATTCAGTGATGGAGCAAGAGCTCTTTCCATATTATCCCATCCTCCAAGTTTTATGTCCCCTTTATGACAGACATCTGTACAATGTGGCTGGGATTTTTTTCCTTAAAAACATGATCCGTTATTCAAGTGGACATTTCCATGTTTCCAAGCTGGAGCAGAGTGTTTTGCAAATTGTGAATCTCTTCCTGCTCTGTCAAGCTGATTGGTTTCCATGACTTGACTCAATATTTTTGAGTGTATGCTGGAGCTGAGTCTCACTTTAGTTATAGATATGATAGGCATGGTAATGACCTATTACAAAATAGATCTTGATTGCATGGTTTAAGCACAAAGTTTTCTCCTCTGTGTTTGCCTGACAGGCTATTGGTCCTTGAGCAGTTACAATTACCAAGATAACCATAATACAAAAAATGGTCCATTTGTGGGGAACTGTATGAGTTGAAATTACTGAAAATATGCAGTTTAAGAGAAAATTAAACCAGTATATTTACCATAAAACAATTGAGATTCCTGAAGTAGATAAGAAATATTTTTTGTGTGACTGTTGGCAAGACTGAGGGATGAGAAAACAGATTTAGAGTAGGAGGTAGATATTCCTCCGAAGATCAATGAAAAGAGGTTTGATGACACATGCTGGTTTAGGGCTCTTATGTGTAAGCAGTGGGGGTGGGAATAATGTTTATCAAGCACAAGGTGAGTGGGTTGTCTGCTTTTGCACAGAAAAGCATTGGTATTGTTGGCATTGTCATAGCATGTGTAGTTCCATGTGCTGTTTGTATGGACTTTGACTCCTGGGCTTCACAAATTTTCAGTCTAGGTGTTTTTCTAGCATAATTTTGAATTCTCTATCATGGCAGATTGTAATCTATCCTGTGTAAGTTACAGTTGGAACTGGACGACTTCTCTGCTTAACTCATTCCTAAGCTGATTGTTCATGGCTTATTCAGTACTTTTTCAACAGTTTTTTCCTGATTTTTTCTCCTCAGATTACAATAGCAATATAGTATGATAAGCTAATCTCAGTTTTTGAAAATAATAAAGTTGGTCCTTAGCCTTATGTAATTTACAAACTGCTATCTTTTCTGGTCTCTCATCCAAACCTCATATCCCCTTTCCTGCTTTCTCCATTAAGTGCACAGCTCACAGTTGGTTTCACAGTCTTTCTTGCCTGGTTTTAACACTGTTTAATGTTCTTCAGCTGCCCTGGCCATATAGAAGCCTTATTGTCTGTCAGCACTACCAATACCTCCAGCCCTTCTTTCAGGCAGTCCTTTGCTCTTGGTGTTAAGGTTCAGAAATGAGAACAAGCAAAGGGTGTTACTTTGCTTCTAATTAACTGTGCTATAGCACGTGTCTACCACAATCATTCTGGATTACTCTTAACACAACCTGCTAAAGGTATGATTCCTCAAATGCAACGATATCAGGTCCCCAGGTTTCATATATAATAGTCTGCTACTTTTTCTGAAAATAATTTCTGACTGTGGATGTATGCAAATCAACTCTATTGTGTGTGCACAGTCATTTAAGTGCCCTGAAGAAATGTCAAGCCTGTTAAAACTCTTCTGTATAGGAAATGTGCGTGAGAAATGTGGTGGAACCACTCACTTTCTGATCAGGAAATCTGCTGTCTGAAATAAAGGAAATCTACCACCATGCTTAGATACAAGAAGCAGATTTTAAAATTTATTTAGGTGTAGCATTGCCAATGTTATCTGAGAGAGATAATTACTACATTTAAGAAAGTATTGATATGAAATTAAAAAATCCCTGGGTAGGAATAACAACATAATTTTCTTGTGTCTGGTGTTACTGCAGTTTTTTAGCATTTTTTTCCTCGTTGCCTAATAGCTTGCTCAAATAAATATTCTCTGGGTAGCTCCCCTGTTGCAGTTTGGAAAATCAGAAAAGCACAATATAGTGGAAAAGGAAGAAAAAATTACATTAAATTTGAAGGCAGAACTTACAAATAATGGAAAGGAAAATATTGTTTCAGGATCAGACAAGAAAGTTCTTCCTTTACACTTGAATTGAGATATGCTGTGCCAATTAATTCTTAAACATTCTTTAACTGCCCAATTTATCTTTTTTTTTCCTTTTAAATTGGGTAATTTTCAAAAATGTTATTTTTAAATGAAATAATTTTCTTTAAAAACTCCAAAAACTTCTTAATGCCAAATAATATGGTGTCTGAAAGTTTCTTTTGTAATGAAGACAGTAATCAGTACTTGAAATGTTCCTTTTTAGTCTCAAAATGTTAATTGAGTCTTGAATAAAATACTTATAAATTGAATTCAGATAAGCTTTTTTTCTCCAAGACTTTTTTTTTTTTAATAGATATGCTGCTTATCAGCAAATCTCTAGCACACAGGGTGATAATGAGAACCAAAAATGGAGGGTAGGAAGGAAATCTCTGTTGTGGAGAGAATTAAAAAAAATATCAAATTTTCATGTCACAATTTCTTTACAAATCAAATGGAAGGCAGAGCAATTACATCTATAAAAATTGCTTTTAACAGGAGTGAACATGATACCTCACAGTGGTTTAAATTGCTGGAATATGGAGCACATTGTTTCCTGACATTTCAGATTCTGCTGTGATCAGCCAGGTAGTGTCCGCCATACGTTATCCAATTTCTTAATGCTGCCAACCTAGTACCTATAATTTTCATTAAACAAATAGGAAAACATTTATTTACAGTTGGTGTTTAACATTGCTGCAGCTTGTGCTGTAAAGGCTTACTGAGTTGCTTCATTTACACTTTAACATCCCTCCCACCCTAATAGAAGGAATTCTGTTTTCTGTATGCACGTTTTGTGTGTTAATGACAGAAGTTAATCTATTCCACTTCTATTTCCAAAAGTCATCTTATTTCTCCTTATTTTCTTTTCACTGTTTCTTTTTTGCTTCATCTTTGCTCAAGACTTTGTTCCTATGGGTTGAATTTAGACCTCAGTGAATTGCCTCCTAAAGTTCTGAAATCGTCTTTCTTTTTCGCCTCTTCTAGATACAGACCTTCCTATGGCATTTCTCACTGGACTCAGTCAGATTTTATTAGGAACAAAAAAGAGTCGTGGACTGAGAATTCTTGAGCATCATAACTTTTTGTGGTGTACAACTGTGTACCCTCATGCCAAAGCTTTAAAAATGTATGTTTATACATGTCACAAAGGGTCATGCATTCAATCCAAAGCACAGACAGAAGTATAATCAAAAGTATTTGCTATGTCCTTGCATTTCTTTCCACAAAAGTTCCTTTCCTTACATAAATTTACAAAAATTGTAAAAAGGTTTTTGCACTTTCCCTTAAAAGTGATTGAGTTCAGTAAACTGATTAGGAATCCATCTATGTTGGCCACATGGAGGTAGACAAGTTTTCAATTACCATTAAATATTTTATAGCCTTTTTAAAGTGCTGAATTTTCAAAAGTTCTGCTGAAATTAATTGAACCATGAAATGCTCTGGCACCTGGAAGAAAGCTATTAATTTTTTTTTTGGCTTTGTTTCCCCTTCTCTGTGTTTTCTGAGATTTGCATTATTACCTGATAACTCCACAATTTGAATGCATGTATGACAAACAAGACAATTAAACTTGTCTTTACTGGCTGGAAGGGTATTAAGCTTCCAAAGCCTTTCACATGGCTCGGGGTGTTTGAAATGAGTTTGCTTTTTCTGGGGCTGAAACTAGAAGCAAAAGAATGCAAAATGCTGAAGAGAGAAAATAGATACTGAAATGATGGTGCTGAGCCAGAATGGTTAAGTACTCCCCAACAACTCCACAAAACTATAATTTCTGTGCCCTTTGCAATGCACTGTTGATGATGAAGTAGCACATGGCTTTGAGAATTGTTGTCTTTCATCATTGTTGTGGACTCACAGGATGGACTTTCACAGGACAGTTTTAGGATCTTGAGAGTTGTGAATTATGCAGTGAAGGCTGCAGTTGAGCAAACTGGTCTTATTGCCTGAATGGCTGCTTTCACCTGGGGTAAAGTGAGGAGTCACAAGACCTGAGCAGGATTATAATGGGTCTAAGCCATCTTGTAAACATGGTGACTTATTTGAGTGCCTTTCCTGAGTCTTTTTTCCTGTTGTGCTAATTACATTTACCTACAGTCCTGGGATTTATGCATTGCTCTTGCCTTATCCTTCAAGAATTTCACCAAAAAAATTGAAAATAAGAAAATGTTACAGATAATAATGCTGTTTTAGTTTAATAAATGAAACTACTTGAGGAAAAATCTACTGCTCAACACAATATAGTAACAATATAGATATGACCCTTGAATTTTCTCATTTTGGCAAGAAAACAAAGACAGATTAATATTTTGAGATAGGAAGCACAATAAACCACGAATTTAAATGTGGTTGTGGGCTTCCTATAGTGTAAATCACAAGCAAGATGCACAAAACATCTGCCGTGGGAAGGAGACAGAAAATGCAGAGTTCAGACAATATTCTTGATATTTAATACACTGATAAAACCAGAGTTACAGTTGGATTTTTAGCTACTTCCTCTTTAAATATTGGGATCCAGTGTAGTGGCAGATCTTGACTGGATGCCATGTGCCCACCAAGCTGCTCTATCACTCCCATTCCTCATCTGGACAGGAGAGAGAAAATAATATGGAAAACAAATCCTAGGTTGAGTTAAGTCAGTTTACTAAAGCAAAAGTGAAAAGACTATGTGGATGACAAGCAAAGGCAAAAAAAAGACCCAAAGATTTTATTCTCTCTTTGCTATCAGCAAGTGGTGTCTGTCTACTTCCTGGGAAGCAGGGCTTGGCCACACGTAGTTGTTGCTCTGGAAGGCAAACATTATCAACAAATGCTCCCTTTTCCTTCTTTTCTCAGCTTTTGGATCTGAGCTCGAGCCATATGGTAGAGAATCTCCTTCCAGTCAGTCTGGCTCAGCTGTCCTGGTTGTGTCCCCTCCCAAGATCTTGCTCATCCCCATCTTCCTGATGGGGACACAATGTTGGAGAAAACAGCTTTGGTGTTGAGCTGGTGCTGCCAGGATGTAGCGAAAACACTGGGATGTTATCAACACCTTTCCAGCTACCAAGACACAGCATAGCACCTTAGGGGCTGGCATGGGGAAGATGAGCTCCATCTCAGCCAGACCCAGTATATCCAGGAACAGCTTTAATGGGAGTTGGTCAGCCTGATTTACTTTCTTAGCTTAACTGTGTAATACTGGAGTGTTTAAAAGATGAACGACTAAAAAAACATAAATTATGTTGAGTTACATTTATTTATTTTTTTTACCTATAAAAGTAACTTAGCAAAAAAATTTCTTTGGCTCTGGATCAAAGTATCAGTTTCCAAACTCGTTAATAGATGTGTTGCTTATCAGCAAATCTCCAGCTTATAATTAAGATTGAAGGAAATGCCATAATGAAAAGAGTGTAGCAGAGTTTAAGCTACTTGACCATTGAGGTGAAAAGCTGCAGTTGCAACTATGGCTATGTTTTTATGAAGGCCAGCAAACAGGCAGAAAGAAATAATTTAACAGTGCCACCTCTTACAGCTCAATGCCTACTTGAATAAGTTGAGGAGCGATGTAACCTGAAAAAGTTTTAAAAACAAATTGAAATGGAACATTTTGATTGTGTAGAGACCAGTATCTCATATTAGAGACAAAATAATGGCATACAATTATTTTTATCAGGTCCAGGAAATCTTTTACTACTACTACTGTCTTTAAAATGTAAATCTTAAATATATTCTTCTACACAATACCTAGTCTTTCTTCCATACATGTCTAAAGGGGTCAGATTCACAGCCCCTTTACAAAATAGCCCATTGAAAATTGGTTTGTCCTTAGGATGAAGTTTTTATACTACAAATGTAATTGCTTGTGATGAAAACCAGAGAAAACACTGATTACTGTTTGACTGTCCATTGTATATAAGCACACTGTGGCCTGCTATCATAGTATGGTCTGGGTTGGAAATGACCTTAGAGATTATCTAGTTCCAACCCACCTGCCATGGGCTGGGACACCTTCTACTTGAACAGGTTGCTCAGAGTTGGGTCCAGCCTGGCCTTGAACACTGCCAGTGATGGGGCATCCACAATGAAAATGCACGTGCTTTTTTTTTTTTTTTTTTTTTTGGCAAAAGAAATTGGTAGATGTCAGAGTTGACTTTTTAAAAAAGGAATGTTAATTTTCCTAATGAAGTTGATGCATGGAATGTTTCTGATTAATATTTTCCAAAAGGGAGAAGAACAATATGGGAGAAATGATCAACAGCCAAAGTTAGAAAGGGATAAATTTGGTCATCTCTAGCTGGGGGACAGCCTCTTCATAGCACAGGAAACCAGGGAGGCAAGATGATGAACATGAAGTGTGTGGCACTGTGTGCTACTGGTTAAATGACAAATCCCTGGCCTCGTGTTTCGTAACAAGTTGTGGCTTCATAATGTCTGGTTTTAACTTTGGAGAGAAGTCTGGTAATCTGAAGGGCTGGGAGGAGAGACTGCAGGTAATGGTGGGGAAAGAAAATTAACTAGAAACACTTCTTTAGTTGTGTTGAGCTCCATTTGTTGGTCATACTTTCACACACTATGCTGGCCAGACTGGTTTCATTGATTTCATTGATTTCATTGTGGTGGGAAGTAAAATTTGAAATAGAGGTAGACAATGTTTTTTACTTATGGATAAAGTGTCTACAAAACTCCTAGTGAACGCCGTATAAGTGAATGACAACTTGCTGAAGAAATTAATAGAAGGCTATGAAAGGAGAACAGGAATTCTTAATCAATAGTGTTAAAAGAAAGAAGGATGTAAAAGCCTGGACAAAAAAAGTTTTAAGAGGCTGACAGACTAAGCAGAATGAGGGTGGAAACCTCGTTCTAAGATTTGAACAGGAAAAGCTTGTCCAGAAACATAGCTGGAAAGATTTCTTTACCTATGCCACAATGAGATATTTTCTGTTGCCCTGGAAAAGAACTGGTACCCAAGTTGGTGGTAAATAGAGTCCCTGGGCTCACTGCTGAAATCACCAGTGGGGAATGTATTTGCATTTTATGAAATCATCTAAAGCCCATCATTCACCTCTTAGATAGTCTTTAGTAATTGCAGTGTCTTTAATAAGTAATATAAATCTTGAATAGTTCCTGCTAGAAGGCAGACGACTTCAAATCTATTTAAAAATATATATATTAGAGGGAAAAAATCTGTAAGCTATCCAAAAGCCTGAAGCGAAATATGTTTATCTCTTTGTTTCTGACATATCTAAATATCTCATCTGGATCTCTGGCACTGAAAAAACCCCAGCGATTTAGATAAAAGGTTTATGATTTTTTTTCCCTTCAGATGCTTTTAAGAAAATTAAGTACTTGTTGGGATACTTGAACTTTTTTTGAGGCTTTCAGAACATATTAGTAAAAAAATAATGACAAAAAAGAGATTGTTGGATAGCTATTGTAGAACATTTAAAGGTGTTTGGTTCTCTTCCTGCACGTATGACTAGAACTTCCTCAACGTTCATCAGGGAAGAACAACTGAGGAACAGTTTGGATATTTCTGCACAGTTTGACTCCAATGGACAGAGCTTCAAGGAGAATTTTAAGGTACATTGTTGGAGATCAAGGGGAAGAGTTAATAGAGATAATCTCTATGACCCTGTCATAGCCTCAATAGTGTTTTCTCATGAAAAATTCATTCTCCATTCCTAACGCTTTGTCACAGAATGTATTTAAGGAAAAAAGTATAAACTTTTCTACACATCCAGAAAGTAGAATAAATACAGTATAAAGCACAGTAGAAATCTATTTTCCTATAAAAAAATTGCTCTTGAAATAGCTTTGTTTTTCTGATGCTACCAATACTCTCAAGTTTGTTTTTTTTTTTTTTCTTAAATATAAAACTAATACAAAACCATCTCCAAGAACAATTGCACTTTTTGGCCTGAAATACTCACAACAAATATTTTCTTCTATTGAAGTATAGGGGCCATATCTGCTAGCCTGGCTTTTGAAGAATTTATTTTTATTGAAGCTCTCTTTGGTCATTTTCAATACTATTTTGTCCTTCACACAAGAAAACTTCAAGCTGATTTTTCAACTTGATGAGGAATTCCTACTGTCTTTTTGGATGGAGGGGATAATAATACTTTAAACAATTGGATTAGACCTGCAGAAAACTTACAGACATTGGTGTACTCATAAGCCAGACCTTTTAAACTCTGTCTGGAAAGTTCATTACTCTTATTTTTTTTTCTGGTTTTAATCCAGCAAGACTGGTATTTTAGTTTGGCAAGTATTCTAGTCATTTGCATAAACTATCACTTGTACTTGTTGAGAAGAATTTGCTTTCTGTTTGCGAGTATAGAACAACTCATACAGACTGATTTCAGTGTAAACTTGGAAGGAACTTACCCATGGGAATAAAGAGTAGAAATCCTAGAAGAAATCCCTGAAGACCCTTTCTAAAATTAGGTGTAAATAAGATGAGTGAATTTAGAGCCATAAAAAAAAGAAGAGAAAGCGGAAAAGCATTATTTTTTTTTTTGCCTTCTGGAAAAATTGTATAATATTACTTATGCCAAGTGTGTTGTTAGGACTGACTTATGTTGACAGCCATTAATAGATCAGAATTTGTAGATGTCTACAGGGTCAATTGTCGTTATATTAACATTTGTGTGTCAGACTATAATTCTGTGTGACATTTGGTATTAAAGCTACAAATCCTGATCTAAGGAGCTTATAAACTAGCTTAAATCATTGGGAAGAAATAACATAAAGTGACAATAGTCCATTATTTTGTGTCTCTGCCATGAAAGTTGAAAGACTTTCTTTGCCAGCAAGTGTCTGTCTGCTCTACTTCTAATGACTGGCAGAACTTGAGTATCTGGATACAATTTTTGGGTGGGTTCTTTGCCCCAGAAATGAGAAACACACATATCACATACAGAAGATTAAATTAAAGAGATGACCATTTTATTTTCAAGTTGCCTCAATCAGTAGAGTTTGAAAATTATTTTGAAATTCTTTAAGTCAACCAAATCATATTCCTATTGGATGTTCATTAATATATTATCACAACATTTTACATAAAAACTAGAAGATGCCTAAGTATTTGCTGGTTCAGGAAGATTCTTTGCCAATACCTTCACTCACCCAGTCGAACTGCTCCAGTACCAGCCTGTCCTGCAATGGAGGTGTGGATCACAGCCTCCAGGGAAGTTTCCTGAGCTGGGAAACCCTCAGGGTGTGATGAGAGTGGCTGGGAACTGCTACTTCCAGAGAATGGGCTGCCCAGAGAAGTGATTGAGTTACCATCCTTGGAAGTACTTATACACCTTGGTGTTTCAGTGATTCTATGATAATCTGTCCTGAAGAACACCCATGACTTGTAAAAAAAAAATAAAAAATTATATTTTATATATTATATATGAGGATTCTGGAAGCTCCTTGGCTATGAGCATAGTTATTAAAAACTGGGGAGTTTTTTTTAAGGAGGTAGAAGGTGAAATGTGAAAAACATCACTGGCTTAGAAGTAAAATCATAATCAAGTAAGGAAATACTGCATCTGCACTATGCAGTCTCCACATCTTGATCTTTGAGTAGGTAGAATAAGCATTTTCTAAAGTAACTTTTGTAAATCTTGCAGTTTGATGTATTATATATTATTTCCCCAAGTTAAGATTAGTCTAAATTTACTACATGATGTCCTTAACATCAGAAGAGGGTATTTTATCCAAAGAAAAAACTTCTGTCAGTTCCTGCAATCTGTTATATTCCAGGAAGATTCCTTTTAGAGTATCCCAGTTGTAGTCTCATGTCTGAGACCAAGGTATAGTAAAATTATTTCTTTTACCAAGACTAATGTCTATGCTGACCAAGGGGTAATCTCTAGTCAAGATAGGCAATCCTGTTTGGATTGCTTGATGGTTCTAGAAGACTCATTCTGGGAAGAATTTCCCATCCTTAGCCTTAAATGCTGTCAATTGATCTGGAACATAATGTTTGAGGTCTGTGAAGAGAAAGGATGAGTTGTGGTGTGTCCTTGACAAAAAAAACCCCATCCTTCCCTGGAGAATTGCATAATGCTAAGGAAAAGCATGAAAGCATGTACCTCTCTTTCTGTGAACTACAGGCACTACATTTCTCATTTAACTAGCAAAACTGCCAGTGGCTGCCTTCATTTAGGATAACACCCTGTAAGAGGTACATTGGATAGATGCTAGTGTAAGGAACATACTTTGGAAGTGCCTTTGTTCACTCTTTATAACGTTACTTGGATCTCAGTAGAGATCCATGCTTTAAGAAAATATGCCACAGGTGGTGATGTGTGATGGTCTTAAAAGATAAACATAGAGGAAAAACCTCTAGTATACTGATAAAAGTTAAAGACGTTTCTCTAAGAAAAGTTTGGATATTGAGAAAGTCATGTCGAGTTGCCAGAAATCCTGCTTTCTTTGGAATAGCTTTACATTCATTGAAAATTAACGTAGACGCTAATGCGACATAGCTTTAAATGAAATGCAGATAAAATATGCAAACAACAGAAATATGATGTTCTGTGCCTTTATGTAGCTTTATACATTTAGAATCCAGTACTGCTTGTGTCAAAACCAGTAAAAATTAAAAGAACTGAGACACATGGGTGTCACTTGAATAAAGTGTTCTCCTTAGAAAGCTTGGAAAGGAAATTAATGGTTAGGAAACATGGATTTTTAGAGGACTTAATTAGAATTAGAACAAGTGTGGGAAAAATAACCTACAGTTATACATACATAAGAAGTATGGAAAGTGGATACTTATTTCAGTTTGTTCTCATTGTCCATTATAATATATCCAGTGTGTTTTATTAAAAAAACCTACCTAATTACAATTAAAATACTCACATAAAGGTTTTATTTTTATATGGATCTAGTTACTGATTGGGAGGGTGAAAGAAGAAAGCAGAGAAAGTTGAGGATGAGGGAAAGCTGAATTTGAAAAGCAATATATTGTATGAGGGAATGAGCTGTTTCTCTGTAGTACTTTCAGTTCAGAGAGGTGTGTCAGAATTTCAATGTATGTTTGAATACATTTCTTTCTCTGAAGAATGGAACTTCCTCTGCTTTTCTCCATTTGGATGTATGAACTCTGACACGCACATTTCAATTTTACAAATAAGTTTTAGTATCAAAGCACTGAAAAACCCATACTTTTGCTTTTTTCCTGTTTCTCAAAGAAAAGCAGGGAGGTAACAGGGCATGTTATGAACAGCAGGGTTAAGTAGAAACGTCATGTTTTGGCTGCTTTAATTTTATATGTGAATCCAATGCACTCTCAAGTGCTTATCTCTAACTACCCAAAGAGAAGAATGGAAAGCTCAGTTAAAGGGAATAATTTTCTCCTTTGATCATTAAAGACTCAGGTATTTGAACAGCAGTCTGACCATCATTACTTCTTCCACCCATCCTGGTTATCAACTTGGAAATGGATCATTGCTTCATTTTGCATCACTTCACAACTCATGATATTAAATGTTTTTTAATGGTCCAGGAGGTCAGGCTATAATAATAAAGTGAAAATATAATGAATTGTTCAGTGAACTTCTAGGCTAGGACTCCTAAGATAAAGGAAAAACAGAAACACTATTAAACAAATGTCCCTTCATTCTCTGAGCACCCTTTTCATTTTACCTTGACTGCCAATTGATTTCCAGAATTTATTGTTGTATAATCTCTGATTTTGTGATCAGGGTCAGTTGTGAATTAAACCACCAGATCTAGGCATGTCTAAATTTCAACTTCTGGGCAGCAGGACTGAACTCTGAGCAGCCTAGGCTATTTCCAACACCTGTGTAAAAGACCAGTTGTTTTCTCTGTGGCATGCTTCAGCCTTGGCATGCTAATATGCCAACTAAGGAAGCAATTTCCATTGTGATTTTTAGGTGGCTACCTTCTCCAGAATAACAAATTTAGCTCAGTATCCTGAGTCACTAAGCAAGGTCCTGACATTCAGACACAAAAGCACGCTTTCACAAAGGTGAGCTAATTGTCAAACTCGTTAGAACTACAGATTCCCACTGGTGAATTTTACACCAGTCCTGGAAGTCACAATGAATTCCTTGATCAATTGGAATTCCAGATACTCTTAATGTTTTTCTCTTTTCCCAACACAGTAATTAGATTTCTCTGTTCTACTAAATTCTTGACTGCCACTTAATTTCTGTTACTAATTTTTGAAACAGAAAAAAAGTGAAGCATCCCTACTGCTGCTGTGCTAACCAGTTCAGGATTGAATCCTTGGTTTAGGACTCCTGTTTTTTAATTTCCTATAGGCCTATAGTGTTAAATATTAGAACTAGAATTACTCTTCAAGTGTTACTCTCTTTCTTCAGGCCCTCTAATCTGAAGAATACTTGGTACTAGAGAGCTAGAACTGAAAGCTAAATGATTTTTCTCCCAGCACTAAATTTGCCTTTGGTCTGTAAATTTATTTCAGGTTGTAGTGGTTCCTGAGTAGGTGCCACTTCTACAGATCTATTTGAAGTGGATTGATAAACCAAAGGGTATCAATAAATGTGTAATATCTCATACTGCCCTAGCCTTTTCCTGTTAGAATCATGACCTACCAATGGTGGCAGCTTCCAGGAGAATAATAGCATCCTATTGTTCTCTAACTATTGCAATTATGTTTCAGAGCTCCTATTAATCATAAAGTCAGAATCAATATGCACTGGACTATCTATACTGTTTGAATACTCATAAGCCGTGTCCTTTTTCTGGAAACTTTTTCAAACAATAGCTGTTTCATTTCTTGCCTTCAAAAATGTTACTTTCGTAACTCATAAAGCAAGAGTGAAAGAACAGAATGCCTGAGAGTGGAGCAAACAGAAAATATTTATCACTCTTTTGTTTCTAAACCTCTTTGAATAGTGCCTATAGAACTATACCATGTCCTAAAATCTGATAATAAATGGAGTAAATATTCTGAAGAATACATGGTAATGACCTCCCAAACTCCTGAGCAGATCATTGCCATACCAGACTGTTACTTGATTTCTTATAGTTACTTTTATCTCTCTAAAAAGTCAAAGGATTTTGAGTACTCATTGCTCCTGTGAAATCATTGGGAGCTTTAGATGTTTAGCATCTAGAAAAGTTTGTTGTTCTTAGTATTTGAAACTTCATATTGAAAATAAAATTTCCTAATATTGTGCATTTGGTAATAAAAATATGGTAATTACTATAGCCAAAGTATCTTATCTTAAATCGTCAGAGATAAATTACCTACAGACCTGAAATCACAAAGTTGTTCATTTAGATTAGTTTTTGATTTTCCCTTTGAAATAATGCATAATGAACAGATGGCAAACAATCCAAACACTGACTATTCATGAAATACTGTCATTTCATATCAAGACTGCAGTTCATTAGCACAGAAGAAATAATCTGTTCTTTCTGTAATGGGACATCTTAGTATCAGGCTTGATCAGAAAGATTCATTAAACAGGAAAAGTAGCAAAAGCAGTTCCTGTTGATACTAACTGTTGATTTGAAGTGTATTGCCTAACGGATATAGTAAAGAATTTACATTCTGTTCTTGAATTTACCGCTGAGTTACGTTGGACAACTGACTCGATAAGTCATTCTTGATTTTTTCTTCTGTGAAATGTCAAATTCTTCTCCAGGGTAGCATAAAATCTGGTGAATTCTTTTGAAGTACTTCAGTTTCTTAGGCACACACCTCTTGCCGATTGGTACGTGTTACGTGCTATCTACCAATCTGGGACAGTGCAGGAGCCTTAGAGCCAAAATTCAACAGAGGACAAAGAAAGACAACAATATTTGACAGCAGTAACTCTTTCAAAGCATATTTTATTTTATGTGTATGGGGAAAGGAGTGATGTAAAAAATGCGACTCTGCATGGATAGAGGCAAGATGTCAACTACTTTTTTTTAAACCTGCTTGCAGGTTCATGTTCTGCAGTCCTAATTCCATGAAAGACAAAATGACAGGAAATAGTAGACAGCAAAAACAGATCTCTTTGAAGTGAGTTGCTTAGTACAACTCAGTTCTCATAGATGTTAAAATATTCACAGGATAGCTATGAATCATGTAGAATAATTGCATTTTGAGATGGAGAAAATGCACATTATAGTGACAGAGGCAGAATGGGAGAGGAGGAGGGATATTTTTCAGTTGATATTTAGAAAAGGTTTTTTAATGAAGAGGTTATTGTAATTGCAAGTTGAATTTGGAAGGAAGGTAAAGATTTTTACTACTTCCTTAGCACTGACACATTTTTCCTTCAGTATGATGGCTGAGGGTCCACAAAAACTCTTAGTAGCTGGGAGGATGGTATTCTTTTTTAAGCAAACTTACTTCCATTACAAACTTGAACAGAGTTTAAATTGAGGGGATGCTCAACGATTGGCAACGATTTTCTGTCCTTTAACTTGATTATTCATATTCTCAGGAAGAGAACTAGGAATTAATTTTTCATTCATGCCAAGAAGCACAAAAAAAGATCCTTAGCCTTTTACATGTTTCAGGTGAGCTTATTTGTAACCCCTGCAATATTCATTTCTAAAGCTACTGCTCTTTAGCAAGTTAAGTGTTACTTTAGCGATTAAATTTAGAGTTATTACAAGTAGGAATTTTTTGTCAAATAGAGGACAGAGTGAAAGATGAATGTTGTGTAGGACACAACATTGGTGGATATAACTGGATCCAGAGTACAGGAATATAACGGGTTTACAAATTTAGTTTTCAGAGCCTCCTTGCCTAACAAGCATAAATTGGCAGGAGTTCTTAATCTGTGTACTCAAAGGAAAAAGTAATCAGTATTTTATTTTGTGCAGTTTCCTTATTTGGTGTGGTTCTGGGTGGCTACAACATCCTCTGAGCACCTGTTGCAAGACTCCTTCTTTTCAAGGGACATTTGATACCTTTTGAAAAGGACACTTAGTTAACCTGTTTGAATTATACTTCTAAGATCTGCTTCTCCAAGGCTTTCCAACTGAGGCCTTTTATTGGCAGATATGGGTGTTGGCAACTTATGCCTGATCCAGGGATTGACAATGAATATTTTTCTGTTAACGATACCTTGTTTTTGTGAACGCTTGTGTAATCCTTGTGGATCCCAATGTCTCACACAGAAATTGTGAGG
Source organism: Petroica traversi (assembly GCA_025920805.1). Classification (NCBI taxonomy): domain Eukaryota; kingdom Metazoa; phylum Chordata; class Aves; order Passeriformes; family Petroicidae; genus Petroica; species Petroica traversi. Next base: position 38,607,015 of record JAHLSL010000007.1, read on the forward strand.
GACTTCCAAAAATACATGGGTTCTTTTAATCTCTCTTTATATTTATGAGTCGAGAATTATTAGGCCTATTAGCAGTATAGAGATTTTCATGTTTTTCTCACTAGTATACTGAAAAGCTGTTAGAATCAGCTTTTAAGTTGAATTGATTTTAAACAAATAATTAAAGTTCATTTCCTAACAAATTGATTTGGGCTGAACAGCCCCATAACTGCTACAAATTCACTGAACAAAGTGAAGAGACAATGAGTTTAGTTATCAAGCTTTTGTCCTTCATCAGCAAGCTAATCTGAGTCACCATTTTTTGCTCAGTAATAATTGCTCTCATTCATCCTTTGTTCTTCCTTTATTGTTTTCCTATTTCATTTCTTGTAAACCAGTCTCATCAAGAGGAGTAGCTGGGATTTTGTTGAAAATGTGCCTTGGAGCAGCCCAGGAGCAAAGCTATAGCACATCTTATAGTGCTGTCCTTGCTGGGGAGTGTGCTCTCCAGAGGCACCGATCAGATCTGCTCACCCTGGGCCTGCAGCAGGTGATTAACATGCTACCTGTGAGGCACAAAGGACTGGTTTGTTCATTCTGCAGAGGAGCTACAGGGATACTTTTCTTACCATGTGTTTCTTTTCCTTTGAGGCTCAAGAGAACCGTAAGGCTGCTATGCTTCTCCCACATAAACAGTAACTTTTCCCTAAAGAAAGATGGGTGCATACTAACATTGCATTTCTCTGATAAGAAAAATGCTTTCACTCCTATTATTTGTTCCATGCATGTAATTTAAAAAAACCCAAACAACCAAACATGTTACCATGAAATGCTAATGAGTGCTATGGTTTTGTGTGACTTGGATCATCAATCTGGGTTAAGAAAGAAAGTTATACCATCAGATAAACCTATAGTGTATGTCTGTTTGTATGCTTATTGCTATTTCCATACAGTACATAGAAGTAGTAGCCATTTACATATTTCCTGGACCATTTTTCCAGCTGATTTTTTTTACCAAAATTGTAGATATTGACACAATTCCACTTCAGAGTAGTATCTGCCTTGTTTAAATTATCTAATCAACCTGGACTAGACCTGTTGCTAGTGCAAGAGTGATTTGGAGGGAGGAAGGCTGCTAGTGTAACTGTTCATTATTCATCTTCTACCTGGAAGTAGATTAATAATCTTTTTCATCCATACTTTTAAATTATATTTCATACTAAAGTTTTGCCATATCTTTAATAATATTTTGTATCTGTCTCTAGACATTTATTGATTTTGTATTAATTTTATTTTGAAATGTTTATTTACTGAACATTTTAATAATGTAAGTAATCTTTGGTAACATATTTTAACATAACCATGACTTTTTAGCTGTTTATTCTTGCATCCTTTGTTTACATAAGTGTGGTAACAGTGTTTACTTCCTCACAGGTCTCTCATAAGTGTCAGAAATTTTGTGTCAAAAGCTGTTGGTATTTTTGGCAAAAGTCAATTAATAACACATGGAGTAGCTGTAATATGGTTGAAGTTAGTAGAGTCAAAACTAATGTGTTTGGGAATCTGGAGAAATGCAGGTAGACTTGTATGCCCCAGATGATGCAGGTTTTTATTATGGCTGCTCACTGTCCCTCATTGTTAGAATTGCTGTGCAATTAAGTGGGAAATATTGGTAGCTTTTAATCCTTTATTTTCTTGTGAAAAGAGCTGAGGGAATGCTTTTTATGGTACCAGGCTATACCATGTTAAAAGAAGTCTCATTTCTCTGATGCATGGAGACACTAGAGAAGGTGATGACTGTACTCAAGAATTTTATTCCATTTTTGGTCACACTTTCCAAGAAGGTCTTGGGATCTGGAGACAAGTAATGAGAAAAGTATTATTCTTTGGTTAGGAACAAACACAGAGCAACTGTTGAGGACAGAGGGTAGGGGCATAGGGAATAGATCCTGTGGAGCAGATGTGAAGTAAATTTTCTGAGACTCAGTCCAGCATTGTTACTGGAAGGCTTCCTTTTCTTGTGGCAGTGGGTTTCCTTGCCCTGTTCCTGCAACTTTCCATGTCTAATCATAGCATCCTTGCTGTGTTTGCATTATGAGTAACTGCTATACTGGAAATGCAGTTTTGGACAAGAGGGGAAATTTATCATTAAGATTTGATGAGAAAGCTGCAGCAGTCTTCCATACACTTCCATCAATAAATCATGAATTTGACATCAACTTCAGGTTTAGAACAGCAATTTTTAAGTGATTTTTGTAACTGTTTAATTGATTAAAACCATCAAATTATTTGTATTATGACCCTTTCTGCAGGAAAAAGCCTTTGTTTGGGGAGGGGCTGAAGATCCTGCGTGTAGCTGTGTGAACTTTGCCCAGTTTAGATATAAGCAGACTTGTTTTTAACATCTTCTCAATTAGCACACGAAAATAATTCTGGCACTTAGCCTAAGGATTTCACAAGCCCCCAGGGTCATTGAAATTATATCCATGAAGAATATTACACTGCTGTTTTTAAAATGTATTGGATTGTAACTATTCAGTGAAACACAACATCCTTCTTCTTCTCTACCTGTGTCAATCCAGTGATGCCAAACACCTTGTTGTGGACATCCTCTCTATTTTATGCTGTTTCTTTTGGTTTGATGTATCTCAAGCAAGGATGAGCACACAACTGGATCCTCAACCCTGTGAATCCATGTTTGTAGTTTTTGGATTTTTTTTGTTACTTGTCAGGATACAGGCACCTTATGCATATGTGTTTATATATATGTAGTCTCCTGATTATCTTTTGACAGATGTGTGTATGTTCTCACTTTAGGAAGATTTTTGAATTCATCTCATAAAGAGAGGGTTCATTTAGATCATTAAATCCTACACAGCTCTAGTTAATAAAACAAAATCTGCCTGCACAATGTTGAGTTTTTTCTGTGACTCAGAAAACGTCACCTTCCCCCAGTTCATTGAGTCACTAAGAAGATTGCTTTTTAATACCAAATTTATTTGGATATCCTTGATTGCACACACTGTAGGTTGGATATGGGATATAGATGGTACATTCCTGTAGAATGTTTTATTTCAGAGGTGATGTCAAAATACTTTATTTCTAGAATGTGGATGAAGTTACTTAATAATTAGATAATTATTTGTGCAAGTAACAGAGAAAAACCTTACTGGTGCTCAGTTTTGGGGACTTCAGAGCATCTGGTTGTGTGAAAAAATACTTTTTTCAGGAGAAAGTTTATCTTTTCTGTACTTATTTTTACTGTATGGAATTTTTTCTGTCTGTATCACACAATTCCGTATCAATTATATAGGGTATGTAAAAAAAGCTTCTTTGTATGCTTTCTTTCAGTTTTTCTTCCTCTTTGCCTGGAAGTTATCATGTTGTTTTGCAAAGCCATGAATCCTGAGACATTGTAGAAAAATTATTTAACCTTTTGATCAATTAATTTGAGGTTTCTTTTTCTATAGACCCTTTTGGAGTCTGTGTCAATGATTTGAAAGGTTTTCCTCTCAGCTATTTAGTAATTAAAAGTGTTACAAGTTTTGTCTGGAGTTTTGGCTCTAATTGTAAGCAACACTGAGGAAAAAGATAGGTCTTCTTTTAAGTCTTAAAATAATGATAATCATTGTACAGTTTTTCTTACCCTGGTTAAATTCTCTACTGGTGCTTCAGCACAGTTTGAAATGATTTAACTTGTTACTGTGGCCTGAAGTAATGCTTATAGAAATAGTATTTTAAATTACAAAATATGAACTGAATTTTGTTTTACTCCAATTTTCCATGGATTTTCTCTTAATGAGAAGGAAATTTCAAAAAATAGAGAGATTTTCTGGTATATTTGCTCCTTTTTCTACTGCTGCAGTTTCTTTTTGTCTGACCTCTCTTTTCACATTTTTTTTTCATGTGGCACAGAGCAGTAAACAAAGAAAGAAGAAACATATGAAGGAAAATTAAAACAGGCAAAAATGTTAGGTTTTTCCAATGAGAAACAGTCAATAGAGTTTTAGGATAAATTTTTATTTTTAATGCTACAAAGCATTGGTTTAAAATGTTCAGTTTCAGAGATATTGGCTTTCTAGTAGCACTGCTGTGCTCTTCTCAGAACAGGACTGTGTTCCCACAAACACTGATCCTTTGTAAAGGTGCTCGAAGATGCAGTGGAGTAAACAACCTTTTAGCCTCACAAATTGCAGAAATAAAAAATGGACATGTTTGGTTTATTGTGTTTTACTGAGATATCTCCTGGTAAATACCGCATGCAAGCAAATTCCTTGTGTCTTACTCTATGAACAGTTTTTTATTGTTCTGCCTTTTCACCTGTTATAAGTACAGAAAACAAAGTTGTCAGCCTGTAAACATTTTTTCACTTTGACACAAAATGTGCTACAGAATCACTAGCTGGCATCATAGCAGGCTTGGTTTCAGCTGTTGCTGAAATATGGCTACTTTGCCAAGTGAGACCCAGTAAAGGGGTAGGTCTGTTCTGTGCCTAACATTAAAAAAAAATGGAAAATTATATATAAATTTCTGGTTTCTTTTCTAAGTGAATCAGAATAACTTGAAGTTTCATGAATTACAAGAAAGTTCAAATAAATAGAAGTGTATTAAAGGGTGAGTTGAGACCAGTATGAGATTTACAGTGTTTCTTTACTAGATTCTTTTCTAATCTGTTGTGTGATCTGGACCTGCCTTTGTTCATCTTGTATCATTTGCTTCTAATTTTTTTACCCTTGGGGAAGTTATTCTTGATAAAGTAGCCACAGAAAATGCATTGCTGTTAAAGAGTCCCAATTTGTTTCCTAAGATGATCAGTGAATCTACAATTTTTCCTTCATCTTCTGCTGAAAACACACTAAACCAGTGTCTCTTTTCACAGAGTTAGACAATGGGTTCCTAGGTTTTCAGTGGAATTTCCCTTGCTAATTATACAGATGTCTGGAGAAGGCTGCAGGTCCCTGTGCTGGGTCTTTAAGGCAGTGGCCCACGGCTTTGCCATCTGTTGTACAGGTGCACGATATAACCTAAGGCTATAGGGAAAACAAAAAAAACCCTCAGAAGTCAGGGCAGCATTGACAAATTAATATATTGGACTGCTGTGAGATTGTGGCTATTTACATTTTAATCCTGGATTTTGTTTTGATGTTTAGTGGGTTCAATTCCTATTTTTGCATATGTTCCCACATATATAGAAAAGATACTTTTTTTTATGGGTCTTTTTTTTACCCATTCATATGCAATAAATGCTGTTCTGAAGAACAGAAGGATTCTCAGTATGTGTTTGAATTCATACATGTATGCATTTCTGCATCTGCACATTTGGGTAGATGGATGTATTGTTGAAAAAAAAAAATTCACCGAACCATTCATGCATTCTGGTTAACAGACTTTATATTCCACTGTAAGAAAACGCTGCTGAGAAGAGAGTCATATCTTGGTAAGAAAAGTGGTACATGATCTGTGTTCCATTGCTCATTTGAGACTAGCAGAAGGTTAGATTTTCTCTTGTTTTTCTGTAATTAATAGCAGTTGAATCAGTATTGAACGACATTAACAAAAATGAAGCTAAATATTGAACTTGAAATTAAAATTGGAAATATCGAAATCAATTTGATTTTTTTTAAAGTTCCTGTGAAGAATAAATCATGAAATCTGACATTTACTTCAAGCTTTTATATTATATTTCTGCATCAATCAGATTGGTTTAAAAATTTAGAGCCATTTTTGGTGTTCATGAGTCATAGAATTATGTGAACAAAAACCAGGTAAACTCAAAAGGAGAACCAAAGGTCTGATGTGCTTTGCAGTAAACCAAAGTGACCCATTTAAAATGCTAATTCTGGAACTTTTGGCTGGGGGGAAAAAAGGTACACATTTTAGAAAGCATTATAACTGAAGTAGGTTTGAGAGTATATTTTTGAGTATATTTTTGTCTATATTCCTTCGTCAGAAAAAAAAGTTTGCCATCATTTTCAGGGCAGTTTCTTCCCTTTTGCCTTTCCTTTTTGTAGCTAGAGAAGCAGTAAAGAAGATTCACTGAAACTGCCAATTTTTGAGTGTTTCTGCAATCTGTAAGGGATAATTTTGTTTTGCTTTGGTTTTTTATGCAGAAATGGTTAGTTCTTTTTGTGTGTGGCTAGAAGGAGAGGGTAGAATAAGAAAAGGAATGTTCCAGCATATAATTGAAATCCTTATTCTTCCTTCTTCACTTTCTATTCTCTATTGTTTCTTCAGATTCAGAAAAACTTTGTCTTCTAACAGGCTTGCTCATTTATTTCCACTATAAGAAATTTCAAGTCAAATCCCAAAGTCCTCTCTAGTCTCTCTTTTGTTTACATGCTTTCCCTTTTTTAGTGCAGTTTGTTTCTCAAAATACTTTTCCTATGTGAGCTATTTTTTCTTCTTAAGGAATTTTTACACTTATTTTAAATTGCACTGGAAACTGAAAATATCATGTTCTTGCTTGCTTGTAGTAATCATGCTTCCTGTGTAGGAGTAGATGGTGACTTATAAGGAAAGTTTTGCTCTTTAACTTTAGTGTCTTACAGTTTTTAAAGGATGTAAATTAGGTCTCGGCTCCTGTAGAGACTCTTCTAGATTCTCTATGGTCAGTATTTGCCACATGAAAGGAAATTCTAAGTGTTTGAATTCCATATATAAATTTAGAATTTAGTGAATATTTTTTCTGATTTTTGACTTTGAAGGTTTTCTTTTGACTTGTTGTCGTGATAGTGGTAATACAAATTATGTTTGTTACTCTTTGCCTGCCTGCCTTTTTTTACTTGAGTTGTTAAATTTAAAATTTCCAATTGAATATATAAAGTAGATATTTGGATGTTTGTGTGATTCTTGGAGAGCACTGTCTAGGATGGCAGCTGGATTTATCTAGCCCATGATTTCTCATGTGTGTGCCTGAGGGATACTTCTATGCATGCACATACTGCTAAAATCAAATTAATGAACTCTCACTTAGCAGGGAATGGGAAATTTAGGGTGAAATTTTCAAAGGTGACAGAAGAATCCAGTGAACACTTGCAATATTGCACGATGTGACAGATGATTTTTTTTTTTCTTTTCATATCATGACCAAATGAAATCTAATCCTTATTACCTATCCAGGTAGGCCTCCAGACCACTATTCATATGCCATATGAAATATAAAATGAATATAATTTCATAACCGATATTTTGTTTCATTTTTTGTTTCACGTTGAGTCTGTTTGAACAAAAAATATTTGGGTTTAAGAGTTTTCTCTTTTCTTGAAAATTTTAATATATGGATAATTGTCTTGCTTCGTAATGTTAATTTTGTTTAATTGAGTTTTCATCTGCTAATAAGAAATTATTTTGTCTCTCACTGCTTTTCCTTTGTTTCTTAGATAATATTTTTTCTGCTGATTTATAGCATAAATAAATAAAAGTTTTTTCACTTTGGCTAGACCTTAGCAGGAGATTAGAACAGATTAGTCCTTGGTATCACATTTTTCGTATTTTTTCTTAACTAGGTCAGGATATTGCAACAGGCAGAGGCATCCACAAACCTTTCTCCTTCCCATCATTGCTCATTTAAAGCACTTCTGATTCCTTGATGAGAGTTGAAATGGCAACTATAGCAAGTGCTTTCTTTTTGCTGTCTTTTGGCAATTTACTGTCTCACATCTGGCTCAAGTTCAAGTACTGAGACTGAGATCATACTTGCTTTCTCTCCTTTAGATTAATCTTTTCACATTTTTTGCATTTTCTCCAGAAGTTTGAAAAAGATCTTCTCTACCTTTCCCCACTGGGTTGGAGCTTTCTTTTCATCTGTTTCATTTGATTGTTCCTCCTCTGTCAGTTTTCCCTTGAGCAGCAAGTTACTCCCATAAAGAGAATTCTTAAGTCTTACTTTGGAACAAATTTTCAAATATTTGTGAGTTGAAAATAGTGGCAGTGGTGGTGGTGGTGGTGGGGGAAATCAGAAATTCTAGAAATACTTTTCATCCCTCCAGGTTCAGAAGAAGTTGTGATAAATTTAGGAAAAATAATTTGAAATGTTAGAACTGTTTGAGAATTTTCTGAATGTTGTAAACAAACAGTTATGAGTTAAGAGAAAGAATATTCTTAGAAATAATATCTTTTGAGAGCAGGTTCGTGAAAGCCTCTGTGTAGAACAAAGAGAAATTTGAGGTATTGTATCACTATTTTTTGCTGTCAGCATCACTGACAACACAGAAAGAAGAACTTTTACCTTTTCTTCAAGAACTTCTTTGTGGTCAGCTGAATGGAGGGAAGATGATAGTATGGTAGCTCATATAATGAGAGCAAAAGCCCACACGATTTCTAACATGGAGAATGTTTTTGCTTTTGTTTGTCTTATTACACTGACTTTTTATTTTTCTGGACAGGAAGAAACAAGATAGTTCTCTGCTTTTAAACAAAGTAAAATATTATAAATGTTTGCTAAATCTTGCATAACTGTTAGGAGTGAAAACTGTTCTGAGAGCTTTAGAAGCCTCTATTTTAGGAAGTCTATTATTTCAGTTTCAAATAAAGTTTAATTACAAAGGAAAGCTTGACTTCTCCCATGAGTATTTTCTTGTAATAATCTTTCTAATGTAGTGGTCTTCTAACAATTAAGAGATGTTCTTAGTTTTGGAACATGTAGATATTTATTGAAATGTGTACACTCCCGCTGGGCTGTTAAAAATATTTGTTCAGGGATGAAAATTGATATATTCATGAGGTCTGGCACCTGTTAGAATTGAATATTTACATCTTGTGTTCCCTTGATAGCCCTCAAGAGATAACAGAGAGGACTACTTTTCCATCTTTGTGTACATCTGTAGTTGCTTAGCATGTTACAAATATATCGTTAGTAGTTATTGTTTTGCTGGCTTCGGAGTTTTTGCATCTATTAAAAATGTAATGAATGGGAGTTTAGTAGTTACCCTTCATATTTTTGCTTCAATATTTCTTGCACTTGGTAGCACCAACTGTTATCTATTCCCATATTGCATAGGATCTGGATTCCTCTGGAAAGGCAGAGCTTCCGTGAGTGTAGGGTAAACTTCAGGAAAATGGAAATAGTACTGTTTTCAGAACTACTCAGAGGCATCACTTATCCTCGTGGTGAAATCTTGGATCACTTCAGGCAGTAGCTGTTCATCTTGTGCTTAGTAGCCTTTAGTCCCTATTTTTGGCCTTGTTGCCAAGGTCCATGTACTATTCTCAGCCTTGGATCAATAATACTAAAAAATCTGAAAGATTTAACCAAGTGCTCAATTCTTTAGTGCATCCTTAATCACCTGTGCTCTGCAAAACAATGTACAGATCAAAACATTGAATGCTTAATCTGTCCATCATCACTCGATACTTAGGTTCAACCTTCAGAGGAATCTGATCTCTGAAAACCAGGCAAATGCTGGTTCTTCAGAGTGGATACCATGACAGTTTTCATTGAATGAAAGTGGTAACCACAGCTCCTGTAAGAATATGGACAAGAATGCAATATACTTCTGTGATGATGTGGTGTATTTTGCTTTTTTTTTTTGTCTTACGTGGAAGATAAATGAGAGGGTAATCATAACAGACATTCATGTTTTTGAGAAGGTCTCTCCTTTTTTTTTTTCTTAGATAGAAATTAACTTTCTTTTCGCAGTTTTCCCTGCTCTTATTCTGTAAGGCAAGGTCATGCTGTTCCCCTGAAAACATGTTAATTGTTGTAATTTTGAAAAAACGAAAGTGCATTTTTATTTTTGGATCTGAGACACAAATTCATTTTTTGAATGACTATTCTGTAATCCTGTAAAGTTATGCTTTTTTTAAAGTTTATGAATGGAGTCCATATTTATATGCCACTTGCCAGAGGGGTGTTTCAAAAGTGTTTAACACTTTATCAGTTTCTTGGCAATGAAATGTTTGTTCAAAGGAGTCTGCTGAGCTCTGTTCTCAATGTAATTTACCTGTTAAAAAGAATGTGTTAATTCTCACATTCTCATGTGCAAATGTCTGCTTAAGGGCACACAGATGACCTCCAGCATCCCAGTTCAACACTGTCTGAAAAACTGAGTGTCTTTTGGTCTGCCTAGTAAATTATACTTTTAACTTCAGAATTTTCTGTGGACATTTGTTTTATGAGTACTACACCTACCACGTGAAAAATCTTTGTGGATCATTAAGTGGATAAGTGAATATACAATTACAGTTTATTTCGGGGGAAAATACTTTGCAAGATACTTAAAAAAAAAAAAAGTTGAAGCCTTGGTACTTTTCCTTTGAGCAGTTAAGATGAATGGTCCTTGTTTATAATAAAACATGGAATTGCTGAAGGCTGTACAAAAGGATTTGAAATCTTGATTGGAATTTCAGTGGTAGATTAGAAGCTGTGTATGCCACAGGTGGAGAAATAAAGCTTTGTTACAGTTTCCTGCTTCTGAAATGTGTTGTGTTTACCTTGCTCTTCTGGAACAAGAAACTTTAGTAACTTGGTCATCACAAAAAAGTAATATACTAATCTAGTACTGTTGGTGAAGCAATTTTATCTGTTTATTGCCATGGTATACATAGTGATGGTTTTATCTGGGTAAAGACAGAATATAAGCATGTCTCTGTAACCAAGTAAACAAAAGAAAAAAATGCTACTAACTCTAAATTTTCTATTTGTGCAATTTCCAATTAAAAGAGTAATTTAATCTATTTAATTTTCAGTGAAAAATTACCTTGTATTTTTAAAAAATTCCAATGTCTCCCATATATGGAATACCATTACTTGATGATCCATGTGTATAAAAGTGATCTCGGTACCCAGAGAGTAGAATTTTCATTTTAAAGTAATATTCTGTATTGAGTCTTATAATAAAATTTCCAATTATAAGAAGGTAAACCCTTTTGAAAAACAGCCTTGCCTACAGAGAACTAAACCTCAGATGTGTTCAAATCTCCCTAGTGGCTGCTTAAGAGCATAAAACAAATGAACAAATTGATTTAAGTTCAGATGTGGATGTGTGTGTAGACTAGGGAATGAGATACTGGAAAGCAGCACTGTGGAGAGGGCCCTTGGTGTCCTAGTCAATGGCAAGTTGGACATGAGCCAGCAGTGCCCGGGCAGCCAGGAGGGCTGAGGGGCCTGAGGGGGCATCAGGGACAGCATCAGCAGCCGGGCAAGGGAGAGGATTGTCCCTCTCTTCTCTGCATTAGAATGGCCTCACCTCGAGTGCTGGGGACAGTTCTGGGTAGCACAATGTAAGAAAGACATTAATGGATTACAGAAGGGATTACATAAGGACACTGAAGGGTCTGGAAGAGAAGCTCTGTGAGGAGCAGCTGAGGTCACTTGCTCTGTTCAACCTGGAGGAGACAGGGGGCAGACCTCATTGCGTCTGCAGCATCCTTGTGAGGGGAAGAAAAGGAGCAGGCACTGATCTCTTCTCTCTGATGACCAGCGACAGGACTCAAAGAAAGGGCATGAAGCTGTGTCGGGGAAGGTTTAGGTTGTATATTGGCAAAAGTTTTTCTTCCAGAGGGTGTTTGAGCACTGGAACAGGCCCCCAGGAAAATGGTCACAGCACCAGCCTGACAGAGCTCAAGAAGTGTCTGGACAATGTTCCCAGGCACATGGTGGGGTTCTTGGGGTGCCCTGTAGAGGCCAGGGGTTGGACTCAATGATCCTGATGGGTCTCTTCCAACTCAGGATATTCTATGGTTCAATGAAACATTATATATGTGGTGGGGGTTTAAATAATTTGGTGTGAAGGTAAATAACATTTATTTTTTATATTACTTACTGTGTAAAATACGGATTTAAAAGAAATTTTAAATAACCTTTCTCAGAATAGAACTTCCCTACAGAAGTTGGAAAAGGAAATTCTGTAGCTTAATGTATATTTTAAATATATTCAGGACTGGAAATTTTCGTGCACATAGAGGACAGGTAGTAAGTAATGTGTTTATAAAACATTGTGTACTTTTCATGTTTGTCAAAATTTCATGTTGAATTAGTGTGAGTAGCTTAAAAATATCTAAACATTCTTAGATTTTTAAAATAGCTGTATTGTAGCTCTGTTTTGTAGTCAGTCTCTCTCTTCTTTTTCTTCTGTAAAGTATTTGCCATTTTTTCCTTTTTGCATCATTTTTGAGAAACTATTTCAAAGGATAATTTTTACAGCCATGAAGATGGTTTATTATATGTATAGTCCCATATTAAATGTGAAGGTAAGCAAATGAAGTGCAAAAAATGAGGTAATATTAAATATAGTACAGAGGTAGAGTTCATAAAATGTTAAATTGGAGGAGAAATTACTAGGAAGAATACGAGAAGAAAATGAAAATTTTGTGTGCAGTCACAGAGATTGGTGGAAGGGACAGGGAATAATGATAATGAGGGCTGAGTGACAAAGGCATTAGGTTTGAAACAGGAGGTTAAGGAAGTCCTATATGAGGCAGAAATTCAGGGTAAAAGGACAGATTTGTTTATAGGGATTCTATCCAGCAAGTATAAACACAGATTTTTGAAAGGCTCCTTGCCTCCTAAGAAACAAGGGAAGAAAAGAACAACCGTCCTCCTTATTCCCTAAGCAGGCTATGCTCTTCAAATACCATCAGGTTCAAATCCAAATGGACAGTGGGACAATCAGTGCCAGCACGTGGCTTCCTTAGTATTTACCAATCTCATTGCAGTTGAGATCTGTAATTCCAGAGAATCGAGTCCAGCCATCTTTGAAGTGTAATTGCATGTTCTTTTTCAGACTGGTAGCTCTTTCTGTTACCCTTTGATGCTGTCACTTTAGGCCATGTCACATTTTCTGTATGTATCTATAAAGGCTCACTGAACTCTACATTGTAACATTGTGTTTCTGAAAATAAGCCATCTCTCCAATTATTTTTCAATAATTCTAACTTTGGCAGGGGCATTCCTGGGGAATTCATTATCATACTGAATTCTTTCTGCAAAATGAAGTAAGAAATAAATTATCTCTGCTAAGATAACAGAAAGAGTCTTAAGCTTGGATGAAGTCTTAATACTTTGAAGGTGAACTTTGACTTGCATACAAAAACAACGGAGATCTTTAAATACATGTACAAAAGGAGAGATTCCTAGCCAGCATTGTAATTAATTTGTGGTAGATATAGGGTGGCGTGGTGTTTACCTATGCGGTTTCTACGCAAAATATCTTACTTGTGGGAAATTAGATCTTATTCAAAGCTTGTTGAAATCAGTGAGAGAAGCATCATTTTGCTGATGAATGGGTAAGTTGATATTTTTTTTAGATCTGACATAATACTTTACCACTGTAGCCTGACTGCATGATTACAGAGCACTTTACAAACATTTTAATTAAACAGTTCAAACATGATCTTGGCAAATGTTTTCAGGAATAAACCCATTCTGCAAAATACCTAGCTGGATAGAAATGTACAGATTATGAACCTTGGGTCTGATGTTTTTGAATTAGAGAGTGAGGCCTTGTTTGTAATTAACATTTTTTGCCCATATCTGCTGGCAGAGAGTTTTACTGCACTTGGAATTTTCCTGGTTTATTTTCATTAGAATAGTAGTAGTTCACCGGAATCACAGAATTTGTTTTTGTATTGGCATTTTCAGTTGAATTCTGCTGTTGAGCATTCTCATAACAAAAAATTTGCATATTTTTACTTTCAAGTAATTTTAGAAATGAATATATGTTTAAGAGTTTATGCTGCAGTTGAGTTGAAATTTCCTCAAAGTGCATTTGTCAACTGCGAGATTGGGGATTTCTTAACCCAATTTACCATGTGCTACTTGAACAGGGCAGAACTGGTTTCTGCTCTGGGTTGTGTCTAAAGAGCAGATCAATAACACTGAGTGTGAGACCACGATGTTTTGTTGAAGTGAATCTGGTTGATTTGATGGCAGTACCAGTTTCAGTACAGGGACAGCAGACTGAATATTAACAGGAATTAGTGATTCAGGAAGCTCTGAAGCTGACAAGATCTAAGGAAAGGGAGATGGTAACACGGTGTACATTACCTCTTACCAGAAGCTTAGTGCTATGCTATGCCTGGACTATCCACCCTTTTGTTGGAGAAGAGGAGCTTGGGTGTGTTACTTTGATAAACTATGGGAAACTGTGCAATTGTTTAATGTACTAAATCCAAAGGCCTTGAACCACATGTACCAATTTCTCAGTGATTAGTAATTGACTGACATGCATCAGTGTATCCTTATTGGTTTTTATTGAATGCTTGGCTGAAGTTGTTGGGTTTTTTTTGTGTTAGATAACTTTGAATTCCTTGTAAGCTTAACCCTTCATTTTTACCTGACAAATGAGCTGAGACCTAAATAGCTACTTTTTAGCATGTTCTTTGTAATGAAAATTTTCAAACTTCCTTTCTGCTTTACTACCAATGGAAAGGAAAAGGCAGATAGCTCAGGCAAGCAGGAAAACATTAATTAGGGAGGGTTACAGCAGTGCTGCATTTTACATTCTGTGATACATTCCGGATATAGTTAGCGCTTATGTTGAAAATTGCAACATTAATTCACAGTAATTCATCACACCTTGCACGCACCACTTTTATGGAGTATTAAATGCATTACGCTTCTCAACATGCTCACTTCTTTTGAAGGACTCTAAATTCCAGAGTCAACAGATGCTAAATATTTCCTTCTTCAGAACTACATTTATAACTGTTGCTTCCTTTTCAGGAGTTTTGGATGTTTTTTTCCCCTGAATGATTAGTGCTTTTTATAATTCTGATATTAGAGGAAGGAAAATGCAATGCCAAGTCTGGTGCAGAACAATGATGACATCTTTAGTTTTATCAAAACATTTAACTTGATTACAGTCAGCCATAATCAATTACATGTAATTTCCAGTATGTGCCCTTTAAACAATATAATGTCTAGGATCAAGCCGGATATTACAAATTAAATGAGGGCTGCTGGCTGAGGCTTTCTAACAGTGATTATTTCAGAAAAGGTAATAGCAAAGAATGTTCTTACTGGCAGAGCCCAATATAAAATCAAATAAGATAATTTTGCTAGTCAGCTTTATGTTTTCCTGAGAGTAAGCTACTCAGAGGAAGTGGATTTGTTTAATGACATCAAGCTAAGAAATTTATGAAAAGCACTTTAAAATAAAGTATTGAAAACTCACTGTGTTTCAACATTAGGAAGACATGTAACCTTGTTTTTGAAGACTCGACTGGAATTTTTTCTGAATCTTACGCTAAACTTTATGATGATGCTCTCTAGAAACATCTTCTTCTTCACCTTCCAGCTGCATTGGATTTTCAAGGAGATTGAGTGGGTGGGCTGTTGAAATTAAATTTGCAACACACCTGAGGAAGACTAGAGGAATTATTTCTCTCTTCCCTCTTCTGTAAGCACTAATGTATCTGACGGGGAAGTGCATGAGGAAAATAGAGTAGCTACAGAAGGCACTTGGTTAGCTCAAAGCCAACAGCCAGACAAGACAAGCTGCATTGTACCACAGAAACCAGGCAGGTTTTTCGTAAACTGCATATTCTCTTATTCTTGTGGCTGGGAGGCTTTTCTGCAATTGCTTAAAAAGAAAGTAAAAGCTAGTTATTGGAGAATCAGAGCAAATGCCTTCTGGGCCAGAAGAACAGTGGTCAATCTGGCCTAATATTCTGTCTCTGAAAGGGTTCATTAGAACCCTGGGGAGGGGGAGAGCACCCCCAAACCTGGATGCTTTCAGTGGCCTCTTCTACTGTATGTGCCCCCTCTTTTAGAATTTTGGTTGCTAGAGTGTAGAGAGCTAGACTTCTCCTATTCCTAGGCATATCAATGCTTAGTAATTTTTGGTCTTCCCTAAACCTAGAATCATGTCACAAGTATGGCATCAATATACTTTTTGAATGAACAAATAAATTCTTTTCTTTTGGGTGACCAATACTTAGAATACGTGTGGCATGTTTAATCATTTGGTACTGTAGTGCTGAGTATGACTTTTGGTTAAAGAATCAAAGCTAAATAATTTTGTAGAAATACCTTCCATACTCCCTCCCTCCTCAATATTATTTTTTTCATTAGGAGAAATCAGTTATTTAATATAATAACAAATATAATAAAAAAATTTTGTTAATGTCTCATACATTCTAAAAGTTTGGCCAAATTAGAACAAATTCCTTTCCTAAAAGCAAGCAAGTTTTTTTCTTTCCTGCTAATTTCTGGTACTTTTTTTGTTTATCATTTATGAGTCCTGGTTTAATTCATTCTGTTTTAGCTGTGTCGGCATTTCACACCATCTTCTCATAATAAGTGAAAATGGCTTCACTTTGAAACCTGAGGAGTATTTTGTCATCACCTCTAGACAATGGATATGAGCTTTGACTTGTATTATTTGTTTCACTTAAATTTAATGCCTTCTTAAGGGACTGATAAGCTGTATTTTTGAAGCAGCAACTTCAGCCCTGACTCATTTCCAGATGTTCCTGAATCAGGATGCTGCTGGTTATAGCTTCTCTCATTGTATAATAATAATTTTGAATTTGTATTTTCATAAGTAATAATAGTAAAAAAAAAATCAGATTATTTTCTGCAGTGTTGATTCTTAAGTGATTTTCAGAAGCCTCTTCTGCCTCTGACACAGTGTATTAAGACTATTATCCTACCATACAGTGTAATAATGACAGAACATATGCTGGGTGATATAAACTTACAATCCAGTTCTGGGCAGATCTTATTAGACTGTCAATCTTTCTGAGTAACAGCAGTGGAATCCAAAAAAAAAATACTCCCCCCACCCAACAAAAACAAAAAAAAAAAAAAAAAAACCCCCAGAAACTCACAAAAAAAAAAATATCCAAAGACCTTTCTCTCCTTCTCACCCCATCCATACTGGCAGCAGTAAAAATTGTGTTCATTTCTGCCAAGTGATTTTGCATTGATCAAGATTTTACTTCTTTTAACAGGCTCTTTTTTATTTAATCTTGTTTTCCTTGCGTCACCAAGGAAGGCCAATTCAATGCAGACTACATGTAATCCAGTGAATAATGTTGCATCATGTTATTTTTCCTTTGAGGGGGGGAATTTATTTTCTTTCAAAACAGGCCATCTTAAGGGTTATAGGAGAATCTCTGGAATACAGATTTTAGGACTGAAACATCTACTATAACAATTCTGTGCATCTGTATCTGATTCTATAAAAAGAAGTGAACCTGCCTTTCATGTTGTCTGTTTTGTTTATAAACTAGGAGTACAATCAAAGAGTCACTGACTAAATATTTCTCATACTCTAATATTTTCTTCCTCTATGGATGTTTGTGTATTAGGGAAGCATTGCCATAGCAGCCAGGCAGATAATTAAGTTCCCTGCAGAAAGCTGCTCCAGGCTTTGAGGAAGTATAGGCAGCATTTTTGAGCCTATACTTGGACCTCATCTGCAATTTCAAAACTTCCACAGCTTTCACCGACGCAACCTTGCGGTGAGAGAAGAGGGTGCCCTAAGGAGGAGGGGGCAGGAGGGGCTTCTTACAACATTAAAATTAATTTCTCAACATTACAATGAATTTTCTTTTGTGATTCTGGTTCCCTTTCCTTCAAAACTCACTTATATAGATGTGTTGACAGAAAATGTTCTATTTCTTGGTGGTTCTGTGTTGTATTGTACTTCAAGTTAAGTGAACAGTTCTAGAAACTGAAGGTCTGTTTCTGAGCTCATCTCTATTCTGTGAGTATTACAACACTGAGATTTCTCAGCTTTGCCCTGCAGGCAAAAGAAATCTGGGGCATTAGAAAGGGATATTGTGCCTGCTTTCATGCTGGTTCAGGTGACAGACAGGCTCTACCTAGGGTGCTGCTTGTAATGACTGCCCCTTGGGATTCCTATTAGTCATCTATCTGATGAAGCAGTGGATGGAAACAAGCATTTCAGTCTCTTCTTGCTACAAGACTGTGATGTGATCCTCTAGTTACAGCAGTAATGTGCTTTATCCCTTTATTTTGCCCACAACCTTATGTATTTTTTCGTCTTGCCTAAAATATCAACTGTCTCATGAGGGAAGGGAAAAAAAAACTCTCTTCCTTCAAACTTCTTTTTATGCAGCTTGTTTGCGATCATAATTTGGTATATAATTTGCATCTGGTACTTTCTTTGGACATGAAGAGAGAAAGAAAAGACAAGAAAAAAGAAACAGCGAATAAAACATCACTCATAAAGATGAGCTTTTTCTTATATTTCAGATTGGTTTTTTCCCCTGCGTAGAGAATGACTTGAGGATCTTGTCATCTTGAATGTTTGATAGGTACCTTGTACTGCAGAAAGAAATAACTCCATCGTCTTGGTTTAATGTGTACCCATCAGCTGAGACACAAGGGAATGTGTTGGATATGTAAATAGTTGCATAGGAATTTTGTACTGCTCCTTAAATAGCCATTATGTGCACACCAATGTCTCGAAAGAGAATTTTCTCCTGTAATTTATATATGAATAATAATATGAATAATATGAAAGTCTCTTCATAGTTTATAGGAAATCCTCCATCTGCTGTGTGAATTGTATTTTAAATGTTTCCATTGAGTTCTCTGGGCTGATTGCTTTTCCTGCACTCATAAAGGTGAATTCTCATGCCCACAAGGACCACTGGCTAAAAATCATACTCCAGCTATCTTGAGAACACATACACTTGAGGTGCTTGATTTTCTCTTTCTGTGGCTAATTGTTAGTGGAGAGTTTAGATTTGCACTCTCCCCCTCCACACTCTGGTTTACAGTGTCTTTTCCCCATGTGGTTCTGCCATGTCAGGGTTCCTGCAGCTTCCCTGACTGGCACATGGAAGGGAAGGATGTGCTGCAAGTGCTCTGCCCCAGGCTGAGCTCTCCAATGGCACATGTGGCCAGCTGACCAACCTGATGGACCAGCCCTTGTAGGCCCTTTGCACTGAATGCTTTGTCAGGAATTTAGTCTTTGAAATCATCAAAGATAAATATACTGGGAATGAAAAAGGCAAATGAATGCTGCTAGTAGAATGTTTGGTAGCCAGTGGGATTTGTCAATAACTTTCAATAGCTTGCTTAGTAGCAGGGAGGAAACTGACCTTTTAAAATTAGGGAATCCTCTATTTCGCCCAGAGACAGGAAGAAGATCCAATATTCTGCCTTGAAAGAACCATCAGTGCTAGAGTGAGGGGAAAAATGTTTATTATAAGTTGTTTACTGCCTAATGATTATTTAATGTTCTAAATATCCCAAAGAAATAGGCCAAGACTTAAAGCTCTGTGATAAAATATTTACAGTTGTTGGGCCAGCCGAGGTGGATGGGGGGGTGGATGGAGTGTTGTATATGACCTAGAAATATCTGAAGTCTTGCTAGATGGCAGAATATGTCTGAGAAGGGTGATCCCTGAAGATTTCCATCACATGTCAAAACCAGGGTGGTTGTGAAATGTTTCACTTGCTGAGATTCTCACACCTGAAAAACCATTTCTCAAGCCCTTCCCAAATTATTTCCTACATCTGAATTACTTCAAATGCCCTTATGCTTCTGTTGCATTTTTACCTAATATTGTAAAAACTGCAGTACTTTGTCACTTAGACAATTGAGTTTTCTGTGTGTTGTGCAAGGGAACAGAGCAAAAGGAAGTGGAGACCCTGTGAGACAACTGAGGCTTAAATAATAATTTCTCTCTTCTTGGAAGATGTAACTCTTTGGATTTTCTAAAGCTGAGAAGAGTTCTCTTTGGGCAAGATGATTGCCCAGTGGCTACTTTTGCACGGAATGTTAAAAGGTAGAGGGCTTGTGACCTGCCATTTTTACCAAATACAGCTGGTCCATAATTTAAAAGAGCCGCACAGTTCCCTTGATTATATTTCAGCAGCCCATTCAAATCCTGATGCATGAGGCTTCCTATATCCTAATAGGTTGCAATCTTGTAAACTGATCACTCTGCACACCTAAGAACTGGAAAGCTTTTCAGGGCCATGATAGAGATCTGCAACTGTGTGGTAGGAGAAGGAGGAACTTCTCACTGTGACCCATTGCTGATGGACTAGAAAGCTGTGTTTAAAAAAAGCTGTATTAATGTTTTTGTTTGCGTTTTTCTATTTCCTGTCTTATTTTTCAGTGATGTTAAGAAGTTTAAACCTCCACTGAAACCCTTCATTGCTCCAAAACTAACAGCTGTGTGTTATAGCAATAAATGAACATTTTCTAGTATTGCAAACAATACTTTCAGATGACATAGCTCTCATGAGTTTTTCAATCAATATTTTACTGAAAAAATTAGTAATGAAATTGTTTGTAATGCAAGCATTGTATTCTCATTATTTAATTTTTAAAAGGTGTGCTCTTATATTCTGTAGCTTAAACAAATTTACACTAAAAAAATCCTTAATACAGAGGAAAGGAAGTCAAAATAAAATGTTGAAATTAGACCACTTTGCTTCCTTTTTCCCACTGGATTTTTGGTTGATTATTAATAGCTAATCTTTTGTTTGTGGGTTTTTTCCCCCAAAAGATAAGGTGGATTTTCTTTGTCCTTCAAGAGATTCAGTGTGTAGAAGTATTTTACCTTATCCTTGTGGATGGAAGTGACATAGTTCATCTTATGGGGTACCTACAAGATCAGAATAGTGTTCCTAAGGGTAAAATCATCATTTTTTTTCTTCCATTATTTTGGGATGGAATGAAAGATACAGTAATAGATTCCACATTTTTCCAAGTGAGAACTCTTGCTTTGGTGAAGTTTGATAGACAGTAGGACAGAAGTTTCTGCAATTATTTCAGTTCCTTAAAGATTGAGTACCAACTCCATTTGTGCCCTAAGTAACAGAAATGTAGAAATTTAACTTAACCTGGAATCTGACATAAGTGTGCTCTTTCCAACAGCTTCACATAGCAGTGGAACACCATGATGAAAAATTATAGCTACTCCTAGGCTATTTTACATTAAGCAGAGATGCTTAATTAGGTGTCTGTTTTAATAATGGCTTTTTAGGAATGTTTCTTCTTTATTAATGTTTCAGTCATTTGTTGTGTTTGAGTTCTGTCAGAAGAGCAGCTTAAACTTATACTGACCTTTGACTTTGCAATTTACTTAAAACACAAAAAGAAGTTTTATATTCCTCCATAAAGAGTTTACAATGTATTTATTTTTCTCTTGAGTAAGAATATTAGACAAATATAATTTTTTTCAAGTTTTGTATTTATTTATCCCTAAAATAAATAAATGGGATTAAGAAACATCCCAGAAATACAGCTACAGTGTAACCATAGACTGTGCTGTATACTGATCTTTTCAGCTGCTCTTAAACTGTAACACACCAAATGATCCTTGTTGGTGCCTTCCAGTTCAGAATATTCTGACATTCTGTGAAATGTTGTTAATAAAACTTCCAGATTATCATCAGTTTTGTTTTTTTATTCTTGTAATCAATAAATGGACAGAGTTTCAATGAAGTGAATTAAATTTATAATTCAATTTATAATTAGAAACTAATAATCAGGAAGTTAAACAAAAACTTTAGTCTCTTGGTTTATAAAAACTCTGCTTGGTTTATAAAAATCCCTGCTTGTATTTGTGGCTCGAATCACTTTCCTAAAGATGTAGATATTGTAATATCAGCTGTTTGACTTTTGCATAACTTGGAGGAAAAATTCAAGGCTATTTGTGATGCAAAAACTGTCAGAAAAAAAGAAAGAGGAAACCAAATGCTGCTCATTTGTTTCAGATAAAATTTCAGGCTCCAGTGAAAAGTAAATCTCCAGATTATCTTTTTCAAATTTTTATCTCAACCTAGTACTAAGTAAAGAGTGATAAGATTTTCAAAGCTGGGGCAAAACTGATCCATATTACAGAATTTTATATGTCTGTCACATCTCCCAGGTCTTCTGGTGCTGGGTGAATCTAAGCCAGAAGACTGCAGGAAGGCTCAGATGAAGGCTCAGGGGACAATAGGATTGTTGGGGATAATGTGAATAATGGGATTATGTATCTCAGTACTCAGAAATTCATGCTAGGATACCCAAAGTACGCTGTGTATCCTGGGCCAAGAACAGAATCTGGATTTCAGCCAGATGCTGAATGTTCAAGGGACCAGAGATTGGAACTCAGCCTGAGAGCTTGCCCCCAAAAAGGGCACATAACCAGATCTGTGAAATAGCAATGTTTGTCTTAAAGTATTTCTGGCATTTTTCTTTCTACTTCACTGGAAGAAGCTGGGTATAATATCCCTTACTTCTCCCTCTGGTCTAACAAGAAAAGCTAAAGATAAACAAGGTTGAGAAATGGCTCAATTGTCTGTAATGAAAAAAATGCACTCGGTGGACACTTTCATTTTACAGCTATTACCCTTAGGACCCTCCTTATTCTCCCAACTCGCTTTTGCTGATGATTAAAGTCTTGAGTGATCATTATTCTCTGAGGTACTTTTGTAGGATTTATCGCTTTGAAGTGGTTGTCACATATGCCACTAAAGTGCTTCACTCCTTTTTTTTATTCTGTCCTGACACCTCCTACAACCATATCGGGTTTGGCTTTAATGAAACTGGAATCATAATAGCTTTGCCAGAGAGAATGGGTTTGAGAGCAGTTTAGTACTAAGACAGACTTTAAAAAACAGAATCTCAGTGTTTCAGATGAGAATTTATGGGTAAATTTTAATACTGTGGAAGTATTTTCTCTTTTTTTTTTTTCCCATTGCTGTTCAAGTGATTAAATCTTGATCAAATATGAAATGGAAGAAATGTTTCTGTTTTCTGTGCAAAACATAGGAAGGTAAAGAATTTTTAATAGGTTTTCTTTAAAGAAAAAATAAGCCTGAGTATTAAACCGCGCATTTATAGAGTTATAATAGGAATAGAAAAGTATATTAGAGGTGCTACACCAGGTCAGTGGAAGATATTTTATTTGGGAGCCTGACATGTATGGTTAAACCAGAACAACTCAGATATGAAGCCAATAAACTGAGTCTCAGAGTGTATAGTGCTGAGACAAGTCCTGAGTACGAGAACTTTGCAGGTTCTCATCAGCCAGGATCAAAACCATTACTTCAGTTGCTTAGAACAATGAAGTATAAAACCACCCTTGAGTCAATATTTACTGTATAAAGTGAGATGGGTAAAATGCTAGAAGTACTGCAAAACTTGTGATCTCTTCAACAAGAGAGAAAAACTGACAGTGTGAAATAACTGATTTGGGAAAGGAGCTATAAAGAAATTTTAATGTACTCTAGAATCAAATTTGTGACATGAAAAAGAGCTTAAACTGATACTGTCTCCTTAGTATGTGAAAAAGAGAAGAAATCCAAGCTGCAGGACAAATAAAAGTTTTCTGAGATCAGGGCAGGAAGTGGCATTTTCAGACTCACTATTGTCAAGGTACTCTGTATATATCTTTGTGAGAGTTTAGCTAGATTTGAACTCCAAAACTGCCCGACATTACCATTTGAGGGAAGAAAGGAAGCACTACTTCTTGATCTCAACTTTGCTCTTTACTCTTGTGACAGTCACTCGGGGAAACAAATGCCAGTGTTATTTCTCTGTGTAGTTGTGTTTTCTGTAGCAGTTGCTCAGTAGTTTCTCAGCTGAGCTGACATAACTGTTTTCCAATGGGCTCTAGTAGATGGTGTTGGATCATCTGAGTTAAACCAGGGAACTTCTTTCCCTGCAGTAGGGCTGGAGGTCCTTACAGGATGTAGTCTAGCCGAGGTGTGTGTTATTAGCTCAAGTGGTGGTGATGGTCTGTGTTGGCTTACCCTCATGGGAGAGCAGCAAGCAGTGCTACCAGTTTGCTTTTACTGTGTGCTTGGGAAGTGGGGTAGCTTCTTAAAAGTAAGTATAGTACTTAGTATCGCTAATCCTAAAAATTAAAGCTAAGAATATTTTAAGGATTTAATCATTAACTTGTCCAAAACAAGAATGCCATGGTTACTGGGCTTGTGATCTTACAGAGGTAAAGTAGCAGACAGGATAATATTTTCCTACCCAGGATATATTTATCACTCTTCTTTTGCAAGCCACCAGAGTACATTTTGAACCAATGGTTCAAAGGTCCTTAAGTTAGTCTCCAAGATTTAGTCATTTGATTCACCACTGAGAACTGAAAAAAACTATCACTGTGAACTAGGGAAAAAAAAAAAAACCAATTGTGTCCTGATTTAATACTAGAAAATCTTTTAAAAAGGTCTTATTTTACTGACTGCTTAGGAATGACAGCTTTAGTTCTGGCAGTTTCAGGGAAAGGAGAGGAGAGAGAATTACCTGCTTCCTTGTAGAGTGTCATACTCTAAATGCACTTGGTAGAGCCATTAAGAGCTGTAATGTCAATATAGCCTCTGTGGTCAAAGTTTCCATCTCAAATGCAGAGGTGAGCTGCTAAATACTCCAGCTGATGTAGGTGAGAGGCTTTACCTTTCTCATGTAGCACACCTTCCTCGCCATTGTTCTTACCTTGTTCCCTGTATAAAATTGTGTCTCCCCAGACTTTACATATTTTCCCTTTTCCCTTGACATGCTGTCTGCCGTTGACTCCCCACTAATGAAACAAGGCTCCAAGACAGAATCTTGCAACTAACCCACAGGCCAGCATATCTGCTGCAGGGATAGAAGCGCCATCAGGTGGCCAGCCAAGAGGCAGCCAGCCACTTGGACAAGGTGGATGCCATCTGGCTTCCCTGTCAGCACCTATCTGTTTGCTGGCCAAAGCACACGAGCTTTCTGACTGCTTAGCTGTGCTCCCAGAAGGTTCGTGCTGCTTTTTTAACTCTCATGGGAAGCTCCGTGTCTCGCACAGCCTATCTGATTTGGATTACATTTTGTCTGTAGTACGTGGCCTGTTGTTTTCATTTTGTTTATTTGGGTTACATTTAGGAATTGATTTTAAGAATAAACTGTTTTGTCATTTTCTGAAGAATTTTCAGCCCTTCAGTTTCTTTGTTGTTGCAAGTCAGACTTTGATGCAAGACACTATAGGCTGTTGTTTTTTTTTTCTCTCCCTGTCTCAATAAGTTTTTTACAAAACAACCAACCACAAAACACTCATTAGTTCTTTAGAGGATATGGGAAGAGACAGCACAGAAAATTCCACACTACAGCTTCTGAACATCCAAAACAATTGGATTCTTTGACCCAGGCAGTTTGATGAAAGCTGTGGCACTGTACCCTGTTCTGTCACAAAGGAGCTGTAAGTAATTTTGATTGCTCTTGTAAAATGTCCTTCTCTAGAAACAGTGCCTGTGCTTAACATTTTTATTGTTAAATAGCAGAGGTCAAGGGCAGAAAACTGCAGTGAAGATGGTGTGGGAATTTCAATCTCTGTGATTTATTTTGTGCCCTTGAAAAAAATTATTTTTCTATTATTTGACTCACATTGAGCTCTGAAACATTCCAAAACTTTTTTGTCCTTCCTCTGTAAATCACCTAACTTAGCTTAAAATATATATATACTTCCACTTGTTTTTTTTAGGTACCTAAGCATACCCCCTGGACATGTGTTGGCAGAAGTTTGTTTTTGCCCTGAGGTAATGAACCTATGCATGTGAATGGAATGAAAAAGTCAGCATGTGTGTGAGGAAATGCCAATAGCATCATATACCATGGGATCTGTGTTCTTTCCCTGTGCTAGCATTGGTAAAAGCAAGTTGTTATTAGTGTCGCGATATAAACCTCTCATCATGGCAAAAGTGTAGTGCTATACCGAAGTGCTCTGTGTCTTATGACAGAAGATTCATGCCGCAGTAATCCTCAAAAACATGGTACTTACTGGGAATTAATTTCTGGATTGTTAGGTATTCCCTAGGTAGGACAAAGCACAGCCATTTGTGTCCTACCTAGCTTGCCATTAGTATGGTAATGACAGTTTTTAGGAAAAAGGCAGTTGCTGTAAGAATCATAACCACCATTTTTATGACAAAAATCAGTCTGTTCTTGCTTTTTATGTTTCTGAAGTCCATTTAATCTCTGCATTAGTTTTGGAAAACTGATCAAGAGGTAACGACCAATTGTGCTAAAAAACTAAAAAGCCAACAAAAGCCGTCTGTAGAAAGACCTTCAGGAGGACTTTGGAGAATACAAAATATCCAGAAATATTATTATTTAGATAAGTACTGAAATTCTGAAGGAAAAAAGAATTAAGGATGGGCCCAGCTGAGTGTCCCAATACACTCTTCTCTCAATGTCCCTATAGGAATTTAATTCAAATGAGTTTGGGTTTTTTTGGCACTGCCTTGCTAAGTTCATCAGTTTGTCTGAATTTAAAGGATATAACTGAGTAAAACAAACCCTCATACATATACCGCCTTTGTCATAATTCCCACGGTTTCCAGGCCAGTACCAGAATCTAGGAGTTTTCTAGGGCAGATTCTGTAGAAATGATGTGTGTCAGTACCAGTATCTAGGGCTTAAGAGGACTGGGATAGGGTCTGGAGAGCTTCTGCTCATTGAAGTCAACATTTTGCAAGTTAGAGTTTGAGTTTTATAGAGAAAGCAATATTTTGCAATGAGAAATAGAATCTCAATATGAATGAGAAGGTGAGACATTGGGAGAGAACATTTAGCGAGCTAGCTCTATAAAGCTTGTCTACTTAACATTAAAATACAGTCGGTTAATATGTTTCTGAATTACAACAGGAAAAACAACTGGCGTAAGCCCTGTGCTGTAAACTGAGTTATTCTGCTGTTAAAATGCCTCATGATCCCCTCGTTTCTGCTGTCTTGACAGACTTTCCTTTACAAGAGAATGTGCTTAGTAACAGTTGATTTCCTTCTGTGGAGGAAGTGGAAATACATCTTTTGTCACTGGACTGGAGGTTTCCCCTCTGGCTCTGAGTGACTTTTTTGTATTGGAAATGTTGTTTGTGGTTAGGGTTGAGAGACTCCAAGAGCCTAAAGCTCCAGGAGCTCTGGGGCTGGAAAAGGCATGCCAGGGCCACCCTGGCAAGGCCCCAGTAGTATTGCTTCTACATTTTATCTGATCTGGACACCCCTGGTGATGAGGCTTAGGTTTAGGGTAGTGGTGATGGTACTGGTTTGGTTAATGGAGTTTCAGTCAACCTATGGCCCCCTGCCACAACCTCTTTTTAACCCTTCAGCATCTTAATGTTCATTTTTATCACATCCTTTGGAAAAAACTGTAAAATAAACTTTTGTCTCTTTCATAGAAAATTACCTTATGCAGTCTTACTCTGTTTAGTTCCCTGAGTATTTTTATCTAGATTAATTTTTAGAGCATTATCAGATATTTTTGTTTTCTTTTAACCAGAAATATTTCATATATTTCCAGAAAACAAAAAATTTCACATTTCCTCATATCCAGAAAATGAAGTCAGAGAAAATGGGAGAGAAATTGCTCTCCTCATAGCAGTTATCTGATAAATCACCTTAACATTTCCTTGCAGTTGGAGTCAAGCAGTTCTCGGCGACTATTACAACAGTCCCATTAATTTTTTCCGCTTATTCTCTAAAACTTTTGTTTGACAGCTGAATGTTTTAGTTTCCTGACAGCTGATAATAAGAATTAGGAAAGCTAATAATAAGAATTAGGAAAGAGAGGACTGGCATGGTGCTCAGAAAGCTGAGCAGAATGGTGATGAATCTGCCATGGGAAATACAGACTGCTATTCTGATACTTGAGACCAGAATGGCAGTATAGGGAAAAGGAAACCCCAGGCATGCCTATTAGGGACAGGGAAACAGTTAATGGGAGAACAATGATGAAGACTGTGATGATTCAGAAATTAACAGTGTGAAGACTGTGTGGTGGGGAATGAAAAAGGGAAGTGAGAAGTGCAGCAGAGGATGAACTGAGAAACTAAGGCATCTGCTTGCATTTTTGGGGATAAAGGTTATTCCTGCTTTGGGAGAAAGGGACATTAGTGGGATCAGCAGCACTGTGATAGCTAAGGATAAAAATAAATAGGCTTTGGAGAGAGTGGGCACCCGCACCTCCCCCCCCACCCCCCCCGCGGGGGGGGGGGGGCCCCCGGTTTCCTCCACCATGAACAAAAGGCTAGAGAGTTAGAATAGCTATTAGTTACACAGGTGGTATAAAGACACACAACATGGGCAAAGAAAACCAGTGATTGTATGGACAGAGTTAGGGCCATTTCATTTTCTCTTATGTGCCCATATTGCTTGTTCTGTCTCACTCGGGAGGGGACTTTCTATGGCTTTTGACATGGAAAAGATCAGGACAGAGAGCAGAAATGCTAGGATAGCAGGGAGAATGTCAAGGGACTCCTGTGTGTTAAATGAACTTTGCTTTCAGAAATGCTGAATGTTTAATTTCTCTGAAAATATTTGCCAAGAATGTAATTTTTGAGCATCTCTCAAAAAATAATGGATTTATTCTAAGTGATGCACAGTTGGTGTGTTTCTCCACTGCTTTGATGCAAAGATGCCATTTGTCCTACACTTGTCTATACTTGCTGTCTATTTGTTGGACCGAAACATTTTTAATGATGTCCAGTCTTGGAAAAATTAAAGGGGACCTCTGGAAATACAGGTCAGAACACTCATTTCCACTTTGAATGTCTGAGCAGGAGGATTAACCAAGAGGTAGAATTAAATCCACCCGTGTTTGTGAATTAGAATTTGTGAATGTGTGGTGAATCACAGTTGTTAATTGCATAAATCTCTGTTCATGTTAAAGCAGTGATTTGTGTGTTACTGCTACTATAAAAATTTTATAGGGCTAGTGGAGTAATGCTTTGTGCCTTTTGACATCATTGCCATCCAAGAGTGGGGAGGCACAATCCAAGTGCCCAAGTGTTTTAATCTTGAAGCTTTGCATGTCTTACACATTGAAAAGTGGAAAAATAATTTGGTTCCCCATGGTAGATGCTTTGGGTTTGGAAGTTTACTTTTATAAGAGTACATTTGGGAGACTTTTTGAATGACTTTTTATTCATACATTACCTGATGTCAGTGATGTGTGTGGTACTGACAGCCATGTCTGTTAGGATCAGGAATTTGGATAGCACATTTCTTTGGTTGTTTTAGTGGCTTTTCTTTTACTCATTGTGAGTTTGGCTAATGAGGCTGACCATTCAAATTTCCAGCCATACCTAATGAGTATTACATTCAAAGCCAGATTCTTAACTGGGTATGCATAGCTCATATTCAGGCTCACATTCTTTACATCCTTATTTTCTGTAAGTTCACAATATCTCATTTGGAGGTGGTATCACTCCACTTTTGTAGTATGCAAATGGCACTGAAATCTTTCCTGTGAATCTGTGCATGGAATAAGGGAGTATTTCATTTGGACATGAAAAAGAGGACATACATGCAGTAAATGCAGACTGGGGTGAGATAGATGAGAGCCTGTGATTCTTCAGGAAGGTTTACATAATTATTAGCAAAAACCTACTAATCTTCATGAGAAGAAATTTATTGCAGGGGGAGGTTTTGCAGTGTGCAAGGATGGTAGCTTGATCACAACTGCCTCTAAAATCCTGTGGGAAGTGAAATAGCCAGCAAGAATTTCATGTTGGCTTATTTTCCAACGTTCCTAATCTGCTTACTTCATGATAGGGTTTGATGTAATAATATATTTTCCTTCTGTATTGCAAGCTGTTCAGTTTGAGTCCTTACAATTTATATTTCGGCATGAGAAAATAGAAGAATGCTGTCTCAGCTGTCCCATCACAGTCACTTTGCCTATCCATGAAAAGAAATTGAGGTTAGAGAGGTCTGCTGAAAAGGTTTCACAATAAGATAGAGGGAAGGGCTATATTAATCACGAAAACAGAAACATGAGGGGAAAAAAAGGGGTAGACTATAAATTTCTCCCTATTGTTTCAGAATAACCTTAGCAAACCCAAACTGGATATACTTTCAGTGAAATCTGGAGCAGTAGAACAGTGGAGTTCGTTACCCTTTGACAGGTCATTAACCTGTGGAAGACAACCAAAGGCAGAGTCATTAAGATGAGAATGGATTTTAAGAGCACTAAAGTGCAGAGCTCTGCACTGAAGAAAAGGGAGGGAATGATGTGCTATTCTTTTCTCTACAGGTTTTGTATCAGGAACTGCATAAATAGCCGTAGTTATTCCTTCAAGTTATGTGTCCTGTAGGAGAAGACAAAGATAAGCATGGTTGAATAATGGAGAAATGGCCAGGAATACTTGTAACTGAAAAACGGATGAAAATCAGGAGTCATTCTATCAGTTCTGTATCGGGTGGGTTTATGGCAAAACAAAAAGAAACAGGGGTTTCTTGTTATCTTTTGAAATTCTATTTACTGGATTTCTTAACTTCAAAACAAGTGGCCTCCATAAATCTGAAACCATTTGAATTCTGATTTAAATCTCTTCCTTTCCTGTGCAGAAGAAATCTAAAGATCTATTTTTAGATAATTTGCATTTATTCTAAATTATTTACAAGCTATCTGGTCTTGAAAGGATGCACAGAAATTTGATAGTGAGTACAATTTGGCTAATTTACAAGTGTATTTTATATAATTCCAGATTTCATACTTGCCCAAACTTTTATGCTTCTGGATTACTAAACACTAATAGTTTTGATGCAGTGGCCTTGAATGCGGCATTGAACTTACTTGCTGTCAAAGGTTCACATCTGTTAGTCTTTGCAATCTTTAGTTTCTCCCCTTCTCTGCTGTGTCCCTGGAATGCCATCATGTTAAATCTAATTTCAAAAGTAACCAATAGGCTTTGCCACCTGTTTAGCCATTATGCTTCTTTCTGACCTTAGCTCACAAGAGCAAGCATCATATAGAATTTGTGCTGCTTAATTGATGTGGCTGTCTGTTACTGTGTTAGTGTGATCTGTAAAGCTGAAATAGCAGGTTTTCACTGTAGCAAAACTTAGGTGGTTTGCATTCAAGAGAGTTTCCTAAATCCAGGAAAAGGAAATTTAGCTATTGGTTAGCTATGGCTCATGGTGATCTGGAATAATTCTTGGTTTAAAAAGAAAAGTAAACTTAAGTGTTTTGGTTTGCTAAAGCCCTGTCTTTTGTGAAATCACCTTGTGAGAAGATGCGTGGATTGACTGCTGCATTGAATTCATGTCGAGCATCATGTAACTTTCAGTGAGGTGGAAGGTGTTGAAGATATTTCGTACATATTCTTTCCTTAGTTAGGAGTGTTTAAAGTTGCATAGCAGATTTACATGTCAACTTGCTCTTTTGTTCGGTTGTTGATTAGATTTTAAATCAAAAAATTAGTTTGACTGGCTGCTTACATTTACCATGCAGGAAGAGATGGGTGCCACATATATAAAATGAAATCTGGGGAACCTCTTTCCTGCTCCTGAATCATGGCGCACATATAAGACAGCCTTCTGTCAAAAAGCCTGGGTACACATTATAAATAAATATTACCCTGGATAGTCATAAATAACGTTCTTAGCTTTTAATGCATAATTAACATTGACTACTAGCTAGTAACACAGCTGAATAATTATGCCACATTTTAAGACTATTTCTGTCTGCTGCAGCCACTGTCAAGCAGTTAAAATATGGCCAGTTCTTTGGGGTTTGGCACAGTAATTTTTATCTACAAATTCCCAGTGAGCTTTTTAAAAGTCTAATTAGTAACAACCATTAGTGTTGGCTTATTGCTCTGGTTTAGATGCTAAATAAGCAGCCTGTTTTTGTAGGGTAAAGTCCTACAACGTGCTCAGAGTACTAGCTACAAGGGTTCATTTTACTTTTCCTCCTAAATCAGAGAGCTTTCAGTTACCCAGCGGTCTAAGTGGCTGAGCCCAGTATTGCTTAACTCTGTTGGATACCACACTGCAACCATGTCCTGGTTCCCTGTGGCCAGGACACCACACCATGCAGTAGGAGCTGAAAGCCCTCCCTAGATCACATATTTAACCCATATTAAGCTGTCTGCTTAAAAATAAATATGCACAAGAGAATGATTAGCTGAGCCTGATCATATGAAATCTGGCTCTGGCTGAGGTCTGGTGAGAAGACTGATCTGGGAGAGTACAATGCAGTTACTTTCATGAGTTTGTCCTCAGCCCTGTCCTTGAGCAGTTTGTTGGGTCACAACATGCAGCCTGGCCAGGTTCAAAGGAGCAGACTTACAGCGTCAGTGTGATGTAAAGTGTGCAGGTATACAATGGGAAAACTGATTTTTAAATAAAACCCTGCAGCTGCATTTCTGTGATTTTGCCTTTAAGATGCTTAAAGGACACTAAAGTGTTGTCTAAATTTAAAAGGCATTGTGTGCCCTTGCTTTCTCATTTGCAAGTGTGAATGTGGTGGGGTTGACCCAATTTAACATTAGAGTTCTTAGAGATACTTTCCAGATGTTTCAGTAAAAGCAGAACAGAGAGTTGTAGCACGATACATGGATTTACAAGTATTTATTACAAGAATTATGGCTCAGAAAAAAGTGATATGCACTGGAGAATGATAGTTGTGCACTGAATTGTATGTAAAGCCACTTTTATGCTCAATAACTGCATTTTGTCAATACAGTGAGTAGCTGTTATGATTTATATTGTACATGTATATTGGTAGTATATTTCACATTGAGTTTGCAAACTGTGCACAGATTATGCAGCATAGGGCCATGGATGCCAGTGAAGGTCTAGGAAACAGTAAATAGTTCAAATGTTGATTGTTGTGTTTTTAAAGTATTTCTCTGTAGTGCAGTCAAAAAGGATATATAACTTTCAATACTAAATGAAAATATAATACTTTCAATGCTACTTAGGACTTCCTCCTGCCTGCTGCTTCTAGATAATAGTGTTATTAGAAACAGTTATCTTTTTTTTTTTTTTGGAGGTTTATCTTTTAGTGACAAAAGGTCTCTTTAATTTGTGAGTTTTTAGGTTTGTATCAGAGGAGTTATCTATTTTGATCTCTGGCTCTTAATTGAAGATCTGATTTCCAAAATTAGATCTTATTCTAATTTGACTTTATTATTTGATGACTATTGAGTTACTGTTCCTGTACATTTTTTGAGTTTTTATTTCACTCAAATCACTGTCTAATGTCTACATGTTTTCAATGTTGTCAAAGTATGTATTCATCTTTGTTCTGTGCCACACTTGCTTTTAGATCCTTAAAAATAGTAATGATAAGACATACCATCAGTGTAGTTTTACTAGGGAGTTTATTGAAGATATACCCCTACTATGTAGCCGAACTTCATATATTCAAAGAGGTGAAACAATTACTATTGGACTTACTGGGACATTGCAGTGAAGAGTTATGTACCACATACTAAGTTTTTGTGAATTTTTTGAGAATACTTCCATTTTTATTCCTTGAACGAGTGACAACTCGTTTGTTTCTCATCACATCCTGGTGTAACTGGGAAGAAGGGCAATGAGTTTACCTGAGTTTTAAACTTATTGTATTTTGAATTGTCTAGCTATGAGTTCTCATTTTTTCCCCCCCATCTGTCTTAATTCTATCACTTCATTTCTTTTTAGTACACTTTGTCCTTTCCCTTGTTTTGTTTACCCAGACAAACAAAGTGACTGCAGCAGGAACACTGTAGGCATAATATATCCCAAGTTCATCACAGAAGGCTGAGGCAGTGGCCTTGAAAGACATTTACTTCATTTCTGTTTGCTGCTACAGATCCAAGGAATTTTTGCTGCTGTAAAACTCTGTTTGCTAATGCAATCCAATAACTGATATTTCTGGCATGAATTCATCCTTGCTGGAAATAGCCCCTTTGCTTTCAGTAGAGCTATTTTGGGGATGGATTTAGTCATCTAACTTGTTAAATTATGTGCCTTTCTTTTCCTTGATTTCCTCTTTTCCCACAATGTGAAATCTCTGGTCTTCTCTCTTGGGTCAGCATTTTATTTTCAATGTGAAATATGTGTCCTGGCTCCAAGACCATAAACCATTCAAACAGCTTCTATTATATTAAGGATTAATGTGAAGTATTTATTCTACCACTGAGTAGGAGGACCGGAATACTGTAAGGTCTACTAATATTTGCCAAAACGTGATCTTTTACATGAAAGGGACAAGGAAATTATGTGTAAGATTACATTTATTCTGTGCTGTACTCTGAATTTCAAGAGACAACAGAAAATCAGGTAAGGAAAGAGGTGAGAAGAAACACGTGGATTAAGAAGCTGACATCCAGCAGAGATCATTGGAGTAGTAACAGGGAACTGCCTTGTTGTGAATGATTTTGTCTATGTCAATTTTTGGCTTTTCATATCTGAATCGTTATTTTGCTACTTCTGTTAATGTTTCGGCTTAGCTGTTTGTTTTTTTAGTTTTTTTTTATTTGTTTATTTTTTGGCTTTTTTTTTTGGCATTTTTTTAGTAAGGTCTATTCTATTTCAGCTCTGGAAATGTGATCTGTAAAGGAATGGGTACAATTATGAATCTGAGCTTTTGTCAGTCTTACAAAGCAGGCTGTTCAGTGCATGTTTGAGTACACTTTTGCATCCACCTTAAAGGAATTAGAATTCCAGAAGATCCACCTTAAAGGAATTAGAATTCCAGAAGTGCCTGAATTTCCCATAGATCAAAACAGAGTTACAACAGCTATCCAGAAAAATATCCAGACCAAGGAAATACAATCTTGGATGTCTGAAGCCTCTCTTTTAATAGGTTGGGTCTTTTTTCCAATTCTGAACAATGCATATCTAAGACTGAGTCACACATTTGTAAATGTATGAAAAGTTAAAATTAAAATATATTAAAACTAAATTGTTATGCTGACTATTAAAATAAGTAGTTAAAAAATTAATGGAAGAAGTACAGGAGAATAAGATTGATTTTATTGTTAGTAATTTTTTGTTCTCTCTTTTTTTTTTGACCTCTCCATAAAAATTTGCTGAGAATGAGTGTCCTTCTGGATCTTTCTGGCTTCATTAGCAAATGTATAGTCTGTACAAAACATAATTGAAGAACTTCTGGCATGTGAATCTGAAAAGAAAAACATCAATTACTGTCCTCTGTAACCCCATTTTTAGATTGCTTTATCATAAACATTTTAAACTGAAATATGAACAAAAGCTTCTCCACAGGGACAGACAATGTTTCCTTGCCTGGTTTGCCCATGTTAATAACAGCTTTTGAGGTCTTACACTGGATCAATGTCATTTCAGAGACTAAACATTGTCAGCAGTAGAGGCTGTGCAGCCAAGAGATGAGATGAATAGGCCAGGACCAGAAAAGAATTCAGAAGGAAAGTGAAGAAGAATTAGTAAAACTATACTACATGTAACCAATAAATGTAGTTTGTGTCCTCTTGCTCCCTGCTGCCCAGATACTTCAAGGCCACAAGGTAAGAAATATAAGTTCTAAAGAGGGCTTCAGGAAGATTTAGAGAACTATTTGTGGCAAATTGCTAAAATCTGTATGAAAAGCAAAAGGTCTTGTGGATAAAACCATGGAGAAAAGAGCAGCATAACTTCTGTAAAGTGAACCCCTCTGTACAAAGCAGCTAGCAGGGGAATAAGAAGGGAAATCCCTAAATGGGTGAATTAGCAATTTAAACATGGTAAACACAGGGAAGGAACAAATTATCAGCTTCCTAAGTCACCAGTGGAGCTGAAAGATATTTGTGTTGGGACAAGAGCTACCTAGCATGTGCAACAGGTGGAGTAAGAAAGCTTCTTGATTGGTATAAATGGAAATACTAAAGTTAAATTGAAGAACTCAAGGAGGATCTTACACAACTCAGTAGCTGCAAAATGAAGTGGCAAATGAAATTTGGTGTAGGTAAACACTAAATTTTCCAGATGAAAAATGTAAATTTTGATGTTATATATGAAATGATGAAATCTGGCATGACTTTTAGTAGTCAGAAGGAAGATTTGTCAGATTATGTAACAAAAAGTCCATAAAGGTATCAATTTAGTAGTTGGTAGCA
Source organism: Petroica traversi (assembly GCA_025920805.1). Classification (NCBI taxonomy): domain Eukaryota; kingdom Metazoa; phylum Chordata; class Aves; order Passeriformes; family Petroicidae; genus Petroica; species Petroica traversi. The sequence goes on from JAHLSL010000007.1 coordinate 38,642,737, forward strand.
AATCAAAAGAAAACTTTCTACCAAAAGTTGGTAGAAATCAAAAGAAATCAAAACTAACTGAAAGAAATTATTAGAAAATAGATAACTTGTGTCACTGTGTAAATCCACTTGGCAATCACACACAATAGCATTTAGTATCATAGATTTGGGAAATTTTCTAACAAATGACTGTATCTAAAAAATTACTGTTCTACTCATCAAATTTTGCCTCAGATCTACGAGTATTTTATTCTCATTTCTGGCCATGCAAATTGCTATAGAAGCTATTTTTATTTCCTCTTTTCTCAGTTTTTTTCATTGTTTTTAGCATCATGCTTTTGGTATCTCCATCACACTAAGAGGAAATGACCTTTGAAAGTGCTCAGCACTTTGAAAGCAGGACAGGAGGGAAGTTCAGAAGTTTCATCAGTGTCTGCTGAGATCTGCTTGTTTAAAAACTGAAGAGTACTGATCAAAAAACCTGATGCTTTTCCAGAAGGAGTTTTTTGATCCCGTGTGCATGTAGTTTGCTAATAGGCATCAAGTAAACAACATGTAGCAGTAATATCTGGTTTTAGAGCAACATTTTTCTTTAGCTGTACTTTGTGTGTGAACAAAGGAATGAAGAAGACAAGCGCAACACAGATACCAACAGGACAGAGACTCATCTGTCACCTCTGAACACCTGTCATATTAGATGGCTGAAAACCTTCTGCATGCCCTGTAAAAGCTGCTGTTTCCCTGATCTATTTTCATTTTGTAAGGCATGAAATCATAATTTCAGACAATTTCAGACTCAGCAAGTCTGGTCATTTGGAATAAAATGCATGGCAGATCAGTCTAGTTAAAGTATTAATTATCAGTGCTATTAATTACATATGCAGTCACTTCTTCTCCTTACCTTTTAACATATCCCTGTTTATGTGATTGTAATAGTCATTCATAAATAGCAGCTATTTTTAGCAAATTATTTTCAATAACTAATGGCATGAAATGAGCCATTGAAAATGAGCAATTTATTTGCTTCAGTTGTTTTTTATTCACCGCTTGGGGTATAGCTGGTACATAATGTGTTATTATTTTACCATAAATGACTGAAAATTTTTATTGTTTAGAATAATGAATTTTTAATTTAGAGAATGGTGATAAGGAGCTAAGTCTTATTCTGATTTCTAGCATTTTTCACTTATTTTTATTAACATAAAAATTTTTAAGTAATTCCGTTTGAATGCAAATGTAAAAAATCGAGAGGTGCCAAGATAAGTAGATAAGGGGTAGGGAAGATCACTTCTGAGGAATTAGAAGTTATGACTGGCCGCCCTTCCACCAAGGGAGAAGTATATGCATGGCCGCCCTTCCACCAAGGGAATTCTACACAGGGGCAAGAACTCATGTTTTGGACTATGTTGATCTTTAATAACTGAGTTTGTATTTTAAGCCTAGGGGATTTGCATTGGACCCTGCAGTGCTGCTAAATCATACCAAGAATATCTGTGTAAAATGCTGTGTTTGATCTTTTCTTTTACCTTCCCTGTCTTAAGTTTTCTTTCCCCTGATGCTATTGTTTACTATGTATTTGCTAAGAAAATGATGGTTAGACTTACCAGCTTCTTGTTTACTAAATCTTCTAATTTGTTGTATCTGGTGTATGATAAATAAAAGATTTGCTAGAATATTTGTTGGATTTAGAAATAGGAAGAGTTTTTTTTTGTTTTTCATCTACTGGCACTAAAGTGTGTAACAGAGAGCACCATTTCTACAGGCCTCCTGGAAAATAACCTACAGCATAGCAGCTTCTTGGTGATTTGAGAGACATTATGTTAAAGGCAAAGTGATAAATTATTCCTTCTTCACTGCAGAGGAAAGATAGGAAATAGAGATCAGTATTGCATCATCAGATGCCTTTTGAGAAAAAAAAAGTCAGTAATTGAACAAAAAAATTAAAGGAAAAAACCCCATGGCATTCAGAGGCAAACTAGGGAAATGAGATCTAAATAAAATTACTGCTATGCAACTAGTAACTGTACACAATTTTAGGCAGCCCAAAAACGCATCAAGAATGATGTCCTGCAGTAGCCATGTTAATCGACAATTTTGAAAGGTTGCTTTGATCTGCATCTTTCATCCATATTCTTATTATTTTGATAGATAGCAATGTTAAAGGTGAATCTGTTAGTGAGATTCATTTGCATTTGAAGCAGTCTTGCACTTTTGTCTCCTTTTCAAGCATCTCAGCAATCCAATTTTTTTTTCTTATTTTAATGTTAAATTTATGTGTGCAAAAGCTAATGGGATATTAAGCCATTTTAAAACTCTGGAATGTAAATAGATAAGATTTTCAGATGTTAATTGAAACTGGCAAATGTGATCAAATAGCAGAAGGCTATTGTTAAAATTAAAATAGGTCTAATTTAGAGAGAATATTTCTGATAACAAGAGGGGTTTATACATGGTGACATTCCCTGGAGAGTTGCAAAGAGGAAGTTATGGAGAGGAAGCCATATGTAGAAATGTGACAGGATCATCTGTTGCTGCTCTTGAGCTGTTCCGTGTTATAAGTGTGAATCTGGGATTAGCTGGGCAGTGAGCTCCCACCTTTCTACCAAAGTACAGAGTGAGGGGGCTCCTTCCCCCCCTTTAGACCTGGAGCCCTGTGCTAACTCACCAAAGTCACTGTGAACCCTTTCACATCTTTGGCTGGATGTTTGCATGCTGCTCAGTCAGCAGGTAGGAGGGGAGAGCACTACTGGATCAAACAGAAAACTCAGTGCTGATCCCTTCCTTTGTTCTTTCAGTATGTTTGGGGGTTTTTTGTTTTTTGTTTTTTGGTGGTTTTCTTTTGTTTTCATTGGAACTGCTGTGCTGTGACTTTCAATGTCTCTGCAGCAAGGAGTCTGAGACACGTGGCAGAAGCTCATTGCAATGCAAAAGGTTCAAACCCCACTACATGCAGTTTATAAGTAATTGTGTCAAGCTCACTAAAAGTTACCAATCCATGCCAAATTAGCACAAGATTGATTTTTTTTTCCCCTTTTTTATTTCTTTTCTTTTTTAAACTTTGGGAAGCTTCAAAAGAGGTAGTAGCAGCAGCGAAGTTTACTATTTATGTGCAGATTCACATTAAATTATGGGTCAGCATACAATTTCTGCTACAATTGTGTTCTCCATTTGCAAATTGGAGGCTTCATTTATGCACTGAAAAATACAACAATAAATTAAGTGGGTAACTGCACAGAAATATTAGAATGAAAAGATGGGTGAATCTGGGAGGTGCAGTGGGGAAATACACATTATAAAATAAATTTCTCCATTTTAATATTTCCACCTACTCTCCTTATGGTGATACCATGTGGTTCTTATCCTCATTTTTTTTTCTGCCTTCATACTTTCTTGAGAGGAGGAGTATTTGCGGGAGAAGAAACCGTAAAAAAAAACAATTTGTCAGGCTGTCCTCTGCAAGCTGTAGTTCCTGCAAACACTTTGGCTGGAAGGTTAACTTTCAAATCTGTCTGCCCTTGAGCATTGCATCTTTTTATTTGTGTCCTACAAAACACAGCTAAATTTTACATCCCTTCTTTATCCACTTAATCAGAAATGGTAGTAAAGTAGTAAAAAGGTGTGGAAATGGCCTTCAAGTCGTAAACAAAGAGCAACTTTTTACCAGGACATTCTCTTGTAGGAAACTAGTGGTGAGTTCTGGAGTTACTGCCAATGGCTGTAATGGAGGCAGGTTTTACCCCCCTGCCTAAAGGAAACTTTTGCCTGCCTTACATGAATGTGCAGTTTTGAGTACTCAATCTGCATCTTTGAGTCTTACAACAAGAGAGTTTCCAAACATGTTCCAGGATTTCCCAGCATTTTCCAAACATGTTCCAGGAGTTCCCAGCATTTCCACATATTTCCAAAAGTTTCTGGGAAAAACTTCCGGCAACCTTTTGTTTTCTCCTTGTACTGACGGTCAGTAAAAGACCATCACTACTAAAACACTGCAAATTCTGCCATCTGTCTTTTATACTGTTAACTGAAATATTTTGGCTGTAAAACTACAGTCTGGCTCACAGAGTCCAATATAAAAATACCAACAAATGAAGTCAAATGATATTGAGGAGAATGTTAGGAGGGAAAGCAAAAGAAATTTCTTGGGTGGGGGGGGGGGAAGAAAAAACCAGAGGAACACAAAGTTAAATGGCACATGAAGAAAAGGAGTGACAAGTTATGTATTCCCAGAACAAAGCAATTTTGAACGAGAACAGCAATCGGCTGAAGTAAATAGAGCAGGAAAGTAAATCTGCCCCAGCAGATAGAAATGCCTGTATTTTATTTACCAGAGTTGTTCTTCTATAACAAAAAGGAAGCAGGAAAGGTGAATTACTGAAACCATACTATCATGCTTCCTTCTTTTGTTTTTTCCCACCTCCAACTAGTTTTTCCTCTTTTCATATCTTCTTGGGAGGTAAATGTGTCATGACTTCTCTGCTGTGACTCCTCTCCTTCTGCTTTTTTATTCAAAGAACCCAAACTAAATTGTCATTTTGTGTTCAGGGAATCTCAGCAGAACCTTTGGGATATTGATAGTAGAGGGGAAAAAACGAAAAGAACATTATGTAACATTAATGTACACGATGAACATGGTGTAACATTTATCCACATGACAATTGTAGGCTTCAACCTGAGCATCAGACCTCTGAACTTTGACTGTACAGACCGTATAGATATGGTTTGCAGTATGAATTGTGGTCTAGTTCTAAAATCAAGATTCAATAGCAACTATATCAGAAATGTTTTCTTTACTGTAACACAAAGGAACTAAAAATATATTAGTAGCAGACTGCAGAAAAATAAATTTGAACCCATGTCTAAGAGTAAACATTTACTTGATTTAACATTTTGAAAGGGGAAGAAACCCCTGCCCGTTCCTATCTGCTGTCTCATAGTCTGTTCTGAAAAGTTTGCAGTTCTGTCAGATTTATGGGTTCCAGAACAACACTTTCTCTCCACTTCCATGAATTATTCTTGTCCTGTTTCAAATGAAGTACATGTGCCTGAAACTGTGGGCCTACGTTAAGAGATGCACTTCGTAAGAATCTACATATTAGCAGTTTTTATATGATATTGGGATGATAATTGGAAAGAACAACTAATTCCATGGAAGTACAAAGAAAAGGTAGAGAAAATTAGAGAAAAGGTGAACACATTTGCAGCACCCTTAAACCAATTGTGGATCTTAAGAAAAATATCTTAGTATTTTTATATTTAATGGAAGCCTAAATAAACTCTAGTTAACAAAATAGCTGCATTTAGGCAGAAACTGCCTTAACTCTCTAGAAACACAAACTGTTCATTGCTGGTTTTTAGGTACTACTACTGAAAGCTATTGGTACAGTTCCTTGTTTAGCTTAAGTTACATGGAGCAGTGGAACTGGCTCAATTCGTAGTACTGACAAGCAGTTTATATTCAGATTTCTTCCCCAGTCCCACAAATGATTGCTGTCTTGAATGACAGATAGGAAAAGAATGGTTTGGGTTGGAAGGGCCCTTAAACATCATCAAGTTTCAACCCCCCTGCCATGGGCAGGAATATCTTCCATTAGACCAGGTGACTCAGGGCCCCATCCAACCTGGCCTTGAGCACTGTCAGGGATGGGGCATCCACAACTTCTCTGGGCAATCTGTGCCAGTGGCTCACCACCCTCTCAGTACAGAATTCTTTCCTAATATCTAAACTAAACCTCTTTCAGTTTAAAGCCATTCCTCCCTGTCCCATCACTACATGCCCTTGTATAAAGACCCTCTCCAGCCTTCTTGTGGGTCCCCTTCAGGTACTGGAAGGTGCCCTAAGGTCTCCTCCAAGTCATCTCGTCCCCAGACCAAACAACTTGATTTCTCTAAGATGTATTTTCTTTGTAGGAAAGGGGAGATGCTTCACTCACTTGTTCATCTTCAGAGCTCTCATTCCTTAATATATGTAATGAAAATATAAATTAAAAATGTGAATGTTGATCTGTTCCTTCAGTGACTTTCTTCTATGCTCTTTATTGGCACTAGTATTAGGAAGTCACAGTCAAAATTGGTGAAATCATCAGTGTCCTGGTTTAGGGCAAATATTTAGGAGGAAGCCCCTGGGGGGTCTCCTCTAGGAAGAGCCGATTCCAATCGCCCCTCCCCCTACAGGTCCGGGAAGAATTTCCTTAGAGAAAAAGTGGAAAAAACTATTTATTTAACAAATAGAATATTCACAAGTATAGGAAAAATTTGGATAATATGAAAACAATGAAACCTCTCCTTCCTCTGAAGAGATGGTAGATTCAGAGTCCGTCTGAGTCCGGTTCAGTTCTTCAGTGGGGGGGGGGTGGGGCCGATTGCCGGGCCCGGCTGTAGAAGTCGGTGAGGGGGGGGGGCCCCCGGGGGTTCCCTGGTGTCCTGGGCCCACGCGATGCCAGCCAGTCCCAGGAAGAGGAAAAAAGGAAAAAAAAAAATACCCAGCAAAAGAAACAAAGTCTCTCCCTGCAAAAAGCCGGGAAAAATCCGAGGAAAAACCCTCCGCTGTGAGCTCTTCCAGCACCCACACCAGAGAGAGAGCGAAAAAAAAAACCATAAAAAACAAAGAGATAACGCTGTCCGCTGGAATGTAGCCTTGCTTCATAAGAGTGTTTTTTTTTTCCTCCACCTTCACTCTGGGACAACTTAAAGCTGCAGAACTTAAGGTCCAGCATAAGCAAGAGGACGACTGGGGATACAAACAGGTCATATAGCCAACCCAGGACAATCAGCTTTCCTTAAACATGCTGATAACATAATCTTTTATATTTGATTCTCTTGCATTAGGGTAAGACTACGTCCAATTCATCAACTAAGAAATGTGATGTTTCTAGCATGTAACTCAATATTATTTGGGTGGCATTACAAGGATTTTGTGGCATAGAAGAAGCGTGAGAATCCTCTGACACTCTGCTAAGTAAAATACCTGGAGTTTCCAGAATCTGCTGGGAAATTCACATGCAAAATGTTAATGAAGTTGGAGAAATGAAGTTGGATTAGCGGACTTAAGGGGATTTATAATGAAATAAAAGGAAAGCTAACACCTTAGGGACTTTTTACCCCTAAAAATCAATGCTTTATTTTTGTTGGTTGCACTCATTTGAACATTTCAGTATTTAGTAAAATATTTTTAATAATATAGAAAAGTAGATTTTTCAGAAGATGCATCGAAATAAAATAGATTGTATGGGTATAGTGATGTTTCTTTGAAATGTTAATTTTATCTATATCATAATTTGAAGTGTTAATCTTCACAAGGTCTTGGCCAAAATCTACTCATGTTAATTACAGTTAGCAGATCAAGTTTCACCTGGCAGTTTCCAATGAAGAGAATGATTTCATTTCTTTCCAGCAGCATTACTAGAGTCTCTTAACAGCTGTCATGTACAGCCCTGGAGATTTATTAATCAGAAAGAATATTAGTAATATACTGAAGTGGAAGCTGTAATTCAAGGATTTAAATTTTAATTTTCAGATTATTTTGTAGATTAATATTATTAATAGGAAAAAATAAACCTTTCAGTAATAACTTCTGGTTTTCACTCTGTAAGGCAAAGAATTTCTGTGGTTTTTTACTAACATTCTCAAGGCAGTGGGGTTAAATTAAACTGATGTTGCAATCTAGCATTTGACTTACTTCAGTGAGACTAGTTCTGAAATTGTTTTTCTGGCCTTGTGTCTTGATCTGTGCATCCACAGAGTCCAATGCAAATTCAGAAGCTACTAGAAGAAGAATTTAACTGTGATAAAGTCTCAATTATATTTTTTGATATAAATATTTTTCTTGTGCCTTCTGTCATTTGACTCTCAGATAGTATTTTATCTACTATATTATTTGTTTTTAAATACTGATAGATAAACTGATGTGTAAGACATGGGCAGTTTATTCTGTGGGATTCCATAAGTATGATTTTATTGGGTAGAAAAGCAAATAAATATTGTTTCATAGGAGAACCTTACAGCTGTTTCCAAGAATGCAAGAGATCTTCATCTTTAACCTCTGCATATCAATCACACAAAAGCTATTGAATAGATGGCAGAACCTGTGTTTCCTAAGAAACATTTTTATTTACTTTTAGTGAATCACAGTGTCTTTTTGAAGATGCTAGAAGGTTGAGATTACCTTACTGCTTTGTTTTAATTTTAATGATAATGTACTTTGTGCCATTGAGACTATTAGAAGAAAATCACTTTGTTGCAGCACCCCTGTCAGAGTCAATGCACAGTGACAAGGAGAGGCTGGTTTCCTGCCTTGATAAAATGCAACTTGGCAGTGTTAAAAAAACCAGAACCACCAAACTTTGAGTATGTTGGTTTGTTTTGGGGTGGGGGTTTTTTGTTTGGTTGTTTGGTTGTTTGGTTTTATTTCTAGCAAATACTTATAGATATGATGGAAAACATGACTTGGTAAATGCCCCAGATGTCAGTTGGTAGCTTTGGAGGAACAGGTGAGCTACTTTATGCTCTTGAATAAGTCTCAAATACTACTTAGTGAAGGAGGCAGTACTACTAGCTTTCAAAATTTTTATTTTTGTGACTCAGTAATTTGGAGGTTTCTTTAGATGCCTAGTTCTAAATCTCTAGAGTTGCATGAGAATCACAGCAGGAAGTTGAAAGAGAAGCCAGTTTCCAGTTCTCTTGATGGCAGATGTGAGCTTGATAGCTGAAAGGAAGTAAGCCCAAACTTTAGCCATTACAAAAAACCAAACCAAACCAAACCAAAAAAACCCCAACAAATTACTTAAACAATCTGTGATTATTTTAGATTTTGACTGATGAATTCTGAACTTGTTGAGGTGAGAGCAAGAGCAGGTCCTTCTTTTCCTGACTTAGGTGAGTGATGATTTCTGCCCAAAGTCATTATCTGTCAGGTTCCTGTTTATATAAATCTTTGGTCCAACTTGGAAAACTCATTGCCAGCTGTATTTAAGGTATCTTTTTCCCTTTAAATAAACAAACTAACCCAAATATAACACAGTCCTTCTCTTTTACACCTCTTTGCACCAGCTGCATTTTGACCTCTTTAATGCTTCCAATGCAGCAAGTGTACAAGAGCTTATTATTTCATAACCTTCTGAGTACTGAGTTTTGGATTGTTTTTTAATTAACATTTTAATTGCTCATCAAAGTAATTGAAAACTGTGTTGGAAAAATGGTTCATTTACTAATCCCTTTGGTACCAGTTAACACCGAGCCTCTCTCAAGGTCAAACGCACGCTTGTGGTGGAGGTAACTTTCTTTGCTGATGTGATGCCAAAGACTTGGTGGGTAGAGATGTTTCCACCATGCCTTGCAATCTGTCTCTGCCTGTGGTGGGGGAACAAAGGTATTATTCTGTGCCTAGCTGCTCAGGCAACATTTGCTCTGAGAAGATGTATTGCCTTATCTCTTCTCAAAGCCAGTCTTTACTGGCTGCAAGAGTACAAGATGAGCCTTAAGTGATTAATGCTGGTAGGGAAAGTTTCAATTAAGGCAGTACTCTTGGACTGTGTGTGCACTCAGGGGTGCTCATCCCGTTGCTGAAATATGATCACTGGAATCTAAGCTAAGGCTCAGTTCCTGGAACTGTCTAGGGAAGACATTGAACAGGCAGGGATTCAAGTAGGTTGGGTCTTATTAAGCTGGAAGCTGCATTAAAAGGCTTTGAAATAATTGTTTAGATATAGTTTAAACAAGCCCAATGAGTCTTCACTAATTCTTACAGGAAGCAATAAAATGACCTCCCTAATCAGTTTGTCTTTTCTTGCATTGAATCTACGTTGGAAATTCCTGCTTGTTGTCTTCTGGCCTCAAATTTTATGTTTTATCTTGCAATGAACTTGCAACTAGAGATCCCTGCTGGGAGGACTCAGCAGATTGTCAACAGGGGGCTCAGAAAGAATGCTGAAATATGAGATTTATCTATTTTCACTTGAAATCTGTAGTTTCAAATAATTAATGTGATGTTCTGGGAATTATTTTGCCTTCCCACTTGTGCAAAGGCAACAGTGATTATTGTTGTATGGTCTAAAATTTGGTGTGCAAAAAATTAAAATTCTGTTAACGTCTTTTTTTCCATGTATTTTCCTCAAATTTCCCTTTTATTCATTCTTTTTGAAGACGATTTGGGCATCAGAGTCTTCATAAACTGTATTATGTCTACAAGCAGTACCAGACAATGCAATTCACAAATCTCCCTAGTTTTTAATTTATTACTAAAAATATTTTATTTTAAAATTTCAGTATCCTCCTTCTCTGAGGAATTAAAATGTAATTAATTGGAGCAAAAGCTTTTTGTTTCAGAAATATATTTCTGTCTTAATTTATGTTTTTATTTTTATAGTATTTGTGATTTGTTTTGTAGCAGAGCTGTATAATTATATCAGAAATCATATGTGGAATAAATTCCAGGTCTTGACAAACTCGGGTTGCTTCTCTCCCATCCAGACCCTCTGTGTGAACTTAAGATGGATTATTTGTTCTTTAACCTGTAGAGCTTTCACTGTGTGAAAAATTGCTTAGATAAATTCTGTACTTGAAAGTATTTTCCATTCAGTGAAAATTTATTTTGATTTTTCAGAGTGAGTAACAGTGCTTGGTAAAGTTAATGCATGTTATTTTAAGTCCATATATGCCCAGGTTAATATTTATTTTTGTATTCATGTTAAGATATCGGCCTTAATCTTTTCAATCAACTAGTTACTGAAGCAAAGGTATACTGGAAATTGAGCAAGAAGAAAGAAAATAAATCATTGAAGTAACTTTGATGAACCTTCAAAGTGCTTCTGGGCATAATGGTCACAGAACATCTGAAGTCTTAGAAAAAGCCCATTTTACTTTGTGCTCATTTGCAAATTAGGATAAATTGCTAGCTGAGCTTGCAGTTGATGTGTAATTGGCTCATCGTCACTGGAAAAGCTTAAGATGGGAAAGTACACTGGTTATTGCCTTGGAAATTATAAATAGGAAGTCTCTGCTATGTTTGAAATGAAAATGAAACAGCTAGAGACAGACCATTGAAACACTTCATACTTTTCATTGCTAGCAGGAGATCCTCAGTGAGGCAGATCAAATGTAATTATTGAGAGAACATAAAGAAAACATCTTTGTTTGCCCAGTTGTAATGAGGATGGCTCAGCAGGATTGGTCCTGAGTGCGCTGGCTTCTGACTGGGGTACAGGCTTGTGCACTGCAGAGTTAGCAGGGGTCTTGGTTGTTTAATTACATGGAGTCATTTTTGCTTTTGCAAGCACTAGTAACTTTCTTTGGAAAAGAGGCAGGAGCTTGCAATACTTAATACACACTTCATATCCTGAAGGTGCTTTTCCATTATTAAGCAATTAGTGTGGATGCCACTTGGGTGTACTTCTATCCCTTCATATGTGTGTTGTAGTGACAGATATAACCTAAACCCTAAGATGTCCTTTTACAGATGGTGAAACAAACCAAAATGAGTTCTTTCGGTATGTCTGAAATCATGTTCAAAGAATTCAAAGGAGTTGCTCTTCATGTGATAGCTAATCAATGGCCAATTTAGAAATACGAGTTGGTAGTGAACTCCTGACACTTTTGTGCTAGATTACGGTTTCTGAATTCTAATTGTGATACCTGAGTCTTGGCTTCCAACTCTTGTTCCAATCTTTTAATTTTGCATGTACTAATTTGAGCATTGTTTAAACTGTTAGGAAGGAAAGAGTATTTATACTTCTTCGTTTTAGGTGAGAGTATTCATTTCTTAAAGTTGTGTTTGTTTAATTTCAAAGATATCTTCGATACCTAAAGAGGACAAAAAGAGGATATTTATTCTGGTGACTGTGACCAGAAGTCTGACACAGGAGGACTGAATTGTTTTCTGAAGAATTCTCTTGCTCACTGTGGATTACATAGTGCCCCAAGGGAGACAAGTCTCCTAACTTCATTATCCAATATTGGACAATGTTAATATTCTCTTCTATTCTCCTGAAAATCCAGTTGTGAGTTTCTTATAAGAAAGAGTTTTGGTAATGAATGCCCATATATATAAATGGGTAGGACTTTGAAACATGAAAATAGTGAACTATGTATGCCAAGAATATATAAACATGTCTAAAAAAATAAGTCGTCTTGCACTACAGTTGATAACATTTCTTAGGGATTAGATAATGATCTTAAGTTCCTTGGATAATGACCACAACTGAAACTGCAAAGGTTTTATCAGTGACCACAGAAGTAGTGAGACACCCCCATTTTGTGTTCATATATGCTCAAAATCAGAATTTTCTTAGGTTTCTCAGTGTGGAGCATATTTAGCCACAAACAGCACTTTGAAATTACAAACAACCTTGAATTATTTTTCCAGTGGGAAATCCCAACCAACTGACATTGTTTTCTTTCATTTCCAATTCAAAATGAATTATTTCTTAAATAATTTGTTTTGATAATTTCAAAATATGTTAATGCATGCAGTTCAAATAATATTGATTATGTCATAGTTTAAACCAAAGGATATATTAGGAAATAATGTTAACTTCATCAAATCAATATTTTTACATTACTGAAATGAAATGGGAATGCATAGTGATTAATTTTGACATTGTTCTCTATGGAATTCTGTCCACAACATTCCTGAAAAATGCTGTATTTTCTGATGGAAAACTGTTTTTTCAGTTTTTACCCATTCTTATAGGAAAGTGTTATTCTCATACACGTCCATAATTTGGACTACATAACTTTTTCCTGAACATGTGGAGCATTTCATATTAAATTTGTAATTTATTGCAATCTTAAGTCTTTTCCCCCTGCATAAAAATCACACTTGGTCAAATGTGGCTGAGGCTAGGGAAAAAAGTAGGGAAAATTGGGTGACTTCTCATTTCCTCAGATTAATCTGAAATATTCAAATCGTGCTCCCCTCATTAAGTAAAATTGCTTTTCACTGTGATAAGATTGATTGTGAGTGGGTCATTTATTGAACTGCAACACACTTTTAAGCACTGTGCCTTGTGTCTGAACCTGGCCTGTGTGCACCACAGGTTCACCATGTGCTCTTCCCAATCCTTTTAAACTCCCTCAAAACAAACAACAGATGACTGAGTCCCAGATGGTCAGTGCCAGGTTTACTTGACCTTCCTAATTTATTCTTCCTCTTCTAGGTCTTCTCCTTGTGACTACAAGTCCCAGTCAGAATCCTTAATCTCTCCAGGATGATTGTGACTGCACTTTCAGTTTTACTGAGCGTGGGATCACGTCCATGTGATAGGAAAATATTTTTGCTATCTTTATTTAGCTGTCTTTCTGCATGTAAATCATGCTGTTTCTTCCCCTGGTTTAGCTTCTCCAGGGATGTATTTTTCTTGCTTGATTGGTTCTGTGTGTGCAAAACAACCAAAAATACAGAAATCTGTTTTCAGTTGTGTTACTATTGTCTTCTTCTGTCTGCTCACCTGGAAGATGAAGGAAAATCTTGTAAGAGCTTAGCAGTAACAAACATTGTATTAAGAAATTAAAATATCAATGTTAAGATAAAATACTAAAACATTTTTTTCCTGTAAGGAAAGGATGAAGAAGATTAATAATTCTGTGTTACAATATATGAAATGGTTGTGTGTTGATTCTCCATGGGTACAAGATTCTGCTTGTGAGAAAGGGTATGATCATGAGCTGTCTGAAAAAAAAAACCTTAATGTAAATTCCAAAACACATAGAATGATTTTTTTTTTCTGTTGATGTTGTTTCCTAAGCTTTTATTTTATCTGAGTTCAGTTTGAAAGTTTAGGGACTTGTTGGCCAATACAGAAACTTGACTTTTTCAGTCTGATAGAATATTCTGTCCTCATTTGCGTAGTCTATATACATGTTCCTTAAGCAGTAGTGACTAACATCTGACACATGCCTGGCACACACTTCTTCAGGCAGAGAAAGATGAAAAACCTTTTTTGTGGGTTGTTTCTTCACTGTCTGGTTTTATATATAAGCAGAATGCAGAACACACCTATGACCTGGGATGTTTCATAGCTCGTGAATTTTAAATGAATATTTTGTAGATGTAGGGTGCTAGAGATTTTATGGTTTACTTTGGGGATTTAAAAAAATATATTTCACATATATACAATGAGTAATAGAGATTTCCATGGAGAGGAATGTTTAAGGGAAGCCTACTAGTGTTGTGCTCATATTTTTATTAGTACTCTAGTCACTGGATTGTTGCCTGTTCTCCCTTTATGTATGGGAGGGATAGGGAAGGTCTGGGTGCAGGTACCCTCCAGACAGGTAGTAGAAATTAGCATTTGACTGTTAGAATAGTGGTTGCTTAATGCACTGGCTCAAAAATGTTTGTATTGATGAGATCTTTGATTTGATGGGCCTTAAAACCAAGGATGACACCTAAAAGAAAGCGTGTGCGACACTATATATGGTATATGTAAAATATGGCAATAGAATGACGTAGATAACAAAACTAGTGAGGATTTTTTTTTAAATTAAATTTCATAGAATGGCAAGGTTGAAAAATACCTCTAAGACCATCTATCATCAACAACTAACCACATCATCCAAGCATTAGCCTGACTCTGCCAGCTCTACTACTAAACCATGTCCCTAAGCACCCCCATCTACATATTTTTCCCACTCTTCCAAGGACAGTTGTTCCACCACTTCCCTGGGAAGCCTGTCCTAATGCTTAATAACCCTTTCAGTGAAGATTTTTTTCCCTAATATCCAATCTAAGTCTCTTTTAGCAGAATTTGAGGCCGTTTCCTCCTGTCCTGCCACTTGTTAGCTGGGAGAAGGGACCAAGCCCCACATCTCAACAACATCTTCTCAGGTACTTGTAGAAAGTGATAGGGACTCTGTGATGGAAATTTCTCTGCCTGATCATCCAGGAGTCACTCTGGCAGTCACACTTGCCCCGCCTGGGTTGAGGCCAAGGCTCTTTCACAGCTGCACACCCCACCCTCACAGTCACACCAGATTTCCTTGGCTCAAGCACTGCCCTGCTCCTGCCAGCCACACTATTCCTGATACAGACCAGGATGCCATTGGCCTGCTTGGCCACTTGGGCACACTGCTGGCTCATGTTCAATCAGCTGTCAGTTTATTTTCTCTTTATATATTATTATATAGTGCTATATGTATTTATATATTTGTTTATATTCCTTTTAGTAGTGGATCGGTTGTGTGATCATTTGATCCCTGTAACAGTGGGTGTGTTTGTGAGTAATTAGAGTTGGTGCCTGAGAGAGTGGCACCCACTGTGAGCAGCAGTATTAGAGAAAGCCTGAGCTGCTGCTGTCCATGATGTAGTTGTATTGCAGAGGAATTTTTATTTTTCAGCTTTTTTACACTCCCTCATTACCCTCAAAATGGTTAATTTCTTGATTCTGTGTTTTGTTCTGGCTTTTGATTTATGCTGCCTATTAAATGCTTCATAGTTATTAACTACTGGGTGCTTTGCTTTTCCCTTAATACACTGTTTGACTGTCCTTTTATTGAAGCAGAAGTGATAAAGTAAGGAGAAAATAAATGCATCAAGATTCCTTAGGCTCATTTTATCATCTGATGACTACAGAATATGGTTTCAGCAATGGGGAGGTGACTGAATTTGCCTCCATCTGGATTGTGAAAGGAGACTACTGTGTTGGTTTTCCATCATAAGGAGGTGGTAGTGTGTAGGCAGAAAAAGAGCAGCAGTATTCTTCAGTGGTGTTCAGAACAGCTAAGGGAGCAAAATTTCAGGATATTAGAGCACATTTAGCAGGCGGTGTAGGCAAAACCTTTATGTGCCTCATTCTCTAGACATAGTAGAGAATGACTAAACCCAGAAAATACATTAAACAGTCTTTTTCAAAACACTGTCTCAGCCTTAACGTTTTTGGTGTAAGTAAGCCATGATAATCCAAGAAAAATAAAAAGGCCTGGAAGGAAAAAGGAGAGGATATATTCTAGAAAATAGTAATTTTGTCTGTATGTCTGTCCTTCTGTCAAACAGCTAATAGGGAGGAATGGAAGCTAAAAAAATTATTAAACTTTTCAACAATAATCAGGAAATAAGAAATTCTATACCTTTTTTTTTTCTAATGAGTTGGTAGTCTGCAAAATGAAGCAGTTTCCTTTTCCAGAGACTGGGAGAAACAAACACTTCACTAGTTTCAAACAATTTTGCATTTCCTCCTGGCTGATCTTTTATTGTTTTTCTTCTCTGACTCATGCCAAGAGCTATTTCAGCTTGACATGCAGCAAGTGCATTTTCTGTCTATAATGAAATGGAGAAATGTGAATGATGGATGTGCAGTAGGCTTGCTCACTCCTCTGTGCCTTGTTATTGATAAGTAAGCTGGGGTAGCCAGAAATGAACTTGCATTTACTTCAAAGCCATCTGGGCTCCCTTCATTCAGGTTGTCTGTAGCTCCGTGGGTGTCCTCTTGTCCTTGCAGTGATTCATTCCTCTCCCTGCAGAAGATTTCTACTTTTCTCTTTACCTCAGACCTTGTAAATAAGTCAAATGAAACAGGTCACTTTTTACATGGCATCTTCTAAATATATGATCTTTCCTCTTCTGCACACAGCCAGAACTCTCCTTGGTAGCTCTATTAACTTTAAGAGCATGTGTTATTTTCCACTTAATTTCTTTAGTGCGTGCATACTGCTACTATAGCCAGATTCCAATCTGTTGTTGCTCAGTTTTACAAGTGTAAATTGAGAATGGTGTTTCCTTACACCATAATGACTCCTTTGTAGCCTTGCTAGTTAACATTAGTAACATTTCACATAGTGAGGGTCAGTTGCTGACAGCAAGAGTTACACTCAAGCTTGTCAGCTTCTCCATGAATAATATCTTTCTGATTTTACATTGAGCATTTCACATAACCACACTGATTCACTGGAATTTGCATCCACACTTAAGTGTCCTCTGCCCCTCTTATATGGCATGCTAACTTTGAGCTTATTATATGGCTCCTGTTAGAGGAGGCTGATAAGAGGGTTATAAGCACTATCATCCCACTTCTGACTAATGTCAGTTCAGTTTGGGTGGCAAATTTGTCATTTCCTACCAATAATCTTTTCAGATATGTGTGGAATTTTTTTTTGTAATTTTCACAAAATGAAGGTGGCCAAAGAGTTCCTGTACCTTACCTCTCCCTTTGCTGCAGCAAATTAATTTCGAGCCATTTTAAGGTCTCACTTAAATTTTAAATCCTTGATTTAGACAAATCTGTAATATTTTTTCCCCTGTTTGAGATAAATTACACATTTGTGAAAGCAGTCAGGACAAGTAAAACTCACTTATGCCAAGGAAATAGAAATATTCTCATGGCTAGGGAAAACAGGTCTAAATTCTGACCTGGTCTTTCTGCTGGTGCATCAAATGGGACATTGGGAAATGATGCAAACAACTTGTGAAATCCATGGACTCTGCAGCATGCAATTAGAAATCCCCACTCATGTCTCCATGCATTTG
Organism: Petroica traversi; assembly: GCA_025920805.1. Lineage (NCBI taxonomy): Eukaryota > Metazoa > Chordata > Aves > Passeriformes > Petroicidae > Petroica > Petroica traversi. Next base: position 38,660,168 of record JAHLSL010000007.1, read on the forward strand.
ACAAAAATTGTAAAAACAACTTCTCCCTTCCTCTGACAATTACTGTTTTGGCCACCTATTTTGTTTGATGTTGCTCTTTGAGCTTTGGTTCATGCATTGGTGTTCATTTTAGCAAACATTAGATATGAAAAATTGTCTTGAGCAATTGAACTAGAAGTCCTCTATGTCTCCAATCACATATATGGTAGTTATTTTATATAGCTGCTGGATTTTTAAGAGAAATTAACAATCTCCAGCTCCCAGTAGGAGTAATGAAGATGTTTGGTTTATAGTCTTTCTTACATTCCTGTACTGATTCTGTAGTCTTCAATAATTTCAGATATTTTAAAGGATCTAATTGCTGTGTGCTTTTACTTTCTATTACAGAAAGTTTTTAAAAAATGATGGCTAGAAAATTAATCTTGAGAAGATGGATAATGCGAGTTGATAGGCCCATAGTTACAGGCTACCCACTAGCCAGTAATTCCTCAGTTTCTAATTTTGACCTTGACAATGTTTTCAGCTAGCAGCTGTGGTAAGAACATAGTAAATCTAATGCTGTATAATCCATTATTTTTGTTACAGTATTTATGATTTTTTAAACCTTCAAGCAGCTTGACTCTTGAGCATCAAGATTCTTTTCTCTCTATTGCAATTCACTTTATCTTCTCAATTCAGCTGTGAGTTGCTAACTGCTTAGGATGATCTTATCCCATTGAAAACATAAAATATTTAAAATCATATGTGAGAATGTCCATAATGTAGTTCTAGGAGGGGAATGATTTTGAAATAAGTCCTATTTTAAATAGAAGATGCTGGTTGTTCATAGGTGTAAAACAGACTAAAGTTATTAATGTAAAACTTCAGGCCATTAGATGTGCATTTTCCCTCACTTTACTCTGATCTTGAAAGTTGATTGTTGCTTTTCTTCTTTCTTGCTGAGAATGTTAGAATTCAACACATAATATGCTATTAAAACTCTCTAAGTATTAGAAATCTGACCATGCTTATGTTGGTTTTTTGTTTTTGGTTTGTTTGGGTTTTTTTTGTTTTTTTTTTGGGGGGTGGGGTTTTCTAATATAATTCACACATAATTATTACTGAGGGATGACCTTATTGGGGTCTACAGCATCCTCATGAGGGGAAGTAGAGGGGCAGTCCCTAATCTCTTCTCTCTGGTAACCAGAGACAGGACCCGAGGCAGTGGCACAAAGCTCTGTCAGGAAGGTTTAGGCTGGATATCAGGAAAAGATTCTTCCCACAGAGGTGTTTGGGCACTGGAACAGGCTCTCCCAGGAAGTGGTCACAACACCAGCCTGACAGAGTTCAAGAAGTGCTTGGACAATGTTCTCAGGCACAGGGTGTGATTTTTGGGGCTGTCCTGTGCAGAGCCAGGACGTGATGGTCTTTATGGGTCTCTTCCAGCTCAGGATATTTATGGTTACCTGTTATTAGATGATAGGGATGTCTTTGCTTATGTGAAACTTGAAAACCTCCTTGTTGCCCTATCCTATCCTCTATGAATTTTGGCATTATAAAAATTCAGTAACTTGAAAAGATGGTCATGTAAACAACTGAACTTGAATATTTGATGACCACATCTTGATGGAGAAGTGCAGAGATGAGTAATTTATTTGTTTTTTTCCAAAAGCCTGTAGTTTGGTCCTGAAATTCTTAGTTTTCCACACTGCTGATAATTAATGAAAAAATACTACTTTAGGTTGAAACCACCTGTTTTTTTGGTTACTGATTTGATTTTGGATTACAGTAGAGAAGCCTAGGGTGGATTTTATGGGAGATTTGTGTGTCTGGGAAAGTGGGAAGTGAATTCCAGCTCCATGCCACATTTATCCTGACATACAGTTTTCTTATCCTGGCCAGGGTCATTCAAAATTAGCACAGTTGTTCTATCACTTTAATGTAGACCTTATCATTTCACATATATAACTTAGAAAAAGTGCATGGGTTAGAATCACAAAATAAGTCTCTTATGTTTATGAGAGTATGTATCTATCATCTAGTCTTGTCAGTGAAATCCTATTCTTGAGCTACTTCTTGTTGAATGCATTGTCTGCAAGTCCTTTCTGTCATAGTGCTATGAATGGCCTGATGAATATAAGTTTGCTTGAGTCTTGCTCCCTTGTCTTTATGAATGGGTTGGTACTTGGCTGCACCCCTCACAGAAAATATCCAGCTGGAGGTGTGATAATTTTCCCCTTTTTGTTTGGCTTTTTTTTTGTTTGTTTGGGGATTTTTTTGTTTATTGAATTGCCATTTACAGCTGCTTATAGAGCAGCCCCAAAAGAGGTTGTTCTTGATGGCTTATAAAAGAAATGGGAACTGCTCTTTTTGCTGCCTGATTAAGTATGTATTATTAAATGTCTTTTAAGCTAAAATTTTCTGAAGAACCATTAAATGGTGTAGCTGAATAATGAATTTTCAAAGCATAAGCGTCTCTTCAGCTTAATCACAGGATCTCTGATATTTTAATTATGTTTTAAGGTCTCTTGAAGTGACAAGGTTGATATGAAAAAATAACATGCAATCACAAAATAACTGCATGCTATGTTTTTCAAAACACTGAGGTATCTACATAATAATTAGTTTTGGAGCTATTAAATGAAAATGCACAGCAGTATTCAGAAATACTGAATACTCAGAGGATTTCTTTATTAAATCTCTAACTTGTATTAAACAATAGGTGTCCCCCTTCCTCCCTTTATGCAACACCTTGTGTTAGATGATGTTAAAGTATTTTCCAGATTTGATTAAATTAATCCCTGGGGGAAATCTACTGAAAAAAAAGGCTTTGACTAAGCATGGACATTAGTTAAGACTGAGTGATGCTGTACAACAGGAGGTGGACAAAAGAAGAATACTTCTTTTCGAGGAGATTTTCAGTGCAAAAAAAGATGCACTTCAACAATGGCATTGTCAGGTCTGAATTCCACATTTAAATCTTGTGGTCTGAAATAAAGCAAGACGTTTTCATCTCTTTTCAAATATTAAGTAATTTTTAATAGGTTATTAATGAGTTTAAAAAAATTGCAGTATTTTCCTGAATAGACATTGAACAATTTATTAATTCTTCCAATTTATAATCCTGATTATGTTTCTTATTTACTTTTTTTTGTACTACACCAGTACATTAAGAGTTGCTATAAAGATCTTCTATTCTCTGGTCTCCTCCCCACAAAGAGTAATCAGAACTCAAAGCAGGACTCTTGCTGAAGGACAAACACATTGTGAAGGATGTTTAATTCAGAGGAGGTTCAACATCTGTGTATAAATAGCTTGCAGTAAAGCCTATAACAAAGATATGTTTGCATCTAAAAACTCAGCTTTACATCAGTGTTTCATTTCCTTTGTTATTGATTAATAATAATAATAATAATAGCAACAACAATAATAACAGTAATAATAGTTATGATTATGTGATTGTGGCATCTGTTTTACAAAACACTGAATCACCTGTGGGAACTGCAAAGACTATAATGGATTGAATGGATCTGGATGTGCATAGTAATACTTAGTACAGACGGAGTGCATGCAAAATAGGCACAAAAAGACACAGAAAGCTAAGGCAGTTGAGCTTTACTATGTGTATAAGAGTGAGTCAGAAGTGATGTTTAATAATGAATAATATCAGAGAGAGGAACATTCACAACACAGGAAATTTTAAAAGGGCAAACTGTAGAACAGTTTGTGTGGTTGGGGTTACTGAGAAGACCATTTGTACCTAGGGTGCTTAAAGTTTAGAAAGGGAGCTAAATCAATGTACCAGAGGTACCAGCTGAAAGTAATAATTGATGGCAAACATTACTCAGGATTGCATTTGCTCTGAGTGATGCTTTGAGGGCTGCAAAGTATTCCTGCAAGAATACTTAAATGGTCATGCTCAGCATTAAAAGAATGCACTAAAACTTGTTTTATAAGCATCTTTTGGACGCAGAGCTCTGAGAAATTCTTTCTATGGCTGAATTGTTCATCGTCATTGCATCTTCCAGGTGTAGAAGGCCTTGTTTTGTTTTGAAGAATCTGTGAAGGAAAAATGATAGAATATGAACATGAGAATTTGGTTGCTTTTCTTCACTAAAACAGAGAGCAAGTTATTTATCTTGAGGGAACTGAAGTGTTAGAAAATGTTTAAGAAAGCAGATATCCTGGAGATCAATGCTAACAAAGAATATATACGGTATCACCGTAGTGGCTGACAGCCTGAAAGTGAAAGATAATTAGAAATGCTTCTTGAATTACAGGTTTTGTTACAAATGGCAATGTTAGCAGGAAAATTAATTGCTCTTGGCAGCAGCCAAATTTTTATCCATTTTTGAAGGAAGCACAAAATTATTTCCACTCTAATACATTACTTTGACTTTTGAGAATGTTTTTACTGTTCTCTGAGCCTGAGAAAATGGACACACGATGTATATGTGACTTTCAGATGCAACTTTCTAAGCTATGAGTTTACTCTGTACATTTGAAATTTCTTTCTGATTTATACTTCAATATAAAGTGAAAAATACTCCAATTAATAATTGACATCTTAAAAAAACCTGATCGTTTTTTATAGTTCAGGAAGTGAGAAATGTTTAGTGCATGATTTATTTCTTTTATCTTGAAATAATTTCTTTTCCGTACTTTCTTTGGGTTAGAATAAGTAAAAAAAGAAATTCCCTCTGCCCCCTTCCCTTATTCACATAAACTCAAGCCACTGCTGCATCTTTTAGGTCAACAGAATTCCAACAAGGTGTTTTCCTTGCATTTTTCCATGTATAGGATGGTGGAGGGTGAGTGTGATCTCTGTTTTGGTTCAGGAAAAGTTCAGTCTCAGATAAGTGGTTTTAATGGAAGTGAATGCTTGAGAGTTTGGGGTTTTTGGTCCCTCCCCCTTCAATGATCTTTTAATTTTGTTCCTTCTTCATTCCTGACTATTTGGTCATTTCACCACTGACAGAGAACAGTACTACATCTCTCAAATATTTTCTAAGAGCATTTATTTCTCCATTCATTGTCATAGAGAATGAATAACAATGAGACTTTTCTCTCAGGAGGCACACTGATTTTTTAAAGACTTTTTAGGACCATGAGTGAGTTTTCATCATATTGCTTTTGCAGTTGTGCACTGTGGCAAATTGGTGCTTTGTGGCAGCTGAAGTGGACTAAAACATTCACAAAACTGAATGGCATTAGGTGGTCTGACAGTATAATTACTCTACAACAGAGAAGCATCAGAGTATGCAATTGGTCGTTCTAGATTCAGTCAGTATTATATCCTAATATCTCTAACTTTTAGATAAGCTTCTTAATGATCAGCACCTCCATTGCTACATCCTATTGTGCATACAAAATAAAACAGATAAGTAAGACATCAACAACCTTGTCCTTAGTATGCAGAGATGCAATTCTTGCAGCTTACTGTGAGGTGACAGGTGCTTGATAGAGCAAGCAGCACAAAGGAGCTGGAGCTGTTCCTGCATATGGAGCTGTCTGCTAACTGTCCAGAATTAGAGCCCTCTGTTTATGAGACTGCCCTCCCCTGAGGTTTTTTCTAATTTTAACAGGAGCTTCTCAGTTGAGGCTGACAGAATTCAGCTATAGATACAACAGCAAGATAGATAACGTGTAATCAGAGAGTAACACTTAGGGAGAACCTGTGGTGTCCTCATGCCAGCATAACGACCTTATGTTCATTAAAATAAATATCCTCGAGCAAGACAGTGCCAAGGAGTTCAATAACAGAAATATTTTCCTGTCCTCCTGCTGCTGAGTGAACAGAGTCTGAAAGTGTTATCTCTAATTGAAAGCATTCTGCTTGCTCATAACAGTTAAGGCTAATTTATTTGTTTGTGACAAATAACTGCATGCAGAGTACATGGGAATGGAGTGGTGTAAGGCAAAATTGAGTTAAGTTTTCCAGCTGTGCTGAGGAAAGATAGCAGATTCCCTGCACTATTCTTGTAAGTGATGCTGATGGTGGTAAAAATAAGATAATAAAAATGTATCAAAGCTGTTGCAAGCATTTTTCTGATTTACAGGTAGGTTTATTTTTCTAGTGACACTTTCATATAGCATCTTCAAATGTCTGTGGGTCTGACAGGAATATGTGCCATGAAAACTTGACTTACTATGTGAGACCCAAACTTGCAAACTAGGAAGCTAAAGTGGTCACCAGCAGTCTTGTGTTCATGGTATTACCTCTCTCCAGATACGTACAGACCTGAGCCAACTGCTCTAATAAACTTGAGTTTTGAGACAAAGATTGGACTTGGGGGATCTCCAGAGGTCCCCTCCAGCTTCAGATGTTCTGTCATTCTGTGAAATTGTCTGCTGATAGAACCTCTGTTATCAAATGACATATCCTCAAAACACCCCCACAAGATGGAAAATTTTAGAGTTATAGAAATTACAGAATAGCTCAAGGTGATACAGTCATCTTTGCAATGTAGGATACAATCAAGTGTGCCTGTATAATTCCTGATACTTCTTTTTCTTGAGGATTTTATTTCATGGGCAGCAGCTGTGGAGATCTTTTGGTGCAGCTGCTACTTAGTGTATGGCCAGATGAGATCAGGTAGTTGGGGATTTTGCTCACCCAGGTTTTTAGTATTTCCAAAGATGGACATACACACCTTTCTGAGAAGCCAGCAGAATATTTGATAACCTTCATAGTGATTTTTTTTTCTTTAAACTTAAATGCAAGTTTAAGCAGATTACTCTTGTTGCAATGTCCCTGATGCTGTTGAGGAGGGTCTCTCTATTTTTGACAGTTTCCCATAAGGCATTAAGGTAAAACGGCCTGTGAACTTTCTCTTCTGAAGAGACCGGCATAATTTTTCAGTCGTCCTTATCCATCCTGTTCATCAGGCTCTAACTCATACTGGCTGCATTTCAGTACATCGACATGTCCTGTAATCTGTGTTTTATACAAGAAGTACCATGGACAGCAGTTGTGCAGCAGTTGAGTCTCGCAAGTGCTGTGGAGGGAAATAATCACTTTCCTCGATCTGCTGGCTGTCACTTTGCTCAAGTAGCCCTGTGTAGCTGGCATGAGTTACTCCATCCCAGGGGCAGGGCTTTGCATTTATCCTTGTCAGACTTCATTAGGTCTCTGTCAGACCATGCCAATGGAAGGCCAAAGTCCCTCTAAAGGGACTGATTGCAGGGACAGAGGAAACAAAATTTTAATATATTTTATTGTATTGGTTTCCACATGGATAGGTTTTTTAGGAATAACTTGTTTCTTCCTTTTGATTTAAATCTGTTTAAATCTGTTACTCTTGGTCATGTAATCTCTAGGCATGGAAAATGAATTTATGCTATCCTCTTTGCAGTGGGTCTTTAGGTATTTGGAAACTTATCATAACCTTCTATTACTCTTTTATAGTTTCCTCTCCTCCTCCCTTTTCACGGCTCTTAGTCTCCGTAATATTTCTTGTTTCCTCTGGACTATCTGCAGTTGACCCTAATCTTCATTGAAATGCTGAAATGACGTGATAGTCTGTGTAAGTCTTTATCCTTGATAAGTATTGTAGAAGATAATTTCCAGCCTTTTTAAGCCTGTGTATTAGCAGGTACATCCCAAATACAATTTACTGCTTTTACAACAGCATAAAATTATGTTTAACTCCTGAACCATAAAAACCTCCAAATCCTTTTCTGTGAAACCATTTTTCCACACTTCTACACTATTTTTATAATACGGTGATGACCCTAGAATCAAAATATTTTCCACCTTTAAGGATAATTTTGCTTAGGTTCAGTTTGGTTCTTTAAATCATAGTTAAACATTGTCAAGATGACAACCACTTGGAAGCCCAGAATTGAAAGTTATGTTTTATCTTTCAGTATCCTCATCATTAATGAAATGGGCCTGAATCATGAGGAAACTTCAACAGATGTATTTTTTTCATTTGATGAAATGGCGTTGATAATCTTTTGAGAATTGTCTCTGAACAACTTTGCCTCTGTGATAATCTGTTTTCTTCTACGTTGTGCTTTTCCTCCTGTTTATATCAGATGGGACAGTGTCAAACCTCAGAATTAATGTGCTATTATATCAAACCTTCATAAAGCCTTTGATGTTGTAGTAAAAAGAAATTACTAGTGGCTACTCATTTGTTTGTTTTGATGGCATTTTTTTCTCCCAGTATTTTCCTGAGAAGTTAAATTTAGTTAAAACCCCCATAACTCCCCAGCTCTCTTCTGTTCCCAAGTGTAGAAAGGTTTTACCCTCCTCTGGTTCCACCACTGTGCTGTGTAGAAATATTGTTATAAAGCAACAGGCCAAATGTCAGAGAACTGTCACAGGACACTGTGTATGCTCTGAAGAGGTCTTCTTCACACAATATTATTTTCCCAATAGACAGCTATTTAGTTAAATTTCTTAATTATCACGAGGCCAGATTCTTTGTGTTTACTTAATCTTCATATTTATATAATGGGACCAGGTGACTAGGTTCTACTGTAGGTCTGCACACCTTAATAATATCTAGATTATCATATGATCAGTTTATATGTTTGGCATGCATGTTCCAGGACCTTCCTTTGCTCCTTGCTGTGATTCTACTGCTTCATAAATTTTTAGGGTTAGTAATAATTTTTCTACCTCTCTAGGGCTTTCTGTTACTGTCTCCCCTCAAACATGAAGGGGTCTGTAATTCAGTAAGCAAAACATTTTTAAATCTATCTGAGCTGTGTTATGTTGTCATGAAATACATTCTGTGGTCTAAAGATGAGCCATTCTGGACCCTTCTCTGCCCAAGCACACATTGTCTTCATATCTGCCTCCTCCCTCAGCCCTGTACATTTGCCTGAAAGTGCTGAAAACCCAAAATCTATGTCAACCCTTAAACCACTACTTTCCTTTACAGACATCTTTTGTTTTCTTAGAGAAGTCCTTGGCAATAGCAGCATCTGCATGATTTGTTTATATTCACCAACACAACCCAGTAGCTCTAGAGGAAATTTTCAGATACAGCTTCTAAATGACACAATATTTTCCAGAGCTTCGTGCAGTTGTGTTAGGAATGCTTTAAGAGTTGAAACACCCTAATTTCAAAAGGAACTGAAAAGAAAATTTCAATCTGATTGCTTTTCCACCCCAGATTCTATATGGCTCCATATTGACTATGGATACCTGCCAAGATAACTTCGATTAGGTCATCTCACCAATAAGCAATGTCCTTCCAGGAAACCACTTTAATTCAATTAATGTGGCAAGTCAAGCTAGGTCAGAATTGAAATTTAGTATATATTTGTATTGCAGAGACAGTTGTTAATTACATACAGTTTTACATAAGGTCTTTATCTGGGGATAAACGCCTTAAAGGGGGAAATGGAAGCATCCAATTACAATCAAGACATCAATATATATTCTGTAGAGGTAGAGGAAATTAAGACTACACATGTCAGATACTCCATAGGAAATTTAAAATTTTATCAGAGAAATGCAGGGGATGAGGTGAACAGCAGTCAAGTGAATGGCATTTAAATGGAACCTCATAGATGAATGTAAGCCTCAAACAGCAAAGATCATAGAAAAAAAAGGAAAACTCATACCTTCAGAAAATAAGGTCAAAAATCAGGTCGTACACTCTGTGTATGATTACATGCAGTAATTGCTGAGGGAATAATAGAATTTAATGCAAGTCACCTAATAACAGTATTTGTGAGACCATCTCTACATGTCTTCCACTGTTCATATTTAATATATTGAAAACAGGCAGGCAACAACATTGTACTTGATCACAATTTTACTTTAATAGCAAACTTCTGACATGACATTTTTAAGTCTGCCAAATTCAAACAAAAAGATAATAGAGTAGATGGTAATGTACATCATGTACTTTTGTTAATTGACAGTATAAGTAGAATTAGATGATCCCTGGTAGAAATAGTCCCAAAATTCTGCAGTGAATAGTAAAATGAGTTTTGTATGTTCCAGCATTAGATGAAGCAGGAAATATAAAACACGTTAATGTCTGAAATCTTGATTTTTGCTAGAAATATTTAAGTAGTTAAAAGTACATTGCCTAATGTTTTACTTCATATGATCTTGTGCTGGTGTCTCTGGAACACTTAAATATCCTTTATCCTAAAAATGTTTTGGAGTTACAAGGCAAACATCAAGCAAAATTGTGAAGGGTGATTTCTGTACTGTGATCAGTGTAACTGCTCTATGTAGTAATGTTCAAATTGGCTGTCCTGTTATGCAAATGTAAATTGCTAAGATGAGTTCAGAGAGGAGTTTCAAGAAAGGTCTGTAATATGGGAGCCATTACCAGTGAAAGACTTGAGAATTTTATCAGTGTTGATTGAGAGATGGTCTCATAATAACTTTCAAGTATGTTCTTAAGGAAGAGATTGCACATAGATTGTTCTTTACCAAAGTTGCAAATGTGGCCTCACCATTCATATAAGAAACAAAATGAGGCTAGAAATAATAATAATAACAACAACAATAATAATAATTATTAATAATAATAATAAAAGAACAACAACAACAACAGCAGCAAAAAAAAAAACCCATGTAATACAACATGGTAGAATTTCTTCTCTCTTTACTAAGGAGTGTTGTTCACTCCAGTGTCTCAGGACTTTGCACAGGAGGAAGACCCACTGTTTCCAGTCTCCCAGTTACGACAATTATTATGCTTTGAGAATATCAGTAACCTTACTTGAATGTAATACAGCACTTTCAAGATGACAACTGTCTCTAATCCTTTTCAGGACCTGATTTGTTAGACTTACTGTTTCCACACACCTTCAACTGAAGATGCAAGTCTTTGAAACACAGATCATTAAATCAGTAACAGACATTTGCTAAAATGAAATTGGAGTGGTTGGTAATACTGTGGAATTTATAGCCAATAACAACAGGCAGGTGCTCAGACAGATTTATTGATGTGTTATAATGATGTGAAGAAACAGCAGCAGGAGAGCAAGGACCTGCTTCTTCTGTTAATGCACTTTTCTAAGGAAAATACCACATTTCTGAATTTGGGCGGTTTTATTGACTCTGCTGCTACCTGATTGAAGTCTGATTTGCAGCCACCAAACTGATTTGTTTTGTCAGATTGGAAGCTCCAGCCTTCTTTAACAAATAAAAATCCCAAAATTTGGATGGTGAGATGCTGGCAATCTTACTGCTCTGTTCAGCCATTACTGCTGTGAGAAGGTGAAAAAAGCCAATATCCAGGGAGGGTGGCGGGTTGTGCTTGATGACATTGAGAAACATGGCCCATACAGCCAATACAAGATATGATCATGTTGTATTTTGTGAATCCTACGTGGTAGTGGAAAAAATAGTTGTTTGTCATCATTACTTGTCCACCCTACCAATGGCAGAGCTGTCATCCAGACTGATTACCCCAAAGCCACAGAAACTGCAGCAGAAGTGCCAAACTAATTTCAGTAGCTAGAAAAGAACAGTAACTTCGTTTAGGCAGTTTAGTGACTGATTTAGTCAAGCTAGCACTAAGTCTAGGGCAATGAAGATTTTCTTCCTATGGTTTTTAGGGTTGCTTGTTTTACAGTAATGAAGTGTGTTGAGGCCAATTTTTATCTAAATATATTATTGAGTTAGGTTTTTTTGAGAAAAGTGTTTAACAAAAGCAGTTAGAATTAACTTTAAGCATATTTTTAAAAATGTATTCTTAATTCAAAAATAGGTGTTTGAATCTGATTCAAACAAGCTGCTACAGTTTTTTGATATGGAAGGAGAAACTACTGAGATGGCCTGTGATGCAAACAAGGTGATTTCTGAGCTTGGTCCTGTATTTCTGCATGTGAATTCTAATAGCTCCTGGATACATAGGCCCATTTTGTCACTGAAATCTTTTTTAATTTGCACTTATAAAGCACCACGGACACAATTGCTAAAATGAAATGAGACTTGGGTCTTGAAATATATTCTTTTAATGTCTTATAATATTTAGTAAGCCTGTGAAAGTAATGAGAATATTATTGTGGAATAAAGCTATGCTTATGTCTTAGGTTAATGGATTTTATGGAAGACTAACCTCATCCTAGATCTTGTGAGATTTCCATACCTATGCTGCATAATTTCCAAATAGACATGTTCTTAGCTGCTAATTTGCAATACAGATGAAAGAGTCCTTAAGTAGCAAGATTTCAGTCTTTTGCCAGCAGCTTAAATTTTCATTTAAGACTATGTTTAAGAAATGTTCAGAAGATAATATAGTAGAACTCATTAAGAGAAGACACCAGTATAATACACAGGCTATTCTAATTATTACCACAAACTACAAAGTTAAAAAAAAAAAAGTATTTTCAGAAATGTCTTAAATCAACTGAAGCAGGGCTACTACTAAGTGGGAAGATTCCAATTCTCACAAATAAGATAGGCTTAAAAGAATTGGTAGAATCTACTACAAAGGATTATTCATATTATGATGTTATCAAAGTGAAAGAGGTTTTTTAGGAAAACAAATCATGTTGGCTTGTAGGTGTAAGTTGAAGGTGGGATGATTGCACCTGGAAAAAACTAACGGGTCTTTGAGTCTGAAATAGAAGGTGATCTCACTCACACACACCAATGTGCAATGCAATTTTTACTGGATAAAGTTTTAGAGCAGGACTCTTTAAGAGAGATAAGAATAAAACTCTATAAATAATGAATCTGTGTCCCAAAACTAAAGAATATTTCTCCAAAAAGAATCCTTCATCCTATCTTAAGATCTGCCTACTTCTGTTCACAGAAAATGAGCATAGAAAGCTCTAGATTGCCTTCAGCTAAGTCATTATGGGAATGGAATTTTAAAACTTATAATACACATATTAATATAATATATTTAATATAGATATTTTTGATATGTATAAAGCATTATAGGGTAGTTGAGGTTGGTGGTGAAGTCTCCTGTTCAAAACCAGGACAGCTTGGGGTCAAATTGCCCATGACTTTACTCAGATGAGTCTTGAAAACCTCCAGGGCCACCAAGACTACAGTTTCTGTGAGCAGTTTCATTTAAAGCTTGATTATTCTCATGACAGAGAAGTCATGTTTCAACTTGTGCATTCTTTCTAGGCTTCCTCCCTTACACCACTGTGAAGAGGTCATCCTGCAGAAACTGCCCCTGCCACCTCATGGCCCCTTATGTTTTTTGTTCTGAACAAACACAGCTCCCTCACTTTCCCCTCACAGGACAAGTGAATCCAAACCTTACCATCTCAATGGCCTTTCACTGGACTTGCTTCTGTTTGTTCTTGTCTCTTTTTATTTTGAGAGAGAAAATAATGTGGGTTTTTTTAGTAATTAAAAGCTAAGAAAACTGGCTTATGTGTAAAAGTTCTCTTATAACTGTATTTTGAGTTGTTTTGTCCCCCAATTCTTTGAGGACACATTGCTTCTCAGTAGAGTCATAAGGTTACCTGCCAGACTTGGCAGTTTGCCTCATCTCAGATTTCATGGGAGATCTCAGAATGGAATACAAAGAGGGACAGCACAAAAAATACCTCCCCCTTCTCTACACTGGCAATCCCACAATGTTTCATATTTTTTTTTCCTTAGGGTGAAGAAATTTTTCGTTAGAGACTCTTTGGATCAAAATTTTTATTTTGCAGAAACACATCCTTCTGTGATCCAACCAGCTACTGTGGTTTGCCCTTTGAAAGCTACATAGTTTCAAGCAAATTTATTTTGATGTGATTGCAGCCCTTTTTTCCCCTCTTCTTTATGGCAAGTTGCTGATGCAGAGGAGAGGAACTTGTTTGTCCAGTCTGAATGCTTAAAGCCTGCCACTTGTATGGTATGACAAAAGAAAGTAAAAAATATAAACTTGTTGCCATGGCAACAGTAAAACTCTTTCTTTAAATGCATTGAAAACAACATCTATCCTCTCCTCCTGAACTATTAAGAAATTATATCTGAAGAATTATCTGTGGGATATTCTACACTGAACTGAAAAACACAATGGTTTATTAAACTGAGACCTTTGCGCCCAGGAAATCATTGTATTCATGCAAGGATATCACAAAACTTTATAAAACTTTATAAAAATTAATTTTAATTAAATATGTTTAATACAGAAAAACATGATGAAACTCCGAATTGTGTATTGTATTCTGCTGTGGTTTTTGTCCCTATTCTGTTCCAAAAAGCATAGTTTGGGGGTGGACAAGTTTTTTCAAAACTGAGCTAAGGTCACCATTGGTACAAGGTTGCTCAGTTTCCCATTGGGAATATCAGCTGTCAGTGACCAACACATTATTACAGACAGTACTGCTTTTGAATTTGGTCTTTTATGCTTTTGTCCCCATAGCTGATCTTTTTTACCACATTGTACTATGTGCTTCAAGTTTGCTCCAATATATTGAGAAATATGCTGTGGTGTGGGTAATGATAAAGCGGTGCCTCCTTTTGGATAAAATTATTTTAGCTGCCATGATTTCAGGGAAGAGTTTGACTACCCGCTCCTTAAAGATGTTCACTTCCAGCCACCTGCTTCAGTACTTCCAGCACATCTGATGGTAGTCTTAGCAAAAGGGTATTTTGAGTTCAGCAGGCTGCTGCATTGCTTTATAGAGTCTTCAGGAGAAGTATTTAATTTTATTCCTGTCTTGCATGTAATTCATGTAATACAAAGGGCTTTATAGTCAGTCGAACTGAGGTAGTGTGGTTGAACAGCTCATGAAGAAAGGTGTTTATTTGTTTTGGCTTTTGTTTGTTCCCTTCCCAAATCAAACCTTTCTCTTTATTCATACATTACCTTGGCTGAGCAATTTTTTCTTGAAATACAAAGTGACATTCTAATACAATTGAGTCAATTTTGTTACATTTTTCTAGAAAAATAGTCTTAGAAGCATCAAAATGAAGTTTGTTCATTTTTCTTTTTCTGTTTTGAATTTCATGATTTGCTTATATGACTTTAGAATATTTTGCATTAAAAGCCATTGAAGTTCCTAATTCCCTTGGGTGCTAAAAGAAAAAAAAATAATCTGTCTAGTGTTTTCTTTAACTTTTTAGGGTAGAGAATTACTGTGCCTGGTGAATACACACTAGAGCCAAGAATAAAGCATTTTGAAATATCAGACGAGCATTTTAATCATTGTGCACTGTGATTTGCCACAGTATTACACCTTCAAACAGTGTCTGTATTTAAAAATCCAGTCTTTAAACAGAATTTACTCATTGTGTTCCTATATTGATGTTTAATTGCTAATAGTATATTTTTGGATACTGTTTGTGTTCAGTTTTCATTAGGCTGACGTTGTGATGTCTTCCTCAAATCTACACCTTAGTTATCTGTCCTCCTTTAAGGAAATAGGCTGTGCTTGAGTGACAGCCTCTGCTAGAGTTTATTTCACTCCTCCATACCTGGTATGACTTGGGTTTATATAACCATGTTCATGTTAGTGAAACAACTCAGCACTCTGTCATAAAGCTGCACTGAAAAATGGCTAAAAAGGAAGTTTTTTTCTTCCTATCATAGCACTGTTGTTTCCTAGAAGGCAGGGAAGATGCAGAGTGGATCTGCTGAGCCGCTTGTACCAAGTGAGTGAAAATGCAGCTCAGTGACACAACTGTAATTTTTAAATAAATGTACTTCTTTGTTGAAAAATAACTGTGTTACTGTGTTCCACAGACACAGGATATAAAGGGTGCTGTTTTTGTCCGTTACTTCTTTCTTCAACTGCTTTTTTCCCCCTACTCAGAAACTGTCATACATTTTGAGCAGCTTCTGCTCTGAGATTTCATGAGCAATTTTTACTTAACCTCTAAGGTTTAAAAAAAAATCTATGTCAATTATAGGAAAATAAGTAGAAACTTCCTCTGCATATTTATTGCCTTGAATTGTATGGTTTGGACTTGGGTTGTGGAATTGAAAAAAATGGGTTTAGGCAGTAGAGATTAAGCATTTTGTGCACAATATGGAGGTGACATGATCTCTCTTAAGTACATAAGAAATGAAACAACTTTCAGCAGCTACTGCCCTCTTTCTTGGATTAAAATGCTTTTGCATTGTTTGACAAACTCCACAGTCCACATTACTGAGGGTTTTTCTCTGGTTTTGTCTTAAGATTTTGGATTGTCTGCTCTTCTTTGCTGACCCAAGAGCAAACTGACCCTCATCCAGATATTGGTCTCTGGCTTTCTCTATGTCACATACCACATCTTTGTTGTTCAAGACATCTTCAAAGCATCAAAATTTACCAGCATCCTGGGAATATTTCCTCTCCTGCTTCTCATACTGTGCCTTTTTTTCCCCTTTTCACTTTTAGAGAAACTCTCATCTGTTTTTCCCTTCTTAAAATCCTTTTTATGGATTCCCTTAGAGATGTGGCATGTTCAGAAAAGTTCTTAATAATATATACTGTTCCCATACCACTATGTTAATTCTGAATCATATGCATTTTGGGGGGGATTCTTTCAAATTCTCTGACAAAATAGTTTTGACAGGAGTTAAAATGGTATAGTCAGAGCTATTTCTGCTCCAATTAATCTTTACATTGGGGGTGTTTCACTGAGAGCTGGAGAAGTGAAAATTCATCTTTCTGAAAATTTCCAATTTCAATCAGCACTCTAGCTGGCTAAGAATCTGTTTCTAGGACATACAAAATTAAACTGAAGGAATCCTTTTTCCTGACCTTCAAACAGGCTAGTGTGACTAGTTTCCAGTAAAAACACAGTTGATGTATTTTGTAGAAATAAATTAAAAAATGATGAATTTAGGCAGTCTCTAGAACAATCTTAGCCATGGTGAGAGTTATTAGGTTGCAGGACATTGAAGTTTCTCATAACTTTCATATTTATCCTAACACTGCACAGGTCAACAGACTAATTGAACTTCTGTTCTTCTATTTTATTTTGGTCAATGCTGTCTCTAAGAATATGTTTTCTTGTCTGTTGACCATGTGTATCCATGTCCTAATCTTCTGTAATGAATTACTTGTTGTTGCACTGCTCAGGCCAGCAATGTAAGGCATCTTATGTGTGGGGTCTCTGAATACTGGAAATGTTCAGGCAATTTGCAGGAGGAATATCCTCCCCACTGCCATCCAGCCAATCCATTTATTCATATGCTGTGCTGCAACATGTAAATAATCCCTCCTGAAATAAAACATCTCCATTTCCTCCTTCTGTGCCCAGTTTTGTGGACTAAAGTGAATGTGGAATATTTTTGCTCTTTGTTGTTTTTCTTTTGATTCTGCTTAAAGAGTTTCTCATGATGATTTAAATTGAAATCCTGGTAAATGAGGTATTCTGATATAAAGTTGTAGTTATTTTTAATATTTATCTAGCAAATCATAGAAAATTTTTATTTTGACTAATACATATTTTTGGTGTCCCAAATTAATTCTTCAGAATATTACCTGGTCATTTATTCAGTACAACATCCATCAGAGCTTTGAAAGTTGTCAGGTAAAGGTTCTTGAAACTAACATTCAAGAAAGGCTCTTAATGCTGTGCCCTTTCCCAGAGATCTTAGCTGTCTTCCTTGCCCTTAAAAATTAAATAGCAGATCAGTCTTGAAATATGAAGTGTTCGGTCTCTTAAATTCTTTGATACTTGTCACAAGCTTCTATTATAACTTTCAAAGGCCTATTTTTAGAAATTTTTGGTCTCTTTTCATATCATGATTCTTAGTGCGAGAAAATGAACACATTTCTACTGAAAGTGTGGACATATTGTTTGGCTCTTATTTGCTTCCAAAGTAGTGGCCATCTTCTACTGTCTGTTGTGGAGAGTGTTTTCTTCACAGTGTTTTATGTTTTCTATTGCTGAAATAAGTCACGTGTCAAGCAGGAGGAGAAAAGGAATTTATGCTCCTCTGATCACTGCTCTGTTTAAATGCCTGCTCAATGTAGTTTTTGTTAGTTTGAGCAAGTATTCGTCAATTTCCTGTGGCACAAATTTTATGTCTTCAGGAAGGAGCTTTTTACTTCACTGTTTTCAAGTCTGAGTATGTAGGTATGAAAGTTATATTCTGTGTCTTTGTAGGAATAAATGAGATCCTGAAATTTTGCGTTTTCCTTCAAAAGAAGTGCATTCTGTTACAGAGTATTCTTAACGATAGTCTGACCATGAAGGTACCTTGTGATGTACTCAGTCAGATCAGATTACTCCAGTATTGTCTTCTGGACTAAAACTTAGAGTAACATGAGAATTTATAAATTGAAAATGCTTGAGGTAGTTATGTAATGTATTTTCCCTGTGTGAGTGATATATTGTGTCTAAAACCAAAAAAAAAACCAAAAACATAAATGTATAAATATTGATACAGGAAACCAACAGAATGAGATGACAGTAAAATATATGCAAATCTGGAATCAAACATAAATAGGGAGAATTTAGCAAAAGACAAGCCTGCCCAAACCAGAGAATCAGAAGCTGATGGTTTGATCTTGGTTGGGTTTGCTGCTATGCCCCAGGAAAGTTTGTAAGAACAGGACTGAGAGTGTCCCAATGGGGCAAGAGTGCAGCCATCCTGCTCCAGAGCTCACAGATCCTGTCAGCCATGTGCATCTTTCTGGCTCTTCTCAGGACCTAAAACCTTCGGATTTCATACTGGAAGAGAGAGTGCTTTTTTAGTGGTCAGGCAGAGATAAGAGTAGAGCACTGGTCTTCTGGGTTAGCTTTTAAAAGTCTAGCTCCAAGGAAGAGGTAGGGAGTGAAAATGTTGGGATTGACCAAGTGTTGCGCTTACCAACTGGTTAGAGCTCTAGTGTGCATGGGAAATTAGTCACAAATGTGTTTGTGCCATTGTACCTGAGCTTTGAATAAGGATATTCCTGATCAAGGTCTTCTTACTGATTCCTTCTGCTCAAGGAGTTTGACTGAGCAAAGCTTAGAAAGTCACAGTTTTCTTTTGTGGGTTGCTACTGTGAGGAATACAGGTTAGTCACTGTAAAAATGTTCCTAAGAATAGACAATACACACTCTTGCAGTGCTGGCACTGAGAATTACCAACTTACTGTAACCTTAGAACTGTGCAGAGTTTAGAATGTTTTTGTGTCTGAATACTTGTGCTACAATTGCTCTGTTGTTAGTGATTCATGGACATTTGCTACTGTCATCATAACAACCATTGCTGTAAGAAAGCAATATTCAAACCTGAACTGGTTCAATGCCTGACTCCTGAGAAAACACAACTGACACTAATTTACAATCTCAAAATATGCTGGAAATTCCCATTATTTTTACTTGTGCTGCTCCAGTCTCTCCCCTTGAGGCAGTAAGAAAGAAAAGAAATAGGGTAGACAAACTGATGTATGTTGAGGAGATACAATTATTTTCCAAAAGTATTAAGGCCTCTCTCATATTTCAGATCTTTTGGGTAGAGTGTAGTAGGTGTGGGGAGATCAGAGCTCTGCTTCACTGATTTATTTTTTTCTTTTAATTTTTAGTATGTCAAGCTTAGTTAATTTTCTGGGTTCCCCTCTTCATCCACCATAAGAAATTAATCAGCACTCTTAATCATGAAAACTTCTGATTTAAGTGTTCCTTTGACTTTAGACCAATTCTCTAAAAATACCCATTCATTTATTTTCCTGCTTTTAGAGATCAGCAATATTTAAGTCCTTCATTTGAGTTCATTTAATCATTGTCATCATTATAACCCTGAAATCTATATCTCATTTTCACCTTTAAAAACATATCTATTATATGTATTTTTAAAGTATCTTATTTGTATGACAGTATTTCTCAGTTCCTTCAAAAGACAGAGGAAAATAGCATATAAGTGAGACTTAGGTATTGATGTGAAATAGTTTTCTGGGGCTGTGTTTCTATTACTTCAAGGTCTCATCTTGAGAGGGATGTTGCCTGGGAACTAAGAACCAGGAGAAAAGTTCTTCCTTACTAATGGCACAGTCTTTCTATCTCTCATCCCTACCTTCAGGTGTTCTCTATGACTGGGGAGGCTCATAAATCCTAATTGAGAGACCAGAGTTAATAAATATTTTCATAGGAATGTTTAAGCAGAAAAGAGAAAGGTGGCCAGGATTTGTCCATATTAGCAATGGAGAACAAATACATGAAATAGTGGTCATTAAATTACTATGATATGATAAGTTGCTTCTTAGAAAGTATAAATGCAGAAAGGAATTGAGTATATCTGTAAGTAGATCTTGCATTAAAGGACTACACTTCTCTGCAACAAGAGCAACCTGCTTCAAATAGAATGAGGCTTCAAACCTGAGAAATATATAGAATATTCTATAAATAATAAAAATATGTATAAAATCTATAAAATTATATAGAATTCTCTGTAATTTTATATAAGTCTATACCTAAAACTAATTTAACATCTTCTTAAGTGGATGGGAGAATTGACTATGTTATTTAGCATGAGATCATGATTCAGAAAAGATAATAAAAAAAGATAATGGCCAAATATGAATTAGTAGGAGAGCAGAAGAGAAGAGTGGGAGCATTTCTAAGTGAATCTGAAAGATTTGCAGAAAGACCATTTGATGTGCAAGAATTATGGACAGAAACCAGAACAAACAGCAAGGCATCTTCCTGACATAGGAGCTGCATTCTATAAAAATAATATTAATTGATATTCTTCTTCTGTATTGCTAGCTAAGTCCCTCCATAACCAGTAGATTTCTCTAGGGTATATACTGGAATCACTTCCCTTATTCTTTTACCAAATTCACCCCACACATCTGTCTCAAATCCCCTCTGATCTCTAGCCTTATACAACCTAAAGTTCACCTTCAGAGTTCTTTGCAGTTCTTAACTTTTTGTTTCAGTGCTGAGGTCTTTTAGGTCTTACCCTCTGAAGCTTTTGTCCCTATTTTGGATGGAATAGCATTAGTTTTCTTCAGAATAGCTTGTGTGGATTTGTGCTAAAAATAGTGTTGATCACATGGGGATGTTTTTGCTATTGCTGAGCAGTGCTTGTACAAAGTCAAGACTTGCTCTTCATGCCCCAGCTCTGCCCAGCAGTGGGCAGGCTGGGGCTGCACAAGAATTGGGAGGGCACCCAGCCAGGACAGCTGAGCCCAACGGATCAAAGGGGTATTACAGACCATAATATGTCATGATCAGCAATGAAAACTGTGAGGGGCAGAAAATCTGAAGGGTCTGCTCTTGCTTGGGGACTGGCTGAACACTGGTCAGCTGGTGGTGAGCAGAGAGTTTGGTTAGATTTTTTAATCACTTTTTTTTCTTTTTTTTTCTTTTTTTTTTTTTGTCTTACTATACTATTTTAAACAATGACTTTTCAGAGTTTTTACGTTGCAATTCTCCTTCACACAGCAGGGTGAAAAGTAAGCAGGCAGTTGTGTGTGTTCAGCTGCTTACTGGATTGAAAAAATGCTATTCATTCAATTCTACATGTAATTTCCTTTCTTTATTTATTTCACTTTCAGCTCAATGCCTTCTCTCCTGCTTAGCACTTGGAATGACCTCCACCTTGCATTAAGTTTCCTTGCTTCTGATTATCTTTCAAACTTTCCTTACCGACTTTTTTCAGAGATTCAATGTGGATTGCTCTCCATCTGTTGACACTTCAGTTAGTAGCAAACTGATTTTTGTTTAAATTCTAAATTAAAAGATGAGGACAAAAGTATGATGATAAGTGTTATTTTATGTCTTTTATTTGTTTGGCTGTTGGACTGGATGAGTCAGGATCCTGCTTTCATGGTGCTACAAGGTTTTATGCAGTGCTTTGCAATGAATCTGCTGATATAATACAGTGTAGTTTTCTGAAACTACAGATGAATAATTAACTCTTCTTTAATATATAGGTAAAAAAAAGTGAACTCATTTTTGATTAATAAGGTCATAATTTCTTAGTATTATTATTAATATGAATTTATTTCAAGTTCATCTATGGGCAATTCAAAAATACTTTCAAACTCATAGCTAACACTTGTTAAATTTTGATTAGTTACAATTATCTCTACAGTTTTATTTTTCTACTGAAAAGTTATACAACTAGTCAATGCCACTGAAAATGTTGAAATGTATTATAGGAGGTGGGTTGATGACACTTAAATTCTTTATTTTTTCTATGTGATTTTCAATTTACTTCAGTATATATTCTAATATTTACTTTTTCTTTTATTCATAGTGAGACATGAGACTCCTGTTAATATTTAATTTTTGTTTAATTCATAGTGAGAAATGCTAATACTGATATAAAGCACCCTCAAAAATGAGGTATAATTTGACCGATACCAATTTAAAGAAAAGATTAAGGGAATATTTAAATGAAGGCAAATCAACATCTAAAAATAAATATGACGATTTTCTGAAAACATTTTTTTTCAAATGTAACCCCTCTCTGTTTTAGGAAGCCACCTAGGATTCCTATTTCAGTACAAAAGTGTGCCTTTCCTCTGGCTCTTTTACATAGCTGATACAGAGCAGGACATTAAGGTTCTGTTCTGAACAGAATATTAAGGTTTTAATTGTGTTTAAAAGCAGTGATTATAAGAAAACTGTCAATTTTATCTTAGGATAAATTTTAACTTTAGCAAATTTCTATTTACGTTATGACAAAATTGTCATAGATACAGGCAGGGGCATGACTATAAGTCAAATTGTTGCAAATATTCTATAATAGAACATAATTACTATTTTCTAATTGTTTTCATGAATGTTATAGCCTTGTAATTATTATATTGAGAAGCATCTGTCTCAGCAACTGGCAGGAACTTTTGAAAATATTCTGTACTTTTCCTATCCATGTGTTCAGCAATAATCATGTGGCAACTACGATCCCATGAGAACTGTTATAAAATCAGTTATCACCTGCTGTCTCACTTATGATATCTGATTTTATTATGACTGACAATCCGTTATTACTTCATTGCAGTTCCTGCATTATGTTTCTAGTTTTTTAAATACTCTCTCAAATTTATATGAATGTCATTGGGTTCCCATGGCATTGTCTGGACTGCTTTTAGGTTGCCTGCTCTTTTGATGACATCTGTAGCTTCGTGCAAGCATTTAGATTTTAAGCAGGCAATCCATGTTTGAACACCTGTTGGAAAAGAAGCCCTTTGCTGCATTCACAAAATGCTAAGAAATTGCACTGGATTACATGTTTATAAACACAATAAAGAAGGTTAAGTACCATCCTACATTTTAATTGTGAGACAGTCTCAGAATTAAAATGTAACAAATTGTTTTCTCCGTTCTGTTTTAACTGATATGGTCCCTTTCTACTCACTTTTGAGAGTGCAGAAATATAGAAAAAAGACTGGTTTTAGTTTCTTTACATGCAAAGCTTCAATTTCAGGCTTGAAAGCACTTAAAGTCTGTTTAAGCTTATGCTCTGACCTTATTCTTTCTGAGCCATGTACCTATTTTCCATCAGTAATCTCAAGAAACTTTTACTTTCCCTTTGCTAAATTTGAAGATGAAATAACATGGCAAGCGGATGACACGAGGGATATATAGGGAATGAAGTGAATCTTGGATATATTAACTTGAAAATTTTGAGTGTCCCTTATCAGGACACTTTAAAATCCACTGATTTCAAACAGCTCAATTCTGTGAGTGACCAGGATTCACAAATAGCATGCCTAATTCTCTGTGGATTTTTTTTTTTTTTTGCCCAGTAGTGCATGGACTGTCAGAAATGAAGTAGAATTTGCTTTCTGGGTCTCCCTTTTTCCTGCAGAGATTTGGTTCTGCACTATGGCGGAAATACAGGAATAATGTTAAAAATAGAATTGTTAAGCATTTGGCTAAAACAGAAAACATTAGCTAAGCTAATGCCTACAACATATTTCTTCTTTCCTCTCTCTTCCTGGGAGGCAACAGCCCTTTTCTGGGCTCTGAAAAGATTCTGCTTTTTTTCTTAATGTTAATAAATTGAGAAAATAAATTGGTTACAATAATGTCCTGTCTGGACAGTACTTGGCATTGTTCAATGCATTTATTATAGGAAGGAATGAGAGGGCAGAGTTTGTACTTGGAAAGAGTAAGTCTTTCTAGTGGTGTTGCAAAAGAAAAATTCCAAAATATTCGTAAAATTTTTGTGCGATGTACTGTACTTGTTAAACCCCAAAGCTGCACCACCAGATGTTGTGAAGGTTCCTGCAGCCACAGCACTTCCTGCAATAAATTGAATAATTTCTGACCAGCTCTGTAGGACTCCTGGAAGCTCAAAGTGCTGCTCAATTCACTTCCTATAAGCAGCTTTCACTGATTGTTGCTTGTGCCACAGCTGTAAAACAAACAAAGCTGTAAGGAGTTAAGCTTGTGAATTGTAGGTTCTGTACCTTAATGGCTCTGTATTGAACCAGTGCCTTAGAAAGATACTGTGAAGCTACCACTTTTCCTTATGGATAAAACATGAAACTAAACCAAACTGTCCTGTAGCAGTTACATTATCTGCTGCTTAGCTTTTGAGCAGTAGAAATACTGAGCAGAACTTGAGCTCTGCCACTTAATCCTGTGTGGCTGTATAACTTCTGAAATTTCTGCACTAAGCTGTTTTGTACTGCACTTGTGTTGGCTCTCAGACAGTTATGCTCTGAATTCTCAGAGGAGTTTTGATTGAGTAGTTATCCATGGCACCGCTGTATTTGCATGCTAATGTTTTTAAGGTAAAGAAATTGAAATGTAAGAGCGATGTTATGTAAGCTTCAGGTACGCTAGCCCGTTTGTAGGATGAAAATTGAGCCTGAAGCAAAGCCCTTAATTGGCCATTCTGTTTACCCAACACTACTGAAATTAGGCACAATTCAGTCTTTTTATTTTTTTTTTCTTTTCAACAACAAAAGTTCAGTTACATTTTCTCCCTATTTCACTCAATATAAACATTGTTTTAGTCCCTTCTTCACTATTAGCTTATGCTTCTCTAAGTTAATTTAAAGGGACTGACTAGCACTGAACACATTCTGTTGTGGGCTAATTTGCTGGCCTTGCATCAACTCTGCTTTTCTTTCTGTCATCCAGAGAACTTCATTTACTTTTCATGGTAGTGCTATGGGTTGCCTTTGTGGCAAAACCCTGAAAAAACAAAAACCAAACCAAACCAAAAATGTATTGTAGAAAAGTAAGGTAGAGGTGTGGTTATGTGGAGAAAAAATGTCTGTATAAGGATAAATTTGGAGGGGTTGGGTTAAAATGTGACTTACAACTACAATAAAAAGTTATAAGGCATTATAAAGGGAAGGTTTTAGAAAAACTTTTTTTTTGAGAAAATATTAAAGGTATTGTATTACTGGGGTGAGTGAGTATATAAAAAATGCCTGGAAAGAAGATGAGTAACCTTCATGAGTAAGGATTAATTACAAGCCTGTTTTTAATAATAAATTAAAATATAGGCAAGAATAATTGAAACTAAATTAACACAGATGAATATAGGTTGTTTATTTGTTATATCATGATATCCTGGAAGTAGTCAAGTAGCTGGAAACTGTTAGTGTTGAAGAACTTGCAGGACAGACAGCTTGAAAAGAGTCACCATTGCACCTAACTGGGGATTTAGAGAACTATGAAGTACATTTAACACATTATCCTGCTGCTGAATTGGCAATTTAAAATACAAAAAAGTACAAATGCAGTAGAAATGTATGTGTGTGACATAGCAATATTTCCACTTCACTTAACTGTGGATGGGACATTGTGTTTGCATCTGGTTGCTGGAGAAGTTTTGATAAACACAATAATTCTGATAGTAGGGAAAAAAAAAGCCAGTGAAATTCCAAAAGCTTTGTGGTGTAGGCTTTTACATTGAAGAGTGAGAGCAACTGTTTTCATTCTCACTGTGGGTGAGACAAGAAGTTGTGGTTTTTATTTCCTAGTTTTAAACACTTGGAATGTGATATTATGGATAACAGAACAATGGAAAAATACTGTAGTGGATTTTTTTGCTAAGAGTTTCTTGAACTAACTAGAGGGTGAGCAGGCTCTCTGTATGTCGTTGATTCTATTTCAGTAAATTAGTTGATTAGTTGAATTCTTCTGAAGTCCTGCATTTAGAGGGTATTAATAAATAAAAGTAAGTGAGACTGCTCTGGGGGTGTGGATGTTGAAAACATCTTACACATTTTGCCGTCTTTCAACTTGCCATGCTTAATCATTATCATTCTCTTAGCTACATGTTTCAAGCTCTAGACCCTCTGTGATGTAGACAACACTAATTATAGCAGCCTTGACTAACGTTTGTGTAAAGTTTTATAATTGCATCAATATTGCAGCATGCTGATTAAATGTGTTTTCATATTTAGGGTATCTCCTCTTAATTTACTTTCTTATCTTATTACTTTTCTCTGTTAAACTCACAGTGCAGAACTTTCAGTAGTGCTTATTAAAATGTAAAATATTTTTGCATGAGAAGATAATTGGCTTCAGCACTTCATGTCTCATAGCAATAGTTTTGGTCACTATTTGAGAATGGACTGCGAGATAAACTATTTTAAAGGACTTCATATTTTTACTTTTTCATAAAACTATTATACTCTGCCTCTTCCCTGAGCTCTTTTCTGTGATGTTCTGTGTTCTGTGATACCAACAACTTAAAAGTCAGTAAATGGTTTTTTCCCCAAATTTTACATTTCTCTGGTTTCATTTAATATTTTTTTTCACTCACTCACTCTAATGATCTTTTCTTCCATCCACTGTATATTCACAATAAACAAGTGCTACCAGGGGCTAGATATTTATATGTGGTCATGCAGGCCCTAATCACACCTATACTCTTAGGTGGCGGTCTTAATATTATGCGGCTTCACATGGGTATGAAACAAAGCTTCACTGTATTATCCAAGGCAGAGTGGCTGCACAGAACTGCTGCATTTTTAGGCAGGAATAAGATACCTTTTAACTGGTCCTGTGGAAACATTTCTGCAAGTGTCAGAGCAGGTGAGCTGCACATGAATGGATCTTTGGAAATCTTTTTCTTGCAAGAGACATTGTTTGGTGGGGGAAAAGCTACAGATACCTAAGTTCAACATGTAAAGATCATTTTACCGTGTTTCATTCATTTGTTTACTCTCTGTGAACCCATGCATGACTTCTGAACAACTGATAGTCTTCAAACCAGGCAAGGGGCTATTGGGAATAAAAGAATCATAGATTAGGTTGAGTCAGAAGGGCTCTTTTAAAGGTCAGCTGGTTCAACCTCTCTGCTGTGGGCAGGGACAACTTCCACTAAATCAAGTTGCTTGTAGCCAGTCTGTATTTCTTTATGTCTAGATAAATGCAGGATGTCAGAATCACTGTTCCATGAAAGGCTGACAAAACTGGAGAGCTGTATCATGCTACCAGCACTCATTCCATGAGCAGCTGCATACCATCATTTGTTTCTTTGTAAGAATTTGATGAAGCTTTAGATGGTGAGTGGACTTATTAAACGTAACCTAACATATTCTCTCACTGCAGCTCACCCTCAGTACTATTTTCTCTCAGTCTTGAAAGGTTAAAAATTACTGAAAGCTTCTAAGTAATTTTTTCATCATTTTTTAGTGTCCCCATCTGTATAATGGCTGAGAACTGGTTCACAGGGATCACAAACAGTAAGGAAAAAACCTAATAATTTAGTTATTCAGTTAAAAAAATATTCAGGACTCTGAAGGAATACAGTCACTTATCAAAAGTGCTTGAAGTTCCCTGTTGGCAGCAAGGAACATCCCACAACACAGTTGGAAATCTGACCATGTTTTGTTATTTTAGGGTAAGAAACTAAACTTGCTGACTAGAGTTTGTTTTTTGCATGTGACAAAATTTTAAAAATCAGTTTTATTTCCTACTAGAGAAAAAGTTATGCTCTCTTAAACTTCTGTCAGAGCAGTAGCAATGAAGTGTATATAGAAGTGTATATAGACATGTATATATGTATACAGTAGTCTTCATTTTCTTGTCAGCTTATTCCACTCTTAAATTGATTTTACTGCAAGAGTCTATTATTCAGCCTAACTGTTTCTTTTCTTCATGTGTTCTCATTAATACATATTGAAAAGGGATAAAGGGAGGTACTCTGGGATATAATATGCAGGATTTTCTCCAAATCCTTTTCCCATTAATATTCAAGAAATATCTGATTATTTTTACATAAGAAAAGTGTAAAGGTGTTTTTTAACAAGATTCCATTTTCTGTTAAACTATTTGTGAAAGGCATTTTTGGTAGAAATTGAGAATGCTTTCTTCCTGAAAATAAAACTTTTGTTCCCGGTGGTACAAAATCAAACAGAAGTATTAAACTTCCTGCAGCTCAAGTAATGTTAACCTATACATGAAACATATTTTGAAGATTATAAAATATTTATGTATTTTTATACTTATGAATAAAGATTTAATTATGCTGGTTTTTAAATGAAATCATAGAATATTCCTGTAAATTTCCCTGCTGTGATAATGTATTTTCATGTATTACCAGAATGCCAGTACTAAAGAAATCTGTGAATAATTTAAACTCATGTTTTGTTTTGTTTTGTTTGGTTGGTTTTTTTTTTGTCTTTCAGAAATGAATTCCTTTATTGCTAGAAGTCATGATTATTTATTGATTCAGAAAGAAAATGGACTGATGTTCTTTTGGGTGTTCTGAACAACATGTAAGTGTACTAAGTTTACTGTAACACTGATTCTGTCTTCAGTTTTGGTAGTGATTATGATTTGATTTTAGCAAAGAAACCTTTGGTTAGAGATGTTTCTTAATCCATTTTTAATAACAGCAACAGATAAGCTACAATGACAGATTGTCTGAGGTATTGCGGAAGATATTTTTATCAAGTTGTTTTACTTTGCACATTAATATTCATCATGTTCTACTAATCATTCGTAAGCCTCACAATGGAAGCAACATAAGTTAAAATCAATCCTAATTGATAAGCAAAGCTCTAAAAAAAAATTATACAGGACCTACTTGATCAGCAAAATGACCTGGCACTAGATGAATGCCTTTATTAGTTAACTTCACCCCAAAATAGCACTATTGTGACCTTTTCCAGTAGTATCTGCAAAAACACAACTACATAGTGGCTGACAGAAGTGTAAACTCTGATTAAAATTTTCAGTTTGGAAGAGATGCTAAGTAATATTAATGACTTTCTCTGACTTAATGCACTGGCACAGAAGGGGAGGCTAGAAAGGCCATTTGTTCTTTCCCACGGCAATGTGTGTGGAGCATTGGCACTGCTCAGCAACAGCGTTGTTTCTTGTGGAACAACAGTCTAAACTTTTCTCCTGCTGATGTTTGATTTCATTGCCATAAGGATTTCCTGCCTGATAAAGGCACAGTTCTTGAGGTTCATGTTGGATCTCTGTTATTCATTTGACTTATGAAAGTCTAATTGATTCAGCTTCGTTCATGGCGTTGTTCTGTGCACAGACTTTTGTGGGGACAATTCAGGGGCTCCAGAGTTGGGAGACTGAATATCTGTCATTCAGATAGGCATGCACTCTTGCAGAAAGAGGATTTTGAGCATCCTGGTTTTCAGAGTTTTCAGTATGATTTCTGTCACTGTTTTTAGAAGCGCTCCAGTCCATGGGTAGAAGAGATGTCACTGGCTGAGGTGATGTGCTGTATCTAGTGACTAGTCAGAACTTAAATGGGAGGTCTGACACACAGCCAGCCAACTTGTCTTTCTACAGGTGAACTTTCCAACAACTCTGAAAAATAAATTGCTTAATATAAGATGGTAATTTTGCAAATAAATTATCAGTTGAAAGAAGGAGTAGTTTGAATCTCTTCAGTTGTAGGTGGGGATTCTCAAACTGTGATAAAAAAACTATGCAATGGAAACTTCAGCGTGTCTGTGTTCTCTGCTGAAAGACTGACAAGAAATGAGTCCTCTGCACAAAAAAAGTTGGAGGTATGCTGTCAAAATTCTTGTTTCAGCTGGGAAGTTCACAAGAAGTTTGTGTGAACTGCAGGATCAGACTGATGGAAAAATAAAATCACTGGGTATTCCTTTATCAACATCTATATAGGGCTTTCTCTGGTTCATAAATGCACAGGGATGTCACATATCTGAACCATATATGAACAATGCCCAGTTCTTCTCCCTGCTTTTTGGAAGAGACTCCTAGTCCGTGTTTTTGTAAAAGTTCAGCAAAAGCTCTGCTGCACACAGTACTTATTTATTTACACATTCCCCCTCAATCTTGAAGCTAGCAAGATAAGTAAAGATAACTAAACACAAGTGCTGCAGGTGTTTAGTTTTGAGCACATTCAGCAATCAAAGGTATTCTGGCAGCCACAGGGTAGTGTCAGTACCAGTGAGAACTGATCTGTGTTTTGTAAGATTTTTTTTCCCCTCAGAAAATGAAGATTAGTGGAAACTTAAATGTGTGTCCTCAGTCTTCCATCCCAACTGGCTCCCTGCTAACTCTTAGAAACAGCAGTGCTTGTCCAACAGAAGCTAATTAAACATGCTTCTGTCATGGAAGATGTCTGACATAAAGCCTGGAAGGTAGAAATTGGGCTTTGCTCCTAGCTGGGGTGTTTTGGTGCTAGAAGTAGCTCCTAGGAAACCTGAAGGTCTGGTAGATGGACTTGGGTCTGGAGCTGGAGTTGTCTCTGCTTTGAAAAGGCTTATCTGGCTCAGGGGGTTCACTCCTACCCTCCAGATAAGTATGTGGGATTTTTGAGTACTTGACAGTGCATTGAGGATCTGTGAACCTGGGGCAGCTCATAATATGTTTCTTTTGTTTTTGTACTGTTTAATATCTTTCATTTGCTAGAGTCTTTCCTGATTCCATTTGTTCTGTGTTTTTAAAAAAATATCATTATTTGCTAGAATAAAAATTCTGCTAGGAGTTTTATTGCTGTGTGATTTGGAGGGTAAAAAATTAATCATCTGAGTAGTGCTGATAATAGTCCAGGTACATATTATTTTAAAGTGGATTTGTGTGGATATTATTCTTCAGCTGAAAACACAGTTTGGGAATGATTGATTTAATTATTTTCTTTACTTAGAGACTTGGCTTCTAACTGCAGCATTTTATAGTATGTAGTTACTTGAGGCACTGTTATTTTCAATTCAACTGAAAGTGGCTCTAAGTAAGAGCAGAGAAATGAGTGACATTGTGTTAGGGGACTGTGTATCACAAAATACACAGCTTCAGCTTGCATGCAAAAAATCATTTAGCTGTGATAATAGAAATTAGATTTCAATCAGTATGTTCTTTGTTATTAATCCATTTTTCTCCTTTCATCTGAAGAGGTCCTAATAACACGTTAGACAAATCATACTCTTTAAAAACTGATTTGAAATAAAAATGCTTTTGAAGCCTTGTAATTTCAAGCATGCATTTTGTAATAATAATATGTTTTCTTGCTGCTAATGTATTGACTCATACTTGTAAATGTGCACAATGTTGTTCTTTTATTTTGGTCCAAGTTTATTGTTAGGAATTAAATCATTCTTCCTATTTAAGCAAATTTGTGAGGGAACTGTAGGAGGTCCAGTAAAAGCACTAAATTTGAAGACCTAATAAAGGCCTTAAGTTCCAAGGACTTGTTATTAATTTAGAGGGCTGAAAGCCTGAGGTTAGCTTTTTCCTTTGTGGCAGAAGTGGTGGTGGCGTTTCAAGTAGTTATAAATCTTTGATGTTTCATCAGTTTCAATTACTGTCTGAAGGCAAGGAATTTGTAATGTGTGCACCCAAGCAAACACTTCTGTGTGCATTCTGCATAACACAATTCCCATATAGGTTAAGTTGCTGTACATCTTTATGCAGCTACATTCTAGCAGACATTTTTCGTGTTGCAGAAAAAGACACTGATATACAAAGGCTTTTGATCAGCTGCCGTGATTATCTTTTTGGTTTCTAGGCCTAGCTTGAAGAACAAAAGACTTACTGACGAAGATGTTGAGAAATTACTGCTAATTTAGTACCATCTCTTAGTTTCTTCTTCTACTTTTAGTCTAGCAATTCTTGGCTACCTAATATCCCCTTTGAAAAACACCCTTTTGAGTGGGGGAGAGAAACCAACTCCCCTCTGTGGATGTGGCTATAATGCTTCGTCTGACTATACCACTTCCCGACCATCTCCCTTTGTGCCAGCCCAAGAAGGGGGTGGCATGCCCAAAATCGTTGTCTTAAGGACATTAAAGGGCCTCTCAGTATTATTGTCTGCTGTCATACAATTTTGCTGCTTGTTGGGCTGATTTAACCACAAACAAAACCTTTTCCCATACAGAGTCTTTCAGCATCCTTAAAGCTGCATGAGTCAAATTGGATTGGATGAGTGGGATCCTGTGGTCCATAAATTGACAGCCCATGGAGAGCAAAACTCCACTTAGCCTGCAAAGGGACACCTGGATAAATGGGGCCAAGATCTTGATATATTCGTACAACAAAACCCACTGGCATTAGGGCCTCCTTATGTATCAGTGTTCATTCCGAAACTGCTCTTTTTCTGGTTAAATCATACGAAGGCCAGGTTATGATGGAAAAATCAGGGAAATGCTTCCTCCAAAGCTCCAGTAATAAGAGACACGACCGGGTGTGTCTTTGTGCAATGGTTTTTATCTGCTCTGGCCTCCTGTGGCCACGCTCCCTCCGGTGGGGATTCTGCTCTGGTAGCCACTCTGGGGCTATACAGGGGTTCCAGGGCAGAAGAGGGGTATTGTGCCAGTGACTGACAGCTGCACTAGAGGCTCCAAAGAGGATGGGGTGAGGGCAGAGCACCATTCTACCTTTGCTGAACTTGATCTGCCCCCTCCCACACACACCTTACTTGTTTTGAGCCAGTCATCATTTTTTCAGTCTTTCTCAGACTGCTGTTGTGCTGGGCTTATAAAAAATTGATTTGAAATGTTTCAAGAGTTAATGTCTGCAGAAAAAGTATAGCTAATATTATTAGGTATCTTCCACTCACCCAGGGCAGAAAATGAAGGAATAAAAAGAAGATTTTGATTAGAACACATCAAAGCCGCATGCAGCTCAATCTAGTTGTCATAAACCATCATGTATATTAAACACAGCTGTTTGTGTTTAAATCACATTTACTTTATTTCTATTAATTAAACATATTTGCATTTCTTAGATACTTTCATCCTCAGCAGCTTAGTACACTCAGTGTCATTTATACCATGTATCACATATTTAATACAGCCTAATTCTCAAACTCTACTGACTGACTTGTAGGATTTCAGTTATCAGACTGCAGATCTGCCTGACAGTGAAATTACTACAAAATTGTTCTGTTGCCAAAGTCCATTTGAAACAGAATTAAGATTATGTCCTGTGCATCACCAGTTTATGGTCTTGGCATTTAAAATATGATAGATATATCATATCTGGTAGATATGGCATGGTTGATACCAATCAGTTAGCTGAAGCTTCTTAAGTTATACCCTAAATTATGAAAAATGCCTTTTTCTTTTCCCCTAGTGTCCTTTGATATATTTACATATAAACAGCTTCTGAAGATGAAAAAATTAAACAAACATTTTATCCACTGTTCTCCTCCATGAATGACCTTTAAAATGCCAGAACAACAATTCTAGATTTGAATTTGCCTATAGTGGAGTGTTCTTGGTCTTGCAGAAAGGCTTGAAGGACTGTTTAGCTCTTTAACACTTTTTGTTATATAGTCCTGTGATCTTTTAGGCCAAAGAATCAAAAGCTCTCATAGGTGACTCAAAAATAGGAAAATACTCTGGTTTTGTAGATAATTGTTAAGGATTCTTTTTCTGCTGAACAGACGTAAGTTTCCTTGGTGCGGACTCAGCAAGAGAAAGCAAGAGCTTTCTCTTGCTTGCAGAGCTGTTATTTGGCCTGGCTGCTGCGGAGGTGCATGGCTGCTGTTGCACAGCTGGCAGCTTGGCCCTGGCACAGGGAGCAGATGTCTGTGCACTGCGTGTCAGCTGAGAGGTTGCACTGGGCTTTGGGAGAGAGGTGCGTGCCAGGACCAGATACGTGATGAACTGATCTTGTTTTGAAGGAAAATTTTGATAGAAGTCTCACAGTACTTTGATCTTGGCACACCAAAAAGGTGTAAGAGAGTTGCTCTTCTCCCCAGTACTAAAAAGTGGTGTTTGAAATTCACTAGTTTTGAGGTATTGATATCAAAACTACTGTTGGGCACTTCTTTGTTGCGGCTGTTTTACTGGCATCCTGAAAGTCCTTGTCTTTGCTGAAGTTTCATTCAGTTACAATTCTTCTGTTTGATTAATGTTCCAAACTGCTTTTTTAAAAGAAAAGCTGGATACTTCAGTGATTCTTGTGAAGTATATCCTGCATTTGTTTTTAGTTGAGCAAAGGGGCAGGATCAATAGGGTAAAGTTGTATCTCTGGTGTGAAAAATAGATACCAAGAATTTCAGCTCTCTTTTTTATCTCTGGAAACTACATTATACATGAAAATAAATTCCAGCTCTACATATGCATTTATGCTGTGACCACAATAAATATTCCTAATATTTTTCTCATTAAAAATATATGGCAGCATAGTATTACTCTTGCTGTGCACAGTTGTTTTTCCAGCAGATCTGCTTCCCTCAAAGATAAAATGTCAAGCTGTGATTTATCTATATGTCTGTCTAAAAAATCTAAATATTGATGTCATAGGGAAGATGTATCACTTCAGTTCTGGTATTCATTGCCAGTTTTGTTAGGGAATTATCACTTCTGTAAATGGGAATACTTCAGGCATTTGGAAAGAGTAATTAAATTTGGATAATGCTGTTTGGCTAAAATAAAACGAAGCTAATTTATTCACAAAGTTCAATTCCAAATCTATTCAGAGTCCTGGAATATTAATTTACCAATATCCTATCCACCACACACAAAGCCACTCACTCCTGTTTGCTACTTTATTCTATTTTGTTCTTTTGGAGGATAGATACTGTCCTCAATCAAAAATGCCTGATTAATTAATTTTCATTCATTCTGGTGGTCTCTCTGTGTGCAAATGATATATTTATTTATTTATTTATTTATTTATTTTAGGCAAAATGCCTTGTGATTTGAGAAAACAATGCAGTTTACGATGGTATGGCTATTCCCACATACTTCTACCTGAAGAAGCCTTATGCTTTCTTCACATTGATTCCTACTGTAATGAGAATAGTAGGAGAGGAAAAGAAGAGCTAGTGGAAAGTACATGTTATGAGAAATATCAGCTACTTATCGTCATTTGAAATAGCAAAATAAATCCTGCTGAAGAAGTTTTCTTTCCTATTCGATGTAGCTAAAAAATGCATAGTAAATCACCAGTGGTTGGCTAATGAATATGAGTACAATTGATAAATAAAACACACATTTCTCTAGCTTATCTTCTTGCACTTATCTCCTTAAATACATAGTGTAAATACATGGAGAAAGGCAAAGGTGCATTAAATAAGGAAATGCTTAAAAGTTCACAAGGTGATCAGCACAAAATAATTAAGTGATATAAATTGATTTATTAAGCAGGCATTTTATTAAACAGTCACCCTTGTTCTGTTGCTGGCACCTACATAAGCTTAGATCACATGAAACTCTGCATTGTTTTCTACTCGATATGTGACAGATCTTAAGTCTTGGGGGTCCTGTGGCTAGAGTAATCTGTGCTATCAGGCAATGTGAAAAATACAGCTACTGCCACCCTAAACACATCTGAGATGAATCTGAGCAGCAGTGCAGCTCTAAATGTCCCTGCTGTTGCATGCCATGAACCTGAAAATGGATCACTTCTGTCCTCCAGAACACAGTCAAAATGTCTCAACAGCAGAACAAGAGAGCTTCCACAAGATGTCTCAAGGCTCTGAGGGTATAATTCTTGGAAAGCTCCTTGTCTGAGCCCAGAGTAATAAACATTGTGTCCTGGTTTAGGGCAAATATTTAGGAGGAAACCTCTGGGGGGTCTCCTCTAGGAAGAGCCGATTCCAACCGCCCCTCCCCCTACTGGTCCGGGAAGAATTTCCTTAGAGAAAACCTTCACTTTCACTGTCTTCCTTGGACCAACTTAAAGCTGCAGAACTTAATGTCCAGCTATAAGCAAGGGGACGATTGGGGATACAAACAGGTCATATGGCCAACCCAGGACACATTGGTAGCACTTTCTGAAAGGCTCTGCAGCAGCCCTTTTCAATCAGCCTCTGAGCTTTGAATGAGTCAATAATCATGCAAGGACATTTTCGCATCCTAGGAGATACTGGTAGGAACACCCTTTTGGGTATGGAGAGATGCATTAAGAGAAAGAGGTGACCAAAACTATTATTATAACAGTTCTGGAGATACAGAGCAGTCTGTTCTACTGTCCTGACCTGAATTTTGAGAGACAGACATCTGAATGCAGGTATAATCCTAGATGATAGCTATTAGATATTCCTATATCTCCCAGTTGCTTTTTCTCAGCTTGAGACAACTGTGTTTCTGTGAATTTTGGCTGGCTTGATTTGGGGGGGGGGAAAAAATCAAAAATTTTAAGTAACTTCAGAAAAATGGATATCAAATCTATTTGAGGATACTGTGATTTTCCCTTACGGAATAGCTCTGTTTCAGTGTCCTATGAGACAAAGCTATCACTTTCCAAAAGACGGGATTTCACACAAGCTTCATACTCCTGGCATCTCTATTAGAAAGTACTTAGATGATTTTCTATTTCAAACATTGTTAACTTGGATAAATGCCCATGTTTCATGCTCCAATTACTGTACATGTCTTTTATTGTTAATATCTTCGTAAAACAATTGATAAAAATAGTGGTGTAAAAATGGTGAATACTTACTTTATATTTTTTATAGGAAAAACAGAAAATATAATAGAAAACACCTTTTATTTCCCTTTCACTGTATCAGTCCATTTTGAGCAACTTTTCAAGCTTCCATGGAAGCATTTACCCAGAGACAGAAATATGAGCAGTAAGCTCTGACTTCCTGTACTTTCTATTCCCTTTCTGCTAAGCCAGAGCAAATGTATATTTGTTACTCCTCAGTGCATGTTGTGAATCAGCAGCAAAAAGGAGGATAGCTATAGTAGGATGTCATTCAGGGTGAGACAGAGTGGTGTTTTTTGTAATTCTTCCATTATGCCTTCTATTTTCCTGGTGGTATTGTCCTCCAAGACCCTAAAACACTTTAAAGAACAATACAAAGCAGCTTTGGTACCACAGAGACTCAATTTCAATGTCATTAACTCCTCCTCCATCTCATAGAAATTCTCATGGCATTCTGAACATTCCTTTTTCAATTCTCTTTCATTTTCATAAGCAGCAGTCTGAATGGCCAACAAAGTGCAGAAGTCTCATTCTGATGCATTCAGCCAGAGACACATCAGACGTATAAAATGGACTGAAAAATTCTATCCAGTGACACTAAGTGGTGGTAGATCAGTCAGAAACATAAAAGTCTGTTGATACAGTGATGATGGAGATGTATTATACTGAATATCCAGAATGAAATCTGTTTATCTTCACCTCTGTTCACAGTATGTGTTGTGTTTTCACTAAAGGAAAGTAACCTTTGTAACCTTTTGCTCTGTTTGAATAGAATAATTGATGTTTACATCAGTGTTGTATTTACTCTCTTTAGAAAAGAAAACCCAGCTACATATTCCTGAAAAATATTTAAGCTTTACAGAACAAATCAGACATGCTTTATGGAGTGTTAGCTCCATGTCTTTACTGAAAATTATTACTGTTTATGTAATACTTCCCAGATGATAATTATTGTTAAACACTAGCAGATGCTTGATGCTATCTGAAGAAGTCATCATGCTTCTTGCCATGATGGCATTATAGGGTTTACTTTTTGCTGTGTTTTTTTTCTGAGCATTCTTTTGCTGCTAAAACATAGAAAATTATTCCTTCACATAGAATGAAACTCCCAAAAACACCTTTTAAGGAATTCACATGTTCTTTTTGAACATGTAACAGATTACATGTGTCTCTCCCCATAATAATGATAAGTGTTTGTTGAGTGCAAGTGTGGCTTGTTGGGCTTGTTGCAGTTGAACTTTTCCAGTCTGAATGATTCTGTGATTGTTCAGCTACCAGCTGGCAGTTCTGTTAGAGTTAGGTGTTGGTTTAAGGCAAGGAAAGGCTGCAAATGGAGCCCCCTGATTTTGTATTGGACATCCCACCCCCTAAATGTTTTTACTTCTGCTGGCAGAAAACTGCCACAAGCATTTGCTTGTATGGAGCAAGAGAAGAGAGATGAATCATCAATCATATGTATAATATTCTTTTATTAAAGGAAATCTTCATACTGCTCTAATATACTGCATCAAGGTAAGTTAATGGACTGAGATGTGGATGTTCTTCCTTAGATTAGAAAAAGAACAAAGAAAAATGAACACAGTATATATAGAAAGTATGTATATATAGAAAGTCAAAGTTGAAGTAAGAGGCTGTAAACCCAGAGGAGAAACATGTTCAGGAAGGTTCAAAGAAACATCTTGAATGGGATGGTAGGAGCAATTAAATATATTTAAGGGGAAGAATTATTACCTGTCAATGTATTGAAAAATTGGCAAATTCATGGATGAAATTTGGCAGGAATAGTAGGATCATTATATGTATTAATAGATTAAACTGTCCTGTCTCATGAATTTTTGGATCTGGGTGTGGGATGAGGACATTCACAGAAAAATAAACTTACAGAAATAATGCTTACAGAAGATTGCAGAAATAAAACTTCAAATGAAACCTTGAAGAATACAGCAAGAAATGAAGTAGTAACTAAGACTTTGTAGAACATGCTATCTGGCTCTGAAGAAATAGTTTATGTCAAAGGTTTTGCAGTTTTTCCTTGTGTTTTGTTTTTACCAAGAGGGATAATACTACTTTTGAAATGAAAAATTGAAGGAAGAGCTGACAGTGGAGTTTCTTCCCTGAGAAGACTTGTTGAGCTCCAGAGTCCTACCCCTAGGAGAACTTTCATTTCTCAGACAGAGGCTGTTGAAGAAGAGCCTGATTTTTCACAGGACAGATATAAGTCTTGTTTGCTACTGTAGGGAAAAATCCATAAAATTAAGTTTGTCCCTCTTAAGAACTTTACTCCTGTGCTGCTTTGTGTGTAGCTTCTGAGCAAATAAGAACAACTATTTTACTGAGTACAAATATTCTAGCAAACTTCACTAAGGCTACTTTTTAGGTCAAGGAGAGTAAAATGAAAAAGAGTAATGTCAGTAAAACTTTCACTGAAAGATCAGAGAGATTAAGGCAATGTAGTCTAAAAAAAAAAATTAAAGCCAGATACCATTTGTAAATCAGAGTTGTTTTGTTGTAAAATTAAGCAGAATAAATAAAGAAGAGAACAGTTTTGGCATTGTATGTTTTTTTGAGTGGCGGGCAGATTTTGGGGAGAAAGATTCTTCCCAGTCCCTCTGGTGAACTGTGTACATGCAATGCTTTGCACTTTAAGGTTTTAAGAAAAAAAAAACAAAACAAAACAAAAAAAAACCAACAAACTTCTCATTTGGTCTTACTTTGTCTTTCTGAAGGCTTATAGTGATAGGCACGATTCCTTTTAAAGTGGAGCCTGAAACACACAGGACAAGAAACATCAGCATTAATACTTAAGATTTAGGACATTTCCTAACAAATTTTAATCCCTGGGAACATTTCAGCTAGGTTTTCTGAGATAATTTATTATTTCTGATAAATTCCAAATTATTTATCCTGATACATTTGCCAGATGAATTACTTGCTTTAATGTTGATTTTGCTACCAAGACTAATCTGATAGAAATGACAGTATTTAATGGTTAGAACAATACTGAGAGTTTCTCTTTGTTGGTTGTATCATTCATGAACTTGCTGGACAGTACTTTTTTCTTTTCTTTGTTTGGTACTTGTAAGCAAGTGTTAACCTATTGCAGGTCAGTTGTAAGAGAACCTTCAAAATTACAACAAAACCATCTGTAGAAACTAAGTCAAAGCAATAATACTGCTTTTCTACTGTTAGGATAAATTGCATAATGTTTATATATACCTTGTGATTTCAGAAATAATTCCTGAAGGAACCAAAAACTGGTGGCTACTGGCTTATTGCAGTGAAACTGTGAAGCTCAGAATAATTCTGGAAATAACAAACTGCTTCTGGTAATAATACTTACACTGTAAAAATCTAAACCAGCCCCATACCCTCTGAACATACTACTAGAAAATTAAGTCCCTTCGAGCCAAACCCAGCACAATTTACTATACATAACAGCAATTTGTTAACAGATTTTGTGAATAATCAACCTATTGTCTTTGCACATTCTCAATAACATTTGCAGTGTATCAGTAAAATAGCACCACCCTTACATCAACCATTTATAAAGGTGAAAAATTGTCTGCCATTCTTGACATGTAACCTGCATATATTCCTATGAAACCAGAAAAATAAAGGACTGTATACTGCTTTATAGAGAGAGACAGAGGCCTAGATGCAGTGAAAAGTAGCAGTTAGAATAGTGGAAGGTGGTAAGACACTGGAGCAGGTAAACCATAATGTACATTTTTATATATATTTTTAAAAAATTCTTAATTTACCTCATTATGTAAAACTGAGATTTCGACA
Source organism: Petroica traversi (assembly GCA_025920805.1). Taxonomy (NCBI): domain Eukaryota; kingdom Metazoa; phylum Chordata; class Aves; order Passeriformes; family Petroicidae; genus Petroica; species Petroica traversi. The sequence goes on from JAHLSL010000007.1 coordinate 38,700,519, forward strand.
CAATTTCAGAAGACATTTTCATTTCATCTGTGAAATGTTCATGTTTAGCTAATACAATGAAAAAAGAAATCATGATCTTTGCAAATGAATAATTCTATTTTACTTAAATTTCTTCAATGGTGCAGAAAGTTGTCAAATACAAACCCATCAAGATTAATATGTTGAAAAAACAACATTCAACATTTTTATCATGACTCTAAAGATCTTTTTTTTAAAAGCCTGAGTGTATTTTATGTATGTGCAAACCCCAAATTTCTGATATACCAGGTTTATTTTAGGAATACAAAATTATTGATATGTGTGCTATTTGAATTACTTTAAAATCCCAGATAACAGAGGCTTGAGCAGAAAAAGAAAAAACAAACAAACAAAACACATCACTGATCAGCTTTAGATGGCAGAAATCAACTAAGTTGATAAACTGAATTCAGAGCTCCTCTCTGAAGCAAGTGATACACCATTAACTCATAGCTCAGGTACAAACAATCTGATTAAAAGGCACAGTCTACTCCTAGACTGTGAGCAAGAAGAGCTTAACACTTTCTCAGCACAGCAGTAGATTTTGTTTGTGGGTTTGTGATATTTGTTACCTGAGTCCCTTACTTCCCTAAGCTTTAAAAAGCAATGCTATACTTACTGATTATTTATTAGATACTTTGAGATGAATTGTAGAGAAGAATGAAAATTCGATAAGTATGTTTCAAGTAATTCTCGAGCTTTGTTCCTCTTTGGCTTAAAGTGCAAAAATCCAAACCACTTATGAATATAAATAAGGTTTTTTTACTGTTTCTTATATACTTTAAGAGATCTGGAATTCATCAAATCATTATTTTTCCGTGAGATTTCATTTCTGTGGAATATTTCCAAGCAACTAGAAATTAAGTTTATACTATTGCTAATACTTTAACTGAGAGAGCACAGCTACTTCTTTTTTGTTTATACTTATTATACTTATCTGATTGCATATTACAGGTTATGATAAATCATGATTCAAATATAAGTTTAGGTTGCTTTCCCAATTCTGCTGCCTTCAGTCTGACAGCTGTTCCCTTGACATCTCTCCAAACTAGTCAGACCTTAGAAGTAAATAATGACAGGCAAACTAAGAACTGTCTCTCATGCTGACAGTCATTTTTCATTCCTGAAGGATACTGTCAGTTTCTTGGATGACTGGTTGAGCTTCTTGGACTGCAGCCGCATTTGTTTTATTTTTGAGAAGTTCAAGAGATAGCAGCTTGAAATGAGTGACCCTTTTCATCCTTCATCTTGAAAAAAACAATGAAAATGACCAGGTTGCTCCATTTCAGCATAAGCTGAATTTTCTCTTCCTTTTTTCAGACAAAGTGGAAGTAAATGGAATTTTATTCCCTTGAAAGTGTTTTGAGTAACTTAATCCACTGACTTTTTCAGGTAGCCAAAACGGGAAAACGTGTCACCAAAAGTATTTATTTTCGCACATGCAGTTTGCTAATGTGTTTCACTGCTATTTTTGATCTCTTCAAATAAGTGCTGTTGTGAAAAATTAGAAACAAAGGAGAAACAACTTTGTTTTAACAAAGTACCCAAGAGATATTAATGAATAATTCCTGTGCTGAAATTAGAATTCTTTCTGCTCTTATTATTTCAATGAGGATGCAATGCCATAAGACCCATGGAGTCAGTCACATGTACATGAGGGGAAACGCACTAATACCAGGCATAGAAAATGCTGACTGATCCATTAGGTAAATGTTGTTCATCAAATCTGTAAAGAAAATAGATAAATCACTAAAAAGTGTCCTTTTTCTTTTCCAGTCATAGAGAAGAAAAACAGGCAGTGTGCACTTTTCCAGAGAAAATAGAATGAATGAAATGTTTAGTAGCATTCTCCAGGGAGGGGCTGGAAATTTAAATATAAATAAAGCACTTTCATGGTGACAGTACATCCAAAATATCCTTTGAATTTAAGCCAAATAGCTCCAGAGAAAATGAGAAATTCCTAATGCTTCCTGCCAAAGGAAAACAAATATGATTCCAAATTGAAACCCATGAAGACAGTTGCATATCTGTGGTTATGTTATACTGGTTATGTGGAAGTGTTTATTGTCTGATTACATGAAACCAGTTGTAGGTCATGGATTTTAACCTTCAATACAAACAGAAATCTTCTAGCCTCACTTCTTGATATTCTGCTTTTACTTTTCAACCAAATATACAGGAAATCCAAATTCTAGAGCTATTAAAAAAAAAAGAAAAAGAAAAATTGCATTGAATTTCATTCAACAAAAATACATAGGAATTAGAGTGGCAATACAGTTAAATGTACTTTGATTTTTTGTCTCTTTCTGAAATTTTCTTTTGGTGCCTTGGGCTTTGTATTTTCTCTCTTTGTAGATCTAAAGTATGTATAGGTACAGGTATTTAACATAGAGCAGATGTTCATGGTTCCTTGTTAAATAGTAATTTGTACATCTCCTTGTCACTACATGGAAAACTTTGATAGTAGGTCTGGGGTGTTTTTTTCCCCCTCAAAAGAATGTATCCAAAATGTCTCTCAAAAAATCTCATATCAGAAGAAATAAATGTGCTATGTTAGTAATGGATGTTTCAGTGAATGGAGAAATAGCATTAAGAAGGAAATACCATTATATTTGGTGCATAGCTAGCCTGAGTAATCCATATAATTATAGAAATTACAGAAATCAGGTATTCAGAAAGGGATTAGGCATGTAGAGTTAATAATGAGAGTATCTGCAATGGCATTAGTGAAGAGCATATCTGTAAGGATTATAGTATTTATTATTACAGGGCGTACATTCAGCACATTGCAGGTATTAGAGATAAACGTGCTTCTTTGGCTAAAACGTAATTGTAAAAGTCTCATTTCACTGTTCTGTTAAGGCTAAAAAAAATGGAGCAACTCAGATTTAATGTGGCACTTTCAAAATCTGGAATTTTTTTGGAGTTACAGATATACTGTAATGCTGAAGGCAGCAGAAATAGAATGGGGGGAAATTCCAAATATGAGAGGGTGAAACTTCAGTGATGGATGTCTTTGTCTTGGCAGCACTGAGCATCATCTTGTTTTTGGTTAATCGCCGTGCAAATTTTATGGTCTATAATTATCTTTAATTATAGAGATACACAACCATTATTATGCTGAAAGGAAGATGATAGCTATGCACAGTCAAACAACTGTCTTCTATATCTCTTTATTTGCTGGAAAAGAGTATAGGATTATAATACTCGTAGGTGTTTCTTCTGTCAGTTTTGGAGCAGTATACATAACAATTATTTCTGTTATCAAATTTCATCACTCATTAAACAGCTTTGAAGAACTGGGAAAAGTATCTTGCTTTGTGCCAGTAGCTGGCAAAGCAGAGTTGTAGAACAGCAGCAGGAAGATGATGAGCCTACAACTGTATTGGTGTTTCACTCTTGTAACAATCTGAGGCACTGGACTGGTACTGCTGGGGAAGGGTGGTCCTCTGTCACCCAAAATTTACCCTGGTGCTCCTCAGTCAGGAGTGACTGAGTAATTTCAAGGTCAGGAAGGAAATCCTGTTAGCATTTGAGAGATCCACACCGGCTTTGGAGAGCAAGCAGCCTGGAAATGTGCCTGCAAAATGCTCCAATGTAGATTTGCTGCTCCCTGAGGGAAAAAACTTCTCTGTGCCTCTTGGACCATATTGGAACCATTCAATGCTTTGGAGGCACTTGAATGTAGCAGTTGATTGATGCAACTGGAAAGGAATTACAAAAGGAAAAGCAGTATATCTTATTTACAAAATTTAAGTGAGATGTGGGTTTGCTTCTGAACAAGCAGGAATGTATCAAGGAGTATATTGCTCTCTGTCAAAGCTGGTAATGTAGTTCCAGATCATTCTTCTGAATATTCTTTCTCAGAAAAGGCTTCTTTCTGCAATCAGCGCTCCTTAATTTATCAAATATTAGGCAAAGAAACGTATCAGTGATCTATAATCTGAGACATGTAGGAGACCTAGAGAGATGAAAAACATGGCTTCATGCTTGCCCAGCCACTTTATGTCAGAGGTGTTAAACTGTGATGGAGGTTTTATAATTGGAGAAAATTTTACATAAATGCATTTCTGGTTTTTGCTTTTTGTTATGTCTGCTCAGACAAGAAAATGAACCTTGAGTTTTTTGTGATATGCTGCTTGGGTGGTCATCCTATTCAAATATCTGTTCATTAGGGATGTACATGCTACCCTAAAAATGCATAAAAATAGCCTAAATAAGCCTAAAGAGCAGAAGTCCAGTGATTCACATCCTCCTAATTCCTGACTCATGTGCTTTTTCTCTTGCAACTTATATTGACTGTAGTTTACAGTAGCTGACTGACTTTCCTCTCTCAGAACTTTCCTCTCACAGAACTTTTGCTTCACAGTATAATACAATTTTTATAAAGCACTCTAAAACAATCCTCATTTAAGGATATTTTTAATATTCATAGACTCATCTTTTGAATATTAGCTATGCCAGGCAATTGTTATCTAGTATTTCTTTTCCATTTATCAGTTTATTATTCACTGATTTGAGAGGAAGGCAAAGACTACTTTGCTTTCTGAAGGATGAATACATTGCTTGATGTACAGAAAGGTCCAGACATACTTTTCCAAAAATCAGCATTTCAGTTTTATAGTTAAGTATGACTATTTACAGTTTGTAAGGTACAAATCTTTTGAAATTCTACTGTTTTCTTACAGTCTGTTTTGTTACTTTTTTGTTTGTTTGTTTTTCTTTGTTGCTCTTTCTTTTCACAGATAATAATATCATATATAATAGGGCAGCAACTTTGAAAATTGTCACTTCCTTGAGTGGGACTCAATAATTACAAGATCACCCAAGGCAATTTGAATCTCAAACTATTCTGGGCATTGAAGGAGGAATTTCCAGAGGTAGAGAAAATAAAAATTCAGTAGTAAATTTATACTGTAAAAGTCTCTTTTATCTGTTCCATATTCAGCTGAGGGTTTCAAATTACAGTAAACAATAGCATCTACAATACTCAGAGGAACACTGGCTTCCTTTATGAGGGAGATCTGGAAAGGATGACATAATTAATGTAGAAAAATGAGAAGTGAAAGGGGATTGTGTTTATTTTCTCTAAATGCAAGAAGACATTAGTAAGTGCCAGATCAAGAAGAATCTAATAAAATCCAATGCTGGCAGAGAGGTAAAGGAGGAATTGGGCATGAATATATTTTGGTGGAGTATTTAAAAAAGGATTTTTAGAATCTACCTAGAAAATAGCTAACTTTCTGGGAAAAGGAATGATTCTTATCACAATGCTTGACTGCTCCTGGAAACTATGACTGTGCTGGCTTGGCAGCAAGAAGTTGGATCCACTGATCTCTGCATTCTCAGATAAATTTTTGTTGTCAATTTTTCTCCCTTTCTCAATACGCAAAATCTTCTCTTCTGTCTTTGGATGCCTGTGTATTTTTCTTAGAGAAAAGATTTTTTTTTTTTCATTTCTTTCTCTTTAGTCAGTTAGTCTTGCCCAGGAGAACTGCAGAAGGGAGACTCCAAACATGAGTAAAAGCAGCTGCTCTGCTGAGCGCTCTCATTGAAAATAGCAGAGCAGTTGGGACCAACTTCAAAATGCATTTATTTGTATCCAGGAGGAGGTCAGTAGGCAGATTTAAAAAGTCTTTATAGTCCTCTGTGGGTTTGGCTAACAGGGAAATGTTTGGGAAGGGAATATGGTGAAACCTGTGGAAGAGTGGATCTCTATTCCATATAGCCACCATCCAGAGAGTATCACATTTTAAAACCTTTCTTTTATTCTTGATGTTCAAGTTATGTTAAGTAAAACTATTGAACTGAAGAAATTAATAGTAACAAACTGATGGCATATAAAAGTCTCAAATTTCAGAAGGGGTCAGTATAGAAGGGCTTTGCTGATAAGGTAAATCACTGCAAAAAACTGTTATGCCACAGCAAATCTGTTATCCAAAACTGAAACACAACCCTTCCTCTGGAGTGTGATGTATGGCAGCTATTCAATAACACACAGAAACTCTGGAGAGTAAAATAAGATTAAAAGGACATGATTGTAACCATATGCCCAGCACTGCAGTAAATATATAAAAGGGAAGAACTTTCAGATTATGCAAGAATTTTCTTCTTTGCTTCTACTGGCAGAGATTAATAAGAAAAACTGAAGAAATCCTCAGAGAACCCATTGTTCACATGGCTGGATCATTTTACAACTGCTGAAATTCAAATTCTGCTATAATTCAGTTCAGAATACACTTGAAAAGGCCTGTGATGGGATGAACTCTTACAGCTAATTTTAGTCTTCATCGATATCTCTTTTGAGAGCTATGGAGTTGTTGGAATTTTGGAAAGGAGAATTTTTAAGTGCCAGCAGTGTGTATAATAGTTATCCTCATTGGTGTTTCCCTTGGAATTCTGGAATACTGGAAGCTGTAAGAGCAGATCCTACATGGAAAAGCTTTCGTGTTGAGCTCATGTTTGTCAAACTTCAGCTAATGTAAAATCTGCTAAAAAAAAAAAAAAGTGTATGGATTCAGCACTACCCAAGAATGAATTTTTTTACTGTTTTTATTTAATTTGGGAAGGCAGAAGCAAAGATAGACCAAACAGATGCCACATATCAAACAAAGGTCTTTCCACAGTAGTTTCTCTGTGATCAAGAAAGAAGAAAATCCTCTGTTTAGGATTTCGAAATACCAGAGTGTGTAGAACAGGCTTCTTGGTGCACAGGAAGGAGATAGCCTCTGTCCATGCTCACAGCATGAGCAAGTGATGCTTCCATTTGTCACAGCCACTGATGGGTGAGCTTTCCAGTCTTCTCCCTTTCATTAGGTTCAGTAGTTCTGTAATTGCACAGAGTTTACAATGCAATGCAGTTTTTGAAATTGCCAATGCACCTCAAGCCTCACCCATGGAAACCTCGTTTAAAAACTGGAGAAGCTGTCTCCACAACCTATTGACTGAAGTGTTCATAGGGCTTCTTCATCCTTCTGATTCCTCTATTAGAGCAGTACTCCCATCATCAGCTGGTTTCATGAGCTTGTTCCATATAAATGAGGAAAACAAGAGCAAAACAGTTGATAGAACTGCCTAGAGCTCTTCAGTGAATCGATCATATTCTTGCAAATGGTGCTTGACAATTTCAGGGGGTTGAGCTAAGTTTAGCTTTTGGGCTTTATTGTGAACTTAATTGGTTTAAATAATGCACACACAAACACACACACACATCCTTGACCCTAATAAACCTGCGCTATGCCCAACCATTCAAAATGTTGAAACCTATTCAAACTAAACACATGGCTCTTGTTCGTATACAATATTTATGTATCTATTGTACTGGTTTGCATTTTAGTCTAATTTTCATCATATGTTATCTGAGCTTAAACAGGAAAATTCAGTCACCAAAATATCATTGCCAAAGCTCCCAAAGTTATAAGAAAATAATGTCTTCAAAGCCAGACATGGCCCAAATGTAGAAAGAATTATGTTTAAAGATATTTTAGTATTTCTTTTTTAGAAATGAAAAAAATCAGATTTTTTTATCTGATTCTGAAATGTATTTTAGACCTTGAAAAGGGTTCACACACAAAGCAGCACTTCCTTTCCTGCATTAATACTGTAGCCAGTATTAATGGCTACAGGGAAAGGCCTTGCAAATTAACACTAATAAAACCACAACATTCCATTCCTTTACAAAAAAAGAAAAAAGCAGCACAGCATAAATAGTTTGTAGGGCAAATAATCTAATAGTCCATACACTATTTTTGGAATAGAAGAATAACTTTCTAAATTGAAAATATTTGCATTGACTTTATGTCTACCAGAAGACAAGCTGCAATAAGCAATTAGAAACAATAAGAGTAAGTTTTAATTGGAAACCATTTAACCCTTCTATAACTGTGACAGATTATAGGAAGATTTCCTCTGTGTGTGTCTTTGTGCAGAAGGATAAAATCTGAAACACAGATGCAGTTCTTAGGGAAACAGAGGTTTTGTGGCCCCACTGAACAGTGCACACTGCATTGCGGGGTACTGGTGAATGGATGAATCAACTCTCCTGCTGCTCTACCACAATAGGTCTTTACTGAAAAAAATCTGCAGTTTATTTGGAACTTTTTATAGTGCTCTGTATTGTGCACTCTGCTGCTGTCCAGCTCCAGCACTGAGATCTCTCTGAAATCTCTCCTAATTAAAAATTTACCCAAACCAGAAAATTTGTCTTTGATGGTAGGTTGTTGTTTTGGTTACTTGCATAGCTGTTGTTTCATCCTCTTCATCACATAAAATTTAGCCCAAGTTTCTGTGCTCAGTATTGCAGAGCATGATACAATATTGATGTCTGAAAGGGGAAATATATACTCTGAGGTTTTGAATTTGTGCTGTGTTGCATCCTAAAAATGTAATGTGTTGCCTTCTATTAAAAGCAACCCAGGGTGCTTTGTTGTATATGTTTTTACTAGAAACCAGAACAGGAGATTTTGAAAAACAAGACAGGTAACATACATAGTTGCTGCATAACATTTGTGATCAATTTGAAACATTGTGCACTTCAAATAATACCTAAAGTTAATAAAATAGCTTAACATCTTAGTTATTTTCATTTTCATATAGCACATTTGAGGTGCTGTGATGCTGAGGTACTTGATAAGAGCTTGCAGAGGGAATGGATAGCATCTTGAGTCGCCGATACTCTAGTATAAAATGCATACATATATGAATGAAAATATTATTTGTTTTGTTTTGTTTGAATGCCCATCTAAGGGTAAGGTAAAAATCAACCCCAAAATCTTAGGTAACTTTCTCAGATGGACCTGCATCAAAGATAACTTAATCCCTTACTGGGCAATATTTTTATTCAGCATATATTTTAAAGAGATAACCTTTTAAAAAATTTCTTAAGCAACTACAGTAAATTAAGATGGCCTATGGAAAGAAAATCAGGTTTTTGTAACCTTTCTACAAATGGAAAAAAAAAACCCCAAATCCTACAGTTTTAAGGTAGCTTGATTGCCTAAAGGTTAGTGGCGATGTGCCTACTTCACAATAATTTTTGACTGAAGACAACTTCAGCTTTTGCACCTTTTATCCAGTCCATGAGTCCATTTCAAAGTTAAGGCAGATTATAGTAAAATCCATATTTTCATCTAATTTTAAATTATAAGACTTATTTTAGCATATTAAAGAATTTTGTACCCCCGTTAAAAAGTCACATTTAATTCTGAATACTAAAAGAAGTTTTAACATATAGTCTTCATATGATACACTGTATAATGAGTCTCTGACAAGAAGTTTGTATTGTGTAATTTGGACTTTCTCTAACATTATTTTCTTTTACATATTTCTGTAAGAGCTAGAGGCAGATCTTTTGACCTTCTTATCAATATGTCCGGGGTCATTAAATACCTGCTGAAATTTGGGGGAAGATGGGAACATAGAAAGGAAAAAATCAGAGATAAATAGATGCTGAATGACTTAGACAAATTATCTCTTCTAAAATATTGAAAAGGAAGCAAAAAAACCCTTTTCTATCAAGCTAGATTAAACATAAACTACTTTTACTTTCATTCTTCACACCATATTTAACCTAAGGACATAGGCTATGTGTCTGAACAATCTACTGCTAATACTTATTCATCACTTATTGACTTCAGATTAGAAATATTTAACTCTTTGACCTCTTAAAGTGCCCAAAAGAGGAGAATAATAATTATTTCTTCTATTTCTTGCAAGTAATCTTCAACTACCTTTGCAGAATGAAAAAATTGAATAATTGAAATATCGGTGCTTATGACTACTGTCATACATGTCTTCAGTGTCATTGCATTCAGTTCTGAGCAGTGACACTGGCCAGATTAGCTCACCAACTAAGGCTTGTAACCTCTGTCACATGGCAAAAGTAGGTACAATATTAAACTATTCCTATTACTCACAGAACTCTGTCTTGCTAATGACACTTCAAACCCAGATCCTGGTGATTTTATTTGTTAAGGACACACTTTCTAACCAGAACCAGACATGCTTTCTTTGCCAGTGAAATCTGTAATTTTTAACTGATACACTTGCAGGAAGCCCTTAGAGTTTCTAAAAACAGAATGAATTTTTATTTTGGCACTTCTGTAGTAATTGTTACCACCAGATAAAATAGACAGAAACTGTAGGAAGAGTGTGCATGTAGCACCAGCTTGCTGCTTTTTAAATTTGCAGTGGAGACTTGATTTAGTTGCCTAAATCTAGCCTCCAGCTGCCTTTCCAGATGGGCATGAGTCTCCCATAGATCCTGTTTTATCTGCCAGACTCCTGACAATGTCTCGCATAATCCTGGAGCATGACAAATAGCATGAGACATTTATATTTAAGCAACAGATTGAGCCCTGTACGTTTAAATACCAAGAGTATATGTCATTAAGCTTTACTGAGGGACTTCTAGAAGTCTTGTGGAAAAGCAAAGTATTTCTGAGCTGGGATCAGAACAAATTCAGTAGTTCAGTTCTTTGTGAGCCAGGATTTAACTGCAGGCCATCAAAGGAGACATTATTATGAGTTCTGTAGATGAAATTAATTTTTCTAGACTCAGGTCAAACTCAGTATTCATTTGGAATAAAGTTTTTTAGCTATCCCAAATAAGGCTTTCTAATGATTCTACATTAAAAAGAAAAACTATAAAAGAAAGCAACAAAAACCCACCAAACAAAAAAAAAAATCAGAATGAAAATACAAAAAGAAAAAAAGGAATACTCTTCCAATATATTACTTCTGCGATATTACTTCTGGTTTCTTTGCTGATTAGAAGTTTGGCTAATTCTACTCTGTCTCAAAGCACCCTATGGTTTTTAAATAGATATTTACAACTACCTACTAATCTAAAGGGCTGACAGTGTTCATCTGTGCTGTTAAACCACTGCTGTGTTCTGTCTCATAGTTGGCTGCACTTCAGTAGTAAATGGAATTAGTCTATTATTATAGACTTGTGAAGTGGTTTGAGGTCTGTCAGGATGTGTATCTTGTGACTGCTTACCAAATAGGTAAATATCTCAACCATTTTACAGTCTTTAAAAAAGAGAAAAAACCTAAGCTATATATTGTGATTTTCATCAGCATTATTACCCCTTTTTAGTTTTACAGAAAACTGAAATCCTAAGGAAGAAGTGTTACCTTGAGAATATTCCAACCATCTTTTTTTTTTTAGAAATCCTAAGGAAGAAGTGTTACATTGAGAATATTCCAACCATCTTTTTTTTTAGAAATACACAATAGGTATTTCAATAGCAAGGCAATATATTCACCCGAAATATTTTTTTTTTATTTTAATCTCCTAATTTTGTTACTTCTTCTAATATTTAGGCAGATGAGGAATTAATGCAGCATTGTATGTCTTTGCACTGGAACTTCAGGATATTTTGGTGTCTTTTTCACTTTTTTGTAAAAAGGAAATTCAACACTTGACAAAACTAAAAATGGAGAAAAAAATAGTCTTTCTGTCTGATATGTTTTAGTGACCTCTGCAGTGATATCTCCCAGGAATAATTTAGGTTGGAAGGAACTCTGGAGGTTGTTTTGTCTGGCTGCCTGCTTGAAGCAAACCAGCTTAGTTAGATGAAACTGTTCTCGAAGTTTGTTCAGTTAAATTCTGAACATCTCCAAAAGTGTAAATTCTGCAGCTTCTTTGGGCACCCGTTTGAGTATTTGATCACTGTGACTGCAAAAAGGGTTTTTACCTTATATCTAATTAGAATTTCCCTTCAAGCACCTTGTGTCTGTTGCCTCTCACCCTGGCACTGTGTACCTCCAGTTAATTCTGAACCTGTCTTACCTTCTCACTAAGTTCATTGTGGCAATAAGATCCCACATCAGATTTCTTTTCCTTTAGGAATAGAACAATGCCAGTTACCTCAGTACAGTACATTCTGGCACATTGTGTTCTCCAGTACACGAGACATCTTGCTGAATTTACAGGAGTTTACCCTTTCTGGTGCGGCAATACCTTCCTTATACTCAGAATTAAAGCACAATATTGATGATGTAGTGCCAAAGATACAGAATGGAGGGCAATAATCACTTGTGTTAACTTGCTGACCACAAGCTGTATTACTGTACATAGCCTGGTACAGCTTAGGCCTTATTTATCACAAAGACATATTGCTGCTATGCTTCTTTCTCTCTAGAGAGTGCCTAGCCTGTCCTGTTGCACAGGTTGTTTTATTTGAAATGCAAGGAGTTTTGCATTTTCCCTCTATTAAGCTTAATTTATGCTGTGCATGAATGCCTGCAGCATGGGAATCTCACAGGAGGAATGAGAAGTCGATGTGCAATCACAGAGCTATGATCTCATTGGAATCACAACAGGGTAAAGGATAGGTTGAATAATCAGTGGGCTGCTTTGGATGTGTCCATGCTGCTGAGAGGATCAGGATGGTAAGGATGAGGACGTGTTTTGTCCAATGAGCAGCCTGTGACTGTGTCTCAAGAGCGAGGCGGAGCCATATGGGAACTTAAGAGCAAAGACCAGATCAGCAAGCATGGCATTTTGATGGGCACCTGCTATAGACAACCTGACCAATAAGAAAAAGTAGATCCATCCTCTTTCTGGAGAGGAAAGTGTCAGTATCGCAAGCATTAATCTTTAGTGTGCACTTGAACAACTTCTGCAAAGACTCCTTTACAGATCAGCTCCCTTGTGAGCTTCACAGGCAACTCTTGATACAGGTGATAAGGGAGCTGGCCAGGAAGATAATCCCGTAGGCCAGCTAGAGCCAAACAGGGAAGAAATGGTCAGACTTGGGAAGTCTGATGGCAGCAGTAACCATGTAATTCTGGGTGTTAATTTGTGTTATCTCACCATGATTGAATTGCATGACAGTCAGACACACTGAGAAAACAGATGCAAAAATGCAGTAGGCTGGTACTGAGACTTTGCATTGAGAGCTTGATGACACTGTAGGTGAGTGCTGGAGATCAGTGTAGTATGTGTTCTCCTAGAATCTTGATTGCCACTATTTTTATACTAAATTTGTTGTTGTTGTTTTACTAAGAGAGGTAAAAATATTGGATAAATGAGGACTGGAGTATTTTGGGAAGGCCAGCCCAAATAACTTACATGAAAATGTTCTCAGAAACTGCTTTGGAACTCCATATTTTATACAGAGTGGAGAAGGACCTCCCCCCTCCCCCACCAACCATTAAGGGAACATCCCTGGCCAAAAAAATCCTGTACTTGCTACAAGGTGGAGAATCGAGAACTCATATTACATCTGATTTGATTCTTCATGAACAAAAAAGGGACAGAAATGTTACTATTTTGAATTTCTTTTCAAGACAAACCAATAGCAGAGAGACAGCATAACAAATAGAAGCAAATTACAGAGGGAATGATTAAAAAATAGTGTGTAAAAGGTTTATTTTTGGACATTAGAAATGAGGGCATTTTTATTCCTTAGACCCTTATTTTATATAAATATCTGACAGGTTTGAAATAAACTCGCTTCTTTACCCAGTGATCTGAAAAAAACAATTGGCTAGGCGAAAGTGGGCAGATAAAATATTGTAGCATCATGTTTACAGTACCAAAGTATTGGAAAGGAATCACAGATTGTTTTCCATTGTAAAATGAAGGGCAAAGATGAAACGGATAAATGTTGCTTCTAATGACACACATTACAGTCATTACAAAGTATAGTAATTGCAATTTTTATGGTATTTGACTTTCAAACAATAATTTAATTCATGTGAAGAATCTACTATGAGTTCATTTAAAATATTTCTTTTGATGTTCAGGCCCAAGCAGAGAGAATTTCTATGAACTGCCAAATAAAGACTCGCATTAAGGTGCAAGGGGTATTAAGTACCTTATGTCATGTAATTGTAGAAAAAAAATCCCTCTTATTTCAGAGCTTGTGGTTTCCTTCTGGCAACGCACTGATGAGGAATTTTTGGGAGAACAGTAAAACTAAACAGAAAACAAAGCAATAAATATGCTCAGAATTACAAAAGTTTGGCTTCTGATACTGAAAGTGTCTTTTCTCCTTGCTGGCATTTTTGAAACAAACATAAAAAATTACAGATAAAAACAAAAGTACTGTTCAAACTGATAGAAAAACTCCAGTAGAATTGCACTGGGAATTATTGAATTTTCATTCATTTTCAAAAATGTGAAAATGTGTGTAACTTATTGAGAAAGAAGTAAACAGACTCCTCTACAGCTCAGAAATTATGATTCATAGTAGTGGCAAGGCTAAGTTGTAATACAGTCTAAAAAGAGAAGACAGCACCAGGTGTGTTTGAATAAATAGATTCCAGGTGGTATAATCTCCCAATATTGGAAGCCACATGGAAGATAAATTTTTCATGAACTGCATTGCAGTATACAAGATAACATAAGAGATGAAACATTTGCACCAAGGTTAAAAATACTCAAAAATAAGTGAAATGTCAAGTATATTTCTAGCTGTTACTTCAGTTAGCAAAAGCCTTTTCAAAATCTCTTGATAATCATAAAGGAAAACATGTGTGTGAATTTTGAACAGGTCCCCTCTTCTCTGATTACAATTTAAAATCCTGGGAACTGCTGGTTGTGAAAAGATTTTAATAGCACTTTCACTGTGGGTCATAGTTTAGCTGGAATCCTGAGATTAATGCAAAAAACCCCTAAGACACTGCAAGAGACAAAGCCCACAAGTGTCTTCACTGGTTTGTCATAACATATGCACATTTTTGATTACAAAATGAGCATAGAGAATTCAATAGGCATTTTTATTGATTTTGTTCCCCCGATCTGGAAATTACTAGGTACACAGTGTCTTTTCAGAGTGACAATTTGCATCAAATGAATACTTTTGGGTGTCTGAAAATCCCTTTTTTTTTTTTTTGGCATAAATTTGGACTTAGATTCTGTTCAAAGCTGGCAATAACTCTACTGAGTGAAAACTGGAGTGGGATCATATTCCATTCTCTCAATCTGCTTGCTAAGCCATATGGACTTTGGGTTCCCTATAGCTCTGAAAAGTGTCTTTCTGTCACCACTCAGATTTTACTTGTAGAAGTCTATTTTGCACTTATTTCAGCAAATCCCACGACGATATGTGGAGATGATTTTTTTCTGTGGTTCTTCAATGCAAAGCAGCTCAAGAAATATGGACTGGTCATTCCAGCAATCTCTCATTCCTAGGGGTAGAACCAGTTGCTATTCACCAGAGAGAAAACAGAACACAGTATTTCTCCTGCTTCTTTATGTAGATAACAACATGTAAATGTTGCTTTGGTGACACAAAAGTAACCAGAGTGTTATCTGCTGTCCTGGCATCACTGCAGAAAAATGTTTAAGAAAGAAAGAGGCAGCTGAGGGTGTGGGAGCACCTGTCTGGACAGGTTCTTGGAAGGAGCACCAAGTTGGGCAGGAACAGCCTTGAGGGGCTGTGTCTGCAGCAAGGCTGCAAAGAAAGAGCTGCAGGGAAACGCGAAGGAGCAAAGAACATCTGAGAAAAGAGGCAAGAAGGAAAGTGTTGGAGAGTAAACCAGGAAGAGCAAAAAGCATTTGAGAGAAACCATTGTGTGCATGACCTTGTCATCCAAGTGATTGCATGATTGCATTCTTTTTCTACCCCATGCCTTATTTGGTGATCAATAGTAAGCATTAATTAGCAGTAAATTAAACCAAGTAGAAATTCCCAGTTTAAGACTGTTGCATGTACACATAAGGCTGAAAAAGGAGATTGTGTATATAGCACTAAAATGAACCAACAGTCAAACCTGAACAGCTTAATTTCTAAAGTTGAACCTGATATTAGGCACCAGTTGTTTCCTTAGTATATCTGTGTTGTGGCTTTTCAGCCTGGGAAAGCAAATATTTGCAACCAACCTCATTTCTGGTAAAGTGTTAGATTGTTTCTACTACCTGCCTCATACAGGGGTAAATACTCTCTCATATAATTGGCTTTTTGTTTGAAGGATAAACCAGGAGGTAGGGCTTACATTACTCCCTTGGGATGCAATATCGACCTAAGCATTTGCTTAGTTTGAAAATAATTAGAATTTATGAAAAACATTTTCAAAAGTGCATGTAAATGTTTTTGCCACATTTTCACTGTCAGTACACATTCAAATAAAACACATGTCCCCCATACACACCCACATACAGAAACTACAGGAACACCCTAATGAATTCTCGCTCTCTGCACTGCAAATGTCCCTTCTTCCTTAAATTTTATATTTAGTGCTAGGACTGCTTGTTTTAATAGTGCCACTCAAAAGCATAGTATTGCTCACATGTGCTTTGAAGCTTGTTGCCCTAGGGTTTTCTTTTCTCATAGAGTTTTGTAGTCATAGATCTTTTAAGTAAATCAAATTTTTGTAGGGCTTTGAGGAGAGTAATCTGTAGCTGTGTCTTCAAATGTCAAAGGAGAGACATGCCCCACCCCCACCACAACCTCAGCTTTTGGAAATAAGTTTGAAAAATCATGGTCTGCCTTCAATATGATTTAAGATCTATGAGTTCAGCCAGCAAGAATGATAAAACTTGTTGATGACATTTTCTTTATCCCAGTAAGCACAGAAATGTCCTGTGAATGTAATTATGGAATCCACTATCATTGTATTCATATTAAAAAAAAACCAAAAACCAACAACAACAACAACAACAAAACCAAACCAAAACAAAAAGAAAACACTAAAAAAACTCATTAATGTTCTGGAATGGTTTGGATTGGAAGGAATCTTAAAGATTATTTAGTAAGGACAATGTTTAGAAGGTAAAGAGGAGCATGTATGGTGAATTGAACAGTTCAGACTCTTCAAGCTAAAACACTACTGTGCCTTGTCTTGGTGTATTCTAGGGTAGCATAAATTTTCCTAACAGGTAGCTTGACAGATTAAAAATACAAAAAAAAATAAAAATATTTCCTCTCCCTTAAGTTATTTTCTATGGCTTTTAAACAAATATTATAAGAAATATCCCTTATTTCAAACCCAAACTCTGTGCTTTCTATGAGAAATGCGTACATTTTGCCTCTAAATTTCATTTCCTCTATGTAATTGCACATAAGGTATCACTTTACCTCAAGTTTTCTTCGTGCTTTTACTACAGAACATAGAATATGAGTTTGAAGAAGTGAAAAATCTTACTGCCTCCTATGCTGTCACTATCATTTTTACTGCCAGCTTCTCTGACATTTTAGTAACAGTCTTCTATGTGATGCTAAGAGTGACAGAAACTCTAGTGAGCAAAAGTCAACAGAAATCCTTGGGCTGTGTGTGGGGAGTGGAAAGTTAAAAGATTCCAGCAGTAAAAACCCTGTGCTTCTGGTATTTCTTCCACTGAAAATCATCTCCACTGTTTTTTGCAGTCTCCTCTACTCAGTTCTTCTGTTGTTCAGCCTGGAAATCTAAGCCAGTAGGGAAGGTGGTATGTAGTGCATAAACTCCGAGTGTGCAGTGTATATTGGAATGGTGTAAAATACAGGTCATGAGATTTCAAGCAGAAGTGTAGGAGATGCTGTCCAGGGAGAAGTCTGGCCAGCCTGCCAAGAGGCATGCTGAATGGGAATGTATTATAGAATATGTTTTAGAGAGGCAAGCTACATTTTAAACTTGGCAGGTGCAAAGAACATCTAGAAATTGACTATCTGTTTTTGATAAAAATCTTTCCTCTATCTTATGTGTTTGACACGATTGGTTTTTTTTTAAAAAAATCTATAATAGATCCTGAAATATATGTAACGGAACATTGGAAAAGTAGTATTTAAATGTTTGGGTTTTTTTTCCACTAAGTATGTAGGTGCATCATAACTTGGTATTGATGATTGTTTTGCCCTCTTTATGCTCAATTACTGTCATTCCCAATGGAGTTCTTGCAGTTTATTAACTGAATGTAATTTTTCTAATAAACTTATAAATACAGCCTTACAGTGAGTTAAATTCTTATTTCAGCCACCGGTTGACCACTGTGGAAAACACAGCAAAAATATGAGTGTTTTTGTACTGCTTCCTTTTGAGTTAAATGTTATATAAGTTATAAATTTAGCAAGCTAATTTGGCACTGCTTAGCTGCACCTTAAAGGTCTTGTACTGCTATTAACTAGGGAGGATTTTCCTTGGAGATAATTTCTTAGAAAAAAAGGGATCTGAGATCTGCTTGGATACTGACCATAAAATTACTGCATTAGTGTGTACCTGATTCTTTATTTTGCTAAAGCTTAGTTTTTCCTTTAGGAAAAAAAAATACCCAACCACCTAGTAGCACATCAGGTAAAACAGAAATTTTAATCAGTGATTCTTTGGACATTGCATATATTGCAGATGCGAGGTTCGGAAGGGTTTCAGCAATCCAGCTGAAATGGGCAGCAGGTGTTTGGAATTTGGCTGCAGTGTCACTTCCTGCTGTTTAATCTGTTAGTTTTAGTGTCAAAAGGAATTACAAGATATACCAATCACCTGAGTGACATTAAGAAAATCTGTTCTTTTCATTGCTCTGCCTGATGCTTTAGCAGGTGAATTGTGGCAAATATTATTGCACCGACTGGAGTAAGTATTAGGGTCATTGGAGGGACAAGTTTTCGTTTGACTGAATGTGTTATACTGCTTTCAGAACCTTCCAAATGGTCTAACACCTCCCTCACTTATCTCTCACAATAAAGTGTATTTGACAGAAAATGCAATCTCTGTGTGTTTCTCAAAGGACATACTAGAGGCGCAGTGGAATACAGGTCTATCATCCTGCTGAATTACCCTGTTTGGGGAGAAAGTGATAATGTCTCTAAGTGGCTTCAATTATCTACTTCTTCTCACTCTCCCTGGGAAAATCATTTGAAGTTATTCTGCTCTGGAGGAAAGCAGAAACAGCTAGAGCTTGAAATGGCTCTAAAGGATTAGAGTTTAGTTGCATAAATCCTTTAGAGACAAAATACCTGCTGAGGTCTTTAGCTTTACTTTAGCTAAACTAGACGATGGCTCAAGTACATCTTGACTTTAAGAGTTGGTTACATTTGACATAATTGGAGAACATGGGAGTATGTCAACAAGAAAATTCAAGATAAGGGTTTCAGTTGTTCTAATCCACTTGATCTAGATGGTTTTTGGTAGTATAATAGTATGTGGCATACAGTACTATAGTATTTTTTTAAAAAACCTTTCTGCAGTTTACTCAACAGAGAAAAGATTAGTAAAAAGATAAATGAAGTTATTGAACACCCAGCTTAAATGCACAACAAGGCTTTTTTTGACTCTGCTATAAATCTAACTCACTTCATTGGTTCATCATATTTGGCCTTGGTCAAATGACTGAGCCTTCTTTCTCCATTTTCCCATGTATCTTACTTCTTAAGGATGTTAATTTTCTTACATTAACCCAGACTATCACTGCCAGAGATAACTTCTGAGGTTACCTGTTGTTTCACTTGCACAAGCATGTGAGAAATGATGAATTTACAATTTGTATAGATACACACATAATTCAACAGAAAATTAAAAGCTGGATAGTCAGCACTGATTTAACACATTTATGACGATATCATTTCATGTACTTTACATTCTCAGTTGTCAAACTCTTCAGAAGCCTAGATAGGACATATTCTGCCTCAGATTTTAGATATGGGAGAGGCTTGTGGAGAAATTGATGTGGTTCCACTTCTTGGAGGAAAAAGAGATTTTGGAGAGGTAACAGGTTTTAAGCCATGAATTTCACACAAAAATACAGAAATATTGATAAATACATCACCAGAAATTCTTTTTTGTCTCCATGAGCATTTGAAAAAGATAATTTGCACTAAAAAGTCCCTTCTCTCTGAGATATATAAAATGTTCCAGTATAGATACAATAGATCTGCTTTTAAACTTTTGAGAGTCCTCTAGTTATGAGCTGATGTCTTCAACCTCTTTATTTACTAAATGATACATTGAAATAAAATATAGATTGCTATATTTCCTAATTGTCACTTTCCTTTTGAAAAAATACTTAGGTTCAATAAATGTTCAATCCCCATATATATATATTTTAATGATGCTGAGATTTCTATTTTTAGTTACATGACAGGTCTTTCTGTCTAAAATAAAATCTAACCTAATAAAAATTTCTAATATTTCTGGTAATGCTCTTTTAGATAGTTCTTATCTTTTTGCTTCTTTCTGATAATTTCTGAGCTCCCTTTCATCACAGTGTGTGTCATCCTTAGCAGTAAAATTTTGACTCCACTGTAGTATCTCATCTTTATTGTATTTATCAAAAGTGAAAATTGTCAAGAAATGCTGGTAGTTTTCACTGTCTCCTCTAAAGGAGTGTTATGTGATCTGTGGAGTCTAGCTCAGAGATGGAAATCTTCAGTCTTGTTGCAATTCTTAGAAAGTTTTCTTCTTAAGAAGTATGACAGCAGAAAGTTTTGCAACTAATATTTGAAATGTATTAAGATGTTATCAGTAAGGATGTCATGATATACATATAGGTTATTCACCAAAAATTAGTAAATAGTATTATTCAGAGCTAAAAATGAAAGACCTGGGTAAAATATGCATGGTAAAAATATCAATGCATGGAAATACAGTACTATGTGCTTTACCTGTTCTATGAAACTTGTCTATTTTCAAGTGTATTTAGTTTCAAAGACAAAACAGTGGATAAAAGTAGTGGACAAATGTAGCTGCTTCTTGCTGTGTACTAAAAATAGGTGTTATTGTATCATCATTCAAATACAGTGAAAGAAAAGCAACTTTTACTCTCATGAGAATGCCTTGATAGGCAGCTCATCAGCAAGAACTTGACTGTATCTGCCGGAGACACGGGACATTTTCATGGTGGCTAAGGAGGCTCTCTTATCCAAAGCTGGCTTTCAGTTATGAGTGACAGCATTTGGTGTTGGTGCTGAAAAGCAGGGTCCAGCATGCTACGTTTGTCACTCTTGTTCTAATGTTTCTCTGTGGTAGTAGTACCAGTGTTAGGGAAGGAGGGTTTTCTAAGCATAATGAAAATATTCTATGGTTAGACATTGCATGGATACCATTTCACAGGTACCATTTTCTGTGATAGAAGCTGATAGTTTCCTATTGAATGTGTCACATAAATGAAAACAACCCATTATTTTAAGTAGCACATGAATCTGCTTACAAAATACAAATAGTCACAAGAGAACGATACCAACAGAGTACCTTTTGTGCCCTGTAGCTGAAACTGTTTGCTTTGTAGTATTAAAGGATGCTCACCACTGAACACTGTTAATAGTGATACAGTACCATGCCTATGCCTATTATCAGAACTAATCAAAGTACAAAGAGAGCTCATGCTTCCCCTGAAGGTCTTGTAAGCTGAACTATTTGCTATTCTTCTGTCTTTCGGTGAATAGGCTAAAGATTAGAGTGCACGCTAGGGAAAATAAATGCTACCTCTTTCATGTTTTAATAGCGAATCTG
The DNA here is from genome assembly GCA_025920805.1 of Petroica traversi. Taxonomy (NCBI): domain Eukaryota; kingdom Metazoa; phylum Chordata; class Aves; order Passeriformes; family Petroicidae; genus Petroica; species Petroica traversi. The sequence goes on from JAHLSL010000007.1 coordinate 38,721,906, forward strand.
ATAGAAATTAAAGATGGGAGTCTTTGTATTCTGTGTGAGTGGCAAGGTTTGGACATTGGAGAGTACAGGGGCAGCTTCTGTGAGAAGCTGCTGGAACCTTTCCGTATGTCCTTTAGAGCCACTGACCAAAGTTGAGCCCATCAGCAATAGTGGCTGTACCCGTTTGCCTTATTCAAAAACAGGGGGAGAAATCCCTGTTGTAGAACAGCAGCCAGAGCAGTGAGAATATCTGAGAAAAACAGCCCTGCAGACACCAAGGTCAGAGCAGAAGGAGGGGCAGGAGGTGACCAGAGCAGAGATTCCTCTGCAGCCCACGGTGCAGCCCATGGTAAGTCAGGCTGTGCCCTGCAGCCCATGGAGCTCCATGGTGGGGCAAATATCTACTTTCAGACCATGGAGGACCCCATGGAGTAGGTGGATGTTCAAAGGAGGCTGTCACCTCATGGTAAGCCCACACTTGTGCAGTCTCCTGGCAGGACTTGTGGGAGACCCGCACTGGAGCAGGCTCCTGCAGGACTTGTGACTCCATAGGGAACTCAGGCTGGAGCAGCCTGGTTCTGAAGGACTGCATGCTGTGGAGGAAAGCCATGTTAAAGCACCTCATGAACTGCAGCCTGTGGGAATGACTCATGTTGGAGAAGTTCATGAAGAATTGTCCCCTGTGGTAGGTAACCCATGCTGGAGCAGGGGAAGAGTGCAGGAGTCCTTCTGCTGAGGAGGAAGGATCAGGGGAGACAAGTGATCAACTGACTGTAATTCCTATTCTCCGTCCCTCTGTGCCATTATGTTATAGTGAGAATTGTGGGAGTGAGACTGAGCCCAGGAACAAGGAGGGAGTGAGAGGAAGGTGTTTGAAGGTTTAGTTTTATTTCTCATTATCCTACAGTGACTTCATTGGCAATAAATTAAATTAATTCTCTGAATTGAGTCTGTCTTTCCCATGGCGGTAATTGTGAGTGATCTCTCCCAGTCCTTAGCTTGGCTCATGATTATTTTTTTATATATTTACACTCCCTAGTCCACATGAGGAGGAGGAGTGATAAAACTTGCTGGCCACCTGTCATTCAGTCAGGGTCACCTCTCCACTGCCATTTAAAGCTTACGAATAGGAAAAGAAGATGAGACCACCTTGACACTGATGTCTTTCTATTATGATACATAGGTGTGAATTCTCAAGGTTGCTTTAAAGAAATACTTGTTTGTAGTTATTGCACTCATGCCTCCTAACTCATCACACTAAAGGAAATCTTGGTGATGAAGGATGGCCCCTCACAACAAATCATAGCTAGGAAGCTAGACCAAACACCAAAATGTGAGTTTCCACAAGTTGTTACTCTAAAAAGCAGCTGAAATACTGACAACCTAATGTTCAAGATAGACGATGAATGAAAACGTGAAAAATTGCAAGGAAAACATCTGGTAGTTTCATTTGGTAAGAATTCTAACTGCAGTTGTTGGAAAAAATGCTTTTATTTTTCTTGGCAAGGCACCACTTGTAGGAGCAAGTGCAGGAGGCAGCTCAGTAAAAGAATGCCTATTTTGACCTGTGGTACTGACAACACCATGTATTGTACCAAATAAAGTTACTATAACAGCTCTGTATCCCAGCAATTGTCAGCTTTGCTGAAGGTTGATTTTTGATTCAGATTTGATTTAGATTTTTTACATCCAATATGATTATTGTCTTTTAGTTATTTAGTTTTAGTTATGTTTGGAGGTCTGGACTTCCCTAAAATATCCCAATACAAAAATATGAATTCACATAATTTTTTCCCTCCCTGTTCTAAAATTGATTGAATAAGAGTTTTAACTAGTATCTTTAACATAGTAAATTGTGCTATCCCTTGAGGGATTGAATGTGAACTTTCCTGTTGCATGTTTTACTATGCAGAGGCCACTGTTATGTTACTCTAGGACTGGTAGAGCCCTTTGAAATGGTGCTGGTTTTGCTCTGTGTTACATTTTGTCCTTTGCAAAGCATTATTCTGAGACAGACTCAGGTTAGAATCCAGCTGTTTCAAGGGACAGAAACTTTTGCTGGGGTGGTTCAGTGCTTTGGACAGGTTTCTCCTGATTACTTTTGAAATGTAGTGCTACTGCTCTTCATTACTAGGGATGTATCACTCTTTTCAATACTTGTAGAAGAAGGTGTGTTTCTTTCCTCTTTTAATGCTGTCAAATACTTAGCAGGGATATTACTGAATGCAAATCAATTGCAATAGTGCATGAATGCAGATGTGTCTCTTTCCTGAGAAATGGAGAACAGGGAAGGATAAAGGCAGCCACACCTCATACATATCTCACTGGATGTTGTACACAAGCTCTGTATTTAATGCTTCTGCCCATTTGTGGTTATAATTGGACTAAGCAAATCTAAAGATGAAATAAAACTGAAATCCAGTAAGAAACCCTAAATTCCTTACACCATTTTCAGAGAGTGAAGAAGTGAAAACATTACTTAAAAGCCCTATTTTATTTGCAATGGACAAGGTTGTTAAAAGAAATGTATACTTTTCAGAATGAATAGTATAATTTCATCAAAAATGAGAGGTCTTTCATAAGAGAGTAGAGTAACAGAAGAAAGAGGAAAAAATCTGGCGTGTTGATGATTCCAAATTGCACTTTCTGTCTGAGACTGCTGAAAATGATGTACAGTCAAACACAAATTACAGTGTGTAAAACATCAGAAAATGTTCTCTGATGTACAAAAGGTACAGAAGGAAACAAGAAGGTCCTCCAACCCATCTTTGGACATCTCTGTGTCTTTGTCCTCCAGAAGAAAACACCTGAAATGTAAACTTCCTGAAACTGAATCTAACTGAATTTTAGAACATTAGTCATCCAGAGTAGGGTATGTGTTCTAGTTCTTGCTTGTAGAAATTACCCTAAAACATGTTGTCATTGTGGTAATTACATAATTTATTTTTTTTAGCTACCCAGAATGCTTAATTGACAATAGATTAATCTCTTTGCAATGGTCATTTACATCCCTCAGTCGTTTCTTCTCTAAACTAAATAATAGAAATTTTGTTTCATTTGCTGTCACAGAGTAAAGATTCTAGATCAGTATTCACTGTCTAGAAGTGTGACTTCCCATTACGGGATAATTTTGAGTTGAAACTTTTTCCAGAGCAGAGTAGACTAAAAATACAATTTCCTTTGTCTCACAGACAAATTCTAGTCTATGCTTTGTTGTTTCTTAATTACTTTTTCATTAATCCTGCTTATTCTGACTTGAGGTCACTTTCTGATCTGCAATATTCCATATTCTGCTGGTCTTTACAGTAAGTTCAGTTGCAATTATTTAAACATAGGATTTTTTTTTAAAATTTGTTGGTACATCTGGATAATATTAAGTTTTATGTCCAGAAATGTGATGGAATTCTCAACAGTTCTTCTGCATGTGAGATTTCATTTAAGCTTACTATCCATGAAGTATTTCAGTTAGCAGGAACTGTTTACTTTAAGCGGCACATGGAATGCTGCTGTGAATGCTGGCTTTGTGCTGCGCCTTTCGAGGCCACCTGCAAAGGCACATTGCCTTCATTGCAGCACTTCATTGGAGACACCTTCTTGTTGTCTCATGGATGCTTTTCCTTGAATGTGCTGAGAGAATCAACCTGCCCATGGCTTTTCATAGTGTGTCTTTTCTGGTTGTCTTGATCACATCATTGTCATTCACGTAGTGTGTCCGTAAGTGGATATGAAGTTCTAACTCTTTCTCTGAAACCCACTGACTTTTAGTCTCCTCAAATAACTCTAAGAATAAAACTAAGCCAGTCTGGAATTAAATTTATTGGCCTCCTACACTAGAGACACTGATTTTTGCTTTACTCGTTATGTTTGTAGGCTCTTATATACATAATTCAGGTCCCCTGCACATCAACCATAAACAGCAGAGATTCTCAGTTTTAGTATAAGGTTGCTCATTTGCTTTGTTTAGTGTGTGATTGTGAATGGATTATTCTATCATCTGACATTTTAAGGATTTATCAAATGTGTTTTACTTGATAAAGTAAATAAATTTTGAGAATTTATTTCTTTTATAATTTTCAAAGTTGGAACGTTAGTTTTGCAACATTTTACATTTTCTTAATATTATTCTCGGGTAGTTATTTGCTGGAATAGAAACACTGAAAAATGAGGTAGTTGTGTTTGCCTCCATTTAGATGAAATTCATATTCATTTAAAGGTTTGTTTTTGTTTTTTTATGGTAGTTGTTTTGTCAGTTTAAACAGATCCATACACATAGATGAATACCTAGAATCATCACTGAATCATATGTATGATTTTTATATTTTTTTACACATGCATTTGATGTGAGTTAGAGGCATTAGTTGTTTACAACTTGTGAAAGTCCAGATGGTTTTGATGCTAAGGACCTTGAGTACCCATATGTGCTAAATAAACGAATGTGTGTTGATTTTCAATGCTTCTACACAACAAATGTTTCTACTGACTAGTGGAAAAGACCAAGGTGCCAACCAGAACTTTTAGAATACCTTCTCCCTTTGTTTGTTTACCATTTTAAATGTTTAACTGTGCATCCACAAAAAAATAGATTTATCATAGTACTAGGATTGACTTCTTTATCACTTCTCAAGTTCCTGCAGAATTCTATTCAATTTTTAAAAATGGCAAGAGAACAAAAATAGCTTGCTGTTCTGTTAGAGAAACTTTAATTATAGTGCTTGCAGGTGGGAACAGACGCAGTAGGTCATGTCTTTATTAAAACATATCTAATTAAGTAATGTGGATAAAGCTTTCCCTCCCTACAACGTGTCTCATTTTTGATAAAATTCTGACGCTGATTGGGCTGGAGTTAAAGAGTAAGTTTCAGGTCAACCAGTGCACTCAGATGTTGCTTTCCCATTGAAGCCACACTCAGCCAAGGCAACAGGAGTCAGTTTTAATGAGGCTGGAGCTGCTTCTGAAGGAGATAGATAATAAATTAGTCATACAAGAAAAAGGAGACATAAAGGGACATACAGAGGATCTAAAGCAGTTTTGGCAAACAAAGAAAGGTGGTTTCCTTCTGATGAAAGTCCTTCAAAATGAAAGTGGCAGATGGCAGGGGCATTGCCACTAAGTTGGGATGACATTTCTTTAAAAGCTGATTATTGTCAAGGATATTCCTCTGATGAAGAATCAGAGATGGGCTTTTCTGAATTTTGGTTGACATGTCCTGTTTATCCTCATGCAAGGCAGACCACTTCGAACAGTGTCAAGGTTTGTCTCATCCCATAACTGTGATATCCATTCTGTGCTTACAGCTACAGGAGCAAATAATAATGTCAAAGTAGTGAATTTTGATGGAAAGTCTGAAACCTGGCTTAATGGTAATTAAAAATAAACCTTGAAAGAAAATCTGTTCAGTGAAGCTGGCTTATCAGTGAAGGAGTTGACATTTCTGTGATTTCTTTCCTACTTCATACTCTGGAGAGTGTCACCCAATGTTGGTAAATTTATCCTCATAATGAAATTATGATTTATTAAAATACTGTTACATCTGTTTACTCAGAAATAACTGAGGCAAAACTTGAGTAGACAGGCCTTAATGGCTGTGTATTTATTTTATGATTTATGATAATTTATTATTTATTGCATTTTAACTCCTAGTTTCTTAGCCCTTTTGAAAACTCAGTTGAGCATTTAGAGTACATATATTGGGCAACTGTGTTAAATTGATGTTGTTCTTCAATATTCAACCATCCAAACCCAGCAAAATTCTTGCAGAAGAAAATTAGAGTTTTCACAAAGACAGGATTTGAGTAAACTGAGGCCTCCTGTAATGAAGTCACTTGTCTAAGGTTACATGAGTAGTCTGAAATAGAGATGTGGAGGAGTTTCATGACTGGATCACAAGAACAGATCATGCTTTCTCCTTGTAAGTAATGACTCTGTGTAGAAATAAATGTGTTTCATTGGTGGTTTTAGATAAGAAAATGGAATTGTCACAAATACACTTAGTGCTTTTTTTTTTTTCTGGAAAGCTCAGAAAATATAAATCTTGATATTCTTTTTCTGTATGAGCTGTCATTCTAAAAGCTATGCCAGTTATAGCCTTTTAGCTAATTTATTTGGTATTTATTTGTTTGATACTTCATAAATTAAATAACTCACTAGTTTTATTCACTGTAGGCAGAAATACTTGTAATATTCTCAACAGCTAATTCTTGCAGTTCTACAAACCTTAACTATTGTGAATGGTTCCAGCTATGTCAATTAGTTTAATGGAGTTTACTTTAGAGTAATAGGAATTAAGTCACTACTGAAAAATAAGCTACCATAAACTGTTTTCTTCATGATAATTTATGCAAAAAACCACTGTTGATTCTAGGATACAATGGCAAAATATTCCAGTAATTAAACACGTCAGAACATTTATTAAACTGTTTCAAGAAATCCTTCCTGGCGTAAGTTAGCATTTTATTCTTTAGATGTTATTTGAGTAGGCAGAATGTTACAGTCTGTGCTCAACTGAATTAGCACAATTGAACATTCTCACCATTTAAAGCATTTAAAACCCTGAATCAGATTTCCCTATTTTCTGAATCTATAAGTACTTGGATACTAGAAGTTTTGTAGTTGATTTGGTTGTTTGGCTGTTTGGTTTTGTAGGGAGGATTCTTTGTAGGGGTTTAGTGCTTTTTGTTTTCTTTCACCTTTTTATACATGCAGCATTAAAATGTGGCTACTGAGAAAAGCATGAAAATTACGATTTTGCAAACCAGATTCATTCTTGGAGTAGTGCTTTAAAGATAAATCCAGCATAACAAAATATGCTAAAACAATAGGACTTTTCAGCATTAATAATGATGTAAAACTCTATTCAAACAATCTGCCTACTCCAAAATGATTGGTGAATTTGGTCATTATATCTAATTAATTTTCATTTTAACTTAAGACAAATTATATATTAGATAACATTTGTGAGTCTTTCTGTGCCAGTGTGAATTCTAAGGAAGCAGTCTCAAAGCACTTTTTTAATAAAACTTGTATAGAAAGGAAGCACAATCAGGAATGGCATGAACCAGTTTCTTAGAGGCTCAGGGCTCTAAGACTGCAGACCTCCCTGAGACTACTGAATATTTCCTGTCTGTACTGGTGTTCTGTTCTACTTAAAATGTATCAGAACTTTTCTTCTGGCTACCAATCATGTCCACAGAAGTAAACTCTCTCCTTTTCTAAGAGAAATATACACCCATCAAGAAACCCCAGCATACATGATTGTATTTGTTTATCCACATTGAGATTCTGAATGTGTTTCAGTGTTGGGATCTATGAGCAATGAAGCTGTGTATTTCTGAGTTTTCCTCTGACTAGTAAAGGGCCTAGAGGATGATCATTTTCTCTCCACTCTGAGTTTTCTTTACAACTGAACAGTGACTTTTGGCAGGAAACCAGCATGTTTACTGGAAGAATGTAAACTTCCCCAGACTTTTCAGAGCCTTTCCCCTATGCTTTCTTTTAATGTCTGATTATTTTATAGTTTTATAAATGTACTAATTTAACACTGAAATCCAAATAACAAGGGAAGAACATAGAAATAGGAAGAGTAAAGTACCTGCTAGTTCTTACTACTTCTGTTCTGGTCAGAACCATATTCTGAATATTCCTCAACTACTTCTTCAGAGTCTTATTCACAAAAAAACCCCATTGCACATACCTTGATTAACTCAATTGAGAGTCTTCTATATACTTTTGAAGTTTCCTATTGATTTAATCTTATTTTTGCTTGGTTATCAAATGTGTAAATCTATAACTATTCCAAACGGAAAAATAAAACTTTTTTATTTGACATATTGAACATCTACTAATAAAGAAGACTTACATGCTCATATAAAAAGAACTAAAATGTGTGCATTGGCCTAGTTTGACAGCAAGTTTATAAGCTGTCTTATAATGATGCTTATATTCCAGTTTTTGGTGATTGAATTCAGTGTTTTAGTGAGTAGCTAAAAACAATTAAGAGAAAATCACATTGGAAAGGCTGACACTTCAATAACAACCAATAGCCTTATGACATCAGAAAAATACAGATGTTTAGACAGTATGCCAGATTCTGAGTGGATGTAGCAGTTTTCTGTAAACCAGACTAGGCAAGTTACTGAAGATAGCTAATCTGCTCTCTGAAGCAGTTACTGAAATAGAGCTGCCCTATGTTCCCTCAGGCTTTCCTATACAAAATTTATTCTACTCAAGTAAAGCTGCCTTTACAACCCTCACCATTTGAAGTTGCAGATAATGCAGTACTTTAAGTGCAAATGAGCTTCTGTGTGTTCTGCAAGGTTCTTATTCTTAGCATCAGTGAAGTGTGAAGATAGGCTTGCGACTTTCCTATCATATTTCTCCAGTAATTTATTAAAACTGACTCTTATGTTTTAGAGATGATTGTTAAAGTGAACAGCTCCACTGAGATGAATGGAGAAAACAACTTTTCTCTGAGACCATCATTTTTGCCATCTTTTCAGGATGATATTGCGAACTTTATAATAAATTTGCATAAGAAAAATTGTCTTCAAAATTATGAGGTCCAGCAATATTTTCTTGACTTCTTCCTGCTAAGGTAACAGATTCAATTACAGATTCAAAGACTCACAAAATTTGGTTGAAATCAACTAAAATTTTCTTCCCACTTTTTCAGTTCTTGTTCTCATGGAATTACTTTGAAAATGTAGCAACAAATGTTTAACTTGTTAATCTGTTAGATTATTAGTCAAAACTAAAAATGGATTTGTTTTTCTTCCAAATACTTACAGCTCTTGTAAACTTGTGACATCCTAAAGGGGAAATCCTAACAGAAAATAAACCTGCTTTGTTTGCTATGAAGCAGCAAACTACTTCTTTGTTCATTTTAATTAGTTACTATCAAACTTTATTATATTTTTATCAAGTAGCTATCTCCTGCTCTTGAAAAATAAACTACTGGGTTTTTTTAGCTCAATTGAAATGACCCTTACCCCCCCAAATCTCTTTTATGCAACAGCATTTTATAATGAGATGTTCAACTTTGGCAGAGATTGACTGCATCCAATAGAGGATTGCTTTACATTTGCTCATATTTTGACTCAATAACATGTTGAGCTGTGCAGATAATTTATTCACATTATATAATTCTTTGTTCAGTAGCCAACCTGAAATTAAATATAAATTAAATGGGTTTGGGTTTTTCCAACAAGAAAATTTTTCACTTTTCACATCAGGTTTAATGGATGCATGAGAAATGCTTAATTTCAGAGGATTTTTTGTTGTTGTTGTTGCTCAAAAGCAGGGGAGTTTTTGAAATAAATTCCTAAATTGCATGAAAACTTGAAACAGAGCAAGAAGTAATGGTTCTGCTGATGACACATCTATTATCCTCCCAGAAAATGGTATTTAGAGCAGCAGCCTTTGCCTTGCATGGTACCTATCCAAGATGATGGATATTTAAGTTACTCTAAAACTTAATCATGTTAAATGTTTTACACAACATTAATAATTTTGAATGATAAACTTCAGTTATTAACTATAACTAAATATACTTTAAAATAATTTCAATTTGAAAATAAGAAATTAGTTTTGTTGTAATACATCACATATGACTAGTTATTTTTTGTATTATTTCTAGCAATAATTTAAACACAAAATACTTGTAAGCAAGATTATACTTTAAATTAAATTTTTGGCTATCACTAATCAAAGATTTATATGCATATATTTACCTAGAGCCAGTTCCTAGTCATATATGTTCACGTATCCAGTGTATTTGTTTAAAAAGAACTACTGCAGAGGATGAAATGAAAACATGACTCTTGGCTAAATATTAAGGTCTCATGATTTTGCTTATGCCTTAATTGTGCACTGTGTAATGAGAGAAACGCATACACATTATGTTTACATTTTATATTAGAAAAATTAAGGAGACTTCTAACGAGCTTTCTGAAACTTAAACAAATTCATTTTCAGGACATATGCATTAAAGAAAGTAGATGAAGGCTAATATCTTGGTTTAGTTAAAAACATTGTGGATATAGTGAGAGACGGTACACTTTTAAGGATAATCTAGACCAAGGCAGCAACAGGAATCAGAGCTTTCTGATCCTAAAATACATTCCAGCCTCTTTTATGTGCAAACCACATAAGAGCAGGTGGTAATATACATGGTAAGAGTCCGTCTCATTTGCATTGCTGCTTTTTAAAAGAATTCTCTCTCAGATCTGTACCTAAGGAATAGTATTGTACAGAACGGAGGTTATTGAGAAGACCCGTGAGAAAGTAAAATGAACATGTGAAACCAGTGCCTTTCTTCTACCTAACATGCCCTGTCCTTCCTAGGATGCTTAGTTCAAGCCTAGTCATGTCTTTGTAAAGCAAGCTTGAAAGATGTGACTTTGAGCCAGTGCTCACCTTCTCTGTGTTTGTCAGCAGGAGAGTTACAGTGTCATGAAAAGACATTCCTCTTCCAGCACTGGAATTATTACCAGAAAGAGGGGGCAAAGAAAGTGTAAACTTCTTGGTTTATTGCTGATGTAGGAATTCTTGATTTAATAAGGAAGAAGAAAACATAAGCAATTGCCAAAATGGTTATTTTGTATGTCTATACTAGCTCTGTAAAAAATGTCCTTATAGTGCACATTTTTGACTGATGAAAAGAATATTTGTCAGTTTGGTGACATTTATTTGTGGGGGGAAACCTCCTAAAACAACAAACTTTAATTAAACATTTTTAATGAGCCGTGAATTTCAGTGAATTCAGCCAAGACGGCATGGGTGAATTTCAATGTAAGTTGGAATGTCAAATAATTGGGGCTGTAGAAATCAGATTCATGATGGTCAAATACATGCCATGAAGGCAGACTTTTGCACATGGAACAGATCATCTGCCAAAAGGGAACATAGTGCAGTTGACTATAGCTATACTATAAAATCTGTTTATGTACCAGTGGCATTTAGAAATTTGTAAAATATTTGCAGAAAGCAGACTTATCAACTGTTGACACGTTTTCTAAAAATCTTTTCTGTATATGTAAGCACCTGGTGCCAGCTGCTTCACAGGATCAAGTCTAAATGAAATTAAATTTAGACTACTTGTTTTTGACTTGTATTTTACTTCTTTGCTGTTAATGATCTGGTTATTGCACATTTAATTTCATTTAGGGTATCTGCTAGGAAAAAATGCAGTTATCTGTGTGGTAGAAAAGCCTAGGGCAAAAAAAGAGATTCCTTAGCGGGCAGAAATTACAACGTTCCATAAAATGAAGCTCCACTAATGCTCTCTATGAATTTTACTTTCTACTTTATGTCTTTGAAGGTGTTCCACAGGTTTGCCCTGACTGTAGAATCAAAAGTTCTGCTACATGAGCCTCATATTCTGGGGGAAGGATCCATGTCTCCAATCCATGCTAAACTTAATGTTGTGTAAATCCAAGGCTAGCCAAATATCTGAGGGTTTTGAAAGAATACTTTTAGATTACTAGAGTATGTTGGAATTCCCTGAACACTCTTTCCTAACTGGCAGAAGTTGTATGTTTGTGATATTAAACATACACAAAATAAAAAAATCTGTTTGTGATATTAAGGGGAGAAAGTGTGAGGAGATTCAGAAGAAAATTTGGGCACTGAAAAGCATTAGAGGGAATCATCAGGGTATATTTACTAAGCAGTGAATGCATATGAGTTGCTGAACTGTAGCATTTTACAGAATTTCTTAAAACTAGATCTTATGCTCTGGAATGTGCATTAAAATATCTTTGGCATACAAAGGCAAAGATACCTGAATTTCCTTAGCATATAAAAGTATAAATTACTCAGTTAATACTTACTGGGTTTTTGTTTGTTTGCTTGTTTGTTTTTTGGGTTTTTTTAAAAACTCTTTTGGATTACAATGGAAGTATGAAGGCTAGAGATTTTTGCCAGCTTTGACATTTGATTCATCTTCAGTTTTTTGATTAGGCGAGATCCTAGGCATTTCCTATGTCTGGGATTTTAAACTAATACTTGAGAGAGAAAAAAAGTTAATTGAAGAAAATTTGAGGCATCTTGCTTACTTTGTTGTACTTTTGTGATTTTTCACATTAGTGAATTCAATTTTCAGCTTTGAAATGCTTTGAGACAGGATTTATATTTTACTCTTTGTATGGTTTCTGGTAAATCAGAAGGTAATATGCAAATTTATGCATTTCACCTCATTGACTCAGTTATTTATAAAATGTACATTCCTAATGATTGTTTTTAATCTAGGATTCCTTTTGTTTGGGCATTAGATATGTTTAAAGAAAGTGCTGAAAATGAAAGACAGAAAAAATAATTTATCAAATGAATCATATGAAAAAACTCTGTTGCAAAAATTCAGCAGTCCTCATTTAACTCCTAATTAGAATATTTTCATGAAAGATTGTCTACCTCAATTCTAGTTTACCGGAGAACAAATAAAAAGAAAACTTATGTGGCTGATTGTATTTGATCTGCTGTCATTAAAATATCTATACTCTAATGTAGTTCCTCATCTAAAAATAGAGATTACAATGAAGTGAGAGAGAGCCCGAAGGAAACAAACATAATGAGAGGATAGTTTGGTGCAGTGTAAAGATTTAAAACAGGCTAGAATTTTTACAGAATTAATTTTCATGCCAGAGAAATTGAAAAAATACAGTCACCCTAAATCCTAAATATTACTGAAAATTGGTTACAACTAGAAAATAAAAAGCTTATTATTGAATAAGGCTTATATTACAACCGAGATACGTTACTTATTTGACTAGACCGGGTACTTCTATAATACTTCCTTGGTTTTTCTGTTGAACAATTGAACAGTTCCAGGCATGGGAATTTTTATGGTTGTTCAAGGTCAGGAAACCAGAAATTCTGTCTAAACTAGAACTTTTGTTTGTGGTCAGCAAACAGGTTGTTTTTTTAGGTTTTAGTTTGTATATGATATCAGATGCATCAACATTAAAATTGTGTATTGAAAGTACATGGACTTCAGAATTTTCAGATCTACTAAATTACCTGCAGATGAAGTATTTTGCATTTTTGACAGGAATTTGTGTATGCAAGTACTTTCAGCTATGGAAACCCAATACAAGAGGACTTAGGAAGCAAAACCAAACTGTTCTGCTTAACTGTTTGGATGTTTGGCCATGGCAAATTAGAAGGTGGTGCTACAGGCAGATTGTGATAATACAGAAAGAGCTGCAGTATTGCAAAACACTTTTGGATTTTGGTTTGTTAGTTTAGCTTTAAAGGAAAAAGGTCCATGCATCAGTATATCATTAAAAAAAATTTTATAAGTCAAGTAAACAATATTTACTGTTATAAATCACAATCTCATGATCACTCAGCTGTAGTGATCATGAGATTGTGGACTTCACTATAGGGCAAGGAGGAAGCAGGGCAACAAGTAAGATTGCTACCATGGACTTCAGGAGACCTAACCTTAGCCTCTTCAGGTATCTTCTTGGAAGAATCACATGGGAGCCAGCTGTGCAGAGAAGAGAGTTCCGAGAGACTTGGTTGATATTCAAGGACCACTTCTCCAGGCTCAAGAACAACGTGTCCTGATAAGCAAGAAATTGGGCCAAGGGAGCAAAAGACCTGCTTGGATGAATAAACTTCTGTCATTCCTCAAATAGGAGCAGGAAATTCACTGGAGTTGGAAGCATGGTAGGCCCACAGGATAAATATAGAAAGGTTTTCAGAGAATGTAGAAATGGGATAAGGCAAAGGCCCTCTGGAATTAAATCAGGCTAAGGATGTCAAGGACAGCAAGAAAGGCTGCTTCAAATACATCAATAACAAAAGGAAAACTAAGGACAATGTGGACTCATTGCTAAAAGGTGGGGGAGCCCTGGTGACAAAGGATGAAGAGAAGGCAAAATCACTGAATGCCTTCTTTGCATTGGTCTTCATTGACAGATTTAGCCATCAGGAATCTCTGACCTAGAAGTGTAAAGGATCTCTTTCCATTGGTCAAAGAGGATTGGGATAGAGGACACCTAGGCAAATTTGTCATCCACAAATCCATTGGCCCCAAAGGGATGCATCCATTAGTGCTGAGAGAACTTGAGAACACCATAATGAGGACACTTATGGTCATCTTTGAAAGGCCATGGTGATCAAGAGAGGTGTCTGGGGACTGAAAGAAAGCAGATTTTTCCCAAGTCTTCAAAAATGTCAAGAAGGAGGATCCAGGAATTACTGGCCAGTCAGTCTCTCCTCAATACCTGGACCAAGTGATAGAGCAGCTCATTCTGGAGGCCATCTCTAACCACATGGATGACAAGAAGGTGATTGGGAGTAGTCAGTATGGATTCATTAAAGGTAAATTGTGTTTGGCTGCTCTGAATGCCTTCAACCATGAAGCAACTACCTGGATGGGTGAGGGGAGAGCAGTGGATATTGTCAACCTCAACCTCAGCAAACCTGTGGACAATGTCTTTCACAACATCCTTGTAGGCAAACTCAGGAAGTGTGGACTGGATGAGCGGAAAATGAAGTGGATTGAGAACTAGCTGAGTGGCAGATCCCAGAAGATATTCTAGACTCATTTGGACATGATCCTGTGCCATGTGCTCTAGGATGGCCCTACTTCAGCAGGGAGGTTGGACCAGAGGACCCACTGTAGTCACTTCCAACCTGACACATTTTGTGATTCTGTGATTATGTTATATCATTCTAGTATTATTAACACCAATGAATGGTAATAACCCATTTAAGTTCTCCGTACTTTTATCTCAAGCAATGTTAGTTGTTTTCTCAGATTAAGCTTTATTGACATTGTTTTCAGTCCTTCAGGGAACTGTGATCCTGATCCAGTGAAGTCTGTAAGGATGTATTTAATTTATATTAATAACCTTCTTGTGTTAGTTTTTAATTGAAATTTAGTGTATATGTGAGGCCTTTACTGGATTGAGATCAAAATATGTATTGTTTTATTTGACTGAGTGCATCAGGGGAAAGGTCTTGATCAAATATCAGAATTACTGCTGTGTGGTAGAGCTCTGTGTAAATATAATTCAATATGACATTTGGCTCAGATTATTGTCATAGGTTTTTTTTTGTTTGTTTGTTTGTTTTATTTGGGGCAGTTCTCAAATTCCTTTGCCACTTTTAGCTGTATTGTTTTGAATAGTTTCTCCTTACCAAAGGGGAAAGTAGCTGATTTCCTTGCAATATACTTAAGTTAGATGAGAGAATGGCAGGGTGGTCGGCTTTTTTTATCAGGTATGAATAAAAGTGTCAATGCACTTTAGCCCCATGCCCACACATACACTTTAGTAGAAGAAGTAATTGTTCAGGGCCACTCTGGCTTAACCAGAGGATGTGACAGAACACTACCGTGGTAAGGTGAGACGTGGCTAAAAGCAAATCTGCCAAAAATATAATTAAGGTAAATGGAAACCTATATTAATGAAACTCATTAAGAAGCTGGTGCAGGAAGAAAACGTAGTTTGAGAATAATTATTTGAAAGCAAAATCATCAAGGCTTATTCTGTGAAAAAACATTTATGCATTCAATGACAGCTTGAAATTAAAAGAAAATAAAAGATTGCAAATCAATAACAATAAAAAGTGCACTAAGCTAATGGACCCCTTGTTTCAAATTGAAAGTGACAGTTTTGAATTCTAGAGTAAATCTTTAGTGATGGCCCTTTTCATTACCACACAGCAGCCCTTGCCATTTTAGCTTCCATAGCTGTACTCAGCTATGAGCGGCTTTGATCTATGACTCTATTTGCCATGCCTTTCAAGGATAGGGAAGTGAGAACTCATTACTGAAAAACACCCGAGTGATTTGGAAGATAGATTTTCATGTCACCAGCTGATCCCTGAGGCTCAACATCCATCCTTTGAACAGAAAGTTAAGTAAAACCTGAGAAGATGTTTTCCATGTTGCTCTTTCGAAAGGGACCTTGCTGACTAACTGATTTAATGGGCATATCTGTTTACAGGCGCCTCCTGTTTTCCAGTACAAGGAATACTTTTCCTTGTAGCAAAGAAACCGCTTGGTGGGGTTTTTTTTGGTCCTGTGTCTTGCTTTTAGCTATGTGCTATTACCATTCTACTCTGGACTTCTGATGCTTGGCATGTAGGAGTTGGAATAATAAGAACTGATTGGAATAATCAGGATGAAATAGCTCAATATTATACCATAGGAAAAGATTCTGTAGGCAGAGATGCTTTAGTCTCCCATTTCCCTAATTTCCGTTATTCTACAGTGATCACTTTCTATAAGACATTTCTGATAGTTTTTCCTCTTAACTACTTCTAAAATATTTTATTTAGAAAAAAAAATCTGAAGTACCCTATGTTTACTGGTATACTAATGCATGTCCTTTGAGACGGCAGCTGGGTTGTATGAATAATTAGTTTTGTTTCTCAGGATAAATAAAGGATGAGTCAACCAAAAACTACACAAGGCTTCCATTTTAACTTTATTCAAAATATTTCTATTTTTTTATGTTAATAAGAATAGCTATCATTTTTATAGTGAACACATGAAGAAAGTATGTTTGGGAGAAGATAAAACCAAGTTTGTATTAGTGAAACATTAGAAGCCTTTGAAATAAATACTTCTATGAGCATTTTTTTGAAGTGACTATAAAATAATAACCTGTTCCATACTACAAACAGAATAAATCTTCTGCTTATTATGTGGTAGACAGCTGCTCTGCTGTCATGTAAAATATTGGAGGAAGTTAGATTAGATAATCTAACGATTGGTGGAAATAGAGGGGAATCACTTTGATATTGTCTAAATAGTCTGCATTCAGGTAATTTGAATTGTTTGTACATTTAATTATTTCTAAAATTTATTATATGCCTAATTCATTAATCCTTGGATTTGGGGGTCTAGTCCTCTTCCTCTGTACTTTTAAGTTTTAGATTACTCATGCACCCATTTCACAGGAAAAAAACAAAAAAGGTTAAAATGATCCAAGGCTGAGAGAGTTGGGACTGTTTAGCCTGGAGAACACAAACTTCAGGAGGGAAATTTATTAATGCCTATTAATACCTTAAAGGAGACGGTAAAGACACAGATGTGCTGTTACCAGCATAACTCAGGAAGAGGATCAGAGGCAAGGGGTGCGAACTGGAACACAAGAAGTTCCCTTAGAACATCAGGAATAGCACGGGGATAGGTTGAAGTACTGGAAAAGGAGATTATGGAGTCTCCCTCTTAGATTTTCAGAAGCCATCTGGAGATTGTCTATTTTATGTGTTAAGATGTTAGCACAGACTTGGTATTGTTTGGTGATGCAGCTGATCTACCATCAGTGAAAACAGCAGTTTTGCTGTTGATTTCAGTGACAGAAGTAGGTGCTTATTTAGGAGTTTTATTTTTTATTTCTGTTGTGTACACAGGATTAAAGAAGAATTAAAACTGGGAACTTCAATTTGAAAGTTGTATTTCTGAATTAGTTGATGGCTTGCCCTATGACCTGGGGCAAGATGTTTTAATTATTTGTGCCTTCATTTTCCAATTTGTAGAACCCCGACAATACAATGTACCCACCTTGCAGGGATGTTGTTCCAATTAGTGCTTGTGAAGTGCTCTGAGCTCCAGAGATAAAAGACAGCACAGCAATAGGAATTATTTTTATTTTTATATCATTATAATATGTGCTAGCTTAGCTCTGTGACATTAATCTTTATTTATCAAGAGACTTATAACTCACTCCTGGCTACCTTTCTTGTGCATTATAATTTCCTCTGTATATTGAAGATATATGTCACATTGGTATATAACTGCACTGAATTTTTTATCTCTATGCATTGTGTTTCATGAGATAATAGATATTTTTTAAAGCTGAGGGAAATAATTCTTGCTTATTGACCGTAGTGATTTTACTCGAGTGATGTTATATTTTTAGCTGTTTTTAAAATGAGTTGTAATTAATAATGAATTGTTTTTAAGTGGGATTAAAATAAAGCATTGTGTCGTGTGACATTATAGAACTTTGTTTAAGTGTAGCGGTATAAAAATCATAATGTGTACTTGCTTTGGTAACTGCATTATTGCATATCAAACCTTGGGACAAGTACAATGTGTCACCTTGAAGAATGAAACTTATTTACTGCACACAATGTCTAATATATTACTTTTATTGTATCTGAATTAAGGCAGGGTTTGTTGCATGACATTTGCTTGCAGGGCTGAATCCCTCAAATATTGATCAAACATATTGCATAGTGCCAAAACAGATTTGAACAGAAAAAGCTATGCAAAGTAGTATTAGCAATAGGTGATGTGGTATCAAATAAATGATGTTCTTGCCTTATGTATCAGGGATAATTTTTAGTGTCTAGTAACTTGGTGAATGATGGTGAAGCTCTTGGAGGGCAAAACATGTGAAGAGGTTGAGATCACTTGGTCTGTCCAGCCTGGGGAACAGGAGACTGAGGCAAGACCTCATTGTGGCCTGAAGCTTCCTCACAAGGGAAATTGGAGGGGCAGACACTGCTCTGTTCTCTCTGGTCATGATAAACTGTGCCAGGGGAGGTTTAGCTTGGATGTTAGGAAAAGGTTTTCCACCCAGAGGGTGGCTGGGCACTGGAACAGGCTCCTCAGGGACACGTCCACAGCACCAAGCCTGGAAGCACCAAGCTTCATGATCCAAAGAAGCATTTGGATAATGGTCACAGGCACACAGTATGACCCTGTGTGAGGTCAAGAGTTGGACCTGATGATCCTAGTGGATCCTTTTTGACTGGTTATTCTATGAACCTCTCCATCATGTTTAAATAATTTTCTATAAATATTATCAACTGATATTACTTAAATAGTACTAATTGTACTATGGGTTGGTTAAAAGTCTCATGTAAATGGGGTTATTTTTTACATTGTTATTTAGATAGCATAAATAACAAGTGAATATGTAAGGAATATATTTGTAAAATCTAACACAACACATTTTTTAATTGCTTTACTGTATGTAGTTATTACATGGTGTATAATGGCCAGCCAAAGTTATTACAAGATCATAAAGACAAGTGGATTATGGTCAAGTGATTGCTGCAGAAACTGACAGGGACTTCAGTTCAGGTGTTGTTGCCTTAAACTGTATTTTTGACTTCTCTCTATCCTCTCATCTGTTGGGCCATAGGACAGATTTTTCAGTTAATCTCAGCAACAGTTTAATGTAGTTTGTGTGGGCTTGAGTTAAAATTCATTATATCCTTCCATGCAGCAGTTTGCACTGACAGGGGAGTAACATTACCTCCAGGCTACTTCTCTTGTGAGGCAAAAGCTGTAGCATGGAGTTTGTTAGAGTGGAAAACAGAAAGATACACAGTCATGGGGGGCTTTTGCAATTGTTTGACCGAAGCCAGATTTCAACTTCTTTTGATTTAAATTTAAAAGTACATTCATACTTAAGTACAGTGACATGTTTAGGTAATTGTATCTCTAAGTTAAGGCATATATAAAACTATTTGCACTGTGAAGATTGAATCTTGAGGTGAATATATGCAGACTGAAGTGACTTTTTCTGATCTAGATTAATTATCATGCTATTTCATTTCTAAGGGTATGTTTTTTCATCAAATCCATCTGTAATATTACAGATGTGTTATACTAGTAATAGTGAGTAATAGGAAATTAATTAAGCATCGTTTCTGCCACAAGCAAATACTATACCATATGTTTTTCATTAGTACTTCTATTTCTTCTTTTGCATTTATTAGTTTTACATATTGAAATAGGAGAAGTACTAAATAAAAGGAGTCTCTAATGGCATTAATGTTGCCAATTTTATTTTGAATGGATGTTTTGCAACCATTTTAATCTCAAGCAAAGAAGCTGTTGCCCCACTCAGCCTAACTTAATTGATGTCACAGCTGAACAGAAGTGATTCTTCCCCATCAACTCTAATGTTTTCATGAACTTAGGTACATAATGAGATAAAGAGTACATTCATGTCATGCAGAGTATTTAATCTGGAAGCTGAAGTGTCTATGCACAAAATAAGACTTTTAACAACTGACAATTTTGATCTTGAACATGCCTTTTTCCTGTTTACAAAACATTGAAACATTTTAATTTTCTGTACTTATATTTTGCAAGCCAGACTTTAGAAGTTCTTAGTCTCCCTGTAAAAGAAACCAAAAAAAACCAAACAAACCAAAACAGATTGTGAATGTTCTGAAGTAAAAGAAAGCTTGATTAATGTCTTTCAGAATATTTAGATTTGACAGAAATATTATTCTCTCCAGAAGTTTTGCAGTGGATTGAAATGGAGTTGGGGTTCAGTCTCTTAAATCTAAATGCTTCTTTGCACTTTTTCCAAACTGGGAAACTGAAGTCAAGTAAAATATTTTTTAAGTCAGACCTTGAATTTGTGGTTGGTAGTTTCCTTCAAGCATGGAAAACTCTCTTCAGTAATCACATTTCTCCACTGGCTTTTCTGGTACTGTTTTAAAATCCCTCTGTAATCATCAATTTGTGTCTTCTTATCAAAGTAATTAACCTTCATAAAAATGTGTTAGTTGTTACTTTCCTTCTTTCCCTCTTTCCTTTTTTTCCCTTCCTATTGTCAATCATACGTCAAACTGGTGGCTGTCATGTCAAACACAATGTATGAATAGTTTGGCACAGTTTATGTCCTGCAGCCTTTTATCAGTGTTTGTTTCCAAGTGAGTATTTTTAATTGGGCCACCAATAAGAATATTGTTCAATGCTGAGTTGCAGATACCATGTATGTGGCCTATATTAAAAAAAAAAAAAAGAAGAAAGAAAAAAGAAGTATTTTTTTTAGCAAGGCATTTGATTGATTTTAAAGCAATTTATATGAAAGACAACTTGTCAAGATTAACAGGTTTCTGAAAGTATTTTGCAGTGAGTTGCATTTGCTGAAACAGTACTAATGAAAGAGTCATGAAGTCCCTTTCATTCAATAATAAGGTAATTATGGATTTTAGTTACACATTGTCCATTATGTTTTTTACATCTTCCCAGGGATGTTTTTTGTTGAGATGTTATTAAGCAAGAGATGCAGTGCAGTTTTCATAAGAGATAATAACCTTTGTGCAGAGTTGGACTGCCAGCCTCCCAAAGTTGTAAGAGATTGAATGCCTGCTTAAGTGGGATTGTATTTGAGCTCTATTAAAAAGGCTGGAGAAGTCACTCCATCCCAACTGAAAAAGGGATTTGAGAAGTATGAAGGACAGAAAGAAAGAAGAACATAAAGGGAAGAGAAACTATATGCAAACTTGTTGCATGGAAAGAACGGGGGAAGGTCCAAATGAAAAATGAAGCTTGTAAGATCTTTATGTCAGGTAACGTTAGTGAATTACCATCTAAAGCTATAAATGGATGAGTCAGAAGAAGGATGATGAAACAGATTTCAAAATAACGAGTAAAATTTTTAATATAGCTAACTGCTGGTTTATCCTGCTGTTGGCACACTAATTTATACAGAGAGCTAGTGATTATTAAAATGGTAATCAAAATTATGAATCATATATGTTTAATGAGGCATTTGATGTGAAATGCAGGTTTGCCTTGAAATGAAACTCCACATTGCAGAGAGAAGGGAGCAGCCCACCATCACAACATTTTTGAGAATATTAGTTAATGAAAAAAATAGCCATACTAACCATATGTGGTGTGTTCTTGCTTATTGCAATTGAATTCATTGTTACCTTGGAAGAAAGACAGGCTCTCATCTTCTTGAAGTGTTTATGTGGCCTGCAAAAATTACTGCAATTCTCAAATTAGAAGCATCAAATTAAAATTAATCCTAGTTTAATTAAATGACTGTGTTATTGGGAAAGCATCTTGTGGCTTTTGCTCACAAAAACATGTTCATATCGTTATTAAAAAAATTCATTTGCTCACATTCATGAATAATTTTCTAGTCTATTTTAGCAGAATATTTGATCCTGAAAAGAACCAATCTGCCAAAAAGTCCAAATTTTTTACTATTTTATTATTTCATTAATTTTCATTGTCTAAATTTATGTCAAGATTAAGATTTTTTTGATGGTGAAATGTCCTTTCTAGTAAGTACGGTATGTACCTCTAAATCACTCAAGATAAAAAGCCTAAATCAATCCCTATGGAGTACAGAATTTTTCTTATGGAGCATTTTTGTTCAATATTACATGAGAGGGACAAGTTAGAGGCTTGAGATCTTCCTTTGACTGATGCAATATTTTGTTTTTCCCATTAAAGAGGAGCTGTCCATTAGAGTACAGTCTGGACTACTCATTAGATATAGATATAGTAACATAATTATTATTCCTAGAACAAAATTAGAAGAAATAGTTTGATCCTGCCAGAAAGGAAGGGGATTTATAGTTCCCAAATTATGAATAACAAATTATTTATATAGGCTGAAGAAAAGAAATATTGATTTAATTAAAAATTTCTGTAGGGAATTTTCAGATCATCCTAAAATATGCTGATCTGTGAAGGTACTAAGTACTTCATAATACATGTTTTACTTGGGATTTCTGTGACATTACATCATATAACCAGGGATGCTGCTGATTTTTCTCTTGTTATATTTAATAAAACCTGAAGGCTTCAGCTCAAAAAACCATGCATTCCTTAAATAGCAGATTCATTTAGAAGTGAGTAGTTGTGGTCAATGGCCATTAACAGCAGACAATGGCAATTCATTAGTGCTTGTTTGTTTTTTTTCTTGGTATGGGTTGTTGTTGTTGTTTGGGATTTTTTGCTTGTTTGTGTTGTGGTTTAGCTCCAGCTGGCAACTAAGCCCTACACAAGAGGATGTGGGAGAGATTCAGAAGAGAAAAAGAGAATAAACTAGTGAGTTTAGTTAAAGACAGTTCAACAGGTAAAACAAAAGCTGTCCTCACAAAAAACGCAAAACAAAGAATTAATTCACTGTTTCCTATGGGCAGGCAGGTGTTCAGCCATATCCAGGAAAGCAGGGCTCCCACATGCAGTGGTTACTGAGGAAAACAAACACCATCTTTCCAAATGCCCCCCACCTGCCTCTTTCACCAGATTTATAAGACAAACAAGACACTAAACAGTCTGGAATATCCCAGTGGTCAGTTGGAGTCAGCTGTCCCTGCTGTGTCCCCTCCCAGCTTCATATGCAGCCCCAGCCTCCTTGCTGGGGAGAAGCAGAAAGGGCCTTGAAACTGTGCAAGTGTCACTCAGCAATAACAAAAACATCTCTGTACTACCCACCCTCTGTTAAGCACAAATCCAAAACACAGCCCCATACCAGCCACAAGAGGAAAATTAACTCTGCCATGTCACAGTTTTCCTTTTCTGTGTATTGGCTTTAAATGGTGACCAAAAGCTACACAGATGAATTGGCTGTATTTTTGCCATTTTTAGAACTGGTCAAACTCCTGTGAAGATTCCTATGCATTGTTAATTTAGGTTATAATTTGAATTTGGGGAAAGAAAAAAATAAAAAAAAGGAGATTGTTTATACTTAGCTAGAATCTCTGTAAAATAGATTAGACCTATTCATATGTTTTGATTGAAGTTTTAAATGAGTGTTCAAATTCAGGAATCATTTTCTAGTTCTTATTTCTGTTCTATGTATTGTGTTCTGTGTAACATTTCAACACTTGAAGTTACCAGATCATGCTTTCTTAATGTTCACTTGTCCCTGCCAGCCCACATCCCACTATGCTGCTCACACAACTGTTTCTCAACATAGCAGAAGAGAGCATGGATGATTTCAGGACAGGAAGCTTACTACAACAGACTTTTCTCTCCAGTGCTGATATTTGCTATGCAAAGTTCAGAGAATCAGAAAATTACTGTTAAAAGTGGTTGAGATATTTCTCTTTAGATAGGAAGGGAGCAATTTTATTAAATGCCATATTTTCTGTTATCACTTTTCTGAATGTGACAGCACTATAGAACGCTGCCAACCTCTGTATGGTACCATAAATGTATCTAACAACTGGCCTTCATCTTCTCTTATAACAAGACATGAATTAAGTATGTTTACCGTTGGCAGCAATCCATTTCAGTGCTGGAATATAGCAGTAGAATTATGTGCTTTTCCCCAGCCCTTTCTCTCCTGCCCTTTAAAGAGCATGAAGACATTCTCACAATTTTAAAGGTATTATGTGAAAGAAAATTGTAAGCCTTTGCCTTCTGACAGTAGAAGAGAATTACTGACCATTTAAATATGTGCTTTGTCCAAATAAGTGATTAATATTTGAGTTTTCATAATGTCTTTTGTTAGTTGCAGTGAAAAGGAAGAAGAGCATGAAAAATATAGAGGTTCACACTTTAAAAATATTGTTAAATTATATGTCTTAGAGTAAAAGCGATTATCCATCCTTTCCAAATGTGCTTCTAGTAATTAAAGGCAAAAAGAAAATAAAAAATGTAGTAGTGGAAAAATGTTTTAGATTTTTATATTATTTTTCTTGTAAGTTTAGTGTTGCACGATTGAGCTTGTATTGGCTCAGATAATGAAAATCAGTTTTGCTAGGTATTTAAATTAAATAATCTGCAAAAATAATGCTACAATTTTTATCAAATATAGTGCAGTTACTTTAAATATTTGAGATTGAATTATGATGGAATTATGAGTGATTAAAACGTTTGCGACATGAGGCATGACATGGAGAGATTGGTATAATTTGTGACAAAAGATCAGGTAAAGGTCCATTGAAGACAGTGGAAGGCTCTTGCTCTACACAGAAGGCGAGCAGGATATGACCTTTTAAAAGTAAAAAGCAGTAATTTGTTGACTGAGAAATGAAGAAAGTAACTAGAACTAGCAATAAGCTTAGGCTAACCACTAACATGCTTCATTACCCTCGATGAGGCACTTGGGGGTGAGTCAGGGTCAGCTGCTGCTGCTCTTTGCATTGGGATGGTCTGCGATGTTTCTGTACTGCCATGTTCTAGATCTGTTTTCCCCCTTAGGTGTTTATACATTTTATCACCTCATTGTTTTTCCTCTTGAATCCTGAGCTGCCTCATGCTTCTTTATTTCTCTGTTTTACCTCTGCAGCTTTACCTTTCACGTCTCACTTGATTGTAGTAGTAGGCTATGGTAGTTAGTCACAGCTTCTTCCTGTAAACTAATGGGTTTCTTGAAATTCCTAGACAATGTCCTGCACTAGTTAAAACTCGTATGGGGTCACAGGAAAATGAACCCCTCCAAAAAGAAATAGAGATCTATTTTTTAACTTCAGGGACTGATCTGCAGCTCAAGCCTGAAGTGGTCTTGATTGCATTAAGTCAATACCAGTGTTATTTTGAACTAACGAGGCCTTAAATTTCCTCTTAAGTCTGTAGATGTTCATTCCTGAGACTTTTCAAGCAATTACTCCGCTTAACTGCATTTTAAATTAATAATAGTTGTTTCATTTTGATATGTACTTAATCAGTAATGCTGCTTGTTAAAAAATGATGTGCTTTTTTTTTTTTTAGATGTACATTTTGTAACTCATTTAACCAAGAAAAAAAGTGACCTCTTTTCCCAAGAGCTAACCTAATTTTTAGAGGCAGGATTCCACAAACATTTTAGATTCCTGAAGAGGCAGAGGAAAGTAACATGGACATAAACTTAGGTTATAGTAGAAATTAGTTAATACATTTATAAATGGAGGTTTGCAGTTGGGCTGACCAGGATGAAACCTCTCTTTTGCAAGTTTCCCTTCTGATTTCCAGGGCAATATAACAGGTGCAGTGATAAGGTTGCCAAACGGATTGATCTTTTCCTTGTCTTTCCTTATCAACTCTACATCTCTCATCTCTTGAGGGTTTCTTCAAAATTTCTTGATTATAACCTTCCCTCTCAACTTTGAACCAGTACCAGGAACTGAAAGAAGTGTGAAGAAGAGAGAGGATTTGGAGATTAACCACTGAGTTTGTAGAAGGATGCAAAACTCTTCAGTCTCTCATCCAGCCATGACCTGCTTGTCACAGTGTAATGCTCTTCCTTCTAATGTATTGACTCTAATGTGTCTGCATGGGGAAAAAAGATGCTTTAAGCTCTACTTTTGGCATCCATCTAGAAATATTTTTGTATTAAGCTTGTAACAAGCAGCTGCCAGGAATCCATGAGTCCCTAAACATCCTCCTCATAAACATTGCATTAATGATGTGCTTGGTCAACAATTTCACAGAGGACTGATCCAAGGATATTCAGAGAGAAAACCACAACATGAGTGACATTGCTCTACTTCCTGCCAAAAAAAAAAAAAATCAGTTTTCATAACTGATTCAACTGAAAAGTTGTGAATGTAGAGTATATGCTGTAGGTATCTCCAGTATTGCCTGTCTTTCCTCTTAATACATTGAGAACTTTGTTTGCAAGTCCAGAGATTTTCCACTCTGTCGCAAACCCAGACTAGACTAACAACTCAGATGCATATTTCTGAGAAGTTTATAAAGTCAAATCAATGTTTAAAACCAAGTAAAAGTTATACTGTGATCCACTGTATCTGAATTTTTATTCATGTAAAAATGGTTAATTGAATGCAGGAAGAAGAAGGACACAGACAGGAAATGAAACGACTATAAAGAAAATGCTGTGGACTGAATTGCCTGGCCTGAATGAGGTCAAATATCATGTGTGTTTTGGAACAAAATTAATTGTGTATTAGTAACTTTTGTAAAAAACTGAACCCCATTGGATGATGAAACTTTAAAGAGAATTTAAATCTATTTACTAGTGGCATATGTGATTCAGTAGGTGGTGCTCTTCCCTCTACAGATCATTTATGAATCAAATATTGAGGCCGTGATAGAGCAATGCTCTGTCTTGACCCCAGACATCTGTGATTATTTAGTTATTCAATAGACCATGTCACAGCAATAATGACAGTAATGATTAACCACATGTTTCAGATGAAGTTTGCTTTTTTCTCTGAGTGCATATCTTTCTTTTCCTCTTGCTCTATCCCCTAAAGTGTAAGCATGGACTGGGGCTTGAATATTCTCTCAGTCTTGTGCCCCAAAGCAGTTCTGAGCATCTCTGACTCAAGTAACTATGTTGACATGCTTCTGTCTCATTTGCCTAGCAGGTTTCTTAATCATAATTAGTCATATTTCTTATATTTTCTATTTTCTTCATTGGAGGATCAGCCCTTGTGTTGCTAACAAATATCCCTGTCCTTGCCCCATTGCCCCTCCCCCAACCACCCCCCCACCCCCAAAAAAAATAGTAGAAAGGCAGAATCTGTCCCAACTCTCCCAGGTATGGAAAACAAACTAGCAAACATTCTCATGGGTATTTTCAAGTGGTCACTTTTCACCTATACCTTCCTTACAATTTTTTACCAATAGCAGCCCCCCCCATCACACTCTCCAGAACCCAAGAAGGCAGGATACTGATGGAGTCTTGGGTCTTTCTATGCCATTAATGCCTTAAAAGGAATCCCAGATTTAATTCCAGACACTGGTCTATTCTAATAAATATTCATTCCATCAATACTTTCTCGGGCACTTTAACTTCTTTTTGGTCTAACACCTAGGACACTTATGTTTCATGTAGTTGGGGTGGAGACCTCAGAAAATGCTTGTGGAAACCTGCTCATAGGAAATCTGTGCATTCCTATTGACACTCCTTTGAGTGCTATCACACAGCAGCTAGTCAGCTGTGCTTGGCATCTGGACTCTAAATGGATCTTGCACTTCCAGCTTACAATTCAAAGGTGCCAAACAGGTACCATTGAGTTGTCAGATCATCTTTGAAGTTATAAGCTATGTATCAACACATAATATTGACTCAAGTTTTTCTGAGTCAAGGTGTAACTTTAAATACAAACACGTGGTAGTATTTGGTGAGTTAATAATGTTCTGTTCTCATGTCTTTTTCACTTCTGCTTCAGATGCTCAGCCACCAGGAGTGACCAAGATCTCACAGGCTTCTCTGTCAATGTAATGCAGACTTGTACACATGAAACAATATTTCTGTAGGCATGTGAACATAAGCTTATATGGACATAAATGTTTGAGGAAGACAGATTTTTTTTTTTCTGTGAGGCATATGAGTCTAGCTTATAAAAATAATGCACGCTGAATTTAGGCTGTTAAAGTGCTTGGACATTAAATGAATCCTGTTTATGTACAGTTGTCATCATAAAAATATCAACTCTTGACAGAAAATCATTATAGATTCAATATTTGTTTTGTAGGAACATTCTTCTGGTTGTTTGCATTCATATATCTGTTGACAGTTTTTGATTTCTAATAATTATTGCACGTTTATTATTTTTCTCATAAGCTTCTTTTTGTTGTTGTTTTAAATACAGTGAAGGCATTATCGTGTTTCCATTAATGTTTTCTTTATTTGAGGCTGAATGTCTAAAAGCATGGTAAAAGGTAAGTAGATCTTTAAGACTGTTCTAAGCCTTTCTTTTGTATGATATGTGATACTAATAATGCCCTAAAGGAAAATAATCTAAGAACTTCATTATAATAATGTGTTTCAGAAAGAAAGCATGACAGCTGTATATTATTTCTAATTGAAATTACCAAGCTTCTTAGCACCATGCAAGTGAGTCTTGGAAACAGAAACTATTCAGTTTAGATTAGTTGAATTATAATTAAATCATTTCACTTTTACATAAGAGCAATTCCCATCTTAATAAGACCTTTTCACAGAACAGTAGTGCCGTATATCTTTTTATCTATATAGGTGTGTACTTTTGGAATACTTATATTAATCAAAGTTTAATCTTAAAATAGATAAATTCAGCAGCATTCTCTTCATGGAAATTTTAGTAGTAATGCAATTCCTGTACTTAAAATAAAGGAGACATTTTTATTAAATTTATTTTTGTCCACAATTTTAAGAGAGTAATACTAGATAATTTGCTTAACTGAATGGTGCTTTGACTTTTGCACAGCTGTAAAAGAGAGGAAGTTTCAAACTATGTGGTTAAAAGTGCAGAAACTAGGTGATTGAAGTTGGGCTTAAACTTGCTTTCACTGTATTATTTTCTTATGCTTCTCTTGATCTCACTGAAATCCTCAGTAAAGTTTTGATTCCCAGTGTCCTATTGACTTAAGAGTGATCAAGAAATTGCCCACATGTTAAATAATCAATCTAGTTGATTAATGTTTTGAACTAACAGGTAAAATACATATTGTGGTATTTAAGTCTTCTTCCACATAATTACAAAAATTATATAATCAGTTTCTTCTTATTGAAATATGCTTTCATAAAACCTTAAAATACGTTTTCTTCCATGTTTAGAGTATTGTCCATTTAATAACAATTACTTGACTGAATTTCTTTTGTGGTCTTATTTAAGAAACAAAGGATTTATTTTTATTTGCAAGATGACTGCTAATTAGGAGTCTAGAGTCTGAGGTGCATCACTTCAGCACACTTTGTCTTTCCGTTTTCCATAGATTCAAGTTGCCCTTAATTTCTTTGAAAGTCAGTTTGAAATGTAGGTGCTTATCAACCCTTCAAAAGAGGCCATGTATGACTCAAAGCTGTAAGGCATTATCGTGTAAAGTTAAGAAATCTTTTACTTTTAACAATAGACTCTTCCAAGTGGGTGGTGATGAGAACGAGCTAGTAGTACAGCTACTGACACTCTTTCTGTGAGCAGAAAATTTAAGTCTTCAAGGCTGTCAATCCAGAATGAAATTCAGATATTTTTAAAATTATTATTTTAGCTCTGTGAGTCATTCTGTGATACATAAGGATATGTGCAATAAATAGATAATAGGTTAGATCTAACCAAAGTGTTTCATTGTGACACTGGAGATGCATTTGTTATGGCTTTTTTTCTTTGTGTCATTTGGTAGCAATATTTCTAGATACATAAAATCAATTATTCAAGTTTAGGTAATTAGACTTTAAATTCCGCTCGCTATCTTCATAATAATAAAAAAAAAATCCCATGAAGAGAATATAGCAAGAGTGTGTGGTTGTCATTTCAGACACAGATTCATGTCTCAGTCTGAGTCAGTTCAGCACATCCTATCTGATCTCTCAAAACAAGCCCTGCAACAGAACTGATAACACATAGTGCTGTATGGAAACAGAAGAACTTATGAAGATCTAAAATGCTCCATAATTTTAGCAGCAGTTTGTTTGCTGCACAAACAAGAATTTTGATTTTCATTGATTTAGCCTTAATGAACACAGATGTATTTAGTCATGCAGTTATTCAGCATTTAGATATCTAGCCATAATATTTGACTCAGGGATATTGCCAGCATTGATGCTGAGAATTTAAAATGCTAAACACTGATGAGTGTACTCAGTAGTATGTGGAAAAGTTTGATATCAGTTGTTTGTTGTTTGTTTGTTTTTTTTACCCCAAGAGAATATGTTAAAGAGCAATAAGGGAGAATTAACTATATTAAATGCTTCTCTCTTACTGTTCAGCACAATGTGTACGTTTCATGTTATCAGAAAACTGTACCTCACAAACCTTCTTCATGTGTAAATCTTGTAGAAATCCTCTGCATATTTTTTAAGTTTCAAAGTTGTTTGTCCATTGTATATCAGCATACAGTAATATATGATACCTACAGATGAGGTAAAATCTGAGCATTTAAAATCCAACATACTTAGATTTTAGATTTGGATTCCTCTACAAATTTAGGAGATTATTTTAAAATAAGAATTATAATATCCATTTATCATATTAATCATTATAGAATTCATCTTGCTTTATTATGTTGATCATAATTTAAACTTCCCCTTGATAATGTATTTCTAACATTTTTTTTGGAATTTTTCTTAATATAGCTCTGACAATTTGATATTAATTAAATGTTAAAAACATAGATATAGAGTTGCTATGCCCAGTCCCACTGTATGTGTCAGGCATTAATATCAAAAAACTAATTAATTCCAAACTGTTCCTGTCGTATCTCTGAGCTGACTTGGTAGGCAGAGTAAGTTTTGAATGCAAAATTGGTTCGACTTTCACTTCCCTCCGTAGAGAATTCTTGTTAAGGGCAGGTACATGGTCATTTCAGAGGTTCTGAGAGCAAGGGGAGAGGATTCTGATTTAAGGTTAACAAAGTAAACGTCCATCAAAACAATGAGCATATTTCTGCTAGTGAAGTCTATGAGTTACCTATCAAGGACAGGTATCTGATATTAATATCATGTCATGAATGTGTTCTCCAGAAGCCAAGTAGAAGTATCCAATGGGAATGAATATTTCAACCAGTACTAGGGAAATGGAACAAATGAATGGTTTAGTTGTTACACAGCTGTTTTATAACATACTCTTTCTTTATGATGGTCTTTATAGTCTAATTTTCTGCATCTGCATTTCAGAAAAATGGGTGACAAACTCCCATGGTAAAAAAATCTGACATGCTTTCTTTTTCCCAGTTTTGCTGTCTTTAGGAGGAAAAACAACCATGCAATTATATTTTGTCAATGGAATTTCAAGAATTGTATCTATAAGTTGTGTTAGTTTTCCCCAAACAGAGTTTTAAATTACAAACAACAGATCTGATCCTGGTTATTTTAACGTTTGATTTCTGTACTGGTAAAAAGAGATTTTTGTTCTTGCTGTTGGCTTTTTGTTGTCAAATAGCTGGAGATGGTGGTCTTATAATGCAACTGTTTCCAGGGACTGGTGTTCCAGTATTTGTTGGGGCAGTGACAAAACTTTAATTCAGCTATCCTTGACACAGCAGGACTTTTTGACTCCTCAGTCTACTTCATTCCTTGGAGGTCTACAGACTCTGCCATCCTATCATTATAGTTCACATTCTTATTTTCCTGTAGTCTTCCATGACATGAAGAGTCTTGAGACACTTCATCACCTCTCTTCTTTTGCCCACTGCAATCATTATAAAGATTAAGAAAGGGAATATACTGTATTTTCAGGTCATCTGCTTCAGACAGCTCTTTCCAATGTGGGATTTAACCAAAACACAGGCCCTATACAGATGAAGAAATCAAGGCATAAGAAAAAGAGGAGTTTGACAGTGTTCCTATACTTTGATGTTAGATCTTACTAATTATTAAAAGTGAGTTATTTCTCATTTAGTTGAATTTATGTGTTTTCATTTAACCTGGGGTATTTTTTCAGAAAACAAAGTTTTTGCATTCTCTTACCAATTATATAAATTAAACGTTCTCTTTCTTTTAGATGTTGCATTCAGACAGGAGCAGGTATTTACTTTTACAAAGTCAATAAGATGAAGTTCTGACTGGAATATAAAATACTTGAAGGAAATATGACCCTTGTTTCTATCTGTATGCTGTCTCTGAGAAATTACTAATATGGCTTTCACAATTTTATCTGGGCAGAGCTATTTACCTGGATAAATCAATAAATCATTTAATGCTGACACCATGGCTTGTCTATATCTAGTGCTCGCCAAGTTTTGACTGCAGGTCTGAATAGGTTTCCAAACCCCACTCTGTTTTTCCCCTCAACCCATTTGCTGTTCTGGAGAATGGTAATATTGGTGTCCTTTTTACTTTGTGCTGGAATTGCTCATATAATTAAGCTGCACCATTATTTTGAAATATTTATAAGAAAAAAAGAGGAGAAGACAAAGCCTCAGCAAACAAGTTCTAGTTGGAATTTGTTTTTATGTTCAACTTTCACTATTTTTCATGTAATCAGTAAAGGAAAATGTCTGGAATATTGCAACACCTACTCAATGTGTATGCATATCATTGTATCCACCCATAACAAATCCGTCAGTAAAACCAGGGTGATGAGGAATGATTAATAGTAGGAGCTACTGAACTAAACAAGTAGGAATAATTGTAGAACTCAATTTTTGCATGGATTTCTGGCCAGTTTTGAGACCTTTTATGTTTTCTATATGCCTAAATTACCACCCTTGTTTTTCTTCCGAAAAGTAAATGTCATAAAGATTTTTGATTTCCAAAGCAAATAATGTATTTTAAGAGTAATCATGTGGGCATCATAATAGAATATACTAAGTGGCTTATGTCACTGACTGAAGAAAAGGGTATTTTTCGAAATTACTTACGGAGAATAAGTATGGGAATATGGTCGAGATAATTCCTGTGTGAGAATACAGTTGACCAGAGACTAAAAACAACTAAAGCAGATTTTGTTGTTGCAATACACCTTGCTGACACTGGGTCTCTCTTCTTCAAGACCACCAGATCACGTATTTCCTTTCTTAAAATCAATTCAGCCTATCTAAAGAGAAAAAATTCCGTGAATTTAGTTGACTGTAGATTAGAAAGGACAGTTGTCCCCACTTCTCAGAGTGTAAGTCTATTACAGAAAATGAACCATCTTAGTGTTCAGGAGTCTTCTGTTTTTATTAAGAAATGCATTAGGGTATGCACATTTGATTTTATGACACTGCCCTTTACATTAAAAGATCCCTATGTCTTTCTAATTTTAACAAGCCAATACATTTATGGACTGTAATCATATCTTCTCCTAACCTTCATTTTTCTAGAGTGAATGAGCTAAGCATTTTCCAATTCTTCTTATGAGATTGGATTCTGTTCTTTTGATGATGATGATCCTGTTATCTTCTACAGCTTGAATTAATATTCCTTGCACATGCATTATGATCTACTGAAGTCCAGATTAGGTTTTGTATGGTTGCATTAAAAGTGGAACAATACCAGCTGATTCATTATGGTTTTCTTGCTTGTCCAGTAACTTCTAGTAGCAGTAAACTTTTCACTTTAGTCTTTACATATTCAGTTAATAAGATTGCACTATTTAATGTAAATACTTTTTATTCAGTAAGTGAAGGACCTTGGATGTACCTGTAAATGTCATACAATTCCTTTTCTCCATTTTCAGATGCTTGAATAAAGAGAGATAAAATAATCAGACTTTATAAGCATGAAAAATATCAGGTATTTTCTCATTAAAAATACTTGTCAGGGTTGGGATGGATAATGTATCTTCAGTCAAACTACATTGCTTTGTATTACATTTTACATATATCTGCATCTTGGATTACATTTATCTTATGATTTCTCTCTGAAAATTCCCAGATTTGCAGTTCTTGGGAACATTGCTCCCATTGCTTTTGAGTAACTTTAATATTTATTTATATATCTATCATCAAATATAATCATATATATGTGTGTATTTATATGTGTGCGTATATATATACACATATGTGTATGTGTGTATATATTTACATATGTACATATATATGTTTGTGTGTAAAGATGTCTGCTAATAAATTGTGTAAAGATTTTTGATCTTCCTTCTTTTCCTCTTTATTTTCCTGGGATTTTG
The DNA here is from genome assembly GCA_025920805.1 of Petroica traversi. Lineage (NCBI taxonomy): Eukaryota > Metazoa > Chordata > Aves > Passeriformes > Petroicidae > Petroica > Petroica traversi. Next base: position 38,756,037 of record JAHLSL010000007.1, read on the forward strand.
GCTTTTGCTATGTTGAAATCAGAAATCCTAGCAATTATCACACAAGAAAGTTATTATTTTCCAGCTGAATCTACTTAAATTCCTAAAAATTCTGAATGAAATGGATAAAATAATCTTTTTCCTTGGCATCAAATGATAATGTTCCCTGTATGGGTATCCAGACTGCACAGCCCAGCCACTTCAATGCCAATATCCCTGACACCCACGTGCCTGATTAATGGGCTCTATGCAAAGAAGCAATGTATAGTTAAATTTTTCATCCCTCTATGGGACTGTCTTGGTTTCCACTGCTGTAAACACATCTCCACACTTGTTTTTTCTATACTGCATTATTGATTGCTTGTTATGGATTTAAAAAATAATAAAATCGGCTACTTTTATTTTCTTTCAGGGTTGCTATGTTTTAATAGAGTTCATAAAATTTCTAATGTCTTACCAAGGTTAACTTTAAGGTTAATTCAAGTTTACTTATACAGGAAAAAAGTAATCTTTCTTTTTCTGACTAGTCCATGGATGGATGTGTTATACTTTCTTTATTTGCATTTTTGCATCCATCTCAGACAGTGATTTATTCTTCTTTTGTTTTCCTTCTTATGCAATGTATGCATTTAGAAAAGTCATATGCAACTGGTGTATCATCAGTTATATAATACTCATGGGACCTTACAATATTTGCAAGTAAAATTTGGGACCATAAGTCCACTGTGGATTTGCTGACTTCTCCTGAATTTAATTAAGAGGTGAAGAGGGGTGAATAATATTAATTATTACAATAAGGTCTTTTAGCATTTTGCAAAGTAAAATTTTTTTTCTGATGACTGTAATGTTTTCATATTAGCTGTGGACAGAAGGGCAACGAAACTACTGTGATCGGGAGTGACACATGATCCTTGATCTGTGGCCATCTGGACATGTATGTGACTAATGGGAGATGATCATATAAAGCAGCAAACAGAGACGATAGAGAGATTATTTTCATCATGTCTGTCTTTCTCTCTCTCTATCCACTTAGTTGCAGAGGTTGAACCTCACTGAAATTGTCAACAGAGCCATTATTCCACTCTTTGGTCAATGCGTGTCATTTTCTGCTGATTGCTGGCAGGATCGATGCAGCGTGTGCTGATCTTTCCTCAAGTTTGTTTTTCCAAGGGCAGTTTTGTGTGATCCTCACAGTCTGGTTTAACCCCAGCCAGCAGCCCAGCACCTCAGTGCTACTCACACCCTCCCTCACCCGCCAGGCTGCAGGGGTGGGAGGAGAATCCCAACAGCCACAGCACTTGTGGGTTGACACACAGACAGTTTAATAGATAAAGCAAAAACCATATATGCAAGTAAACCAAAGCAAGGAATTCATTCACCACTTCCCAGGTTTCTATCCTGCATAAAGCTTGCTTGGGAAGACAAATGCCATCGCCCTGATCATGTTCCCTGCCCACCCACCTCCACTACCCTAATATATTGAGCATGGTGCCCTACAGTGCAGAATGTCACTTTCATCAGCTGGGAACAACTGTCCTGGTTGTGTCACCTCTCAGCTTCTGTGTGCAGCTCCTCACTGGTGGGGTGGGATGAGGAGCAGAAAAGCCCTTGACTCTCTGTAAGCACTGCTCAGCAGTAACAAAAGCATCCCTGTGTTGTCAAAACTTGCCAGCACAAATCCAAACCCAACTCCATAGAGGTACTATGGAAAAAAAAATAAGTCTATCCCAGCCAAAACCAGCACACTTCAGTTCATCTGTGTCATAATAATGGGTCATAACTTATGATTAATAGGTTGCAAGCTGTTGAAATAATAATTCACACATGGGGAAAATCAAGGACAGAGGAGTGATTAAAACTTTTCATGTTTCCTTATGAAACTATTATAGTAGTTGTTAAGGTTGGTGTGCTACTTTTTGTTTTGTTTTTATTAGTCTGTTAATTTTATTTTTTTCTTAATTTACTAAAGTATGTTATATATGCATTTTCACACAGTTAGAGGGGAAATTCTGCTTATAGATGGATCTGGGCATGGATGGAATAAACAGTAAATCAGTAGGTTTTCAGGAAAAAAAGCCAAACTTTTGTATCCCATTTACCTTCATATGTAGCCTCCAAGCATGCCTAATTGCTGAAATAAACAAATAATACTTAAAAAAAAAAAAAAAGAAACTCGGGTCTTTCACCAAAAGTGTTTGCTGTTATTTCATTATGTGGAAAATGTCTTTTAATTGAAATTAATCTCTGGAGGGTGAAATTACCTAAGGCAGTATTTACAAGAAGTGCCTTGATATAGCATTCTGAACTCTATATAATTAAATAAACCAACTACACTGAACACAAACAGAACCCCATGGCAACTCTCTGTATAGTGTTGCCTGAGAAAGGATCACAGAGATTATAAGATATATTGGCTCTATCCAGTCAGAGATCTCTATTTGGATCAAAGATTTTTGAGAAAATTGAGGTTTAGACTGATGTTTGTTTGATCTATGCTATTTCTAGTACATATGGATTAATTTTACTAGAAAATATCAAGAACTTAATCTGTAAACCTGCAAAGGACAATAAGAAATATATATTCCTATAAAAGTCTAGGTTATAAGTTTTCAGGTGTTTTTCTCTTTGCTTGCTTACTTGTTTCATTTTTTATTTCTGTCATACATAAATAATAACACTTGGTTTATTTTGACTTTCTCAGGGATAAGAACTTTCTTACATTCATAAATTGCAGAATGTGTATCAGCTTGCCTTTAATTCTGAGCACACACTAAGGAAGGGATAATAAGATACTTTTTACAATACCATCCTACTATGAGGCTCAAATTCTGTTTCCAAGATATTTGTAGAATATAATGCCAATTCCATAAACTAAGGCTAATCTGATTGTAAGACGTTGCTTATTTATATAGCAATTATCTATATCGGTATATTTATGAGACTAGGATAGTCCTTTTTTGGAATTATTTAAGTATTTACTAAGGTTTTTATATGTCTGGGAATTCTAGGTGTATACAAATTAATTTTGTGTTTTAAATTTTTCAATTACTGATGAATAAACATGAAATTGTTTTGGTTTTTTAAGCAGCATAAATATAAAATTTTTCTTCTTTAACAACCTTTATTTTCATGATTAAAGCTAAATACTGTCTTACCGTCATAAATTAAATCATTGGAATTTGCCAATCATGGTGTAGAAAATAGTTTCAGTAACTGCATACATAAATAATAATTATTATATGGCTATTGCCTGTGTCCAGAAATTACTTTTCCTCTTTGGGGTAAGGAAATTTTATATTGACTTTTCTAAATGAATAGCATCTGTCACAGAGTATATGAAGACGACTTAAGTCCAGATATAATTTGTACTGAAACCGTGTAATGACTCATAGCTTCAGTTCTTTCTGTGTATGCCCCAGTGTAGACATTCATGTTCCAGAATGTGTCATATCTTGATTTAGTTTAAGGCAGCTAAAAATGACTTAAATCAATATAATGCAGTGTTAAAGTTAGGAATGTTTACACAGAGGCTTAAAATATCAGTAGTGTTTACACTGAAATTTCGTGCAAACTGTATACGTAAGACATCACTTTAAAGCTTTACAACCAGTAAAACCTTCCACTGCACTGTCCCATTTCCTAGTCTATCTCAAGCCTATGGCACCTCAAGCTGTTTCTGTTACATTAAGGAGATGAAGGGACACATTTGAACATGAAGTGAGAAGACTTTCCTCACAGGAAACCTTTTGTGCCTGAGAGAGGGCACTCTGAATCAGCTAGTGGTGCTCCTTCCCGTTGTTTTTTTTTAACCGTGAAGCTTCCTTTGCAAAGATGAGGGGGAGGCTCTCCTCCTGTTATCATTTGGAAGTAAATGCATCCTGGGCTGCTATTGAATATCCCCATAATTAAGTATAACTATTTTCAGTCTGTTTTGCAGCATATGAGAACTTCCATACCTGTGTGAGATGGGAATAAAACTTTTCTATTCTATTTGCTTGCCATGCGCCTCGTGTAATTCTGCACAAGTGTTACTGGGTCCATCCAAAGCCAGACACTGGAGAATGTGTTGAAAAAGTTTGTTCATTGCAGTGAAAGTTATTGTCTGTTGTGTTACTTGAAGTTTTTATTTTGTTAGGAATGGAGAAGTAGAGAAGATTTTACAGAGGAGGGAAATGAAAATATCTTTGGGAATGGAGAAATACCCCATCAAAATAAATCAGGCAGTTTAAAGCAATGACAGAATAAGAAAACATCTTTATAAGAAGTCCCTAAAGTATGGCTTATTCCCTATGCAGTGATAAAGAAATGGTTTATCAACCTGTCTTTAATCTGTTTTGCGTGGCTGGAAACGATGTCTCCAAAAGCTGTATGGTGGTTCATGCATTTAAGGAATTTTTCTGTGTGATACATGAGTGTTGTTTAAGAAGCAGTAATCTTAATTTAAAACATTATGCCTGAGTTCTGAGTCAACTTACTTCACTGCGTGTCCTAGAAGTATCTCTCAGAGTCTAGAAAGCATTTTAATTTATTTTCCCTAGGCAATAAGAAAAATAGACATGCATATTTTATGTCATATTCTGAATATGCCAACAAGTTGTATGATTGTTTTGCTCAGTAGGAACAATTGAGTCACTTCCATAAAATCCCAAGTGTAAATCCAAGCAAGACTTCTATAATGTGGTATGTTGATTTAATCTATTTGGGATATTTTTCAGCATGGAACCATCATGAAACAAGAAAATAGCCCTGAATGAAATACTGAAAATTTACACCCTTTAGTAACTATATGAGCTTGAAAAATGCAATTTTTTTTTCCACAGCATTATGCAATGAGAAATAGAATCCAAATAATTCAGTCTTAGTCATCACTCACCAGGGGACAGTAATACCATGGGTTTTTCTAATTTCCATATTTTTATTGTGAAATATTTTGATCTTGCAATTTCTGTGAGGGTCAAGAAAGACTGTAAAAGTTAGGCTTTATTAAAATACAATGTGGTGTCAGATGGGAGAATCTGTCATTTCCTAACCATGTAATCTTGTGGAAACAGAGACTGAAAAATAGCATTTTTAAAAGAGAAAATGAAATGTAGTGATATGTACACTCTCAAACTACCAGAAAGCAAAACCAGAATTTTAAATTAGAGGGTCAAAATTTGATTTAAAGTTTTGAGACACTAAGAGGTTGCTGAAATACAGGAGAATGTTTTAATAAGAAAATACTATGCTGCTAGTGGATGAAAGATCAGTCTTCAGTGGCCATTGTACTGTAGGAACATGATCAGGAAATAGGATTCTGTGATGTTAGAGGCAGGATGAGAAACAGACAAACTAATGCTCACTTTAGCAAATCCTCAAAACAATATAGATGTCTTAGAATCCTTGGATTAGAGGGTCTTCACAGATCTCTTCCAACCTCAAAGATTCTCAGTGATTCCCAAACACAGAATGAAAATTGTTCAATAATTAATCAGAGTGTGTAATTGTATTTATACTCCAGGCAGTTTCTCAGTCACAATTATAATATAATACAATACTTGTGTAACAATAGAAGGATTATTGATTAGTGCTGTCATTACTTTTATTATGAAAACATCTGTGTGAGGCTGTTATCATTGCTATAGGCATTTTATAAATAGTTCTGTCTATTTTTACATGGACAAATATAAAGTATACAAGAATGTATTGTCAATTTACAGGTGGAAGACTTAGGCCAAAAGATAATATCCTTATGCTTAGTGCTTTTATATGCATAATGCTCATTACCACCCTTGGTGACCCATTTTAAACATATGGGAAGAAGGGACTGAGCCTCTGCAGCCACAAGTCCCTCTGTCACCAGTACCTGTTCCAGCATCCATTTCCCTGAGTTGTGTTTGAAGGCAGAAGAGGAGCTGACTGATGATAGTCACCAGCATACATAGTGCATATGTGAGTGTGAACTCTGAGTTCTTCAGCTAACCTCAGCTAACTACCAGCAAAGTTGGATTAATATTAGGTGCTAATTGATTCTGTGATCTATTAAGAAAGAAAAAACAGATTAAGAAAAATTTTCACTGAAGAAATACCTTAGCAGTTAACCATGAGGTGATTGCTACTTCTTTAATTATAGAATAATTTTCACTGCCTCTGTACAAAGAAAAGTACATGATCCTGTTTGCAGACTGGAATGTCATCTGATCTCTTAATCTACTGTTGCCAAAGGTACTTCATGTCATCCTTGAGAAGGAAAATCTACTGATGGAAAGCAAAATATTTGTGGTTAATTTAATATCTAGTAATTTGTAATTTGTAATAGTAACTTGTGAGACAATCAATATGTACCTTTTGTTTTTGACAGAGTGGTTCTCATAATGGTACAATTAGGTCAAATTCTGATCTTCATGCAACTAAAGAGATGAAGTTTTCAAATGATCCGGGTGATGAAGTTTCAGAACAGCTGTGATTTTTTTTTTTCTCATTTTCCCTTATATAATAGTAAATTAAACTGTGGTATAATCTGACTGAAAATGTGTCTGATGGGTCTTTCTCTCTTGTGTCTATTTTTGTCCCCTTATTATTCTCATTTGTTATGGAAAATGAATAATATATCAGTGGTGTAGGTGTATGTGTAAGGCATTTTTTCCTGCTTTAAAGAATAAAACTTTTTAACTTTTATATTCTATTTCCTATATATTGTATTAATATATTTTTGTGTAAGATTCAATATGCTTCTATTTCTATTTTTATATTTCATAAATTTGAAAAAGGATAGATTTTTAACATTTGTTAAAATAGAAATTCTTTCTGATGATAAGAAACTATTAGGCCCCTCCAGTTAAGTTTTAAATAACAATTTTGCTTTTCTAGAAACTGAAGTTAATCTTTCTTATGTACATAGAAAGCAGTCAGCAGAGACAAGAAGTTGACAATAGAGTAATTTAATTACAATTAATTAATAAACCCGCTGGATCACAATAAGTTAATAAAAGGAAGTGATAATGTTTCTTTGGGATAGAAAATCACTCTTAGGAGAAAACAAGATGGGAGTGTTCAAAACATTTATTTCTACCCTGCCTATTAACAAGATACATCCTTTTTTAGTCATTCATAAGTATTATATATGTAGCCGACATGATACATAGGAGAAACTGCAAATATAACAATATCTCAAATTAAGGAACGTTACTGTATTTTTCTCCTTGACTTTTCCTTCACACATTGCCTCTGAACACAGAAGAAATGAGTCCTCCAATATTCAAGTGATTTCATATTTTCCATGGAAGTATTTTATGTTTGACATGAACTTGTTAGATATGTCTGCTCTTTGTTGATTAATTAGGAATCACCCTATTTACTACGAGATTTTTTTACTTCAAAGGAGAAGTTACATTTCCAGGTATTTGAATAGGTACATTGTACAAAATTAACATAGTACAAACCTGCCTTAGAATTTTGTTTTCCTTGGCAGAGTAGCTACTAGTATAAACTAGCAGTCACTATAGCTACTGTAACATAGCTCCAGATTAATAAAATGTATAAGTAGCCATTAATGACTGTCACACATATGTAAATCTGCAATGGAATCAGAATGATGAGAATCTTGTTCTAGGGGATAAATCCCCCCCCCCAAACTGTTCAGATCTGCAGCTAGCAGTGAAGATTTCTGTATGACATGGTGATGATACCTGGCATTTCATTCCTGTCAGGAAGTAGCTCTACTGTCAGAGACAGTTTGTGCACAAAGAATTCCCAAGTTCCCAGGTGCTCCCTAGCATTGTACATTTGGCCTTGAATGTACAGCTCCTGCCAAGCGCATTTAAATGCTATGAACATTGGAAAAACCCGGCACACAATAAAATGCTGCATTTCAATGTATGCAGTTGAGAAGAGGGTAATTATTTTTATTTGGCATTGAGTTCTGGTGTGAATTGGTAAGTATTTGTCTGATAAATGGGGTAATGACTGCAGCAGAGATGACCCACTTTGTGGTGTCTCAAGGACAGGTCCCACATTATTATTAAAATTATTGTTGTTTAAAAGAAGCAGAACAGAATATAACCCCTAGTCAAAACCAGAGGAATTCTCTTTCCTTTTCTTTGTTTATAGATTGTACATTTTGCATTGTCTGCCTAAGAAATTTCAACTGCTTGCACTTTAGAGGTGTTTCTGTTTCATAATTAATCACAAGATTTTAATGTTCATTCAAAAGCACATGACAATCTCATGCTCTGTCAGAATGAGACACGCCACACCATGAAATGTTTTTCTTTCCCCCTCAACACACACAGGTTGCCAGAAAAAAAAGGAATGTGCAATGGAGCTTGTTAGTACGGACATATCCTAAGAGACAGCATACCTTTTGAGAAAATAAATACACTACACTTTGACATGAAGGACATTTAACAGTGCCAGGTATTGCTGAGGACAGGTAAACTGAAAATTACTTTCCTTCCATTCTTTCATTCATTAATATCATGTGTCTACTAAGGTCTGCTGTTACCTTCTTTCCAAACTTTGTTCTTGCCTATTCATTTATAACTTTCCCTGTATTCACACAAGGTCTTATAAGGAAAAAAAGGGTATAAATGGGTGCTTGGTGATCTATGTTTATGACAGATCTCAAAATGACTTTTAACTTTGTAACGGTAGGTTCTCCAGTGACAGCAGACACAAATTGCAGGGAATTAATTTATTGTGACTCATCTGTGTCAGTCTTGTAATCGTTTGTTTGTGCTCAATGTGTAAAGCAGAGATAAGGATTAATCATTAGTAGTCAGAGAAGTCTGAGTGTGGTCCAAGGGATTTGGGGTGCAATAAGCATGGGAGTTTTTATTAGAATGTCAGTGTGTGTTGATGGGACCACAGTCCTGTATTTTGTACTTGTACAGAGGAATACTGAATCATGACAGAAATTAAGGGTACAGAATATCTTTCAGTCTGATTTTTCACTTTGTTGCCATTTTTGTGCAGTCAAGATTGTGAAAAGGGAATTCTGATGGCTACCGGCACTAGAATGGGAATTTTACATTTTAATTTTTAGTATAGTCAAATAGATTTTGGAATGTTTTGTAGGTTAAGAATCAGTTTTGATTTTTTTTTTTCTTTTATTAGCATTTTTGAGACTATCCTACAAGCAAGTATGCTATTAAGTAAAAATTATTTTGTGTTTTGAGTTCTATAAGCATCCAGGTTTAAAAAAAAAAAACATTTGAGTCGAAAAAAACCCAATCCTAACAAAATTAGAGATAATCATATGATAAGGCTATCAGGGTTTTTTTTCAATTATCTTCCCCCCTTCCTCTCTCCCAAGAAAGACAATCCGTATAAATCAAGGAAGAACACTGTTTTCTTCTAAATAATAATTTGTTTTCTTTTTGGTATTTTAAAAGGTATAGAAAATCATTTTACTGAAGAGGAGTTTTTACTATGCCTTATAGTAGAATGTTACTATATTTTGTCATAGCACTAACAAAAATTAATGGACAATGATGATTGTCATGATTTAGAGACTGCGGAAAGGTATTTTGAGAAAGTTTTTGGTGTGCTCATGCAATACAATTGGAGAACTTGTAATTGTGGTGATGAGCTATATTAGAATTCATTTTCATTGCTTTATATTCATTTAGAGGCAAATTTAAAAAATATAAAAACTCTAAATTTTTAAAATAAATGTGAAAGTGTCATGAATGTAGACCTTTCTGAATTGATATTTAGTCCTTTGTTCTTTTCCCTGGAGAAAATAAGAGTTCAAAGAAACATAGCAATATAGATATTTCTTCTATCATTGCTACTTATCCTGTCTCCAATCTGTTTACCACATGCAGGGTGGAATTCTGCTCATTTTTTTATATATGTCTTAGAGCTTCAGGTTTTTGTTTGGTTGGTTTATTTGTCTGTTTCTTTGTTGGGTGTTTTTTTGCTTTGTTTGTTTTGGTGGGTAGTTTTGGTTGGTTGTGTTTTTTGTTTTTTTTTTTTAGTTTGGGGGTTTTTTTGGCTTTTTTTTTTCTTTACATCATTATATTTGCTGAATAGTCATACCAGGACCTTTTTTTGTCTAATATACAAAATTACTCAAGTCTGGGTATAGGCAGTACCACTGTCAGTCTTATACGTACAGAAATATTTTTTAAAATACATTCTGAGATAGTTTTGTTTTTTTTTTGTATTACAGAAGAGAACTGTTGTGTATGGATTAAAATTTGCATTCCACAAACCTCTGCTTGATATGTATAGGTTTTTATAATGCTTGAGGACGCACAAATGGCATATATGGTGTTTAGATTATCTATTACTCATACTGTTATGTACTGAATAAACTTATACATTTCCAGGCTTGTGTATTGGGTTTGCACAGCCAGGTTTTGGTGATCGGAGGGCTACAGGGGTGGCTTCTGTGGGGAGCTGCCAGAGGCTCCTGCTGTGTCTGATGGAGCTGATGATATCAGGCTCCAGGATGGACCCACCCCTGACCCATCAGCGATGGTGGCAGTGCCTCTGAGATAACACTTTTAAGAAAGAGATAAAAAGATTCACCTGCACAATAGGCAGAACAGTGATGAGAGAGAATACACGAAGGAAATAACTCTGAAGACACCAAGGTCAGTGAAGAATGAGGAGGAGGCACCAGAGCAGAGATTTCCCTGCAGCCCGTGGTGGAGCATATCCACCTGTCCAGCTGAGGCAGGGAGTGATAGAAATGCTTTAGGGACAGATGGTATCCACCCAAGGTCAACCCACCACAGCTTGCCAGGATAATGCAAGGATGTAAAACTGAAGTAATTTTTTTTTCTCTTTTTTTCCTCTCCATCTCAAGTGGTAGATTTGCATGTTTCAGGATCAACAAAACCTATTTCTGATATTGAACGTAAATTATGCAGGCCTATAGTATTTAAAATACTGTGCACTAAATATGTTTATTATGTTATTGCCATTATTTTAATGGGTGGCTTAACTTTAAATAATGTCAGTGTTTAAACATATTTTATTTTGAGGGACATAGAAATTGGAGTTTATGACATCTATTAATGCAAAAAAATTCAGGTACATTATATGTACTCTAGCAACACTTCCTTTTTTAAAGTGACTTTATCTTCTTCAGCTGGTCTAACTTGAGGAATCTTAAGCTGGTAAACTTCAAGGCTTTCCTATGTTTTTACAGCAATGGGCTTATGTAAAACTGATCTCTCTTCTGAAAGTCTTGGCCCATCTAAAATTTATTTTCAATGGAGCAAATATTTTCAAATATGTCTCAGAAAGCACTTAGGCTGAGCTATACCTTCCATCACTTAAGGAGATAAATAGAGGTGCCTTAGTAATTTTGCTATTATGGGTTAAATTACACAATGTATCCCAAAGTCTAGACAACTAAACTTTTTGAGGGAAGAGAAGAAAAACATTCCAAATAATGGCTTTTATAAACCATCAACAGATGATGTATCAGTAGCATTTATTTTCAAAAGTTCATACTCACACTGGGTAATGAATTGGACCTGCTGAACCTTTGTCCTCTCACATTTTGTCATCTGCATCAGCAAAATTTCCATGGAGCTTTTCCCCAGGAAAAGGATGAGAACCATTGGTATGTCAGAAAAGCAGATATTATGCTTGAAGGTTCTGCAGCCTTTTTGTACAAAACAGCACTTGAAAATAATGACTCAATACTTTGCAACTTTGAGACTTTATAGTCCAGATCGTATAGGTCTCAAAATCCTCTGCTATAAAGTATGAAAAATATTGTCAATATTTAGGCTTTAATGTGCTCCAAAGGATCAGCTTGACCATGAATGTACTATGCTTAAAGAATGATGATTGAAAATTTGTGAAACAGTAGCTTTGCAATCATAAATCCATTTATCCTCAACTTCTTGGAAAACAGTCTCTCCTGCATAAGGTTTTCTAACTGGCTAAATTTCAAAGCAACAGCTATTTTAGTAACAGCTTCTATTCTTAGGTGAGAAATGTTAAAAACTTCAGTATTAGTGGTTATTGGTACTCTTTAGCTTCTCATACTTAGAAGCAGGAAGAAACTAATTACTGCGTGACCAAAGAGGGAGGGCAAAAATAGCAAAGGACAGAAGTCCAAATGTCAAAAGCAAAAAGCTAAAACAAATATAATTGAAAATATTTGAAACACTTTTGTGTCACCTTAAGTGACATTCAAGTGGAATGTTATTCCAGTTGTTATTCTAGAATGTGAAGAGCTGGCTTAAAGTGATCAGTTAGTCCTCAAGGAACTGACCTGCCATCAGCAGGTGAAGGCATTTTGGAAGGTAATATAAATTCTTGCAGCCAGTAGCTGTTGACACCTGCTTCTTACTGTTCATCTGCAGAAAGGTGAATCTGCTTTCTACTTGGGGGCTGCCTCATTGCTTCTGCTGGCACATTTCACAGATGTGACTGTGGGATTATGTTCTCTTGAACTCTCCCTTTTTTAATAACACTCAAGAACAGTAAAACTTTATCCTGGTCCACAAGACATCATATATTTGTGGTTAAAACTTTTCCCATGGGTTTTCTTTCTTTTCAGAGATAATGTTTGCCACTGTATCCGTGCGTCTCTCAATGTGGCTTGAAAATCTCTGGAAAACTTGATCTGTATTTGAATTGTAATGAAATATGAAAGCAGAGGAATTATGAAATGTTTCAGGGTGTTTGAATTTTTAAATTAATATAATTTTAAAATAAAAATGGGACTGTAATATTTAAATAGACTATATTTAAAAGATGATAGAAATGCCTCTCAATATGTAAAAGTATGTTGGATTAAAGGATGTCTTATAAATACTAGAAGAATTTTGGAAGAAAATAATTAGAGTGATGAAAATATAAGCATCAGTATTTTTCATCCTTTTTTCTTTATACTGTATTTTTAATGTACTCCAAGAGGACATTTTCACAAGTGAACATTTAAGCACAATTCCAATTGAAATACGTGAGAATAGTGTTTCTCATTGCCCACAGTGTCTAAAATATTTAGCATAAATCTGTAGGTGTTGTGTCATCCATAAGGCATAGGAAGTTTGTGGCCAGCTCTACTCTGATTCAAGGTGTGGACTGTATGGCCTGGGCCATACTGTACACTGCATTGCCTGTGTTGTGACAAAATCTTCAGGGCTCAAATGGCATCTTCCTGATGCCATCCCAGGTAGTTTTCACATGATGCTATGTCCCTATATTGCTGATCAAACACCGCACTTACAATATCCTAAAGTCTAAATTGCCTGTGGAAGGATATGACGTTGTTGTTGTGGAAGAATCCTCTCAATTTGTTTCCATTTGCCAGGAAACAAAGAACATTGCTTAGGAAAAGGATCAGTACTGCTAAAGCTACTGAAGAGGACTTTCACATTTCTTAATAACACGCCATTCCTTTAATTCTCAACTCCTTCACCATAGTTTAAATAAATAAACCAAACCAATAAAAAGATAGCCATGTGACTCAACCTAGATATGATAACAGGTACCATCTTGGAATGTAATATAGTAAAGTAGCAAAAATATCTTATGACTATTTTTCCTCTTACTGGTCTGCATATAGATGTTTTGCCATTTGAGATCCTTGATATTAAACCACTGAAATGGATAGCTTCTTTCTCCTTCACATATTATTTTATTTCTTCTTTCTTTTTTTTCCCCCACAAGCCTTCATATTTCCAGCACTGCAGAGTTATGGGATACCAAAATTTCCCACATCATGGGAGTGAATATTATTGAAAGAAATATAAAAAATATGCTTCTTTGTCATGGTTTAAGAGACAGTATAATAGACTGTGAAGGTGAATTAATGAGCAAAGTGGAGGGTATGAGTGAGGATCAAATCTTCATGTTTAAATGCATTATTATAGGAACATTATATAAAATGGTGAATAATCAAATGATTAGTTGCAAGGCTAGAAAGGTCTTCAAAAGTATTATCTTCTACTGTCTTGATTCACATATCTTGCTTCATGTATGAGATTTAATGAAAATTAAGTGCTCTTAAATTGCTAATAATAGCAGGTCACTATATTTTATACAAGTTATTGCGTGTTTAACTTCATGTTAGAAGTCCACATTCAATTTAAACAATAGGAATTAATACAGAAGGAAATGGGCATAATTTTCAGCAAACACTAGAAATATGCATAAAATTGTTTGAGTTGTGTATGAGAAACCCCTGAGCAAGTCTGACATATGGCTGGTGCTATCCTGTAGGGAAATGTAGAGTGCAAGGAGGTAATAATAATCCTTCTTAGAAAATAAAGGTCACAAGTGATAGCAAGTGCCAAAAAAGCACCAGGGTTTGGGTTTTTTTTAGAGCCTACTGGGTCAATAAAACCTCAATAGGCTCATGTATTTCTTTAACTGTAAAAAAACAAATTCAATTTAGACCAGGTAATATAAGGGCTTGGGAGTGACGTAGAGAAAAATCTTCTTCCTACCTTGAGCCATTGCCTGTTTCTTCTTGGAGGATATATTAGTTTTAGGAGGTTATACATTGGAGCCATTGGCCTGATTTCCAGCTCTATTGATTTCCTGAAAATCCCAAATCAGTAACTGCTAAGGCAGTTAGCATTTCAGGGAATCAGTTCCTATATTTTTATATATGAACAGTTTTATGGACAAATAAAATTTATTTCTGTATATACTATATAAAAGTATATTTTAAATTAATATATATTTAAGAAAGCTCTGTATTAATAAGTGATTGATTGAAGTAACCAGAAGCTCAGTTTTTTTTTCATTCTAGTTTATTCTATTCATGTCATAAAGGTCTATGAAAAAATAATAGTGTTTTTTTAAATATTTATTTTATTTTACTCATAATGATTACTCCAGCTTCTGAATGATGGATATTCATATGGCAAAAGCTATCTGTGTCAACAAGCTAGCTCTAAGTACAACTGATGTGCTTGACTTTTAGGCGTATATTCAGAAAAATGGACTAGAGATTGTCATATTTTTGATGCAACTGGATAAATGCCAAGGGATGTAAGCAGAAGAAAGTATTACAGGAGTTAGCATGGCTATTAATTATTTTGCACATTGAGAAATTAAGATTTTCAATTATGTCTTTGCTAAGACTAAGTAAGTCTAACACTTACTGACCCACTAACTATTTCTCTGTTGTAATTGGCTGTAGAGATATTTATTTATTGATGTGTAACTCACGCAACTATATAGAGAAATATGAGAATGTTTGTGTTATGCTGGGATTTCCAGAAAAAAAATAATTTGAAGATTTCATGCAATAATAATGCTGGCAAATTATTTGATTAGCCATATTAACCTTTATTTGGAATTCAGTTACTGTATTGGGTCTCTCTATCAAACATCTCCTTGTTTGTGCTTGGAAAGAATTTACCCCTACCTTACCAAATATAATAGACTGCATTTGAAAATACAACTTTTCTTTGTTAAAAAGAAGTTGCTTCTTGGGGATTTTTTTTGTCCCATACAGGTTTTCCTCCCGGACCAACCTTTTTGCTTTCAATGAATTTGTCACAAATATTTTATGGCTGACTTCTTCATAAGGTCTGTTTACAGCTTTTCTTTTCATGGTACATGGAATGGTTTTCTTTGATGTGAAAACTACTGGTGTACAGAGATCAATTGCTCTCTAGATTGGTACTTTCCTGTACTTGTTGTGTCATGTTGCTGTGTTTTTGTTCCTCAGCATTTACTATCTGTAAATGTATTTTATAAATACATACTAGCATATGTATTTATAAAAAATTAGCATGATGCAGCTTGTGTCATCACCTGCACTATGGGAACAACTTCTTAGAATGGCTGTCACCAGAATTAGTATCATTGTTCAACATTCACTGCTGATGATTTTTATGTTTCCCATTTTTATATAAACTGATTGATTTGGGAAATTTGATGACTTACGATAGATAAGCTTGTGAATACCTTCATTTCAAAACTCAGTCTGCCTGGTTTAACTTAGTCTAACTAACTTTAATTCACTAACTACAGTTTAACTATCCAGTATAACTCATTCATCCATCAGGCTTTATGGTGAATTTTTGCACTATGGTACTCATGCATGAAAATTGAAGGGTTTTTTTAAGACATATGGCTAACATACTGAATTTAAAAAGAACAAATTACTGATTTGAAGTCTGTGAAATTCATATGCCTGTAAAACTATGGAACTCTATAAAAATATTTTGTGTACTGATCTCTTTGTCCTGTTTCTACATGTAAGGTTTTAATCCACTACCCTTTTTATGTCTAAACAGTCTGTACCAGATTACTTTAGTAATCCTTAGAATACAACCTTGTATTTCATGCTAGTATCAAAATACAGTGCTCTATTATACTTTCATATTATTATTAATCTGGTTCCTCCTATTTTTTTACAAATCAGAGCTCACTTAGTACGGTTAGGATTCTGTGTTAGCAATAGTTGATGGCGTTAGATAAGTCTATTTTTCTTTAGCAATTGTATTATTAGGAAATTCTCAGATTTTTGTAGCCTTACAGATTTGGGCTGTAAGAACTTTGGTTTTGTAAAAATTTTTTAGAAAATAAATAGGGGAACTAAACCCATAATGTTGGCTGTAGTGCTTTTTCTGGATTACTGCCAGTATGACTGGGAAAATCACTCATGAGATTATTCCAGCAATTATACAGAGCTATAGATCTAAAAAAGTGCATACCTTATATAACAAAACAATTAAAAACTAAAATAGCAGTGGAGAGAAGAGTGAAGGAAACTAATTTCACTCTGGTATTGTGAAATGCAGCAATGTATTCTCTCACATTTGATCACATGGCATCCAGGTCCTCACTCTCTGTCATCTGTCCTTCACAACAGATGTATGAGGTGTATAAAGACAGACTTAGTTCAAGCCAGTATTCTCTAATTTATCTTTTCAGTACTCTGAGGAATTGCCCTCTCATTGAATTAGGCTACCCTCAATCCTTTAGCCTGCAGTGATACAAGGAAATAAAGACTGACTGTGAAACTGAGTCTAATTACTGGGAGGCTCTGTGCAGCTTTTTAACATTACAGTTCTTTTCAGAGTAACAAGCAGGTGGGATCATGGGGAAGAAATGGATGGTTTTTGTTCAGCTTTTTCATTTGCATGCCCTTTTATGTTAGATATGTAATCATTTTATAGATGTAAATTATGTAACCTTAGCCTAATAAACAACCTGTGCTTCCTAAATGATTTTACAAAGCAAGATTTATGTTCATTACACTTCCCTAAAACTGCAGGGTTTGCCCCCTTTTTTGTTTGTTTTTTTTTTTTTTAATTTTTTTTTAGTCACAAATGTCTTTTAGATCTCCTATCCAGGGCAAGTTCAGTCCAGTGCAATTCATTGACAGTTCAATGTTTCCTAGAATAATAGGGAATCAGGATGTTCTAAACGAAAAGAGAGAGCATGGGAAGAAGATAACAAAGCTACTAGTTTTGTCATGGAGTGGACTGTGATAATGGTTTTCAAATGTCATGCTATTAAATGCATGGATCCAAATGCAAGGAAGAGGGAGATGAGGGTAGTTGGATCTTGTCTGGGGCTGATCAGTCTCTATTTCATTTGTCCAAGTTGTCTATGGTCCTCTTCCCATTGCTGTCATTCCAGAGAGAGCCTAGAAGGTTTCTTCCTCCTAGCTTCATACTGGAGATGTAAAGTACTTCAGACTCATTGTTCCTGTGTAGTACAGATAAAGAAAAATTAATCATGATTTTTACAAACCCCTAGATTCTTCACCCAAGAAAATGTAATGCCTCCCTCTCTCCAATGATGCTCTGTAGAGAGATGGAGGGGTGATAAACTTAGAGAAGGAAATTTGCTTTAAAAATAATAATTTGTGAAATGTTTGCATTACATTAAAATTTTCATGTTGTTACTGGGTTGTTTGAAGAGTGTGGAGAGTGAAACTCTAATACTTTTTTTTCTTTTTGTCTCCTTTCCATTCAGATTTGAGAAGGAGTTTTCATACAGCCACTGTGCTGCTCACTTATTTTGTGGTGGATTAGAGTGGTTACATAAAATGTATGTTTTTATTTTATTCTATAAAAAGGATCACAAAATTTCTGATCCTGGTACCACCAGTGCAAAAATCTTCCTGTGTCTGAGATCTGCAAGAGGTATACTGCATACCTCAGAGAACAGGCATTAATAGAGGTTTTCATAGGTGGAGGACCAAAACAGCTTCTTAGGGGTTTTCTGTTGATGATAAAACACCATTCAATTAGCATAGCCATATAGGAAGAAATAAAATGTTAAGGCGGTAGGTAACCACAATATTTTTCACAGACTTTCCGGAAAATAGCACAGCTCTCTTGAAGTCAACAGAGCACGACAGATTTAAGCCACTGAAAATTATCTGTCATTAAGGATGTTGGCTTGACCATGGTTTCATTGTACAGATGGGATTGCCATGAAATTTCCTAAGACACTTTCCCTTCAGCAAATGCATGGCAAGTCTGTTTTGATCTGACTGTGCCCATTTAATCATTATTTTTTGCTGTGTTGCTAAGAAAGGTGCCCATTTTAGTTTGACTGGTGATTTTTCTGAATATCAGTCTGCTATGCACTGTGCTGAGCTCCACCAAACTTATTTCAAATTACAAGTGAGAACATCCCACCCTTTACTCCTCCACACACTGCTCTTAATATAGGGATTGTATTCACATCAAAGCTGTCAGAATGTTTCTGTGATCTCATTAGCTATACTTATTTCTACCTACAGAATAAATGAATCATCAACTGAAACAGCACTAAAGACCAACTGCTAAAACTCACATGGCTGTAAGTATATCCATGTTGAGAAGAGATGTCTTCTCAAGTCTGCAGATTCAGGTTGTTAAAACTGCTAGCTCTGCAGACCTAAAAAGGGTTAAGTAATTTTTTGAGATTAATTTAGGTCTAAAGCCTTTTACATGGAAATAAAATTCTTAAATCCATTAACAAGTAGTCTTATAATTTCACATAACCTCTAAGTAAAAACCCTGTCTGTTTATATAACACTGAAGGAACTGAACCAAATTTATGTTTTAATGTTTGTGGATCTTTTTTGCTTTGTTTTTATTTATGTAGTTAAAATACAGAGTAATTTCATTTTAAAACTGTGTGAGGTAAATTAGATAGGTGGTACCAAACAGAAATTAATTCAGTTAATTCAGCCAGTTTAAATCCTCATGTATATAAATATTCGCTGTATGGGAGTGAAATCCTGTTAAATGAGAAAATGAAGCTAGGTGTTAAATAAATGAGGTGGATATATTGCTGGTAGGTGATAGCAGGCATAAGATCTGCATAGTGAAAAATTAAAACTATTCTGATATCCAGCTACTGGTTACTAATACTGTTTGAAGAACATTTTAGCAGCTCACGTGGGAAGTGTGGTGAATGGAAACTAAAATCTATAACAGCAGCCATTTCTAGAGGGGCTGGGCAATATGAGTGTGTCAGCAAGTTGAGGCAGGTACCTCTCTGAAAGTTGAGGACTCTCCCTCTTCACGGATGAGAGAGAGAGAGAAGTCTAACAGAGAAAAGATAGAGAATTCGGACTTGGTTTGTTGGACATGGAATTCTTCTAATTCTATATCTCCTTTACACTTCAGGGAGAAAGAGTTTGCAGACGTGACAAAGAGATTTTTTTTTCTTTGAACAAGTAATGTAAAGCAAGGGAAAAGAGAAAACACTACATCTTCTCTTTCCTCTTCATTGAAACATAGATGTGTAGTCTAAAAGCATTCTTTTAGACTACAGAGGAGAGGAGCTCAATATGTCATTGCCACACACAGCTCCTCTGGGCCCTGCAGAACCAATCTGGTGGAATAAGTGAATGTCTGACCAATGAAAACAAATCCAACACCAGTGCACAAGCACACTCATATTCTGAATTGCAGGAGAAATAGCTTTTCCTGGCATAGCTTTGCTGGGATTTGTGTCTGCATCTTTTTCACTGCAATACAATACATTAGAACTAGGATTAAAAATTCCTACCTATGCAATTGAAACTTCATCATTCCAGAATTCAATGCCATATTTATTTAAGTTTTTTTTAGTTACAAAGTTCATACAAATAGAGAAATTACTTTTGCAAGGGGTCATGTGTAAAGCATAATGATAATGTCACTCTGGAGAATTTCCCAAACTCTCAGTCTGAGACCCAAGTATATCACAACAAAATTACATGTCCTTAACATTTTCTTGCAATCATTCAGTCATGTCAGGTCATTATCAGATGCTGGAAAACATCTGTAGATATTGAGTGGACAATCTTAATTGTTTCCACATCATGCTATATCACTCTGAGGCAAAAGGTAAAACTAAGTATAATAGGGTGTGTAACTCCAAAAGGAAAAAAATGCCATGTATATTCAAACCATGGAGACAAGGAAGCATTCTTCTCATGTAAATTGGGTGAACATTATGAAGATTTATATGAACAGTGACCTTTGAAAATCTTGTATTTCAGTATCATGAAGTCAAGTAATAAATTTTGTGATAGAGTATATCTGATTTAGCCGATTCTGTTTTACTGCCTGTCTGCATATGTGTGTCAAGATCAAGGAACTAAGAATTTCAGTTCAAAGGCTTTGAATGTCCTGCAGCCAGCTTGTGTCCAGTCAGGCTGACTGCATTTGGAAACCAGGGAGTAAGATGGAGCTGGCAGTGGCAGTTTGCCAAAGGCAAATGAAGAAGGCAGCTTCAGGAGAGGATGGAGAGGAGTCTGTGGGAGGGAGCAGTCCTGTGATAGTCTAATATGTCTATTTTAATCTACTGTTTAATTTATCTCATTTATCTATCTTATCTCTGTATTTTTTATTTATCTTACTTCTAACTGTTTTTCTGTAAGCAGAGAGGCTGTAGTTTCCAGAAACTCAGCATGAGAGACAGCCTCAGCCAATATAAATCAGTGCAGTTCCTTTGAAGGCTGAGAATCTGGCCATTAATACCATGTAAAGTTGCTGGATTTTGATTTCCAGGAGAGTTGACTGAGCACACACATCTCAGGGTAAAGTAAATGGAAGAGACAGGCTCAGTATCTCTGAAAATGAGGCCCGTGATTTCTGATAGGTCACAGGAATTTATAAAAGAAGGATTAAATTCTGCTATATTTTAAAGCCTGTGAGCCCACCATCTTAGCAATAGTTACAGAGCTGTATGTCGTAAACATATAATTCAGCTTATGGAGAGTTGTTTCACTTTTTGTATTGGTTTTGTGTGTGTGTGTGTGTGTTTGTGTGTGTGTGTGTTTGTGTTTTTTGGGTTTTTTTTCTCTCTCTTTTCTCATTCTAGTTTAATTAGGAAAACATGTTTGCTTCCAGATGTATTTTCTATGCTATTATCTACCATGTTGTTTAATATTTTAATGAATGTGTTTCATAAAGAAATTGTGTATTAGGGCAGTTGGGACAGGCTGGGTAATACCTATGAAATATTTGGGGAAACTGAGTACAAGCTTTGCTGCAGGGATCTGCTGAAGCATTAAATACAAATTATTTTCCAATAGGGAGTAGGGAAAGGCTAGAAAACTGCTTTGGAATTTACTCCCTTTCTAGTTCAGGCAAGTAGCATTAACAATATCAGGTCCAATTTAATTTAGCCTGTGCTATGGTCTGTCCATCCTCAAGGCACATGCTGCCCATGAAGGTGAGAGAATAAGAGTTATTTTCTCCAAGGATCTTCACACACATTGGAAGGTCTGATTATTCACTCTGCAGATAATGATTAAAAACAAAGTGCTATGCTAAAACCAGATTTTAAGTTGCATTACTGGGTATATTTGTATGGATAAAAAAAAAAATGAAGCATGGGCCATAAGTCAAAAACCTGAAGTAATGTAAACTTCTGTTACACTTGACATTTGAGCTTTTCCAGGGAGTTCTTTGTGTAAAAGTCCATTCCTGGGCATTACTGTCACTTCTGGTTTCTCCACGGAACATTAACTCTGTTTTCATTGCTCACATCTAGCAATGATCAGATGAAGCGTGGCATATCCAAGCTGATAACCTATGATTTGCTTTCTTTATGTACAGACATATACACATATTTCACTACTGGCTCCTTTTGTTAAAATGCTGGTTGTTCCATGTAGAAGGGGAAAAAAAAAAAAAAAGAAACCAAACCAAACAACAAAAATCTTGCCATTTTTAATTTTTTTATCACTTTCTGATGAAATATTTAAAGATGTGCTTGTGAAATGATACAACTGACCCATCTTACCAGGTCAGAAGGCAGCTCAAGTATCATACATGTTATCTTCTATGCAAGGTGACTCATCTGTCAAGACTGAATTTTGTTTAGGATAGAAAGAATTACAGGAGGGATGTACCTCTGCTCTGTATGTTGTTCTGTTTAGGAGAGTTGCTAGTGAAAGCCTTGCCTTGGGAACAAAGACTGATAAGTTACTCCTCTGATTTTCCATTTCTGGAGATATAACTGTAGTCTGAGATACCCTCTGAGCCTCCAGCCAAGAGAGGGATCTTAAGTGCTGCAGCCCACTGCAAACTGGAGATGAACTGTTTTGTAAAACTCGTGTGGCAGCTTGAAAGGAATGTGCATAGCTCAGCTATTGGCGTGGGCAGAGGGCTGTGGTGACAGGGCAACTGGAGACTGAAACAACAGTGAAGTTGTTGATCTGGGGTGTAGTGAAACCATTTACAGAAGATTTAGTTTTATGTGGTTTTCTATTTATTTGATACTATGTCAACTTACCTGTTAATAATTCTTATTAACTTTAGAATGATGTGAGGTAAGATGCTAGGATAGAAAGTTTCATCCTCTATGCGTTTTAAGAGTTATCTAAAGTATTATTAAATATTTCTATTCATTGGGCTATTGTGTATCATGTAACATAGATGATAACCTAACGATGATACGGCGGAGTGAGACAGTCTAGCAGAGGATATAAGGAAGAATATGATGGGGGCAGAGGAATAGAAAGGAAATTATGGAGATTGTAAAATGAGAGTGATTACAACAAATAATTGTATTAAATCTTTTGAAGTGCTAATTTTCCCTTGGTCTTCCCAGGTAAGGGAAAGTCTCCTAGTTTCCATAAGAAGAGAGGGCAAAGCTGAAATAGGTCATACAGAGGAAAGTGAGAGTTAAGTCAATGGCCCCAAGACTTAATGTTCCATTTATCACTTTGTTGAAAAACAGTGGATTAAGTAATGGAAGGTGGAATAATCTTGCATTTGTATTTATGCTGTATTTTTTTGTCTTGAGCATTAAGTAACTTAGAGAACAAAAACTGCAGGTTTACTGCAGAGTTAAACATCTCCTATAGCTGAAGTCACTAACCTGAAGTCACTAACTCACTAGGAATATCTTATGGCCATATGTGACAGTCATTAATTTTCAGAATTGCTCAACTCTTCGTGCAGATCTGTGACATTTTCAGATTTAGAGGCAGCCAAGTGTGTGAACTTCACTAATTTCCATATAGTGTGTGGAAAATTATCCAGAATGTTTTACATTAAAATTCAAGGTTCATACAGCACACCTTCCGTATAGCACTGCTGCAGATTAAATTCACTTATACATTAGGAAAGATGCCAATGCAATCATAATAGAAGGCTGAAGTGCTGAAATGATGAAGTAGTTCTTTTGCTGCCTTCCTTGGCACATGTTCAGCACCCCACTTTGATTCAAACATCATACCCTATTCGGTAAGACCCTCAAGAGTCATAATAAATTATCTATTATGAACCTGATTTTTTAGGAGAGGATGTGAAGCACACAGGAAATCTGATACAGAATAACCATAGGTTTTTCAGATCATGTGTATAGCAGTTCTGGAAATTTCGTTTTCATGCCTGTGTATTTCTGAATAAAGAACTTACAGAGGCTCTTTGGTAAATGTCATAGGAATATAGTCCTGCTTTGGATACGTGCCAGACAGAAAAGCAACCAGTCCCCCAATCTCATTGGCTGGACTAAGCCCAGTGAATGCTTTAGCTCACAAAGCAATGTCACCTGTGTCAAAATCACGTAGCATGTCATTTTTCTGTGTGCTCAGACTGGTTGTTTAGTTCCCAGTCATTCTAAAGGTATTTCTGTTAAATAGTCTGTAGAGCTGATTGCTTTTGAAAGGATTTTTTTCATAGAAAAAAGGTCATTAATCCCAGTAACACTTTAGAAAGTAACTTCTGCTTTTGGCATTTTATTTTTGTTTCAGCATTTTCCGTAGGTATACAGTTTGTAAGAATTTTTATTGGAAATGTTATGAAAATGCTCATTGAATTTTCTAGCTTGAGGCTGATCTAATATTTGGTGAATGATACAGAACATTTTGATGACATCTTAATAATTCCCCAGATACTTAAAGGAAGAAAAAAGACATTGATTACAAACAAGGTGAAAACAATATTTTATAATGCATAAAAATACTTCATGCATTTTTTCATTGTTTAAATTTCTAATATATTTTAATGCTAGAAAGTGTTCTTTCCTCTCCAGTAATTTCAATTTCAAAATATCTTTTGGAGATGCTTTTTAAAAGTTTTATAGGAAGGTGTTAAACAAATGCTACTCCACTTTCAGATAGTAAGGTCTGTATCTGTTGATGTGCTGGGCATTTCAAAATATATGTAATTATAGATAAATACTTATATATGGATGTGCAAGTAGTTCTAGTAAGAAAGAATCATTATTTGTGGTAAAGGGCAGATAAATGGCAATAAACATAAGACTTGCATTTTTTTCTGATTCAGAAGTAGAGGTAAAAATATGACTGAATATCTTTTTTAACACAATAAATTACTTCTTAGACAAGGCTGCACACAAGAAGTGTGAGAGCTGTAATTAGGCACAGATTGATGGTATTCAACAGTGAAAGCCAGGGAGAGATCTTGTTCTGAATAATTGCTCTAGATTGAAATCCAATAAAAAAGCCTCACGTGAGGACACCTCTACTAGAAATTTAGGTATAATCTGGGGATTTACTGGTTGGAGGTGGTGGGAGAAGGAGGGAACCCGAACTTATTGGTCAAAGAATGACTTTTTGCGGACACCGTTAAGTAGCAGGGAAATGACAAAGCAGATTCTAGAAGGCATTATTTGGGAAATATTAGCAGTCTCAGAGGAATGCTAGTGTCATTTTTAAATGAGCAATATGTAGCGTGACATATCAGATACTAAGAAGAAATAATGTGATTTCAAGTATGTTCAGAGTAGGGAGAGTTAATGGCATTTTAGAGAACATGAGACTACATGATCTGTGTCTTGTAGTCCAGCTGAAGTTGAGAGAAGATGCCTCTCTCTAAACATATTGGAGAGGGAAAATAATTATGTTAAAAGATAATATTAAAACAGTATAAATTATTATTAACCAATAATAAATTGAAAAAGGTCTGCAATTAGACATGAAGTGAGGTTGTAAAGTAATTTCTAAGTAGAGTGGAGTCAGAGAAACTAAATGGTTTTAAGGTGAGGTTTGAAATAAGCCAATGAAAGGAGTTATATAAATATGTCCAAAAATTCCTGCCATAAGAGGTAGGAACATATTGATATCTGATGTTCGATTTTATCTAAAGGATGTTGAAAGAACTCTGGCAGCCTCTGATTTTCACTTTTATTTGTGGTAATTTCAAACTTCAGAACTTTCCTGGTCATTTATTGAGGTCAAGAAGGTGTTTCCCCCCCCCCCTCCTTTCTCTTCAGCTGTTGCAGAATTCAGTTTTTAAAAGAACTAAAACTCAAGGGAAGGTATTATGGAAGCAAGTTATTCTCTTGTTTTGTTGGTGTATCCTTCTAATATAATTAGGTTTAAGTTGTTCTCTATCTTTAGGATCAGAATAAAATTTAATCTCATCCGTTCAGTTTTATATGGATATCAGGTTACTATGTTAGCATAGCTGTCTTCTTTTGTTCTGTACTTTTTAAAATTGTGATGGTATTTTGAGCGTTACTTTTCTTCTCCTCATTCCTGGGGAATGTATAGTTCCATTTTCTAGGGTGATCTGGAAATTGTATGAAAGGAATTCCTTGCTATAATTCATCATAGGATATGATATTACAATTGTCTTTGATGTCTTCTCTTTCTGTGGCTCATTATAGTTGTGGAATTCAATCTCTTGCTGTGTTACACATGGATGGCCAAACAACCTTAGCAAAGAATTACAGAAATCACTGAGAAATCATTTTGACAAAAATGCCTCTCTTTTTCCAGTATAGGATTGATATTTTAGTGTGTGTGGAGTATATGTGGAGTTACAAGCTGCTGGAGAAATTTTTTACAGTATTAATTCTTCAATGGGAGAAAAGTAATTGGATGAAGACAAAATAGGTTCTCTCTCTTTTTTTTGTACAAAGTAAAGTAGCAGCTGTATGAGCCCATGCAAAGGGCCAGCTTGAAAGGAAGAACTCTGATATGTGAGAAATATTCTTTCAAGAACCACAGAGAAAGATGAAAAACTGTAAAGCTCAGAGAAGCTATTTCACTTTCAGAACATCTGTGGCTCTTCATGGGTGTTCTCAAGACCAACTCATGCCAGTAGACAAAGCAGATAACAATTGTGCTTGAATGATAGAATAATATCCTGAGTTGGAAGGGATCTACAGAGATCATCAAGTCCATCTCCTGGCCCTACACAGGACAGCACCAAGAACTGCACCATGCGCCTGAGTGCATTGTCCAAATGCTTATTAAATTCTGACAGATTTGTTGCTGATGCCTCTTCCCTGGGAAGCCTGTTCCAGTGCCCAATCACCCTCTAGGTGAGAAACCTTCTCCTGATATCCAGCCTAAACCTCTAGTGACTCAGCTTTGTGCTGTTTCCTTGGTTCCTATCAGAACTGGTCACCAGAAAGAGATCAGTGTCTCCCTCCTTTTCCTTTCACAAGAAAATTGTAGACTGTGATGCCTTTCCTCAGTCTCCTCCAGGCTGAACACAACAAATGACCTCAATTGTTCCTCATATGACTCCCCTACAGGCCCTCACCATCTACATGGGCCTCTTTCGGACACTACACTTTACGGAGCTCTTATTTATAATTTACATACACAAAGAATAACAACTGCTGTATGTGCGAAGACTTGTGCTTCAAAAATTGCATAGTCTAGATATTCTTGGTTTTCAATATTATTTGTGTGTCAGAACTGAATTTCCCTTCTCCCTAAGCATTCTTCCCACTTAAAAGGAATGGGATTACTAAGGCTTTTGTAATCTTTTAGGCTGCTGCTCTTTTGACTTCAAAATGTCTCCACAAGGTTCTGATAAGAAGTAAGAATGTAAGAAGTGAGAATGGTCTGGGGTAAAAACTATGTATGAGATCCTTGTATTGCACTTCAACTGGAAGATGTGCTGGAGTTTTGATAGAGTTGCAGTAGCCTGAAGGGGAACCTAACTTTTAAGTAATATACTCACACAAATGAGTAGTCTTGAAACTTAAAATGGTAATCTTGTAATCAGGAGGGAATGGGGAGATGAATAAAGGACTTGAATGTTAACTGGATGTTCCAATCAAAATTAAATCTGTAGGTTACTTAAGCAGAGAAAGCAATTTGTCCAGCTGAATAGAAGTAATGAGAGTTGGGGGCTTTGGGCACAGATAGTGATCGTTTTGGCTGCAATGGTTTTGGATTTTACCATTAATTTATTATTTTATTGCTCCCTTAAAAAGTGGAGAGCATTTATCTTCATCCCATGTAATGCAAAAATGGAGTTTACTCTAGGTTTGAAAAGGGTGTCATGAGCAGTAGGGTGTGTGGATGGATAACATCAGTGTATGGAGCAGGACAGGATTGGGGACAATGTGGTAATGTCGGCTTTACAGCACATTTTTGGCCTGTTATGTGCTTTTGCTTGCTTTTCACTACTCCAGGGACATAAGACTGCAGACAATCTACTCTAGTCAGGGAATGGATTTGCTTTGTGGCAGTCATAGTGTAAAATAGTTGAAAATTTTGGGATATCTATTGATTTCCTTTGTGTTGCAGCCATGGGAATGAATGCAAGTCTCCCATGTGCTAAAAATACCTAATAATTAGGACTGTAGACTAGAATATGCAGAATAATCCAAAAGAAACCTAAAGTTCAGAGGAGAGAAGATTAATTTAAAAAACAAAACCTATCATCACACAACAAATCAAATATATTGATAGTTTCTAAAACTTCTCAAGTTTGTATGACTGAAATTTATTGTATAGAACTGGTCTAGAATCTTGTGTAGGTAAAATAATTTTTTGGTTTTAATTTAAACTCTGCATTGGATTATCTTCAAAATTGCAAAGCAATCAAATAAAATATTCTATCCTTAGTTTCTATCTTCAAAGTATAAAGAGAGAATATTTTTAAATGTAACAAAGATAACTCTGTATTAAAATAGTGTTTGATTGACTCACTATAATCTCTAACTTCAAATAGCAGTTTATTTTAATTTTCCTGGGATGCAAATTTTTTATATTGATGACAGCAGTCCTGGCCTATGTATTTAACACATACCACAAGTATGAATGAATAGAAGTGTAAAAATTATATATGCAAACATGAATGTAGGAATCTGTCCTCTCATTTTGATCTACTGTGGTCTTAAATTATTATTTCTATGTAATATGCATGATTCCCCAGGTGTTTGCATTTTTTTGTGATAGCAGCTCTTAGATGGGATAAGGTGTTAGAGCAGCTGGACAAATAAGTATCGATTTCAGTTATTTATTATTGGTGAATATTTTCCTTCATGGTTTTGAAATGAAAGTTGTCTGGGTTGGATTTTGAATGCAAGGGCACTAACTGCTGTCAATTCTTTGAAAAAATTCATAGGCGCTTTTACTCTTTAGAGGTATTTTATATTATAGGATACATCTAAAAGCAAGTGTTGTCAAGAAAAGGAGAAAATTATTTTTAATATATTAAGTAAACAAGTGGCCATTAAGAGAATGAAAGTTAATTATAAATAAGAATCTTTGCAGGAATTTAATCAGGTGCTCATAATAATTCCAATTTTAATATTATCCTGAGTTTGTTTTTAACATTAAGTTTAATAACAAATTTTGTGTGTGCCTGTGAAGAGAGGCTTTAAAAACCTTTCATTTTTACAATTTTACATAAATAAGAGCTTTCTCAGGACCAACCCTCTCAATCATGTTCAATAAGCTGAGACAGCTGTTTTTGGAATGGATGAGTGACTAAAATTTGCTATAATGCAAATTGACTGGGCATAAACAAAGAGATATTTTCCCTATGTTTCTTTGCCTCACTGTCATTCAAATGAACAACCACAAAATTGTGTGTTATTCTAGATAGTTTCGCAGTAGATATTATGCTTTCTGTGTTGTAATTAATAATAATAATGAGAACTTTTGAAAGTTAAAAATGGCAATTTAACTCACTAGATCCCCTGCTTCATTAATGTCTTCAGCAGTGTCATTTAGGAGTAAATGCTTCATCAAACAGTAGCGATTCAATCATAAAAGTCTGTAATTGGAGAAACATTAGAACTCTCATGTTCCAAAGCCTCTCTGAGTTTTTCGCATCTCATTCTCTAAACGGGACCAGTCATTCTCTTTCTTAGCTTATTTCAACAAAAAAAACAGTCCTTTACTTTAGCGTACAAGCTTTTATTCCTTCAGGGTACCTAAGGGCAGTTGTGTACAACATTTATTATTTTACCTTTAAATATGCATTTGGCTCTAGACTGGAACAAAGTGGAATGCTTAAAGGCTCAAACTTTTCTGCTGTTTCAGGACGACAGTTCTTTAGACTGCCTCTGAAAGGAGAAAGAAAATGGCGCAACCTGTTCTAAAAGCCTCATGCAAGTTATGCCAACACTGGAATCTGCAGACTCAGCGTATATTGGTGAATTTTATTGAAAATAACTCTTTGTTTTCCTGCTGCAGCTTTCAGCTCAGGACCTTCTCATATTTTCTATATGTTAATAGGCTTGTCTTCAAAACCCTGTTAGCTATGCATATTCTTTTTTTTTTAACTTTACCTCAGTTTGTTTAACAGATGTATCAGAGAGTTACAAACCACTAAACTACGCATGGCTGTAGTATAATTCTGAACACTCTCAAATTCTGAGTTGGGTGCACTTTTATAAAATTTACATATGTGATTGTGCAGCACTTGTGATAAATGTTGAAAAATGATCCAGCAGTTTTCATTTCAAGCTGTTTCATCAACTGATAAGCTCAAATTCTCTAGCTTCTCTGTTAATCATATAGGGAGCAATCTGAATGAAGGCTTAAAATAGGCACCCACATTCAATAGTTCTGAAGGGTAGAGCAGTACTGTTAAACAAGGTCTTCTAAGTTTATTATCAACGAATACAGAGGGGAAAGCAGTTCCTCTCTGTGGTTTGGATCAATCTCTTTTATTCTCTTCCCTCCTGTTCCTCCATGCTACTCATGCAAATTAAAACAGCTCAGAGCTGGCTAGACTGTTCTTTTCTGAACTGTTCCAGCTTAATTTAAAATCCTAATTTTACTGGGCATCTTGTTATTTATACTCACAGGTGCTGCAGCCACAAGGGGATCCATTCAATTGCAGTGTCTTCTGAGGCAAATCAGAACATTATTTTACATGTATTTTATAACATTTGAGACAGATAAATGCCTGTTAATCTTCCTGACACTTGGTGAGCTGCATTTGTACTCCAGTGACTACTCAAGTATTTGGAATTTATTCCTATCTCTAAAGCTTTTGCTTTGCCACCTCCACTCTTCTCTCTAGCTTTTCTGCCCACTTGGTAAAATCTCTATCTTTTCTATATTATTAGAAACAGTTCACATAAAAAATCTGACTGCTGGGGTGATTGGTATTTGGTTCCATTTTAACACTAAGCAGCTACTCTGGGGAGGGTATATAGCTTGCCTGTCATCTTCTGAGGGTCTTAAAACTGGATAAAGTTGAAATGAATTAGTGTATATAACATTTGCAACAAGTACAATAGCTTTCAACAGTCTGAAATTGTCTTTTTTTTTTTTTCTCCATATAAAACAAAAGTACAAAACTGAACTAATGTTTTTTGTCTGCATCATCCTTTTTCTATTTTGAGGTAAAGACTTGGGAATCAATCTGTCAACATTCTGTGAATTATTGCTGTGATTATATGCCAGTCCTCTATTATTATTTTGTCATATTTTTGCTCCTTATGTCTTGTATTCAGAAGACATTAAACAGGTTACATGATCTGGAGTTTGGAAGACTGTTGTCTAAATGGAAAAATAGCATAGCTATATGTCAACTCTGTTTTTAGACTAGGTGCAGAGCATTACTGTTTTAAAGGAATAAGAGAGTCTTGCAAAACATTGAGAGATGAGTTGATGTACGGCTCTAAAATTCCAATAGAGAAAGTTTTTTGAGGCAGCCCAGAGGGAAAAAAAAAAAAGAGAAAAGGGAGGGAAGGAGGTGTGTATAAATAAGGATTAAATACAGCTAAAAATGAAGACTAGAAATTTTAGAAAGACTTCTCAGCCTGAGAATGTGTGACTGTCATAATACTGTAGATAGTTAAATGGCAATAGAGAATCCAAGACAAAAAAAATGATACAAAAGTTAGTATTTCATTTGGTCAAATAAAAGTTCTTTGTGTTTTAAAGCTTAAAGATGCTTAATGTTAGAAAATATTTTTAAAAAATCAATTTGTGTTTCTTTCAACTAATATTTCTATCTGAAATTTTATACTGTGAACCAGCACCCATGGACTTAGAATGCAGGAAAATCTGGGTGTTTGAACTAGTGGCATTTGTTGTTTCACCATCCAGTCTTGTGTTACCATTTTCTGTTGGGAACTTCTGTAGATTGAAATTGAAAGTGTATCATGAAATCACCTTCAGGTAAATGAACCTTCAAGAGATCATAGCTGAACATTTTCGTGCCGTTTCTCACAGACTTTGTTTCCTTGATTCACAGTCCTGGTGCATAGTTCTCTGTGTTTCTCCAAATATTTTTTCTTGATTTATTTCTAATTGAACCTTGAGTATAAGCCTATAGGTTAGTTGCTTATACCAGGCATGAAGACATGCACACCCCCCCCACACACAAATACATAATTTTTATATCTCTATAAATTCTTGTCAGAAAAAACAATTCTTTGTTCTTTTTAAGGGGAATTACAGTTTTAACATAATGAAAAACTGATGATCATAGTTGAAAGGAAAGTAGCAATGTATTTTAAAAAAAATTGCCTATAATTTCTTTTGTCAAGAGCTGTAAACATGACATACAGATGGAATTCCAACTTTTAAAATGGTTGCTAACTATTCAATAGAAATCTCTCAATTTCTCTGAGATTAAGGATCCACCTAACGAAAATATTATGTAAACTTTTATTCTCCTTTTTCCCTTTTCCATCTTGGGTTTTTTCCACCTTTTTGCTTTTAGCTTTTTTCCTTCTTTTTCTTTCTTATTTGCCTCTCATATATATGCATTTTTTTTCTTTTTTTCCCTATTTCTGTTCTAATGCTTGATTTTACCTTTTTAGTAGCACTGGCAGGTCTGCGTGGTAGAAATGGTGTGGATTCTTAATGAGAGAATCATAGAGTATGTTGAGTTGGAAGGGACAATTCTAATTTTTCAGCTTTTCAGAGTCATTGCAGGCACACTGTGAATTAATTCACTGCAAAATTTATAGAACTTTAGACTTTACTCATCTACATGTGAACAGGTCCGTGGAGTTGCTATTGGGTGTGAATAAAATAACATCCTATTGTATATCAGTGATACAGCTTTTTTATACAGTTATGCAATTTTAGATCCTGTTCTTCCTGCCTAAAAAAGAAATGAAGCCTGAAAATTGTGAAAAATTTATTCTAATTTCAAGGCTGTTCTTTCATCTAACTTATTATACTGCCATCATCTTCAAATCATGCAAAAGCTGCCCTTTTCATACTGAAGTATGATGAATAGGTATTTAATGAAGGCTTATAAAAAAAATTGTAGAAGAATGCAGTAATATCAGCAAAACATTAGTGTGCCAGTATCTAGTGCATACACTAGCACAGTTGGTGCTCTTTATGGACATAATTAGTGTAGTTTTTCAGCCTGAGGACTGCCTTTGTAGGGGCAGTGCAGCCACATTCCTGCACTATAACTTGCTGGATGTGTGTAGAGGACACACACCCCGATTCCAGAGCTGGGGTAGATGAGTTGTTTGGTTGTACCTGATCAGCTCTATTCTGAGATAATGCATGGCACACGTTCAGCATCACATCTGCTGTGCTTAATTTGACAGTGAGAAAGAGTTTCACAGTGATGGTAACACTTTGCCAGGAAGATAGGATACATGGAAACCATGGACAATAAAACTTTATACTGATACCCTAATCTTTACTATTCATAGCTCTGTCTATGGTATCTCATCAGCAATCAGATCTGATTTTCAGTAATAGAATTACAATTCTATTATTTGGTGAGTTTTGGTTGGGATCTCCACATAACAGCAAGTTTAAATAACACAGTTTTCTGGCTATAAGGTGTTTCTAGCATGTAAGAAATTACTTTTGCCCTCTGCCAGTGTCTGGAGGAGCTGAGCTGGAATAGTCTTAGCTGTGCATCTTCCTGTACTTATCTTGCAAGAAATACTTAACATAAAGCTCGTAGCTCCTTCTGAATTTAGTACATTCTGTTTTCTAGTATTATATTATAATGTAAATAAGACAAGGTTGTTTGGAAAGAAGGTATTACAAATTTCAAATTGCTTATTTTCGTCAGCCTTATAAGCATTGATTAATATTCGCCCATCTGTCTCTATGCACTTCCTGCTTCTCTCCTTATGCAACTAAAGCTATGAGTTTAGTGTGGAGGCTGTCAGGCCATTAAGGGGCGCTTTGTGCAAATGCATTGCATTAAAAGAATCTTCCTGTTTCTTATAGCTAAGAGGCTGGCTTTGAGAAAGCAGATCTCCAAACATGAAAACATAAATAAAATCTAATGCCAGATAAAATCTAATCATCTATGTATTTTAACAGCTTATGAGAAGTATACCAGGGAAGAGTGAGGTGTATTCCTGTAGGAGTCTGCCTCATGAAATAAGTCCAGGAACTGACTAAAAGGCTATCCATGTAGGATGGTGATGAAGTCAACGCAGGATCGAGACCAATTTCTTAAGGTATTTTGCAGCCTAATCACACAAATGACTCTTAGGTTGGAAAAGACCTCTAAAATCAACAAATCCTACCACTGACCCATCTCCACCTTGTTAACTAAACAATAGCACTTAGTGTCATGTCCAGTCTTTTCTTGAACACCTTCAGGGATGGTGACTCCATCATCTCTCTGGGCAGCCCACTCCAGTGCTTAACAAACAGTTATGTGAAGAAATTCCTTCTGATGTCCACCCTAAGCCTCCCCTGGTGCAACTTGGGGCTATGACTTCTCTCCTGTCTTTAGATGCCTGACAAAAGAGACCTACCTGTCTTCAAACTCCTTTCAGGGACTTGTAGAGAGTGATAAGTTCTTCCCTGAGCCTCCTTTTCTCCAGGCTAAACAACCCCAGCTCCTATAGCTGCTCCTCATGAGACTTGTGCTCCAGACCTTTCCTCAGCTCAGTTGGCCTTCTCTGGACATGCTCCAGCCCCTCAATGTCTTTCTTGTAGTGAGGGGCCCAAAACTGAACACCAGATTTGAGGTAAAACATCACTAGTGTAAAGTACAGCCTGGTCCTGCTGGCTAGAGTATTTTTGCTATAAGCCTGGATGCCTTTGGCCTTCTTTTCCACCTGGGCACATACACTGGCTCACATTCAGCTGCTGCTGATCAGCACCCCCAGGTCTTTTTGTGCTGGGCATCTTTCCAGCCATTCTTCTGCAAGCCTGTAGTGGTTCCTGGGTTTTTATGACTGAAGGACAGGACCCAGCACTTTATCTTGTTGAACCTCACATCACTGATCTTGGCTCATTATCCAGCCTTTCCACATCTCTCTAGCAGATGGACGCTCCCACTGGACTAAGTGTCATCCCCAGGCCCTTGTGTCTTCCTAAGGTTGAATATTCCATAATTGCCCAATCTTAAACCCCTTCTGAAATTTCTAAGATTTTCTGTTTCTTTAGGCAATGGCTGAAAGTTGATCGTTGGTAGTCTATATGTGTTTTGGTGAATCCTAATTCAACCCTTATTTGTCATCTGCCCTATTTTTTTTAATATTGTTGTTAAAATATTCATGATACTATGAACTAGAAATATGTTATTAATGCTATTGCACATATGGGGAAATAAAACACAGGCTGAGTTCTAGATCCACAAAGAGAAGTTCCTAACTCTTGGACTATCAGCGAAGTTAGGCATCTGAATGGTAGAGTTTACATATTTGCACTATCTGAAAAGCATCCATAGTTATAAAAGTAAGTAGGAGAGGGGAACCGTAAAAGCCCTCCAGTATGAGTACAGTTTGTATTGCATATAAGTTGTTCCTTTTAAAAACTGAAGAGGGTTATTTGTTTTCTTTGTTTTTCAAGTGCTCATTTCTGATCGTGACTAGCCTGAAAAGTGAATCATAAAGGAATGAACTTTTTAGCTTCTCTCATTTCCTGGTTGAAATATGCCTAGGAGCTTGAGGACTTATCTTTCTCTAAAATTATTCTATTTCACATATTCTCATTAAGCCTATTAAGTCTAATGCTTATCTAGATTCTAATAACCTTGTTTTGTGTGCGACCTTAGCATAGCTAAAACTATATATTGAAGGTGTTTTGTTTTAAAATTTAAAAATAATCTAAATAAAAATCTTACTTTTGGCTTACATTGAATATTGCCCTCTTCTTTCAGTGGTAAAGATAGTAATTCTCCTCAGTGAGGGCTGCCAGGTTTGAAATATCTCTTTTACTTTGTCTGTATAGCTGTAATCACCACAGATTGTTAGGTTGTCTCCAAATCATGAGCAGGTGGCCAAGATCATTCATGTCAGGGCCTACACTAATAGCTCTAATGGCCCAGACAGCCTCACAGTGGCCTCTATCCACATGTCTGCCCGTACGCCAAAGAGCTCTGTGTTGGCTCAGGCTAGAGTCTTCAGCATCTGGCTGAGCTGTGCTGCAGTGTTGGTTGTTGGCTGGCTTGGCCATCTATGTGCCCAGCCACAGATCCTGTTGTCCAGAGTCCTAACCCATGGACTGACCTCCTGCCTTGACCTATCCTGTGCCTCTGAACCTGCTCACTCATTTCTGGATAATATCTCACCCTGATTGCCCATAATTGTTCTAACCCATAGATTGTTTTCCTAGTTTTATGTGGGTCCTGCCTTACGGTTGTGAATCTTTTTTCTGATTTACGCTCTCGGTTGAACCTGGCCATGATCTCTACTACCTCTCTGACAGGGCTCTGCCTTGCTAACCTATTGATCTCATTTGGCTTCTGCCTCCTGATCACTTAGGGAGCAGCTAACCCTTCTTAGATGATCATTCTGGGTTCACATCTGTGATGAGGAATGATAGGAGAATTGCTATCCGTGAAAGCTGGCTCATCATGCTTTCTGACATGATGGTCAAATGCAGAGTGAGAAAGCAAAGAGTTTAAAATATAGGCATATTTCATAACCCTCCTTAGAATATTGTGAAACCATTCCTTAAATTTGAGTGGTGTCATCTCTACCATGTCAGACCTAATGCATAAGCAGAAAGGAAAAGTTCAGTTCTGAAAGTAACCACAGAAATTAAGTGGGGCTGTATTAGGACATTTAGGATTTGATTGAAAATAAAACAGGTCTTGGAAGACATTCTGCTTTTAAACACTGTGCTCCAAACTGGCAGCTGACTTGTAAGTAGTCTTTGAAAATACGGTAAATAGTGGCCTATCTTGTGGAACCAAATTTTCATGCAGTATTTTTTGGGACCACAGGGTCACCAACAGGGGACAAATTGCAGTTACCAGAAAAAGGGACAAGTATGGACTAAAGTGAGATCATTGACTGCTGTCATACTCTTGGCTGCTGTGTTCTATCTGTTCTCTGTGTGCTGAGTCTGACTACCTTAAGGCATCCTATGCCATGGAGATAATTTTGGCTTACCACACCACACATGAGACCAGCCACTACCAAATATCATTTCCACAAGTTGTTGGTCTTGCACAAGTGTATCTAAGCTAGCTAGGCAATTGTTTTATTCAGGTTTGGAGAATGTCATCAAGAGAAGTTCCTGGATCTAGCACTGGAAAGAATCCTGCAATCCTCACTACTATTTATAAGACCTGTATTAGCTAGTGCCAAATCCTGCCCTGGAATGTGGATAGGGAAATGGAAATCTGGTGGATAATAGAAATGCTAAAACTTTGTATACCTGTCCTTCTGCTAGAATAGTTATGAATTTGGGAGGAAGAGTTCTTGAAAGTATTGTCACTTGTTGGTGGAAGCACTTGCTGGGACTTCCTTGCTCTTCTCAGAGTGGATGTCATGTAAGGCCCCTGGATATTCTGCAGACAGGACTTGTCTTGCTCTCCCTTTCTCCTGTAAGTGCACTATAAAACTATTGACTGAGTTGAGATCTCTGCTCTTGGTACAGGGTTTCTACTACAAGGTCTAGGATAGCCTTAACAAATCAAGGGTACTGCTCTTGCTAATGTCTAATGTAGTTGTTGACCTTCACAATGACTGCAAATCACAAATTATCTTGTTCTAGAAAAACAGACTTAATTGATAATATGCTGGTGATATATATTCATGGCACAGTATATGTGGTAGGATATATATTAAGATATTCACCTTTCTAAATGAGAAGAGACCACAAAATTTCCTCAGTTGTCCCGTAGCTGTTTTGGCTGGCACAAAATTGCTTTATTCTCTTGGTCAAGACAAGTACACCTCTAAACTATTTATTGTGTTTTCATATTCTAAGCTTTGGGTGCTATTTTTTTTCCCTTTTGCAAAAGAGATAAGACTTGCTGGTGAGATTATCACTGATGATCCTTTCTAACTTGGTACAATAATATAGTTGTATTTCCAGTTATATTCAATGCTGAGTTTGGAAAGATGATTGAAGGTTCTCCATCATCAAAAGCTAGGGTATGAAAGCTGAAATACTTGTAATGAGGTATCTGAGGCAGTAATGGTGTTTTTCAGACTGTATGCTATGTCAGTTCAGTATGGTTTGGATTTCAGAATGCCTTTAGAAGGAGAAGGAAAATGTTTCTTATTCCTTCCTTTCCTCTTTCAAATAATTAGTCCTAAAATGTTTCTGAAGACCCTCTCACACAGCCAATACCAAAATAAGACAGTATTAAAATGCTCAATGATAAATCAGCAAAATATTTTATTGGAAATTGAAGACTGAGTAGTGTTGATACTTATTTTAATTAGATAGCTACATATTTAAATAACTAAATACATCTGAAAGCAACACGTGAATGCTTGTGTGTTCATCATCCAAGTATTGCTTTGCTCATTAGGATGGTATCATGCTTATGCTATATTTGAGAGAGCAGGTACTGTAAACATATATTGCAATAAACATATTAGCTGAAAGTGTTGGCTGCGTGGCTTTGGATAAAAAATTCCAAAGCTCAAGGGTGAAATTTTCTCAGTTTATTATATTTCTGTTTATTCTATTTATTTTTTTTAGTAGCTGGAACGTTCTCTTAGAACAAATCATAAGAACACAAATGAGAATATTGAGATTAAAACATGAGTTGTAAAATGATGGAGAATACTTTGGGTCTTGCATCTCTAGTTTCTGAGCTGTAGAACCACTTATCTTCATGGTTTATAGTTCATGCCTCTATGTCTGTTTCTCACAAAAAGAAAAAAGTGAGCTTCAGCTTTTCAATGTTTATTATGTTCAAAATGAAACCTCTACAAATCTCAAATGAAAAAAGTAATGGATTTTCAGTTAGCACAAAAAACCACTTCCGGTGTGCAGATTAAAAAAAAAGAGTTTATAACAAAATATTTTTGGTAATATTAAAATTTCTCTTAAATTGCCAGATTCTCCTAAATGTTGCCAGAATAAAGGACAAATCCAAACTAGGCTTTTGAAATCTATTTGACACAGAAGAAAGTTTTATGAAGTCAAGTTTATTAATTGCTTAGCTGAAAAGCTTATTGTATACAGAAATGTCTCTAAAAGAAATTTCAACTTGTAAGCAAGCATTTTTACTCCTGAAGTACTCATATTCAAAGACAGATTAATATATTTTAACATAGGATTTAGACCCATGTGACAGCTGCACCAAAGGGCACTTTTCTTTGCTCCACAGATGAAGAAGTTGTATGTTGCTAGCAGAGAGCTAGCAGGCACTTCTTGTTTCATCCATTTTTGGTGTCTGCCTTTGTGTAAGAATAATCTGGGAGTAGGTACAGGAAAAGGAGACTGTAATCCATCCTTTCCCATATGAGGTAAACAACTTTCATGCTTTTTGGCTTTCCGTCTGAAGCTGTTTTACTCCATTTCTTCTTTGATGTATAGTTATTTTTAGTGATTCTAGGAATCATGTGTCAGATCTGGATAGAATCCATGTTAATCTGTTTGTTCTAAAAAGCATATTGTAGAAAGCTCTTTGAATACATATTGAAGTGAGATACCTGGATCAACCAAGGTAGGAGAAAACACTGAATGAACTATTTCACATGTAGGTTATATGGTTATAATACATTGTAATAAATTATAGATCTTGAAGAAGGCATGGTGGTAGCCTATTGCTTTTTGTTAGCACTTAGAATTTTCCATTGAAGGGCAATAGATTATTATTATTGTGTGTGTATATGTTTTTTCAGAATTTACAAATAAGTCTTCTGTGGTTGCAGTTGGGAAGTCCAGAGCTGAATGAAATTTTCTTCTAATGAAGTAACTGACACTCTTTTCATGGTGATACAGTTTTCCCATACCGTATTTACCCTCCTAAGATCAGCTCAAAGGGCTATGAGGCCTGATGTCATCAGTCAGACTTAACCTCTGAATCCAAAGGACCTTTTACTTAGCACCTTAAGAAATACTGAAGGCACTTTTATATTTACAGTTTTTGACAGGGCAGCAAGCCTCACAGGCCTTTCCTAAAATCTGTAGTGCAAACTATGCAAAAGTATTTTGTCGTTCTCCCCCCAGAGCTGCCTCTTAGCATTTTATCTCAGCGAGCATGATTAGGTTAGAGCTGTGGTTTTCCTACAAGCACCTGTTGTACATCTAAAGTGAAAAGAAAACAGAGAAAAATGAGACGGGAAAAGCTTACATCCCATGGCAATGACTCTTTTCTCCTCAGGAAAGACATTAACACTGCCAGCTGTAAATGTAAAATCTCTGTAAGGTATCCACCATTAAAAGAATGTTTCTGATGATTTAGTGTATGAGGTTTCTGTACCATAGCCTAAGTTTTCTTATTCCAGTTAGATATAAAAGTTAAGGTTGTCAGCACTTGAATTGACTATATCATGTCGCTCAGAACTTTTTCCAGATGAAATCTAAGGCTGTGGGGCAGAAAGTTGAGAAAATATCTTTCTTTGACTTCATCATGCGGTAGCATAGAAATTAATTGTGGAAAGGGTAACATCAGCTCTCATCAGCAGAGCCTGAGTCTAATTAGCGAATGAGTGGATTTTACAGTCTGTGAATTTTTGATTACTAGATGAAGTGTAATAAGCAGGAAGAATGGGTTACATCCTTTACTGACAGAAGATGAGTACAGATTGATTAGTGCCCTTGTCAAGTAACCAGGTAATGGTGTATCTCACTGCCACAGATCTGTGGTTTTTGTCATGAAGATTTCATCTAATTTAAGTGTGCTTTCCCTTCTCCATGCTTGCAAAAAAGAAAAAAAAAAAAGGAAAAAAGATAAAAAAGGAAAAAGAAAGTTTTGTTGTAACAATAATCTGTCATCTGTGGTGTTAAATCATTCCATATCAGGACTTCTACTGCATTTTAAGTTTATACATAGTTTAAAATCTTGTAATTTTGAGGCTATCTAAATCTAACTCAGCTAGAGCAAATAAAGGTAATAATGCAGTGTCTGACACTACTGAAGCCTTTTTTCAGGCATCATTTTTATTTAATTAGACCTTGACCGTCTGACTTCTCAACCATGAATGCTCAAGACTCCATCAGAATCAGTACAATTAAGAAAAAATATTGATCTATGACCCTAGCAGAAGCAATAATCTGTCTTTCAGAGACTGTATCATACCACAGTCAAATAAGTATTGCAGAAATAGAAAATAGAACAATACAGCATTTTATTAGATTCAGTTCTGAAAATGAGAAATTGTACTTTAGATTATGCACAGACCCTCTGAAAAGTGTATGATTATCAGACGAGTTTGCTTAATAGATAATGTATTATTGAGAATGGAACTGTGTAAATTGAAATGCAAGGAAAGGAAGAAGGGGGCAAACCTTCAAGCTGTACAGGTGTAATAAGTGGCTGCAGACACAGAAGGTGTTTTGTGTATTCATCTTCTACAAAGCCTGTTTTTCCCTCCATTTTTTTCTTTTAATTTCCACAGGTAGATTTTCAAAGAAATCAGGCATGAAAGGTATATGAGTTCAGTGAGCAACCAAAAAGCTTGAGCTAGTAAATGCACAGCCTCTAGCCATGCTCCTGGTGCCTTTTTCTTTAGTTGTCTTAGAAGGTTTATGTATGTATGGTGGATGATGTGATACAGGATACTGACAAAACTGTGGGTGTAAGATGTTCAGACATTTCCAAGACTGCAAAAGAAGCTGTATGTGTTTGTGAGTCCACTTGTATTAAAATTAATGTTGTCAGGGGAGCATTTTAATAATTTTATAAGGTGGATCTGCTACAGTGTATGAGTTTAACTTTACTAATGACAAAGAGATTATCTATATCTGTATGGGTAGGACATGGGTCTCAGTCATTTTTTAATGCCGAAAATCACTCTCTTTGATAGAGCTTTATCTAAATCTTGGGGAAAACCTGCAGGTGTAAGAAAAAGTATCTGTCAAGGTTCTGAGAAAGCTAAACAAAGGCAGAAGAAGGAAAGTTAGGAAGAATGAAGATTTGTAGATACATGTAGCTATGCTTGCTTATCCTAGAGCCGTTTCTAGACTTTCTTTGAAAACCAAAATACAGCAGAGTATCTCCTTAAAAGAAATCAGATGCTAAGTAAGCACTTGCAATCAAAGGAATAGTCAAAATTTTTATGAAGGTTAATGGTTTGTTCCCTTGCCATTCAAATATTCCATGAGTAACTAAGCTGAATAACTGTTACAGAGTAGGTACCATATTTCCACTGCAAAAGTATTGAAACTAAAATAACTTTACTGGCTGCACAGATACTCTGAATCAGTTGGGGTGGAGCAATGTGGATTTCAAGTGTGATTTCCTTTTAAAAAAGAATGAGAAGCTGAGAAAAGATTGCAGACATATATGCTCAGCAGCTAATGGACAATTGCACAGCTTTGCTGAGATGGTCCTGAAAAAAAGTGGTGTGATTTTTTCCTCAACCTTCCCTGTGTTGTCATAAAAGCAAAGGATGGTTGGAACTTTCTCTCTACAATCAAGTAACAACTGATATTTTCTCTGAGACACACAACTAGAAACTGTAGAAATATATATATATATATACACACACACACATGTGTAAACTTTCATGTGTTTGTGTATAGGTATTTTTATTTCTGTATATATAGATAGTCAAACACAGGGACGTTTGATTGGAGATGTCCAGAATCCTTTGCACTCTTAATATTTCTTTGACAGATAACGATGTTTAAATGAGAGAACATTTGCTGAAGGTAGGTATGTAGCACACAGGAGTGTAGTACTTCAAAAGATGGTGAAATAATTAGACAATTCTGAAAACTTTTTGTTTGGGTTGGATTTCTTTTTTTGTTTGTTTATTTGTTTTTTCAGGGATTTTTTTGTAAGCTCAGCTCTTTACCGGGAATCCAACTGTCTCTCCATGCAAAAATAGGCTGTATTTCCATGAAAAGTATTACTAGACTTCTCCTTAAGCATTAGAAGCTCCTTCTGCCTTCATGAGAGTAGTGAGTTTCTCTATTTTACACTGACTAAGGACCTCACTGGGACAGGCTGTTTCTAGAAATCTGAGTGGTGTTTCCAGAAATCTAACTTTGTAGGGCTGAGTACTCGGTTTACAGAGGTTGAGCAACCCTGAACATGATGGTGCTGTTTTATCTGAAAATAAATTCCTAAAAGGTCTATATATATTTGTTCTTACACTATTCTCTGTGTAAGTTCTTGTGTTCTCTAATTTTTAGTAGACAGTAGAAATTTTTATTAGAGTATAGGGCATAACAGGTAATCAATATCCAATTAATTTTATGGGTCCATGGAGTATTTTTATATGTCACCTTCTTTGGTAAGAACCAATAAAATGTAAGAACAAATTTAATTTTTTTTTTAAGTGAGGGCAAAATAAGTAAAGTAAAGCTTTGTTTTGTCATAGTAATTCAGTCTTAGAAGACATGACTGTGCACTGCAGAACAAAGTAACAAGGTACCACATGGAAATTAATGGTAGCTTTGCTTTTGAAATATAAAGGGGTAATATAACAGCTTAAAAGTATTCAAGACTGTGATGGACTCCATAAAAATTGTCAGCAGATGGATCTGAAATACTGGCTATCCTGACAGTCTTATTTGGGTGCAGTACCCTGTGGTTTTGCTTATGATTCAATATTATTTGTTTGTAAGAAGAAAACCAGATTTTTCAAGACAACATTAGTATCTTAACAAGAAATTTACTTTTTAACTGTTTGGCTTTTTTTATTCATCCAAAGAAAAACTAATATTTAAATTTCTTGTTCAGGTTTTTTTGAAGCATTTTTCTTACGTTTTTCTCTTCCTTCTGTTTTTGACATAGTTGAAATTAATACACCTAATCCTGTGTGATACCTTTCAATACAAGGTTTACATGCCCAAAATCTTCTTTCATATCCAAATGATTAAGCTTTTATTGATTTAATCAGTAATGAAGAAAAATATTGTGGTCTGATGCACTTGGAATTTTTCAGAATTGCTATCAAAAAGATCTTTACTGACCTGCTTTATTTACCAAATATTCAATTAAGCCTAACATAAAGATCAGTGTCACACTGAGATTACAATAATTTAAAAATAAGACATGTATCACCTAAAGAAAATATAAAACACCTGTCATCATGCACTTCTGTGGCATTGAACTTCTCTAAACAATATATTTATGGTTCATTATGTTAGCATTAAAGCTTTGTGTAGGTTGACTCATTTTGGCACTGGTTTCAGGATCTAAGTGTTTCTGGTTAATAACAGTGTAAGGAGAAAATTCTTGCCATGATTTTAGAATTCAAATGCTCTTAGAGATTCAGGTTGTATATGTTACACTTGAAGGCATGGTGGCAAAATGGATAAATGGTTTCAGAAGAAGTTTGCAGTGAAATTACAAGTAAATCCATGATAAGGGTGATTGCAAAGACACGTGGGATGGCAAAGCTGCTGCTTTTGCCTGCATCTGTCTTGTTCCTCTGGTGCAGAGAAACTGAAATGTAAACAGTAAACACTCCCCACAAGGACCCAGATCACTGCTGGTACTCTTATAATCCAGTCTGGGTGTGGAAAGTTACTGCTCCCAATATAGGCCATAATTTCAAATGGCTGAAATTTATGTAAGGGTGCTCTTTTTACATGTCTGTTCTTTTCCTAATGAAATCTGAGTGCTCTACTGAGATAGTGGCCTTTTGTATTGTATTCTTCTCCCTGAAAAAGCAGGGTAAACTGTTAGAGACCATTTCTGTGTTGCCTTA
This sequence comes from Petroica traversi, assembly GCA_025920805.1. Classification (NCBI taxonomy): domain Eukaryota; kingdom Metazoa; phylum Chordata; class Aves; order Passeriformes; family Petroicidae; genus Petroica; species Petroica traversi. The sequence goes on from JAHLSL010000007.1 coordinate 38,800,578, forward strand.
TATTAAGTCGAGGGGAAAAAAAACCCAGCAGAAATTAAACTTCTTTAATCTAGTTCAGGCAAATAAATACAGATTTGTTTGGTTCCTTCTTTTATTATCTTATCTGAGCTCTCCTATTGGCTGATCAAAGCCAACAGAAGGCAGTTTATGCAACAGAAAACTGAGAAAAGTGTGTAAAGGAGTGAATTGTAGTTTTGAGACCTTTGCTTTTTTGCTTTCATTTCCTTCATGGGTTCAATACCCATGTAATGAATTCAAAGAATAATAGCCATGTAATGAATTCAAAGAACAAAACACTTAGTTTTCCTGGGGTTGCTAAGTTCATAAACGGCATGCAGTCTTGGAATAGATATTTTCATTATATCTGTAAAGTCTTAAGTTCAGCACTGTTATTATCTGATGTGTGTGGTGGAAGCAGTTCACAGAATGCAGTTGTGTTCTTCAGCTTAGATCATTCAGCAGGTTCTCCCCCTTGAATTATGACTGTGGTAGTCTATAAAATAATTTCATCAAAGCAAAGCTATGTTTGTTTAATGTGAAAGTATTTAGAAAAAGGTATATTTTAAACTCTTGTACCTTGTCTGTGGGTGTCTGACTATTTACATGAGGATTTTTGACTAACCTTCCAAAAGGCAATTCCAGGCTTCCCTTTCAGAGCTCAATGAGACCTCACGTACTCTGAAAAACCATACTCACTGGAAATGAAGTAGTTTCATAGTATTTTCATGTTTTATTCTCTTCTGGTAAAAGAAAGCTTTTTTTATTTTGTGTATTAATGATTTTAAAGCTTAATAGCTTTCTTATTTTTAAAGAACTTCCAAGGTTCTTATGTAGGAAGTAAATCTCTTCCTCTTTTTCCCTCCAAACCCTAGTAAAGCTAAGGTACAAAGACAAAAAAAAACAGATGCATATAACTTTACTTCTACTGCCTGTTTCAACCATACATGGTGTGCTTATAAATGTATTGCCACTTTATTTAGTATTAAAAATAAACTATTTACTTGAGAAAGAGATTCTATACTAGTACACATAGCATCTTTACTGCTCTTTTGCTATAACACAACCTACCACAGTTTGTAGATGTATACAGTGTGGGAAGTCATTAATGTGCAAAAGGACATGACATTTTTGAAAGCCCTTTCCTCTTAGGTTGGGAGAGTAAAACGTGGTTAATGTTCCCATTGGCCATGTTGTCACTGACTGCTGGAGCAGACAGTCTAGACTCAAGAAACTTGTGCAATTACCTATATTTGTATTCATTAGTGAATGGTTCAGCAGTCACTGGAAATTTGCATGGAGTGAAATAGGCTACTTTAGTTACATAAACCTCAAAGGAAATCCATTAAGCCCCTCTTATGTTTTAAGGCAAAACTCAGATGAAAGGCAAGCATGCACAAAACTTCATGCTTCCAGCAGTTTGATCCCTCATGGAATCTGGTGAGGAATCCTACTCCATTGAGTTAGAATCCCACTGTGAGATGGCATCCAGAGTGGCAAAATAATAGGGATTGGTGTCTTAGGGAATTGCAGAAGTGGTTATTTTTTTTAGTCACTAGAATAAATCCTTTCTAGATGAGTAACTAACCCAATATATTCTAGCAGGCTGTCTCAGTACATTTGCCCAGTAGACACAGACATCCTGGATATTGTCCGTCAGCAGTTGCATGACTGATGCATGAGTTGGTGGCCGCATCATCTGGAAGACACAAGACAGTGTCAAATAAACACTTTAATAAATGCTTTAATTTCTAAATCCAGGGTCTGATTTTCTCAAAATGCAGATGGTATGGCACAACCTTGCAGATGCAGCCCTACTTCTGTCGTTAAGTGTGATGTCTGTACTCTCAAATGTTCAAAACTCTCTCACTCTTGTGAGAAAATGCACAAGTTTCTATCCATTCTAAGTTTCAAAATCCATTAAAACTTCAGAACAGTTATTGGTTGTGTCTCTCTGCAATATGAACTGGTCTGAGAGGTAAATCTTGGTACTTCATAAGGTGCATAGAAATGTGCTAAGAAATAACCCATGATATAGCAAGTGCATTTTATTTTCTTGGAGGTTGTCTTTAAAAGCAGAAAATTACTCTAATTTTTCATCTTTGCTGAAACATTTTTGTTTAGTTTAAACTAAATTCTTTACACCAGAAATAGCTTTGATTAATCAATCAACTTGAAACAATATATATAATGGAAAGGAGAAGATCTCTAAAAGTGTTGAAATGTCATGTTTCAAAATAATTTTCTTTTTTTAATTGCAGACTTTTGTTTTAAATACTAGAAAATTTATCTTAAAAAAAAAAATCAAAGAATAAGATCAAGATTGCAGAATAAAATATTTTAATCCCCGGCTAAGTCCCCGGCTAAGCCTGTTGAGAAATTCCTCACTGTGTGTTTAAAAGTCTTCTGAAGTAAGAAAAGTAATATATTAGTAGGGGGGAAAAAAATACTATCCAGTTCTTGCAGTTTCTCTGTAACAAGATGATCTAGTACTGTTGAGATCCGTGGGAAGGAAATGGCCCCTTAGACCTGGAAAGTGCAGCAGCTGCCTCTTACAGGGGTGGCAAATATCAATGCACTCATTTAAGTATAGATTATATAAAAATTTCATGGCATAATTTAGGCATAGTGGTATCCTGAAGTACACATTTAAAACAATTTCAAATGTTAGTGTAAACACTGATTTGATATTTCAAGTGCACGACACAGTGTTCTTGTAGGAGATTCTGACAGTGGAAGGGTCTGTACTTTCTAGCATATAGCATCTAAATAAAATTGCTAATCAGAATTAATCAGTACTTCTAACTTCAGATCTCTTAAAACACTGAAAATCAAAATAAAAACAGCCTTGACTTTTTTCACTTTGCTTTCCAGATGTTTCATGTCTTTTCAGAATGCAAATGTAGGTAAATTCCTATAGAAAATACTTTCATAATAAGAGTTATTTGCAATCTGAATTAGAAAAATGTCTATGTTTTTCAAAGATTTATTGTATATTTTGAAATACAAATTAACAGCTGACTTTCACATGAATATACCTCTTCTCCCAAATTAATATAGGATCCAAATTAAAAAAAAAATAAAAATTACCAGATCTTCTCATATCCATTCTCTTTCCTTCTCTTAACAAGAATGTATTGGAGTATTTAAAATCACACATCCTAGAGGAACTGCTTAACATAACTCACCATACTTCCTGTATTTAATATATATTGGAGACATTTGTGTGTTGATTAACCCCACAGAATTTAGCTTCTTGACTAGAAAAAATTGGCACCATTGTACAAGGTAAGCAGAAATAATTTTGCAATAATTTGGACATCTATTTATGGCATTTAAATTAAAGACTTTGAAGTAAGTGGAAATATTTTCCTTGTCTGTTCATCTTTTGATGTTGGCTTAAAATATCTTTCATGAAATACAAACTTCTTTTGAGGAGGCTAGAAATATAATGTTTAATACTCAGTGAAACAGAACGGTATCAAACCTCCTTAAACGCCTCATGATCAGCTGCTAGGAAATTTTAATAGAACATCATATGTCCAACTGGCTCAAAAAAGTTGCAGCAAACTAATCTCTAGTCTGACTTAAGTTTGGATCATAGATTCCTCAAACATTGAATTTGCTGGTAAACAAGAAAGCTTAACTGTGTGTTCAAATTTTTGTCAGGAGATTCTCATCTGAGGATGAGACAATCATAGTGAGATGTCCCAGTTGCATGTGGAGCTTTGACAGCATATTTCTTTGGACCGTGGGACAAGAAAGTGCTATTAACATAAATGCTGTCAGATGCTGCATTGAAATTGTGTTGACTCTGTTGATTGCTGACATCTCATTTTCTCCATCTCAGGGGGTGGAGGGGAAGTGGTGTTGAGTGTTGAGCCTGCTTAAAAATAGCTTCTGAAATGATCGTTTTGCAGCCCAACTTTTCTGATAGGTGTCATAGTTTGCTGTTGCTAAGTTCCAGTGTGACCACTTATTCTAATACTGGATGCTAGTATTCAGAAATCATATGTACCACAGTTATGCACAGCTACTTGATGTAGAATCTTACAGTCATAGAATCTTAGAATGGTTTAGGTTGGGAAGGACCTTTTAAAGATCATATCATTTTCCCCTCCCTGCCTTGGGCAGGGACACCTTGCACTACACCTTCTTGTTCAAAGCCTCATCCAAATTGTCCTTGAATATTTCTGGGGATGGAGCATCCACAGCTTCTCTGGGCAACCTGGTCCCGTGCTTCACCACCCTTACAGAAAATAATTTCTTCCTTATATCTAATCTAAACCCACCCTCTTTCACTTTAAAGGCATTCCTCCTTGTTTTAAGCTTACATGGCCTTGTGAACAGGCCCTCTCCAGCTTCCTTATAGACTTCTCCCACCATAACTTTAAATAAACTGATATTATAAAGTACCTTAAGGCTATTGTGAAATAAACCCTAACCTAAGAATTCATGTGATTACTGGTGGTATATTTAGCAAAGATTTTAGAAGTTTGTAGAGAATGGATTCAGGAAAAGTGGAAATTCTTTTAAAAACAGAATAGACTGACTTGAAGAAAAGTTTGTGACACAAAATAAATAAAGAATTGGGAAAAGAGAGAAAATAATTGCTTCAAATGGGTGGCCTTTGGGAATATTCTCTAGTTCACTGAACTGGACCAAATTATCAATAACTTGTCATGACTAAGGGCAAAACAGAATGTTTACAAGAAGTGAGTTTCTTGAAAAATAGGATTTGGCTTAAATGGAGGAAATACGTAAGGTGCTGGTAAAAACAGAAAACACAAATAAAAGAACCTGTTGTCCCCAGCTTTCACAAAAGTCACAGTTCCCCTTAACTGAAGGTATTGAAATTCAAGCTTCCCATTTTATTCCTTGGTAAGCTTAGGTGATAGCTTTGGTACACCGACAATTATGGTGACTTCATTTCAGGCTTATAAAAATTTTTGGCTTTCCCTCCAGGTTAAGAGAGAGTCCCAGTAAGTAATATCTATCATATCCTTTATTCCTAGAAGTAATCAATATTCATTGCACCGAAAACCAAATTTGGCCCTCTAGGTTTCTCTGTGGAACCCCTGTGAGCCACTGTGCAAGAGGTATTTGTAGTCAGAGGTTTGGCTTCCACTGCAGTCCCGAAAAATTCAGTCTGCCATTATAATTTGGGAAAAAACATTCTTCTCCTTTCTATTCTAACTTATCCATCTAGCACTGCTGATAATGACAAGGGAAAAAAAACATATGAGCCACAATTTTTGTCTCAAAACCATTGTGTTATCCCTTCAAGTTGAGTTTTAACCTACAGCAGGAAAAACAGTCTTACAGCTATGCTAGGATTTTGCTGTAGCTATTGATTTTTTTCATTTAAGTGACAATACAAAACACCAAAACAGTTGCATAAGAGTAAGGTTTTGTCCTTGGTGGAATGAATATGTTATCGTGATTAATCAGATTTCTTTGTTGTTTCATGGGACATCAGAACACAAGAGAAATCTCAGAGAGAATCTGTTTAATTCCACAGGCAAGTAAAGTACTAAATCACAGGTTAGTGCCCAAATGGTATTTAACTAGAGTGGAAAAATAATCCCCCTCTACAGGTCTAAGTAATTATAGAAAGTGCTGTCTACTTGTTTGCTGCCATCTGTTAGTGAGAATTGTTTCATCAGGTTTCTGGGTATATTTTGCTATTGGCCAAAGAATGTGTATATTTTTAGTAATTTTTTTCTTGTCCCTAAACTATGTTTACCATGACACTCATGCCTAGAAGAGCAGCAAATCACACAAAGGACTATTTACAATGACTACCCATATTTCTTCCAGATTTTAGAACCATCTGAGGGGTCCCTTGCATGAAGAAGTGGCAACCAGACACCCCAACTGTTATGTTAATGTCCCCATGATGAATATTGTGCTTTTCAACAAGCCGACCTGTTATCCCATGAGAGATTTTCACTTTTTTAAGCTATGAAACTACATTATTGACAGATCTCTTACCTGCTTGGACTCTACCTCCTCTTTCTGTGCACAGTCTGTAAAAAGTTTTAAGCTATCTTTCCTGTTTTTTGTCTTGGGCTTGTTTCTTGGAAATGGGAATGGAATTCTATACCTTCTCCCCAAAGTCAATGTTATTTTTAATGAACGCTAATAGATTTCTTTGAACTTCATCATTACCACAGATCTATAAATAGCAAAAAATTTTTCCAGGACACTGATATTTAAGGATGGTGAACTATGAGTAAACCAAGGAACTCAAAACAGGTTTGCTGTGACAGACTTTCAACAGACTGCTTCACAATTTCCTCTTGTTTTCATCTGCAATGCAGTAGATTATAAATTCATAATTTGACACAAATACATCCTATGTCAATAAACCTTTCCAAAAGGCTTATTGTTTTTGTCCTGGTAAAACAAAAATTGTAGAGCTGTTGCCATTCAGTGTCTTCTCCTTGCTTTTCCCTGACTTGATGTGACTCACGTACTGTATGGACCCTCTCTGCTATTGCCAGACAAATGTGTGTTCATAATTTTTTAAGTATTCATGGGGAAGGGCTTAAAATTTCTGTTTCCCCTCATAAATTAAAATCCCCAAACACCATCACTCACTGACCACAAGGGAAAAAAAAAGAAAAAAAGCTTTGAATGACTCTTACATCCTCATGTGAGATTGCAGGGTGTGTTAAGTACTGGAGGAAGAGATAGTAGTGTTGAGGAAATGGCAGTAACAACTTACTTTAGGGATGAAATGGAGCAAAAGAGATACTCAGTATCAGCTCTGTAGGATGTCTGGGCAAGGAATATTGAATAGGACAGAAAGAAGGATGCTCAGCTCACATACGTCAGAAAGGGGTCATGCTACAGGTTGTTCTAGAGACAATTGTGATCACATTAGCAGTGCTGAGTTTGACATTAAATGTCATGTTCAATTGCAGCTTATTTAAGGTGATGCCTCTGGCTGTAAGAGTGGTGAAAAGGCAGATGAATGTTTTATCTAATAACTACCAGGAGATCTGTGGGAGTTAGGCCAAACACTGATGAAAGGAATAAAGAAAAATGCATCCACAATGTTGTGTTATTGAGCAGTGCTTTTCTATGTGAAGATTTAATTTAGTTTTTCTCTCTTTGCCTGTATCTTATTATAACAGAAATATCTAGGTTTACAACTGTTTTTCCAATCAAAAGATTATTTCTGTGTCTGTTTCAGCAAAATTCATGTGTGGTCTGTATCACTGGACACCGCAAAACCACTGTGCTAACATATAATTTGACTCCTAGTACTTTTTTCCATTGGTTTATGGGGTTTAGCCACTCCAGATTGTTAAAAATATTATTTTTTTAGATAGGTGCAAGATAAAAATAAGTCTAATAATCTAATTTTCCAATTAACATTGAAATCTTTATGAATGAATTGTGGATTACATGTACAGCAGATGTCTCCAGGATGTCCAGAAATCTCTAAGGAGTTTCTGCAACAAAACTGGACATGTAAAACTCCTGGGCTGGAAATTCTTTGAATTATACTCTTAAAAATGTTGCAACAGAAATAGAAAAACATTTCTGTAAACAAGATTTATCGACTAGCCCTAAAGGAAAGTCTTCAGTATGGTTCCATGTTTAATGCTCAACTACTTTTATGACAAACTAAAGCAAGATAATTCACTGTTACTCTCCAGCTCCTACTGAAACAGGGAATAAGTGGCAATGTGAGTGCATTTTAAAACTTCAAAGAACAATCTTGAATGGTCATCTTTGAGTCTTTGGTGCTGGTAGTTATGCAGAATTGTTGCACATTATGTCATCCCACCTGAGATTCTATTATGGGCCTGTGTGATCAGGCACCTACATGAGTGCCTGAGGATGGTTTGGAATGGGCAATCATCCATCAGCAACATGAAATTAGGTGCATCATTATTACTATTTACACTGATGGAAGAGTCAAATTCAAAAAATCTTCATTATACTATGTAATGGGTAGGCAGAGAACAAAGGTGTTCCCTCCCCAAAAGAACTCCCAGTCAGAGCTGTAGATAAAATATGATAAGAGACTACATAGGAAAGAGGCAAACGGCTGAAGTGACATTAATAACGAATGAGGAATTCATGATTATTGATGACAGTGCTCTCTGTGGTGACAGGTACTACTCACCTACTGATGCCAGGGGTTAGCAGCCTGTCAGGACTATGGGTAAAGCAGGTTATAAATAGTTTTTAATTTATAAGACAGCACTAAACATATGTGTGCATATATACAAGTTTTAAATGCTCTGGAAATTATTTGTGGGAAGCATAAATGTGCAAAGTATAATTGGGGAAAGATCAGGGGAATATAGCAAGAAAACTCAGATGTCAAAAAATCTTTAGGTGCTCTAATATGAGAAAGAAAAATTTGTTTGATGCTGTGTAATGATGGGGTTAGAGGTAACACAGAAAGGTAAGAATGACAAAAGGCTTTGTGAGAGAGATTTAAAAGAATGTCCATATTTAAGTGTCAAGCGATCAGGATGGATGAATTCAGTGATCAAGAGAGATGAAACAATAGAGCTTCAATAAGTGCTTTACCTCTCCATACAGGCACAAATGACCACATATTCAGTAAATGTAAAGAAAAAAGTAGACTGATTCTTATTGAAGTGCTTTGTCCTGTCAGCACATTTCTGTCCATAGAATTCATGTCTAAATACTCTTTTGTTGCAGCCCAAACTGCAGTGGAAAAAAAGTGGTTTTAATGAAACTTTCATCAAGAGAGCAAAGATATATCATACAAAACTAAGGATTTAAAGTGGGAATGAGATACAGTTGCTGGCCTGCCTGATTTGAAGTGATCTGGAGGGAATATGTATGCCCCAGTTCAGGTGGAGCTGGACTTGACCATAGTTTTCTGACATGTCATGTCTGTGTTCTCATCAGGAGACCACAAAATCTTGTTAACCTACCTTCTCTGTTTGTTATGGAAGCGTTTGAAAAGCTCTAGCATTCATTATAAAAGCATTAAAGCAGTTTGCTGCTATGAAGGCTGAGTTAGAGAGAACATCCAGATTGTGAGATTAGATGATGGATCATTTTCTACATCCTTTATTCACACCTGATTGCTACCAAATCTGCATGTGACTTTCATGATCTAAATTAGAAGTGGACTAGGAACTAATTTTTAGGGAGTCAAACAAAGCAGATTCGTCAGTCCTAGTTCAAATTCAGCTGTGTGTAAAGCTGTTGGGGTTCTATTTTAGTCCAAGCTAATAGCAGTTCATCTATTTGATTTAAATAGATTTGGATTGGATCAGTGTAGTAAATACATCATTGACTAAAGAGCTGAACAGTGATCATGGGATTAAAAACGTGGCTTCATCTTGAGAAAGATTATTGCTCCCTACTTAACCTTCTGGAGCCTAGTTACCATTTGGGTTTTTCCAGTGCTGCACCATCACTTCTCTGCAAATTTCTCAGACTTCCTAAGGGCTGGGCAGAAGATATTGCACCATGTTGTACTATGAATGATTCCCCCAATGGTCACCAAAAACTGAGGGAGAGAGTCTGGAAAAACTAACTCCCACTAAGACCCTGTCTTCCTCTACTTCTAAGTCCTGTACAGACACATACAAACCAGAAGCACGAGTTGCATATATAAATATGGTACATTTACAAGTGACCTCCTAATCAGTGGAGTTTCTCAAAGTTGTCTCAGAGAAGAGCTCTTACAGGCACTAATGGAATGTTATAATCTATCCAGCACTTCACTCTGTGATACAGAAATGAAGAGTATCAAAAACACTTCAGTAGAGGTCACTTTAACAAAGAGGAATCTTTGTAGTAAAGATGACCTTGAAATAATTTGTAGAATAGCATGATGTGGTAAATATTCACATAAGACAAAGTTGTAGAGGTGCTATTAACAAGATCAAGGAGTGACTGGGTGAGGAGAAATGGTTTTAAGATGGAAGAGAATAGGTTTAGGTTAGGTATTAGGAAGAAATACTCTATTGAGGGTGGTGCGGCACTGGAACTGGTTCCCTCAGGAAGTTGTGAATGCCTCACTCCTGGAAATGTTCAAGGGCCAATTGGATGGGACTCTGTGCAATCTGGTCTAGTGGAAGGTGTCCCTGCTTCTGAGAAGGAGAGGGTTGGAACAAAATGGCCTTTAAGGTCCGTTGCAATCCAAGTCATCCTATGATTATGATTCTTGCCATATTCACACTAGTCACATCCTAGTGTTATTCTTCCTACAGCAGATGAATTGTGAATTTTATTAAGATTTATGGGAATTTTTGTCTGATATTATGTTTGTAGTGAATATAAGAATGCTTTGCTGAAGAGTAGTTTGAGTGATTTTTGGGGTTTTTTGGCTTCAATAAGGTAGAGAAGCAGTACTATTAACTTCACTGTGGAATAATGGGAGCTAGGTAAGCATGCCTTGTGTCACTGTATGCTAAATACCTACACCCACAGAATTACTCAAATCTGTAGTCTAGAGAGTTAATTTTAAGCTTGATTAAATACTGCTTCATTTTATTAGTGTAATATCCTCATTTAATGAATATGCATTTTGGCTTAATGCCTATGTAATACACTGCTAATAGTCCTTAATGCAAGATATTTTTCAGATTCTCAAGTATGAATTTTTTTCTTTTATTCAGCAAACTTTAAAAAAAAAAAGTTATTTTCATTTCTTCCTATTGAGAGGAATTGATATTCAGGGGTATATCCTTGCCATCAATTTTAGGTTACTCAAGCATCTAATTAATATACTCTAATGTGACTCAAAGTATTAAAATTTAAGTCCTAATGTAGTCCCTGGAATCAGTTAAGTGTATCCAAAAGTTGATTCAGAGCATTTAAATGATGTCAGAAGAAAAAATATAATATCTGACTTGCATAAGATGAAGTAATTTTATTTGAAGCTACTAACACTAAAACTGGCTAGTATTTTACTTATATTCTTAAGCCAATCCTAAATGCCAATCTTAAGCAAACAAATGCATTGTATTATGAAAAATAATTATGTTCTTTAATTCTGAGAGTCCAATAAACAAGCAGTTTCCACAGCAATTGGAATTTTAAATTAAATTCCACAGCAATTTACTTTTAAGGGGAGGGGTATTGTATTTTGAAAGCTGTACATGATTTGATTTTTACATTCCTACATTTCATCTATGATAAGAGTTTGGTAATATGTGATCAACTGGCAAGTTTGTTAAAAAGCAAAAATACTGCAATAATCCAAGTATGTTATTGCCTAGAACAAGATCTAATAAGTACAACTACATAAAATAAAATTTTAAATAACTAAAAATACCTTTTTTATAATGATTGAGGCTTATGTTATTAAGAAGAAAAAAGATTTAGGTAGTCTCCAACACCTTCTGCAGAGCACTTAGTAACCATCAATGTTTTATTAAAGTATAAAGGCCTGAAGGAACTTAAATAATAGTATTTTCCTGTAGAAAATATTTTGCCTTTCTGACTGTGCTAAAATTGGAGACAGATAAAAATTAAAAACTTTGATTATAATACTCTTTGTATTCTATTTTAATGGTTTGAAAATCCCTACTTGAAAACACAATAAGTAGACAAGGTAAAGCATTATAACAATGGTAAAAATACATTATTTAAGATTCTATATTATGAAAAAAATGTATATTTTAGCCAACAATAATTGTTTGACCTACATCCCAGTAGGTGACAGAAAACAAAACCTTTCTGTGATGGAAGGAAACATAGTATCTAAACAACACAAACTGATAAAGAAAATGCCTCCAAGAAAACATTTCACAATTGCATAATCAAATGTATGCTAACCAAGCACTGTGAAAATAATTTGCAGTGAGCTAATATAACAGGAATAAAGCTTTAATTATTTGAATAACAAATATATTCATGAAATCTAGAGTTTTCTTGCAAATATTTTCTGGAAATAGCATGTCTTTGTAAATAGTTTTATTTTGGATGTGTTTCTAATTTCATCTCATCTCTACTTGGAAATTTTAATAGACGGATCTATTGTAGGGGAACATCAGTGTTAATGTCATCACAATTGTACCCTCTGACATGAAGTATTGAGTTAGTACTGAGATGAAAAAATTACCATTATTCTTGCTTTGAACCTAAGGTAAAATAGTGTAAAATACATTGGAAATGTTGACAGGAACTGGTGGTGACAAACTTCTGATTTCTGAATCCATTGCAACACTTAAAAGTGAATAGATATGTGTGACATTGCAGGCTGACAGAAGTAGGCTCATTGCATTTGTATTAATTGGAAACTAAATGAACTCAGTGTGATGTTGAGCCCAAACTGCTGTTAGTGTACACTGACTCTCAGGAAGGCTTGCTGTCTTGGAATGAGTATCACAATTATTCCATTTTCATAGCTCCTATGTGGGAAGAATGAGACACTTTTTTATAATCGTTGGTGTTTCTAGAAAGAGTTTTTATAATGCTTCTGACATTCATGTGTGAAAAACAATGCCTAGAACAGGGCTGTAAGTGGGAGGAAGGGGGTTGAAGTGAAAGGAGTGTGAACAGTGTTATGCTCTTGGGTCTGATGTCTCACAGATGGTGTAGCCTCTGTAAGAAGGCAGGGTACTCTGGGTCAGACAGCACACCTTGTCTAACCTACCCCAGAGTTCCCTCAGGGAGACAAGGAATGTCTTGCCATTTAGTGAGTTCACGAGATCACTCTCAAAACAATTTTTGTTTTGTTTTGTTTTTTTTTTTTAAGATGGAGGAGTTAGGATTGCTGCTCATCAGTCCAATTCATACTCTCAATATATAGAGGAAAAACCCTCTTTGGCCCACAGCTATGTCGGTGAATCATTTATGCTTGATGGGCTAACCTTTGTCTCTAGTTGCACTTCCTAAAATGGTGATTGAGAGACTTAGCAACATTTTTGACTGTAATGCACTGGGAAAATATAATACTCCTGACTGTTCTTGCATGTTTTAATATAGTCTGAGATGCTCACCTACCACCATGTCAGCCTCCAGCTGAGTCACTGAACAGAATGATCTAAGATTCCATGACTTCACAAGCTTCCAGTCACTTACATTTACATGATGGTTTGTAGTGAAATCAAGAGTCCCTGGATGCCTTGATTTAGGTTTTAAGTGCTCGATACTTAAACTGTCATAGTTTCCTTAAATAACAAGGCTTAACAGCTCTGGAAATCAAACTACATACATGTAGTATCAGAGTATTTAAATAGTCTGAATTCTAGGTAGAGGTAGGACAACCTTTTTAGTCTAAATTGGTAAACCACACTGAGAGGTACCTACAGATATCATGATTATCAATCACTTCTAACATGAAGACATGTTGTTAAAATACAAACTAGAGCTGAAATAGAAATGTAGTGCAAAAACACTGGGTGAGATACATCAAGATATTTTGTCTAAGATGCCCTGGTACATAATGATAACAGTAACCCCTCCTCATAAAGTCTTTGCTCATGTGCCCAGTACTTTCATATCTGCACGTTTAATCTTTGTCAGTAGATCTTGTCAGGGAAGCAATTACAAGATTTCAAGTAAGAGATCCCCGCCTTCCAACCTCCCTTGCTGATGGCTCAATCAATTAATGAAGTTGTTTGAGAAGGATCCTCAATTAATGATTTAGAGACCTTTTTCTTCCTTGTTTCTTTGCTCTGGTTTGAACAGCATCTTTTTCTGCAAAATTTATGTTTTTGGAAGGAAGTTATTTGGAAGGAAATAGACTGGCTAAGAAACATGCAGGTGAAATAATTTTGGTGTTTTAAGCAAAATTTTGCAAAAACGTTGAAGACCATATTAGGCTGAGACAGAAAATGTGTTATTTAGTGAGAAATTACTGCAAAGATTACAGAGAAAAGGCAGAAGAATCCTACCTCCAGGTGAAATTGAAGGAATTATTTAGCATACCCTGAATGTTTTATCAATGTGCAAAATTTCAAAGATATGAATAGATTCATTGGAAGTCTGTGCGAATCTTTGAGGGTTTTCAAGAAGTGTCTGTCTTTGGTAATATTTTGTTAACCTTTCTGCAGTGTTGATGTAATTCCCACAATATGTTTGCTCCCAGTCAACACATGAAACTGTTACATGACTAAGAACCAGGATGCTGATTCCTCTTGGTTCAGTGTGTTCAGGGAGGGGGTGTGGGAGCATATTTCCAGCAGAACCGCAGCAGCATGACTTAAAAACATTATACAATACAACTTGTGAATGTATACAGGGTGTATATACCATGCTTACAGGAATAATACTGCTAAAATCACACAGCTGCATAAGCTGAGCTCCAGACAGTTCTTAGTAGTAAAATCTGTCCTTTCAGGCAGCTGTGCTTATGACTGAAATTAGATTACTTCAAACCTCATCATTAATTGTATTTGGGGACCTAAGAATTCTTTTAGAGCTCAGTGTAAGAAAGTCCTTTGATGAGTAGAAACAGTATATTTTTTTTTTTCATCCTGAACTTACTGCTGGAAAAGCAGAGGGCTTTGCTAGAGGATACACAGCATTTGGTTTGTGTACTTTACGGTGAGCACTGGGAATAGCCACTGGTCTTATAAACATGAACATGTACATGCCAGATCAGCCCTGTAGAATTTTCTTGAGTGAGCAATGCTGGCAGGTGACTGCTTTGCCCTTCAGGCTGCACTCTGGGACTCCCTTCACTATCCATTTATGCATTCGGTGATGTCTCTGATATTTAAGATTAAGTACGTGTTTAAGCAGGATCCTGGATCAGAGCTACAGTGCAGTGTCAGCACTCTGTGCAGCAGAGCACAATGAAATGCTCTGCTGTAGAGCATGCTGAGAGCAAGGGAGCTGTGCTGAACACAGTAACAAGGATTATACTCTTTGATTCTGTTTACCAGGTGAAACCTCACCTGTGCTGAATGACTTGGCAGCAGTACACCTGTGTGCCCTCCTGGGATGCAGTCATGAGCATGTTACCAAAGTCTAAATCATTATTAGATTAGACACTACTAGATATTTAGACAAGTTGTAACATTGTGAAAATGTTGTTTGGGAGTTCAGGAATTTTAATTGTCTATTCAAAATTTGCATATTGTGTTTGTTATGTGCCTTTTATGGTTGTATCCTATTCCTTTCTCATTCGTGTTCTAGATTCCATCAAAAATGTATGTATGAGGCAGGGAGATGTACAAATTTCTTACAAAAATACTTAAGATAGGGAGGTAAGTGAAGTAATATGTTAACAGGATTTGTTGTTGTCTTGTGTTGATTTTTTTCCCCACTAGCAGAGCAAAACTTCTCTGTATGTAGAATCCAGATAATTCAGCTGGCTGTAATTAACTCTCACCCCTTGCTGCCTTCAAACTGTAAGACCCATCATGATTCTGACAAAGACTCTATACCTTTGGTTGCGACACATCCTAAGCCTCAGCAGGGGAGTTCTAAAGCTTGCTTTGCACCAAGGATAAAATACAAGTTTAAGGCAAGTGATGCAGAAAGGCTTATGTTCATCTGATAGACAGATAGAAACTGAAAGGAAAGTGAAGGTGATTTAGAAACAGCTTTACTAGATAAAAATACCTTTGTGGCAGCTTCCATCCTCCAGGGAATGCAATGAGATGTAAGGCATAGGGAGAGTGTCTGAGAAAGTAAAGTTTCCCCAAATACTTTGAGAATGCATATCTCTTCTGGGCTGGCTGCTTCTCCATGTATTAGGTTCTTGCCTATTAAAAGTCCTATGGGCAGTATGATGTTGGAAGTCAGCTACATCGTATCTCATCATTCAAATTCAGAAAAAAATATATTTAGTATTTTTTAATTAATGGTTATTGTTTTCTTAAGAAAAAAGAAAAAGAAAAAATAAAAGGCGTACATGAGTAGGTATGTAAAAACATAGATGAAAGCTGTGCTGCTATGGGCATAGAACTTAAAGGGAATGAAGTTAATAAGTCGAGTTTTGGACACCTTCTCCAGCTCTGGACTAAATTCGTGATTCGCAAAGCATGTCTCTCTTCTGTAGTGATTCCCTTGTTTTTTGTTTCAGCTCCATATATCAAAGACTATGGGGAAAAAAAAAAAAGGTAAATGTTCCTTTTCATTATTGTAAATCTAGCAACTAATTTCATTTTACTGTGTGAGTGTTAGAGGTCAGATGTGTGTAAAGAGTTGTGAGTATCAGTGAAGAGTCAGTGCAAATATACCCATAGACTGAAATCCCATGCAGGCCAGATCCAGCTTCTAATCCTTGAAATAAAAGATGAGATGGTACCTTTCTTGACTGATCAATATATCTGTGTTTTGTGGACAGGAAGTATTTCAGGGTAGTGTCCCTTTATTAATAATGAAAAGCCTTCTCTAAAACTTTTCAATAGTATTTTTCCCAAATATCTTGCACTATATACATTGGAAATTACTTTTAAAGTTATACCTAGAGAAACATAGCAAGGAGTAAAAGGCTATTCAAAGTCAAAATTAATCAATTCTGCCACCACGCACTGTGGGAGTTCACTAAATTAATAAGAAATTAACTACTCCTTTTTGATGAATTGCATGGAGGCAGTGTCATGGATAGCATTTCCTGCTTTCAGTTACTTCTGTGTAATGGAAATGGAAGATCTTCATAAATAACAAATAATGTGCCTGCTATGTGTACCATTCTGTAGTTTGAAAGTATGTTTTCCTCTTTTGGTTGTACAAAAGGTCATTTGGTCAATTTTGGTAAATGTGGTTGATAAATAATGATGGCCCAAATGCTGCAGGGTTAAAGGATTGCTTGTTTCTCAAGGAGTATAATAAGCTATTACACAAAAGTGTTTTGCTTGGAAAGATGAGTTATTGACAGGAAAATGCATGTATAAAGCAAGAAGTAATGTTTTTTTGGCAAATTTTGTTTTTATAATTAAGCCATCTGCTGTATCTGGTAAGATTATATAAATGTCAGTGTATAGCTGTCCCAGAAATACATGTTTACAGAATACCTGTGGTATTACTAGAAAGTTCTTAAGAAATGAAGATCTAGTAGAAAGGGTCTAGAAGAAATGATTTCCAGAGTAGCTGTATAGTTCTGAAATTAAGAATTACCAAAAAGTATCTATTAAGTGGGATAGCTACAAGTGGTTTAAATATAAACCAAAGAAGGCAAGTGAGCGACAACCCCTCCTCTGTGAATGACTTATAAATCATTCAGTTGCACACTAGAACACCAAACCTGTCCCCCTTGGGTATTTGAGCATGTGTCAGTTGTTTGATAAAAAAGAATTGTTTCAGTGTAGTATTGAGCTATAATGCCAGGGTGAAACTAGCAAACAGCAGACCACAGGTCATACTGAGAAGTCTAGAGTGCCAATTAAATTATGTGATGAAAACAGAACA
Organism: Petroica traversi; assembly: GCA_025920805.1. Classification (NCBI taxonomy): domain Eukaryota; kingdom Metazoa; phylum Chordata; class Aves; order Passeriformes; family Petroicidae; genus Petroica; species Petroica traversi. Next base: position 38,817,894 of record JAHLSL010000007.1, read on the forward strand.
GAAATAATTTATGTGTTTGGTAATTTTGATGTTTAAAAATTATTACCTGCAATATTCAGGTAAAGTAGATATTACTACTAATTTCATTCATTTCTACAAGAAAATTTTCTGAACCTAGAAGTTCTGGGGTCTTTGGGAGCTGGATTTAGATTACACTTAATCCAATTTTGCTTTCCCCTAAATATATTGTTACAATGTATACCAAGGAAAATGAATGCAAATAGAATATTTAATACTGCACAAATCAAATTCTTTGTTACCTTGCACCTGTGGCTGAGCTTGCACATGTATTGTGTTCTTTCTGGCTGTGATGATTATAACATTTTGAAAAAAAAGGTCTGATTTTGTTTTGGTGAAGAATCAGACCTTACTTTTTTAGTGATATAAACAGCTAGTTTGAAGATAAGCTCTAAAACTCAAAGGCTACCAAAGGTCAAAACAAAAATCTTTGTATCTGCGATATTTAATTAAGTGCAATAATTCTTCTTACATTCTATAGAGTAACTCACAATCTTGGGGAATTTATGTGGGTGTTCTTGCATTGCTGAAATTCTACAGAAGCTCATTATTTAAATGAACTCTCTGAATGGAGGATTTGAACTATGACCAGTGTGCTTTCACAAGATACTTTTTACCTGATACTGAACTTAGTGTTCTAATGAGAAATAATATGTAACAGTTTGAATATAAATAACTTTTCTTTTAATATAACACTTCAGAATCATAATGTTTCACTTTTCATCTTAGAAATTATAGAACCATATAATCATAAAATGGTTTGGGTTGGCAAGAACCTTAAAGATCAACTAAAGTTCCAATGCCCCTGCTATGCACAGGGACACCTTCCGCTACACCTGATTGTTCAAGGCCTCATCCAACTCGGCCTTGAATGGGATATCTACAACTTCTCTGGACAATCTGTTCCAGTGCCTCACCACCCTCACAGTAAAGAATTTCTTCCTCGTGTCTCATCTAATCCTACTTTTATTCAGTTTAAAGCCATTCCTCCTTGTCCTATAACTACATGCCCTTATGAAAAGTCCCCCTCCATCTTTCTTTTAGGATTTCTTCAAGTATGGGAAGGCCACACTGAGCTCTCCCAAGAGCCTTCTCCAGGCCAAACAAGGCAAACTCTCTTTGGCTGTCCTCATAGGAGAGCATCATGTCCTCTGGTCAGCATCATTGTGTCTGCTGGACACTCTCCAATAGATCCATGTCCTTCTTATGTTGGGAACACAAGAAATGGATGCATTACTTCAGGTGATGTTTCACAAGAGCAGAATAGAAGGGGACAGTCACCTCCTTTAATCTGTTGACCACACTGCTTTTGAGGCAGCACAGGATGCATTTGACTTATAAAATTCCTTGTGTAGAAACAACTGTATAAATATGGGTTTAGGCCTTTACCAACTTTGCATTCAAATAATATTCAAGTCTTTCATTCATTTGCCAACCTTCAACTCTGGTTTTCCCGCCTGAGGAATCTGTTCGTTATGGTCCATCTGTCATAACTTCAGGAAGAGAACTTGTCTTGAACCAGAAGAATCACTCATGCATCATGTTTCTGATCTTTGTGTCCCTGGCATGACCATTTATTTTGGGGTCTGCCGCTGTAATTGGGAGCACACTTTGCTTTTTGCTTCCTGACTTGCTTATCTTTTAGGGGATATGAGTTTGAAAAGCTATCAGCTTATCCATATGCTAATACAGTAAGTTCTGATTTACATTCCTCTGAGTAGAGATCTTTAAGGGACTTCACACAGAAGATTATACCTTATGCAATTCTCTGTCATTTGCTATACATTTGGAGCCAACGAAATGAGTCCAGATAAAAAATTAAAATCTTCCCTAGAGCACTTCATGTTGATTTTTAATTATGGAGTGTGGCTTGTAAAACTGGGATTATAACCAACTTTCTCCAGTATTAGCAGGACAACTCTTTGCGTAGGAATTCCCAAACTGGTTTGTTTGCCACTTAACAGCCAATGGAGTACTTTGTGTGCGCCACAAAGGACTGTTTGCATAGCAGCCACCCTCAGCAGAGCATGGTGATTTTCAGGGCTGTAACAGCTGCTATATTTCTTCCAGCTGCTCAGAGAGCAGAACTTTCTGCAAATGAATTGCCAGGAAACCCTTCAACTGTGCACTTTTGATCCTGACTTCTTCCCAGACAAATCCACAGTATTAGTAGTAGTTACATATCCATTTTTGTCACTGGTCCATTAGCATCATTTTCGTGTCCAAAATGAATTCACACCACCTTTGTGGAAAATGTTTTGCCAGTAAGATGAGTTAGTGGTCATCTACGTGATGTCTCATCTTTCAGTGACTTTCTGCTTTAAGAAGTCTACAGCTTGGATGTTGCTGGAATAGACCTTTATGAGATACTGTGAAAATGTTTTAAGGTAGAGAGTGAGGGAAAATATGTAGGATGTTTGACACCAAGGCGATAAAGACTTGTTTCAAACACTAAGATTCTTATCAGTGTAAACGACAGCAGGGCTTGCCTTAAAAAAAAAAAAAAAGTAATAATAAAAAAAAGAAGTATTTATTTTCACACTTGGAGCTCCAGACCAAGCTCTGGATGATGTCCATAATAGAGTCCCCTTCTCTATAACAAAGAACAGAAATTTTAAATGGTTACTATTTACAGAATTTCTTAGAACAGAAGAATTAAGAAAATCAGTCTTGAGCTAAATTTGGTGGATTTTTTTCATCATTGTCCAGTAAAATACGACAAATGAAATTGCTCTTCAAAAATACTAAAATGTTAAAAATAATTTAGTATTACAAGAGAGAATATTTCCTTTTATAAATTTATTTATTCAAGTAAACCAGAGAATTAGGTCACAAAGCAGACGATGTATGTCTCCGCCCTTTGGACAGACTTTGCTTTTCAAAGTGCTGTCATTTACCTCAACCCATACAAGTTTAGGATATCTTTTCCTTGAAAGCAAATTGAAGATGAAGAATCTAGCTGAACATTTATGCACCATCAAGAAGTAGAACAGACATAAATTATCATATATTCATTAAGTAATTTAAACATGACACCTTCAGGGCTGTAGCATGAAAGCACTGCAATAGAAATGAGATGGATATAGAGTCAGTTTGTGGGAGAAAAACAACTAATGCTCTACACAGAAGTAAAATAACCATCTCCTATAGCATAGAAGGCCGGTGGCTTTCCAAATCTATTAGAATCCTGTCTGCCTCTTAAGGAAAAAAAAATTGTTTTAAATGATGCTCCACCTAATGGGAGAGTAAGCATAAAGACTATTCAAAATTTGTTTTAAAACTTCAGTAATGGTTTCAGATCTACAGTTTGTTTTCTGAACTATTACATGAAGTATATAACCACGGAAGTGCTGGCCAAAGCACTTGTAGCAAAAATGTAAACACAATACCAATTTCACTAATTCCTGGGGAATTTTTCTCTGGGAGTTAATTAAACTCCCTCCCCACCCAAAAAAAAAAAAAAAAATCCAACAAACAATGCTAAGAAAAAATTTAAAAGCTTGGAGGAATGGCAAATGAACATCTTCTCTTCTTCTAAAATAACCAGTTTAAAGAGTTTTGCCAGTTCCTGGAGTTATATATCCAGTCTAGTTTTCTCTATCAGATATACTACCTGAAATCAGTTTAAAATATTAATTTGCTTAACATACAAACAAGCAAACAAACAAAAACCAATAATCTAGTTTAAAAGGTAGATTTCTGGATTTATGATTTCTCAGACAGGTCAGATTGCCATCAGGTAAATAGATGCTGCATTTATTGCTTTCAACTTGTTTCATCCCTACACTTCTCAGAGGAGTTTAATGCCATATGCTTGTTTGCTTTTTAATGTATAGGGCAATATATTCAAAATAGGCAACCAAATGGAAAAGAAGATCTTTTTGCTAAAACCTCAATGTGCATGAAAGTGCCTCAGAAACAACTAGGTTAAGAACCTAAGTAGATGTGTGACCAAGGATCTGCATCTAAATTCACATTTCTAGCTGAGATTTTACTTATTTGATTAGCATGAGGATAGTCTATTTACTTTTGAGACCTAAGGTAGGGAGGGTCCTTAGGATTCTCCAGTAAATTTTACCAACTGTTTAAAGCCTGCTCAAAAGTTTTTTGCGCTTAGAGAATGCACTTAAAAGTACAACTCCCCATTGGAGTGTGTGAGTCATAAAAGCAGTACCTGCGATTTAATTGGAGTTTAATTCCCAGCTGTTTTTTAAATCACCACATACAGTGTGTTTTGTAATGGGAATCTAGATAGATTTTTGAGATATTTTTTATTAATTCCTTCTCCTTTTCCTAAGTTGTGCCTAGGTGTGCTATGAGCTGTTCAAAAGCTCATAAGGCCTGATTTAAAAACAAACACTCAAGTGCACTGTTGTATTTGACAGGAGCATAACTAGTTTTAATTAGGATACACATAAGCAGAGATCTTGTGCTATCAGGAGTCTCTTTTATATCACCAACCTTTTATACCATTCCTGTGCCTGAGAATTCAGAAATTTAGTCACTGTCTCCCTGAGTACCTGTAAAAACAATGAACCTTAGATTCTGTAGAACTGACAAGATTTTGAGAAGCCACAGGAGGTTATTAGCCAGTGCTATTTTAAAATTAATTTCCCTTTCAGTTTGGGATGAAGGTTCTATTTGTTATGTAATTTAACAAGGCATAATGTTTTCTTCCTGACATATGTTGACAGAGTGTGGGAAATTGAACAAGACTGGCAGAAATGGCTATAGGGATTTGTGTAAATTTTACTGCAGACTTCTGTCACTGAAAAGAGGATCTATTTTATATAAGTTATCAAGGGACAAAACTAGCTCTTTTATCGAAGATGACCTTTATATTGGATGGAAAATTAGTTTACCATAAAAATATGTTATATTACAGGCTAACAAATTTGGTCAAATTGTTTGCTTTTTCTTTTATGGCTAAATACAGACTAGCTATTTCTGGATTCACTTGGCATTTTTAATATTAAGATCCTGGATATCACTTTGAACTTACTGAAGACATCATGAGAGAAATTTTTCATTCCCTCTTATGTGTGCATTGGAAGACTTGGTCTTTAGAAATTATGGGCATCTTTCAAGACTGGAATGGATTTGATTGCCAACTGTAATGTGTTGACATTGATGACCATAAAAGTTCACTGTTGTCCTTGGATTTTTTTGTATTTTTTTCATATATGTTTCAGGACAGTTATACTTGCTTTGCCTGTGCCTCAGTAAAAAACAAACAAACAAACAAAACAAAAAAAAACCCCAAAACTTGTAACTAGTTTGGTCAAGCTAAAGCCAGGTTAATGAAACTTTCTGAATCTCAGGGATGGGGTCACAACCTGGATGAGCTACAGCTCCATTCTTTTCAGAACATGTCTGTGGGAGAAAGTAGTGCAGCCATAGCCTTTCAGAGTACTGATGGATATTCAGCTCTAAGATATTCAATTCAGATAAAGGACACTGGGATCTGTGCCTGTTAGATTTTAGATATATTTGCACATTTTCCAGGAGAGAAGTTACATGGCAGCTGAAAGAGTCATATTGATATGTCATAGCTATGACAGCTTAGGATGATGTCTGTCTGTGCTTGCTATTAATTTCTCACATTCATTTTCATCATTTACCCTATGACTAATAACAACCCATATTCAGTTAGTGATTCTTTGCAGACATTGAAATATGAAGTTATCGTCTGCATCTGCTTGAAATTATTCCAGAGTACATCCTTAAGGTGTATTAGGAAGATCCTGGAATGTCTGGAGCTACAAGAACTTGACTTGTTTATCTTTTTCTCTGCTTCTAAACGAAAGCTTTGTGTTGCAAAGTTCTACACAATGAAACATGGTAGAGTTTCCCAGATGGGGGATGGGGGATGGCAGGTGATCATGCATTTTTATTTAAACTACTCATTCACAGGAATTTTGGTGGTTATATAAAATGACAGTCTTCAGGACAGATATAGAGCATGACTTCTTTTAAAGTAAAAGTGCTTTTTACTGAATATTTTTAATCTTTCCTGTTAGGAAGTTCCTTAAATAATGCAGTTTAATATATTTGTAATTATTACTTCATGATAGTTTCTTACATAAATGTAATGAAAGATTGGTTTAGGTCACTTGAAAAAGCACTGGCAAGGGTACCAGCAAAAGTCAGTTTAATACAAATTTGCAATAGCAGGACAAAGTTTGATGGCAAGGTTCACTCTATTGCTTAGATATCCCATGTTATCACATGAGTTTCAGATAAGATCAAGGGAAGAGATATTGCCTAACTCATTACTCAAAGCTGGGGACTGAAGAGTATTCCTGAGATTTTAGAGCAGCCTGAGGGGGTGGGGAAATGCTCCACCCCAGTGATTCGTGACATCTGCTACAGGATGCAGCACATGATCCTAATTGCTTATCTTCCTCCTTAAGTTCTACCCACTCTTGTAAGAAGACAAAAAATGGGCTTAACCACTGTCTCTACTACTGGAAAATTTTATAAGACTAAATAAGTACCTACTTCTTCAGAAATTTATAAAAATAGTCACACATTATGAGAGGCAGTGTGGGACAGGGGGATCAGGGCGTGGGGAAATTGCATCAGCTGAAGAGAGGGAATAGCCCTTTTTTTGATTCAATGCTTTTAGCCATCCATCAATATCCATGCTGCCTTTACATAGTAACAGTGCTATTAATATTCCTCTATGCATTGCTTTAAATTTGCAGATAAAATGAATTGGCCAGCAGAGACCAAAAACACTCCACAAGTACTGGTGTCCACTTCTTATTTCAATTACAGATTTTGAAGAAAGCACTGGTATTGTGCAAAGAAGAGCTTTTGAAAGCATTAATGGATAATGGAATTTTTGGTTGGATTTTTAGACATTGCATTTACTGCCTGAGGAGTGAATGGTAGGGAACAGTGATTAGATAACAGTTTACTCTCCTATTTACTTGTGATATCAGACTGGAGCCAAAAGATTCCTGGTGAAACTTTGAAGACTAAAGACATCTATTACGTGAGTTTGTGGGTTCACAAGAGAGACGCAACTTCTGAGCAATTTCAGCTACAGGGAAAAAACCTAACATAGCTTCTAGAGGCTGCTAATGAGGAACATTAGCTTGTTGCTATATAAGAAGTGAGATCCTTCTTGAGTGTTGTTAGCCTGACCTCAGGGCCTCCAGATTTTATGGCTCTTTAGGAAGGTATTCCACTCTTCCATTCCTCCACCTGAAAATGTATTTTATTTAGAATTAAGTTAATTCTTTTTTTCTAGGATTGGAATTTGGTTTGTGGGATATTGTTTTTGTAAACAATGTTTCAGTTTTACTTTGTCTGTCCTTTTGCTTCAGGGACACATTATGTTACCCTCTCATTCTTCTGATACTGCAAGTTCTGTTGTTGACCTGTGAAGGTATTCCTTGCTGGAGGAGCATAGGAAAATGCAGTTGAGACAGCTAACGTGAGTGGAAAAATTACCTGCCTGTTTGACATCAGTAGAATATTCTTGTTCATACCTGCAAATTAAAAATTGGATTAATTCACTGTAATGGATATGGGGTGCAGAGATACCATGCTGTTCAGCTGTTCAGCAACAACGTGACTCTTCTGTGTTTGGTTCCTTTTGCATGAGGTTTCTGTTCACCAATATTTCCACTGAAAATCTATACTTCAAATCTGAAAATACATACTTCCCGTATCCATTAATTTAAATATGGTGACCTGTAAGATACAGTTGTTGCTGAATTTGTTATTGATTCCATGTTGTCCTTGAATCAGCTATTTTCACAGTGCCAAAGAAGCAGAAAATAGATTATTTGGCCAGAAAAATGCATTTCTATAGAAATAACTGTGTTCAGAAAATTTGAGGTTAGTTTATAATGATGTAATTCGACTATAAAACCAGGTTACAAAGTACTAGGTTTTCTCGTATCACAAGACTGAATCTATTGAAGGAATAGATCTTTTCATGAAAATGCATCTTCTACACCCGTTTATATATTGAGGGTTAAAGAAAAAAAGTAAGAGTTAGCATTTTCATCCCTTTCTCCTCTTTTTCTGAGAGAAGGTAGGAAAAAGTAGCTAAAATATTTGGATCTAGTTTCCATGAAACTGATGAGCTTGTTCTTTGGGATATCCTGTGGCTTTTAATCAGAGGATCACTTGATGCCCACATTGATCTTTAGATCAGGCACAGCTTGCATGTGTGTACACATGCTGCTCGCTATAATGGCATGAAGGTGGTAGCAGTTGGGTAGCATATGCTTCTAGTCTGCTGCATGGTTACACTGAATTTGCCCATTAAAGCCCTGCGTAAATAGAGCTCGATGGTGATTGATGGGGCTGGGTGCTTTCTTGCAACACATGGCTATGGATTTCCAGGTATTTTTGTTCTGCTTTTGGCTGGGTTTTGTTTTGGGCAGTTGAGACAGTTAATCTATTTCTGATTCGATTCATCCTGTTACTGTAGGAGATGCTGTGAAAGATTCATAATCTTCTTTAGGGTTAAACTATTTTGATACTTGATATACCATATTACTGAGAAAATACCTATCTGATGTTTTTTCTGAAATTGCTTTTAAAAAATAAAAATATTATATTAATTCTAATGAAATTTAAAACCAAACCTTTGTAAGGAGTAGCAGTTGCTTGTGTTCATTATTTCTTCGCACCATATTTGTAGTGTTTTTGTTGTTGTAAATTCTGTTCAAATTCAAATGTGGCTAATAACTCTGTTCAAATTTTTAAAGTACTTTTCCCTATATTTTTTCAAATTAGAGATTTTTTCTTTATTTTTGTCTTGTAATTGCTTTGCAATGTTTCTGTGAATACTAAAATTTTGCCATTATTTCATGATCAACACAACAATCTTTGACGTCTTGCTCTGTACTTTATGGAGTCATTTGAAGCAAGTTGAAATGAAAACATTAAAAAGACAACATGGGAGTGATTTGCGGTAATATAATACAGTTTGGTAGTATTTTATAACAACTCTGATTCATTTAAATTGTGGTCTATCATGAATAATTGTTGAATGATAGCACTGTCTCATTTGGAAGTATTCACTTTTCTAGCTGACTGTGAGGGCAGACTTAAATTGCGGAGGTCCCAGAGAAGTGAGGATGATATATGCCATATGTCCCTTACAAGTTCTGTCTTTGACAGTGTAAATGAGTTTTCATCTTTTCTTCACCACCTTACAGAACTGTAAAAATCATGAGAGGTCAGTGTACAGCAATCAGGAAAAATGTGGGACAGGAAGAGCATCAGGGTCAAGTGTGCAGTCAACCATGGCAAAAGCCATTACTTAAGTTATAAAATGTTATCTGAATAGCTGAAAATTTATATATTGACTATAACTAAAATTCTTCTTACCGCCTGGAGTTTATGCTGATTAGAAACTCTTAATGATCATTTCTTTTAAATTAATGATCATCTGGAAGACCAGTGGTTCAGTCTCTGACAGGGACAAAACTAGCCTGCCCAGAAATGCTTAGCCCTCTTAATAGAATATGGATTATTTTTATGGATGCTACAGTTTCAAGCCGGTATCCATAAGGCATAGCTAGAAGCCAGATTCCATTACTCTAGCTCTTTTAATTGCCTGTGTGATCTGTCTACATTTTCTCTTTCTGGTTATGGGGACCATGTCAGATCAGCTCCTTCTAAACTCTGAAATTGTTCAAAAATACTGCAGAGCTTTATAGTTTAGTACTGCTGCCCATGATGGGGAAAGAAAAGTCTGCTAGAAAATCGCTGTGGTAAATGAGCAACTAAATTAATCAACTTTCTCATCATGACAACAAACAGAGCTTCCTGCTTCAAGTTATCTACCTTTGCTCTTTATAAAAATGGAAAAAGAACCAGACTCACACTATACTGCAGTGAGCTCTCAGGCTCATCTCACTGTAATTTTTAAAAAAGCCATAGAAGGCTGCAGTGCTGCCATTCATTGGCCATTGCTTGAGCAGTGATAACATGAACTAATAACCCAGTTTCGGCCTATCACAAGGGGAGTGGACTCTCCTGCTACCTTCAAACCTTAAGGAGTTGAAAGTGGTTGTTATCAGTGTGTAGGGTTTTCTTTTGCACAACAGAAATAATGTAGTTACTGCACAATAATAGAAGGATGGGTATTCATTGAAAATAATAAAACAATGAAGAAATCAGCGAGTTTGTGGGGCAGCTCTGTTGACTTTATTCTCTACTCAGCCATCCCCCTGCAATTAGTGTTACTCTGTTTCTCTGTTCCTCTGCTTGGCCATTTACACCATCAGTGTTTGTGTGGTGAGAGCACGACCACCATCAGTCAGTGCAAACACCCCTTGGTACCTCACACAGCTGTATATTTTATTATAGAGCTTTGGAAATGTAGGTTCTGCTGTTCAGATAGTGTGAGGTTTGCTCCCAATCCAAGAGGAAAGGGAAGAGGTGTTTTTTTATTGCAGTTCTCAACCCCTTTCCCAGTGGGACAGTGTATGCAGACTGCAGGCTTGAGGGACACCAATAGCTAAGCCTTCATTTTAAAGGATTATACTTAGCATTTAATTGTTCCTGTAAATTAATTTCCAGGTCATTAACACTTAGCAAAGTACATATCATAGTACTGAGAGCAAGTATTATATCTGTTTTGTCGCTAAAATGAGGTACCCAAGTGGACAGTCATTCTTAAACACAGCATTAGTACAAAAACGGTGCACCAACTAAGGAATCAGTCGGGTTTAAGAGGGTAGTATTTCTACACCTGGTCTCGAACAGGGGTGAATTTCTCCCTAAAGGGACCAAAATTTAAAGTTTCAAACGTATTTCCTGTGTGTCAGTACTGAGCTGATTCTGGCTTTAGTTTCAGAATTCTTGTGTATTCACATATTTTTCCGCAGATAGTAAAAGTTTTGTACAATATATATCAAATGTAATTACTTTGCCACCAAATTGCGATTTTGAACTGACCTTTAAAGATAACCTTAGAAACATCCTTTTCCTCCCTTCTTTAAAGTAGAGTTTAAATCAGAGTATTTTTTTGCCTCCAACAGAAAGGAAACACTGCTTCTACTATCCACAGGACTGTAAAAGTTCATTAGTTAATGAGAAAGCTTTATAGTCAGTGTGTTGATTAAAAGTGAGATGTCTGCATCATGCAATTGACTCTTTGAATGTACTTGGGGGAAATTGAGGGGAGATAGTGCTGCTGAGACAGCCGGTGACATGTCAGCTATTCTAAATACCAATTTGTCTTTACCAGAAGAGAAGAGAATACAATATAATGCATTACAATACAGCAATATAGTTGCCTGTTGTTTCCACTGCACCTTGGAAAATGAGAGAAGTGAAATGGCATGTTGAGCATGCTGTGCAATAGGCGCGAACAATGAGCCAGCCTCATCTCTGAGTGAGTGCAGAACAGAAGACAAATAGCAACAACACCAGGTGTGCTCATTTCACAGCAGAGTGCTTTCTGGGCTGGATATTCCTGGTAATTTGCATTCGTGGAGCACCATTGATCCAAGGTGATTTATGCAAATGTCCATCGGGTGGCTAAGGGTGTTGCCTGGGGACGGAAACCATAGGACAGACCAGCAGCATTTGAGGCTTGGATGGCTTCAGTTCAGTTCTTGTCTCCTCTTTGAGACAGATCATTTCATCTTGTTTGATCTTTTTTTTCCTGGAACTATATCAACAAATATTGGTCTTATATTTGTGCTCCTTCTTTAAGGGCTACCTCCCATACCAGAAGGGATATCACCAGACTGTGCCACAAGAACAAACCCACCACACCACAAAAGCAGAAAGAGGAGTTTGGATACCTAGGAAATCTTTCATTCCTTAGATGACATGCATCTAAACCTGGGCTAATAGAAACTTCATTTGATGCTGACTCTGCAGGTTCCTTTAACATTTTACAACTCTGAATTTGATAAGTAGTATTTCACTATATTTGTACATTCTACTGAACTATCATTAATAATGTCTTACAGCTGCATCTGAATGGTTTCCAAGCCTTTAATTATCTGGCAAGAACTGAGTTGTTCAGCATTAGACTAGTTGCCTAAATGAAATATATAAACAGTATGTCCCACTGACAGGATTTTTTTGTACTCAAATTGTCTGACTTGTGTTTTTGAAAGAACTATATTCAGTTTAAAAAACAGACATGTTAAAAGAAAATCTTCTAATGTAAGAGGTAGTGATTATCACAGTGAATTCAATATTGCTTGAAGTATTTCTATAAAATATTATTTAAAATATATTTACATACACTGTCAACATGATTTAAAAGTCTCTAGACCATTATCAAAAAGTGATTTTGTCCCAACTACACTCATCTCACCTTTAAAAATATCCCAACAAAAATTTTCACTGACTGTAAAAGCAGATTCTCACTGTATCTGTATTTAAGAAGAAAATCAAATATTTACTGTTCGCCATCAGGATGAACATCTGATACAATAGTCAAGAAACCCAAAAGTGAAAAGAATGGCTGTTCTCTGGGTTTGCATAATTTAGTGCAGGTAGTATTCTTCTGAACTTGAAATGAAGGGTGCATACACCTCACTACATAATGCAAGCAGACTCTCCTCTTGTATATCTGCTGCTTCTTTCGAGGTGACAAATGAAATATTTCAGTTTCCAAAGATTTCCAATTTTTAAAAACAACATGCAGGTACACAAATGTGTTTTGGCATTCAGAAAAACAGTATTGGTCAAGAATCAATCTTATTTATTTCATCGCGGTCTTAGAGGTGTTAGTTGGTTTGGATCTTCTATAAACCTCTCTAGCTTCCTGTCTGGTTTTATCTGACTAAATAAATTTGATAATACGATCCTTGTGTACTGAAAATCTGAAATTTTTACTCAGCTTTAAGGGAAGAAGAAACTTATGATTTACTTATACTCAGTTTGCAAAACATATATTGAACATGTAATTTATATTAGCTTAGCAGTTACAATAGTGTCTAATATATAAATCTGTTGTTTATTATTCTCTATTTTAGAGTTATTTTTCAGGTGCTAGAACTTACGGTTTACATTTTCATGGTGGCTACTGCCTTTCTAGCACAATTTTTTCTTAAAGACAGATTTTTATATTAGATATTTTATTAATATAATTTTTTTTATTCTGTTAAATTGTAAAAAGACTCTAAAAGACTAAAAAAAAGAGGAAGCAGAATAGAAAAGCCTATCAAAAGTGATAGAGGGAAATATTTAGCTGTAACGTTTTTATTTAAGGCTGATTATAGTCGTGCTTGGTAAATAATAGATTTTTCCAGATGCGCTAAAAGAAAATAGGTAATTTTGTTACAATTGATTGGAAAATTTCCAAAAGAGAAGAGAATTAAAAGCTAATCAAATGCCATTATATGCAGAATATTTTAGCATCACAATGTTTGATTCTGTGCTATGGCCCTTTGTTCTGGTATATTTAACATATTTTTATTCCTCAATATACACCTTGTCAGTTTTATTTTAGAAGCATCAAATAAAAAGGAAAATGTATTAGCCTGGAAAATCTATATGTACACACTCTTTTTGTATTCTGGAATGTCTTACCTTTCTGACCAAATTAAGGTGCCTGGCCAAAGGTGAGGAGTAACGGTGAGTGCAGCAACAATTAATTTATTTCCACCAATTGACATCTGGGCAGCTTTGAGGGAGTGTTCCCTTCCCTTCTTCCTTTTGACATTTTCATCTAATCATTTGACACGTTAAGAAAATTATAATTTCTGTCTTTTTTTCTTTTTCTTTCCCATTAAAGCTCTTTTGATACAGATCAATGCTTCTGAATATCCCTTTATTTTTAATGGTGCGGCAATGTTAGATACTGACAGCTGGAAACCTTAATTGAGCAGATGACAGGAAAGTAATGGACATTTGCAACCACTTATTCTGTCTGACCTTGTATTTAATATCAAAGGGTAAATGTTCATTTTTCTTGGAAACCTTGAGAAATTGAGGGAGTACAGAGGCAATCTGATCCTGCTTAGACGTACTATAATGTTAGAGAAAATATGCACATCTCACATTTCACCTTGTCTTTTAAAAAATAAGGACGGATACATCCTGCTTTGTTTGTAGTGATTATGTGTGACATTGTGTTAGGGATTCCTATCCATAATTCCTTTAGCCCCATGAAATTCAGTAACAAAAATTAAGAAAAAATGAAAGAAAATCATGACATTTGCCTGAATGAAAATTGATTATATAACATGGTAAAAGGTATGCTTATATTTCTGTCCAATCCATTGACCAACACTACATCTTAAAAATTCAAAGCAGTTTGGCATTTTCTTGGGGTTTGTGTTTTGGTTTTTTAATGGGTTTTTGGGATTTTGGTTTTTGATTTTTTTATCAGATGAAGATAAGATTCAAGCAATCCAGCATTTTTCACTGTGAGTTGTGTAATTCTAATATCCAGTGCTGCTCTAAAGAGTCTTTCTTTATGACAAGCAAGATTAGCAGTTTGTACTCCTGAAGCAAGAGGGTTCTGTACTCCAGTTCACATAGGTTGACTACACGTTACATATTTAAGTATTTCCAGGTCTCTTAGGGTATCTGTAGTGCAGTTTCTGCAGTAAAATAAATAAAACCAAACATGGATTTTCCAATTTTAAACAGATCCTTAAAATTTTGGTGCTACTATGATGATAGTTTCATCTTCTCTTTTTATATTCTTGTAGCTTAATTCTGGATTTATTTTAGTGTTACATAGTGTTCTTATGATGATGTATCTGATGTCTGTTCATAGATAGATGCATTTTTAATTGAGAAAAGCCTTTCATTTTCTTTTATTTAGGTAAAACCACTTGTCTTTCAGTCCTGTATTCACATATTGATTCTATCTGCAAATGTTACTTCCTCTATTTCAGTGCAAGTAGAGTTAGGAAATTATTCCATGAGGGATTTTTCCAAATGACTTATTGTCCAAAAGAAAGCATTGGAACTGCTAAAGAAGTTAATTATTTGTTATTTGGTATGATCACACCAAATGTTATTATTGGGGGTTTAGGTGATCTCTTTCTTGAAATCAGGGATCTTGCCAAGAATTTCAGTTACGTGCTGTGTGAAAAAAAAAAAAAAAAAAAAGGAAGACACAGATCTTTTTAAGCTGGGATAGAGGCCAGTCTATAGAACAGCAAAAGGTTATGTTCTTTGTTGATGTGACTTTTACAGAGTCAGCTGCAATAATTTTTCTACAGTATGAATGGCCTAATGAGAACATGAAACAGAGCTGGCAGAACCTGGAAAATAGTTGTGGCAATAGGGAGGTGGGGTGGGAAAGTTATATGGCTATTTCTCAGAATATTTCTAAGGATATTTCTGGAATATTTCCAGGATGCTTTATTTAGTGCTTCTAGACATACAGACAGAGATGGTCTTGACCATGCTCAGTGTAAAAGCTATGAAATAAGACTCTGGCACTATGAATTCCAGGTTGATAACCTTTATTTCATAATCAAATTCAGTTTCGGTAATTATATTTCACCTCTGAAATCTTATTTTTCTCACAACTGGCTAGAATGAGTGACCTCTTTCTTCCTTTGCATTCTTTCCTTCCTTGCAGTTTGCTTAGTCAATGCAAAGTGAGCACAAAGGATTGCCAATTACACCAGTAGAGTTTTTTCCCTCCTTTTGCCCTATCTGATAGAAATGTCTTTTTAGTTTAAAAGCTAATGAAGAATGGCTGAAGTCAGAAAAAGCTGAAGTAGTCCTGAAAATTAAAGGGATTTACATGTTTCTGCCATGCCTAGAGCCTTAGTTGAAAAAAAAAAAGGGTACGTTTTGGTAGCTTGTTCTCATCAGTGCCTATTACATAATTTAAGATGTGGGCCAGACTGTATAGAACAAGTTTTGTATCTTCCTAAAGCATTAGCATGGGGCAAAACATCTTTCAGTGGCGTTTTCACCTCTTCCTATAGAAACTGTAAAAAGGTGTGGTTCTATGAGCTCTAAAAATTCTCAGCTCAACTCGGCAGCTGCAGGGCTCTTCAGTTCCACTGCCAGTCCCTGTTTCCATGGGACAGCTGAGCCCTTAGAAAATTCAGTACCTGCCCCAGAGTTCCCTGAAAGCTTTTTCTTATACAGGCAGTATGTCTTAAGCGGGTACTTCCTGTGTCTCCCCCCTTACTGTTTCCTGTTTCTCTGGAAAAATTTGGACAATGGTCTGGCAAGCTTTGGGAAATTTGTATGAGTCAGGTTAACTACATAATTGTGTAATAATAATAATAATAATAATAATAATAATAGTAATATTGTCACTACTACTACTATAGGTCTTCCTGTGCAAACGTGTGTTTGTTTTACACTTGTACCTACAAAATTTGAACAGAACACGTTTTTTAAAATTTGTAGAAGTGGTTCTGGGGAGGCAAAGAGAAGAATCTCTTATCACACTTCTCTTCTGAAATGCATCATTGACATGCAGTGGAGGGAATAAGCATTAAATTTAATTAATAATGGATTTTTTTCACCTTTCAGCTTTGAAAAGAGAATGTTTCTCACATTCTGTAGAGTTTTATTTTATTAACCACACAAAGAGAAAGAATGCTTCATTTAACTATGTCAAAACCAATCTAAACTCTCTGCTATTTACTTTCCTTTCTATAAATTTTAATGCATTTTTAATTCCACACCACTGGTTGGCAAACCAACCATTGAAGTTATTGCTGCCCTGTAATGTATTTCAGTCATTTCTAATAAACCTGGACCTTAAGATGATTTATTATTATTTCTTTACACTGTGAAAATGGATTTGCTGCCTGTGCTGGGTTTCAGCCATTTCATTACTATGGGTAGATATGTATAAGATTGAGGAAACAAACAAAAATAATGAATCAGAGTACAGATAATTTCTAATTTTGGGGGTTCTTGTGGGGAAAAATGTGTTGGAGGGACAAAATACGGAAAATTGATGAGTTTTTTATACATTGAAAGGAAATTTTTCTGCACTTAGAGCAACAGATAGATTAACAGTAATTTTAACAGGATTTTTAATTATAAAAGCAGTAGCCTTTTTGTCTCTGAAATCAACCCTGACTTATTTTGTAGCTACTTTCTTAAGCTATTGTGGAAACATATACATTTATTTTGCAGAAGTCTGTATGTTAAGAATTGATTTAACATTTCAGCAAGAAGGTTGCAAAAATATTAAAAAATAGAATAACTGAAGTATGAAGTATCAAAATGTTGAATCATAAACATCCTTGTCCTTTGATTTTGTTTGCTCAAATACAACAAGTCATGTCAAAAAAGCCTTATTCATCACATCTATTACAGGAAAACAATTACCATCAAATCAAAGCTTACTCTTTTATGTCAAGTTCTGTACAAGTCAGAGTGTGAGACAATTGAGTTCATGTTTTTCTCTTCTTTGATTTCTGAAGAATTTCTTTGTGTCGATAACAGTTTTTCTGTTTTTAGAATTGTTCTGTTCCTATGTGTAGCTGTTCCCTAACCCAACTTTTGCATACTGAGTGTTTTTGCGGGCAAGAAAAAGATTTTCAGCTGCTGTTATGACTGGCAGCTGAGCAGTTTTTTTTTTTTTATCTCTCTGCTTCAAGCTGTTTATTTTATTCAGAAATTGTGCAACGAAAATCAGGTGAAAGTGAAAAAATCTTCATTTATTCCTACTTGTGGCTCGAGGCTCTCAGTTTTAGGGCAGATATTTTGAAAATTCCTGCAGTTTTTTATAATGATTAACCTTTCTTAAAAGAGGTAACAAAACCTTTAAAGTTACTTTCAGCATATTTTGAAGGGAGGAGCTATTTCAGGAAATGAAAAAATTTCTCACAAAAATTCCTTGAAATATTTTTTTTTTCTGTCTGTACTAGTCTAAATTAATCATGTTTGTCTTTAAATAACCATACTTTATGGCCTCTTTGCTGGAATTTGGCAGACTATAAGATGCCATTAGACAAGCTTGATTGTTTCTTAATAGTTCACCTATTCTGAAAAATCAGCTATTTTATCTTTAAGATGTTACTTTTTGAGAAGTTACAGCCTGCACCCAGCCAGTTGTCACTGAGGACAGTTTTGGTAAGGCTTATCATATCTTCATGCATCTTCTCTCTGTGATGAATCTTTTTTTTGTGTAGGATCTGAGTGTAAAGGTACAAAGGAACAAAACTGTTCCTACAAATTACTTTGGTAATGTAAAAATACGCTTAATACTTTGTGACTCAGCTTATCTATTTTTAAAAAGTAGATAATGGCAAGGTATGCTAATAATTTTTTGCTTCTAGTGTGTTACTAACAATAATTCTACTAGATATGTATTTAAATATGTCAGCTCTTGAGAAGTTCCCAATCTTAATACATGTAAATTTGCTAAGGTTTTTAAAACATATTGAAAGGTTATGTATAGAGATTAAATTAGTCCCTCCTCAGGATACTCTGCAATTTCTAATCAGCAGGAGATAAAAACACAAGCTAGAGAGCAAATAAAATGCAGGTGAAAACTACATTGCAGAGGAAAGGTATCTCATGAGGATTTTATTGATACATATCAAGTGGCTTTTTCATAGCAACTATAAAAATTAGACGCCAGTCCATATTTTCTACTGCAAATTAAGGAATTTATACAGGTGTCATTTGTTGGGGTTTTTTAATTCTACCTTCTTGTTACTCTGTTTGATTTCCTGTTTCTTTATGACTAGGTGTCATTCTCAAAGCAGAGGTAGCAGTGGTGAGAGGCAATCTCCCTTTACTTTTATACATTTTTTGTCTCTTCCTACTTGACCTACTTCCCGTATGTCAAATTTTATCAGTATCTGACCTTAAAATCTCAGAGGTGGTAGGATCAAAGAGTAAACATTTTTTAGGTGTGGATAAGGGCTATGAGAATGATTAGAGGTCAGAGGATTTACAAGTAAAGATTAATTGAGCCTAATATGTGGTATATAGTTTAGCAGAAAGAATTGAGTTTTGGCAAAAGGATCAAAGGGAGAGCCATATAACCACCTCTAAAGGATATTACCTGCAGGGGCTAAATTGTGCTAGTCAGTCACAGACTCAATGCGGACAGCACACAGAATTATTTTCATAGCTCAGGATATAGAAAGAAAAAAGTTATCCTCTCTTTTAGGTTATCCTGTCTTTTAGGAAGAGAAGGTAGGTCTCTTCACCTTGGTATCGAATGATGGTATGTAAGACAGCAAGTAATTTTTTGATTTATAGCAGACATTTTGCACTGGCTACCTTGAATACAGATAACTTCTGCCATTCTGTATTATGAGGCAGGCACAATCAGGCCCAAATACCAAAACAATTTAACACAGAAAGTTGTAGGTAAGTACCACTGCCAAATAGCCTGACAGTGGAACGTAATTGTGATAAGCTGATTTATTGGATCCTTTGGAAATGGATGCAACGGAGTCAAGGTGCAAGTCTCAATTCTACAGTTCAGATTTTTTTGTGCAGAAGTTTTATGTCAACTTTCAGGTTCAAAGTCTTTTCCATACCTACTATAAAACTACTCAAACACCATTCCCCTAATATCCCCCCAAAATGTGAATTTTTCATCTCGAATTTGATTACTTTTTGAGCTGAACATTCCAGCCCTTGAAAGCCATCAAGGCCAATTTGCTTCCACTTTCTGCCCTACAGCATGTTTTTACCTTTGCAAAATATCATCAATACATTAGAAAGAAAAAAAATCACTCAGGATGGTGAGACAGTGAGACACGTTGGTCAGAGAGGCTGTGGAGTATTACCCTGGGGAACCTGCTCTGGTTGACCCTTCTTTGAGCAGACAGCTCCAGAGTCCTCTTCTATCTTCAAATATTTTGTGGTTGTTTGAACTTTGGTTCCCCTAAATGAATAATGATTAGAAACGTATGTCATGTTTTACTATATATATATATTTTTTTAAATTTTTTTTTTTCTAAAGATCACTTGCTTGCTTGCAATAAATCCTTTGGAACCTTTACTGGGAAATGATTTAAAAAAAATTTTCTTTTACATTCCACGAGCTGGACAAACTTCAGCATATCTACTTTAAACATTAATTCAACAGAACAATCTTTTAAAACCCTGTTGAATTGAAAGAAAACCATAATTTTTATTTTTTCTGGCTAATTAATTGACCTGTTTTATTACTAGATTCTCTGTAATAATTTGGTTTACACAATGGAATTTTTCTCATGTATTGAAGTTATAAAAGTAGTGCTTACTAATAGTTTTTAATTTTATTCTTGAAATTAAAAATAATCTTAAATAATTTATGTGATTTTAGTTACTAACAAGTTTGAATTAATTTCTTACACTCCTCTGTCTCTCTACCTATTTTATTCTCCTGTTTCCCTCTGCACTAGTGACAGTGTGCAGAAATACTTTTTGCAGTCAATCTCTAGTACTGGTACTTATTTTGATAGAAAGAAAAGTCTAATAAAAGTGAAAGACCAGTTTTCCCTAAATTGATGAGTTGTAGTGGCTTCCTTTCTCCTAGCACACTGAAATGCTACATTCCTGAAGAATTAGTTTAGCTGTAAAGAAACCAAGAAAAAATTACCACACACCTCAGTCAATCAAAGGAATTTAAATACCTCAAGGGAAAGTTGAAATGAAAGTAGGTAGGCTGTTTCCATATGCTGGCAAACAGGAAAATCAATATGATAGGCTTGGGGTTTGCCTCTACTAAATTCCCCAGATTTATCTTGGGTTGCAGCATTTTCAGCAGTTATTCTAATTATCCAATTGTGTGCATTGTGGACTATGAGCTGCTGACTGTGGTTTGGTTTTGTTGTTTTTAAATCTTGATTGAAGTACATGGTTGGTTTCAGCGTCTTCACAGCATCAGAAAACTCTGTGACAATGTCTGTCTTTCTATCTAGTGTAGATATTTCTGTTTTGGAAGTAACTGTATCTATATTGTACAGACATTAACTCCTAATCTAAGATGACTGGTGGGATAAAAGACCTTTTGCAAAGAAGTGGCAAAAGTGTAAATCCATCCAAAATCCATCATCTTAAGCGTGTCACTAATTCCATGTGCACACCTTTCTGGGAATAAGGAGGAAACAACCAATACTGACCCCCTTCATCTGTTTAGAGGCAGGAGACTGAAATTTTTAATTTGCAATATTTTATTTTGCAATTTTCCAGCATTAGGACAATATCTGGATTAACTAATACAACATAGTTGTCTTCTAGGTAGTAATGATGGCTCCTATCTAGATGGGAGGAAAAATTAGGTTTTATTAAGTCTTTTAAACTCCTTGTTCAGACAGGGATAATATTTTTTTAATGGAAGTTTCCATGTCCTGTGTGAAAAATGTTATAGAACCTTGGTAATATCTGATAAACCACTTGAGCCTGTATGTTCTAATCCTATTCCAGTCCTGTCTTGTATGCAGGTAAAATATTTTTTGGTATTGTAGATATTAAAGGAAGCTGTTTTAAGACATTATTGGAAGACCATGTCCCATCTAGTCTTATAACCTTCTTTCCTGTTGTCACTGGAAAAGTGAAGACATCCTTCCCAATTGTCTGAAATCTAGGGATGCTGATGATAAAACTTGCATCATTCTGCATTCACTCTGCATATTCATTTCCCCCAAGGGCATGTACTCTAAGAACATAAGTAATTCCTATTTATTTGCAAAGTAGTTGTTTATAAACAGCAACATTTCTGTGGGGAAAAAAAATGTTTCTTTCCCATATTCTTCTTTATTTGGGATTTTAAAAAGGATAATTAGTCAATATGTCTGTGATATCTGTTTTGAGGAATAGGCTGAACAATTTTTTTTTTAGTTATTGACTATTGTAATTGCTCTTGAAAGAATTGGTTGAGAACTCCAGGTGATTGCTTGCACATATGATTTAAAAAATGTTTTGAGTCTCTGCCCTTCTCCATTTCTGGTCTCAAGTATTAACAAGGATATTTGTGATATTGTCTTTAAAAATCACACATATTGACTCACAAGGCTGGGAAAAAAGTTTTTGTCTGTGTATTTTTGCACTCTTTGAAAGGTAGTTAGTGACAGGGTATGAGATTCACATCAGAAAATAAAAGATTAAAAAAATTAATAGATTCATCTAGTTAAAAATATTATTTCTTCTAGTACTGTATAAAACTGAATGAAGTTTCAGCTTAAATTTTTACCAAAGTTTTGGAAGAGAAGGGTTGAATTTTAAATTTATGGAAATTAAGAATTAGTAGGTTATATTTCACTGTGTAACTCAGATTATCCTCCAATTTAATTCATGACTGGGAGACCTAGACTCACCTGCTGAGATAAACACTGATGGTTTTTTTCACAAGCTGCAATAATAGACCTCTTCATACAGGACTTATTTATGTTTTGCTTCTGTGATTTTCTCTGCACACTTATAATAGATGGATAAAATATGATTACACTGAGTGGGTAACTAATGCTTTCTTTTCAACACATTTTCATATGTCTGAAATCAGATTGGTATCTTCTTCAATGTATTGGTTATTTTCAAATATTTGGTGTTTAAGTTGCAGTAATAATTCTTCTGTAGTTCAATAAGCAGACACTTAATGTGGGTTTTTGAATTTTTAAATATGTAAGAAATTATTTTATAAGTCTCTGACTTCAGCCTCTGCTCTGAATAAATACTGCTCTGAAAACACTCTGCTGCAGATATTTACCATCTACCAGCAAATTTTGAGAAAGATCTCTTCTTGTTAGCTTATTTACTAGACTATGTTCAGAGGAAAGAAAAAAAACCCAGAAATGAGCTGAGTTAAAAACAAACAAACAAATTGGGGGTGAACACTGAAAATTCCTGAGACACTAATATTTGCCTAATATTAGTATTGATACTATGTTGAATTATATACCAAGTGAGTATACAGATTTTTTTTTCCCTGAAATACCTTGGTCTGTACTAAGGAAAAGTATAAATCTACAGTTTATCTTGCTTACTGTGCCAAAAATATGTTCAGAGTCTCCTATACTGTGGATAAAATTATTTCAAAGACCAAGGTTGAAGCCCTCCCTTGTGTTTGGAGAGTTACCTTCATCTGTTCCTGTGTTAGGCAGAAGAAATGAGGAGAAAAGTTTGTCTCAAAAAGCCTGCCGTTCTTGAAGGCAGGGAGCCATCTGTCAAAGAGCTGACACTGCTGAGTGGAGTTTCCATGAACACTGCCCTGATAAGCAAGAGGCTTGCATCTGAGAATGGCAATGGCCAAGAGAATGGCCTTTGTCCATCTTTAAACCTGCTTTTTCTAACACCAACATCTCTGAGGATGTAGGCGCTCCTCGTGCTTTAGAGCAGCATCCATTCAACATGCTGAAAGATTTAGTTCCATTCAGACTGAGTTAAGCAAATGGAAAGTATACAAAACACCAGTCTTGGTCTTTTTTTTAGAAGAACAATGTTTTATATAAATAATTGGATCCATTTATTGTCCTATTTTTATTATTCCGTTTTTGAGAAGGCAAAGTAACAAAGCTGACCATTTTAAATTCCTGAAGTAGAAGGAAAAGTAGCTAATTCTGGGAACATTAGGTTTTCTTTTGTCTCAGTTTGCACTTAATTTCATTCTGTATTCCTTCCTCAGAGAATCTACAAATACCTTTCTTCATATTGACTGTGTTTACAGGAAATGAAAAAATTATCTTAAGGAATTTTGGAGAAGCAGTTTTAGAGGTCTTGCTGATGAGTGCAGAATGGAATTAAGCAAAAGGCTAGCAAAGAATATAAAAACTGACAGAATTAAGAAGTTAGATTGATCTTGGTTAAAATGTTTTAAGATTAATTGTCTTTTTCCAAGAATATCACAAATTAATCTCCGAAGCCACAAGAACTTAATCCCATCAGGACACACATTGCTAGGTATGGTAGAAAAATGTTTAATGGACGTAATTTCAGAATGTTCTAATTACAAAAGTATTTTGTGTGTATGAGAATTATTTGTGTAGACTCTCTACACACACACATATTTAAATATTTTTTTTAATATATAATACTCTAACAATTTTGGATTATGAGTTTTTGAACTAAAAAAAAGCTACAAGCTCTCACCTAATGGCCCTGACATTTATTTCTATTCTACAGATATGCAGTTAATCTAGATACACTGTCCCTCATAAAAATATTTCTTCTCGGGATGTTAAGGTTGCACATCCATTATTACCTTCCCAAGGGAAAAAAACGCCATGAGTTTTCTGTTGCTCAGGAAGGTTGCAATACATATGTCTGGTATCTTACTTGGCCTTCATTATTGTAGTATCACAGCATTCTGAAAACAGATGGGGAAATGTAGAGTGAAATTAAATTCAAAATTACACAGGAAGTCTATAACAGTCTTGGAAACATAAACGAGTCTCTCTGTTTAATATAAAATTGTCCATTCATTGTAAGAAAGATGCATTATCTGAAGTAAGAAAGTTGTGCATAAACTCCCCAGAAATCATAACAAGCAGCTGATATATGGAAAATTGAAGGGCTTATAATTATCAGGGCTTCCTGCTTGAGGATTAGGTCATTGTTGTTCTCTTGAACTACCTTTTAAAATTATTTTCATAATTATTAACTAAGAAAAAACCCTCTTATCTGATTTCTTTTTTTCACAAATATGAATTTTTGCAATCAGAAAATGAGAAATGACCCTGAAATTTGCCATCCCCTAAGTCTCCTATTTCTTAACGCTGGTTCTGAAAGTCGTGTTTGGTATTTAACTGCATGATGTAGGTTGCATCTGGTATTTAACTATATACTGGAAGGTTCTCATGCTTTTCAGCATTCTTACATTTATTCCCTTTGGTCAGGGTTAATGCAGGTCTTGGTTTGTAATAACAGATGTAAAAACACAATTTTAATTACCCATCTATGCGCTCATCTTCATCTCCATTTCGCCTTTATCTTTAGGCTATACTCTTATATAGACTGTGGTTATGATTTCTTTTATGGAGTCTTTTACCTTCAGAGTCTCCTAAAAAGCTTTACATACGCTTGGACTGGAGATATACTGGAGATGAAATGGGGCTGCTGCTGGATCCTGCAGAAATAGAGAGGCATATCCCAGGAACTGGATTTTATGGATCAAATCTAGTACAAGAAGGTAGTTATATCCTGCAGCCAAAATGCTATTAGAACAAATACTTCTGACTTTAAGGTACCAAATCTTTAATCAGCATAAAACACTGCCCCTTTGGACTTCAAATAATTGAAGCTATTTATCATGAGCTTAGCAGTTAAATAAACTATTTCTGTGTTGGAATTTCTGTGTTAAGCTGTTTCTCAACACTGAACAATGTTTCAGAACAGTTTAAGTGAGGAAATAGAGAAGAACATGCTGCAAATGTAGGTAATTTCCTCAGGCTATGATTAGTTCTGAAGACTCTAGGACCAATGCTAGCCATATTTTCTCCAAAGGCACAGCATTTCAGTAACTTCTGTGGCTAGTGATGAACCTGAGATGAAAGGCTTGTGTTCACCAGAGGGATTATGTGCCAAGATTAGATTGCTTCTCTGAAAAGGGGATTCCAACATGGCTAATATATTGCTGACACTGCATTCAGGAATACCCCATATGTTTTGTGAAATTTCTATCCAAGTGCAGCTAATCCTCCTCTAGCATTGTTTTGCAATCCGGCCTGAGATTGTATTGCAATATTATTACACCAGTCTGCAGTAAAGGTAGCATATTGTTTTCACAAAATTATTTAGATTTTAGGCTGCAGTGCAAGCTATGAGTACTATTGTAGCATATCTAGTTATCTTTTTTTTCCTCTATCTGTTTATGAAATTTACTTAGTTTTGTTAATTTGCATGCCAGTTAAACTTCCACTGTCATATTTCTTTGCTTTTATAGACCTTTATCTTGGTAGATATGCTTGAATGGTGGTATTTCCTGATTTAATTTTGGGCACCAAGATTTTATCCTAGCTCCAGATCTGATGTCTAATCCAACATGATAATTGTTGCAAATTGTATTTTTGCAAAGCATAGAGACACGTGTGTTAGTGGGCAGCAACAGACACTTCAGAATTTGGAAGCTGTTTCTAGAATCTCCACCTTATGTTGTCTAAAATGGAAATCACTTTATTAAAAATAACTTGATTCGCCTCAGTGCACCTGTTTCTATGCAACAGCAAAGACACCTGTGTCCTATTAATACTTACATTATGCAGCACATTTGGAAATGTTATAACTCAGGTGGATTATCCTCCTGGGAACCACATACATTGCTCCTGCCTCAGCTCTTTCTCTCTCTATATGTCAAGCTGTTAAATGATTTTTGGGTCACTTCAATGTGTTTGCAGCTTGAATTCTTAAAACACAATAATCAGGCAAGTAAGACGAAACTTATTCCAGATGGCTGCTAGCAGATCTCAATGTTTTTCTTTATTCTAGTTGTCCAATATCTATTTTAAATCCATCCATTCTTTTGTACTGCTATTTAAAAAGAAATAGGTAGGTCGTTTACATTTGCTTGTCTCTAAGTCAGTCTGTGGTTCACCTAGAAATAATAATGTCTCTCATGCTGTTTCTTGTCTAGATAAATTATTTTCATTATAATAGCAAAGATTTTGGAAATATGTTTAAGAGGATTTGTTATGTTGTTATTGTACAAATATTAATTTAGTATTTACATTAACATATGACAACTGTAACTCAAGCTTCAGGTGATTCCCATAGAAAAGATGAAGAAGAAATTAACTTATTTTGCCCTGAACCTTATTCAATTAGCTCTAACACCAATAGTGTAAATTGACATCGAGGCTGTGGAAATAGGTCCCACATTACTTGTTAAATATTATGTGAAGCATTTTATTTATGCATGGCTAGAAGTAGTATACTAAGAAATGGCCAGTACAGTTATTTTACATATCTAACAGCCAAAACTGACTGTGTGAATTGTTATTCTTACCTAAGTTATAAAACTCAATGGTGATTATCTAAGATCTTTATTTCTGCTGATTTAGAATAAGGCCTTTCCTTCGCTACTTCATAGTTTTTCCTAATTCAATATTATAAAAGATAATAACTCTTACTAAATACGTTTTAGCTGTATTATACAGCCAGGAAACCTATTCTGAGTAGTATAGCAATCATTCAGGAGGAGTGAGGGTCTATGGAAAGAGACCTGAACAGGACAACTAGGTTACCCCCATTTTAAAAAATGAGATGAAGATAGTTACTAATTCCTGATATATATTTATCTAGCCCATTCTTAAGACCCTCATCTAGACTTCACAGGATCCCTAGACTGACAGTAGGTCATATGAAATCTCACAGAACCTGATTCTCTTTTTTTAAGAAACATTTGGGCCTTTTTGTGGTTGTATTTTTTAATTTATTCCAGTCTTCTAATGACATATTAAGTTGATGAAAATATGATCTGCTGATATCCTTGAGAATGTGTGATTATTGTATATTCAGAATTTCTTCATTGCATTATAAGCATAAATTATAATTGTTATATCCCTACAAACATGCTTTTTAACCTGGTGTCTTAAAAGGGAGGAACCCAGTAACTGGTGTATTTTCCTTTTTTTGAACTTAAAAAAAGTGGCTGGAGTAAGATGTATGGAAAAAGTACGGCTTGTGATAGAAGCCTGAGATCAATTGTGTCAGGACTATAGCAATCATTAGTTAGTGAGTGAGGTTAGTAAGGAATTTTTACCCACTATCAGGGTAGTAAGGATGTGGTTGGTTAGTTGGTTGGTTGGTTGTTTTTGAGTCCCATTTTAGAGCCTGAAGCAGTCTCTGGTGTCATACAGTGAAATGCTTGCAAGTGGCTGTGAGTGATTGTTGGGAGAGCTCAGTAAAATAAAAGAACTAATGTGAAAGATCTGTTATATATCTGTCATAGCTCTAATAAAAATTCTGTTCATATAGTGTTCTTCCTAACAGGCTTTTCAGGAGCTTTTAAATTAATTAATGTCCTGTCATCTCTTTAAATGGTTCTTATATGTTTTGGTTCATTGGAAAGCTCGTGAGACACTCTGTTGACATTCTGGCTAAAGAAAATTGTATCAGTCTCCAGGGCAGCCAGTTTAGATAGCATTACCTACACTAACCACCACCTTTTCTTTTTTCTTTCTGTAGAAGTCAAGTTTATTAATTATTTCCTTTTTAATTTTGTTTCTTTTAAATATACATTTTCATCTACTTGCTCTTTGTTCTGCATGAAATGGAAGCCGCTACTGTCTCTGTAGTGCAGATGCCTTCATTTCTCAGTGTTTCAGGTGAGATCCAGATTCCAAGTGCATACATGGAACAAATAATTTTTTTTTTTCTTTCTCTAATGCTTTCCTAGAAGAGTCCCTCATCAAATCCTGACAATTTGTGAAGATTGTAGATTTTGGTAGAAGATGTGGCTCTGTTCTCATGAGAGTCAAAATGTGTATGCCAACTGCAGCATGCGAAATATGAAATGGTTTTGTTGCTCTGTTGTGAACCATACGTCATATCTGCTTTTACTGTGTTTCTGATGAGTCTTATTTTTCTGCTAGAAGCCAAGAAATTGTGCCTATCATTCAAAAAGTATGAAGTTAATTTTGATTAAATGTCTCTTTAGAGATAAAAAATATATTTAAGAAAGGATTACGGTTTGTAGAATAAATATCTTTAAAGGACTAAAGACTATTGTAATTGCTAAATACAAACATCCAGAGGATTAGGAAACAGGATTTTTTAATGAACCAAGTCAGTACTATGGATACAAGATTTTAAAATCTCAGTAATGTATTCTTATTCTTGTATAGTATCCAAAGTAGAAAACTTCTCTTACTGTTTATAGGTACATTCACAAGTGAGATTCCTTCGTTACTGGTCTTCCTAAGTGAATCAATGACACTGATCTTAACTGTGAAATTAACAATTTTAGTGCTGGTTATTAGTCTTCCTTTGAAATTTCTCCTGAGCCCCATTCCTAGCAAGTGTTCAAATATTTAAATATAGAAGTGTTTTTATTGTTATAAGGATTAACTAAAATATGGTAATCACATTTACTGGCTTGTGGATTTGGTTTTGGTGAGTTGTGGGCTTTTTTTTTTTTCCCTGTAGCCTTATATTTGGCTAAACTAGAACTGACAGCTGAAAATTTTCACTACTAGAGACAACTCTTAGAATTTTTTTTATTTTTTTTATTTAGGATTCTTGTCATTTCACAATGCTGACTCAAATCTGTAGCAAATTACAACATTTTAAATTGACATTTGGTTCTGCCATATGACATTCTGTGTTGTGGCACACCAGAGTAATATCATGTTTTATCAAGTTTATCAATACTTAATTTATCCTTAACATAGTTTTTTTATCTAATCCATCTATTCATTTGACTTATACCCTTAGTCGTTAAATTCCAGGGCATAGACACATGGTTTTTCATGGCAGATGCTATTTTGATGCTGTAATTTAGGAGAAGTTTAGCAGTAGTTCAGCCAGAAGATAATTCTGTTGCATTATGGCATTTCTCATATAAAATTTCAAATGGGTTGATTTGGAGATTTTACCAACAAGCTGTGGAGATTTATCTAGAAGATTAAAAGACTTGAATATGTGAATTTAAAGGGTGATCTTTTTGGTGTAGTTAGTTTCTCACTGTCCATGCTGCATTTATCTACCCAGTAATACTTAATTAAGGCTTTTTTTGTCCATTTGGATTCTAAAAAAGTCAGGACAGGGAATCAGAATATTATTCACTAAGAAAAAGGTTAGCAGTGCCTGTACCCCTGTTATTTCACATGGCACAACAAAACAGTTTTCAGAGAACGCATTGATGAATAAAATTAAGAGGAATGATAGACAACTTTTACAGATAAAATAATATTCTGGGGAGATTCTATTTTTAATAATATCACAATGTTTTTCTTTCATTAAAAAAAAAAAACTAATTTCGAAGTGAGTAGTAAGGATGTGGGTATGGGGAAGAATATTTCTGGTCTGGAGTGATTTTCTCATTCAATCATGCTGTACAAAGCACAAAGCATAACAGCTCAAATAAGGTGGAAAATTTCTAAGACAAAAAGAAATGACTCCATGGAAATGAGGTTGATTTTGCACATATCTGTCTGGAGGTTGGTTGCTGCTGCATTGCCCACAATAACTCATAACAAAACAAAAATGAAAACTTGAAAATACTGGAAGTGTTTTACTAGAAAATGAGATGTAAATGCACAAAAGGGGGAATATGTAAAAGGACAGTAATTTTAACTTCTGTACTTATTATTGTCACCTCTAGGAATGCCATGAATAATTTGCTTCTGGTGTGCCTTTGATTCTCTCTTTGCATAGAATGATAATCCCAGTGAATGCTATGGATTGTGGAAGAAGCTCAGTGTTTCCTTAGAAAAATAAAGTTAGGAATTTTTTCTCTCGTCTGTGTTTTCCATTTGATGTGACCTTTCAAAATGTACATATGTACATGTTCTTTGAAATTACCTATGGAAAAGGAAGTTTTGCAAATACCACATGAATATATTTTCACATTGGATAACTGCTGCAGGAAACTGAATTTTTAACACAATGCATTCTATTCTTTCTCTGATCTGTTGGTCACTAAAAACGTAATTCAAAGCCCAGTTAAATGCGTGAAAGACTTTTTTTTCATCTGTCTTTCCTCTCAGGTTACAGTCACTGGTGTAACAGAAACCAGTGAGACTTTTTATTTATGTTGTAAAAATCTAGTGACTAAAATATTTTGCCTACTGATAGGGGTTCTTTCTCTGAATATTTATATCTATGTTTAGATCTATGTGGATCTAAGTAGGTGTTAAATCTCTAGTTTCTTTCATTGAAACTGCCCTACCCATATCTTCTTTCTCCACTCCAAAGAAAAAGCCATAACAATATGGTCAATAGTAGATAGCCTTAAATTCTCTTGATATTATAAACTCATATTTATTCCTAGAAAGGTTAGTAGTTGGGAATATTTCATATGGAAGTGATGGTTCAGAGACCAGAATGGAAGTGTATCAGCAGGATAATAATCCTTGCTAATAATTTTTCATCCCACAGTGTATCTGCAATGTATTTGTTCATTTTGTATTTTTGAATTTAATTATTCATCAATAGAAACTTGTTAACACTTATTATGTGACTTAGGAGCCTAATTCTCATAATCATAAATTGATTACATAAACAAAAACCAGAAACCCATTGAAAACCAGTTAGTTTTTGGTCTTAGTTTTACACTATGAAAAACAAAGCTTATGCTTATAAATAATTTATGCACTTGAATATTTTGATGCTATTTCATTGCTAAAAAACAGACACAAAATTTTCTGGTATCAGTTATTGAATCTGTGATAAAGATATACATGTAATTTTTTTTAACACTTTATGAATGGAACAACCATTCTACTCATTAAATTTTAGGTCCAACATGCATAAATAGTTGAGTAAATTCCTGTGTTCTAGTTGAAGCTACTTCATGGTAAAAAATCTCTGGCTATATAGAGACCTCTAAGGCTCAAAATCCTTACAAAGCTTCCCTAAAATGGGTATGACTAGTGGTGAGTTCTGAGTTGTCTTACAAGTAAGAGAAGGGAATGCAGCGAAGAAGAGTAAACTACTGAAGAAGTTCCTGGAATTGCCTTCTCATAAATTCCTTCCAGTTTTAATATTGATCTGATTAATGGTGTGCTTTCAGGAAGCTTTTGTGCTGCTCTTGTGACTTCTTCTATTCTTAGATTTCTTAGTGCTAAAGTTCCAGACCTCACCAACATCAAACAGCAGGAATGAACATCTGCTGCCCTTATAAACTTTCATTAGATATCCTCTCTGATGCCTCTGAGTGCGAGCCTGGGTAGGGCCTTGGAGATGTGTTATATGGAAGCATTTTCCAGGGCATATGGCCAAATTAAGATTATTTACTTATATAGCACAGATATAGTATTAAATCTACATAAATTAGGCCAAAAAAGTACGTATTACAGAGGAGGTGGAAGAGAACTATGGCTTGATGTATAAAAATATGATATTGAATTAGCTTATTTTAAAAAAAAATTGCTTAGGTGGCAAAATCTGAGAGTGGTAAACTTTAATATTAGCATGCTAAAATAAGTAGTCAAATCTGCTACTTTTTGCTTAAATGGAAGGCATATTATGCTGATAACTATATGCATCACAATATATAGTGAATATATATATATGTACATATACACAGAGGCTGTGTGTGAATTTCAACATATGGGTGACATGTAATGATGGAGGAATTAAAAAAAGCAACTGTGTGTTTTTAAGTGTTTTTTTCTTGAGGACTTCTGCTTTCAGAAGTAAATCCGCTTCCCTAAGTCATAAATATAACAAGTATTGTTACACAATTTTAAGTCTTAATCAGAATATTAAGATAACATAAAGCCTGAAAAATGGAAATTAAAATACCTTATAAGTAATATTTTTAACTAATTCTTGACACAAAAACTATATGGGTGGAGATGAAATGCACAGTATTTTTTTAATTAGTTGTACATTGTCTTCATCCACTAATAGGAATTACTATAACTTTAACTGAAATGATATTTTCAGAAAAGTTCCTTCAAAATTAAGGTGAATGTTTTTGTTTTGTTTTATTTTTTTTTTTGGTTGGTTGGTTGGTTGGTTTTTTGTTGGGGTTTTTTTGTTGTTGTTTTGGTTTTTTCCCTTAGAACAAAAGATGGAATTTTGATCTTTGTTTACATCTTAGAATTTGAGATATATGCAACAGATGGGCAGGGAGGATTGCCATTGATTTTTAAATTTAAATCCATTTAATGTAAGATAGAATAAATATCGATGCATACAATGTAGTATTTACCGTCTTTACTATGTAGCTTCATATTTTGTTAGAGAGCTGCAACATATTTAACAAAATTATTATTGGCAGTATTTAGTTTAGTATATCTTCCTTCTAACCTTCTAGCCTAGTAAGAAGAAAGGTGAGGGCAAGATAGCCCTCAATGAAAGGCTGCTATTGGATCTGCATTGGGTATTACAGCATCTCAAATGAATAAATTCATTTGAATAAGTCCAGGATCTTGAATATGATCCAGTTGTGATCTGCAAATGTCACAGATTTCAGTGTTTGTCCAGCTTGCTATGAACAAAAGTGTGCTTGGAACAAGACAAAGCTTAGCATACAGATATTCCAGGACTTTGCTCATGCTTCTCTAGCTAATTAATCAAATACTGTCTTGGAAAGCAAGTAAATCAGTTCCTCAGAGAAATGTCTTCTTTACTGTTTCACGAAGTATTTGTCCTGACTAAAGCTCCACATGAAACTATTTAATGTTCATAGACAACAGTCACTCTGCTTAGAGAGAAAGTCTGCAGTTCTTATGCAAAAATCCTCCCACTCCAGAGTGGTTTACTTTGTCATTTCAGAAATCTGTCTCTAGTCTATGTATTTTAATGTCAATAGAATATGCTTCTGTTTTTTATCCCTAAACGTTTTGGCAAACATGAAAGTGATCAGTTGACCATCTGATAGACTCAGTCAAGTTGCCTGTCAGACTTCTCAAGTTGCTGACTCCATCTGGTGTGAAGTCAGGAAAACTGACTGAAAAGAAGTTCTAATTTTATTTTTTGACTCTGTAACCTTTTAAGTGAGTTCAACCCACTAATTCAAACCGGCCATAAGAAAGGCCAGGTAATTACTTTGTGATAAGAAGAGCAGCACTGAAGGATTTGCCTTGGGCTCAGAACACTGATTGTCGGATAAAACTCGGCAAAGTCCACGGCCCCAAAGGACTGCCGAGGCTGGATCTGCTCTAGGCTAATATGCTTAGAGGAAAGGTCAGGCAGTTGAGGAAACCTGAGCTGCAGACTGTCTCAGCTCTGCGGCTGGCAGCGTTCAGGAGCTGAGTGGGAAGCACAGAGGGATTGATTTAAATGAGTTAACTAATTCCTCTTTTCTTCAGTCCCACATTCTCCACACATGTGAGTGAGCGGGTGTTTGTACTCTCACTGCAAACCACTGGAGCTCTAATGTGACCCTCCTGCATAATTGGAGTGGGACAGGAATATTGGATATCTCAGGCCCTAGGTCTCAAAGTTTGCCCCCGTCCTTATTTCATGCTGTTACATTGGAAGGACTGTTTGGAGCAGGAGGAATTTATTTTTTTTTGCTCTTCTAGATGTCAGGTTATTTCTAGGAAAATAGTATTCTCGGTTACATCCTATTACATATTAGCCTCTCACCTGTTATGAGTGGCTAATAGTTTCTATTGGCAACCACGGAAAAACCAGAGAAGCCTTTTAGCTTTGATTTATGAGAGAAACAAGAATAACACTCTGGAAGAACACAGTAGAGGTTTCACTTTCAGTAATTCTCATCTCTGCCTCATTTCATCTGAGTGCAGTTAGGAACACAGCCAGGTGCCTTAGCTAGCCACAGCATTCAATAGCTGCTTCCACAAGCAGTGATTACACATGAAAGCATGAAGGACTGCTGGGATTCCTCTTGAGCTTGTAAATAAAGTAGCTTTCATTTACTTGAACACCCTGCTTTTAAGATTATGTAAGAAGGATAGACTAATTAGAAACACTGCAAAAAGTAGGTTACCTTTTCAAACTTGTCTCTACCTAATAAACTTCTACCAGTGTAAGTTTTTTTCCTAAGAGATATAATGTAATTGACTTTAAACTACTGCAAGATATAAATATTTTTCACCTGAGGACAAATATGTCTTCTAAGTAAAATTAATTTATTGACTAGAATGCTCTCATAGTTTGAAACTGCATTTATCTTCTTAATCCTCTCAATTATACATTTATATATGAATTGTGCAGCTAGCCTTTACAGAAAAATAGTTGGAGGATATTTGTCTAATTGCCAGGGTAATTCTGTGAGATTTTCAGTATGCTATTTGAATATGGCAGTTGGTCAGAGTTTTCTATTATAACCGTATTAAATTCCCCTCCAATCATAAAAACATCCTTCTTGAAAGAAAAAATGAAAAGAAAAAGGAGTTTATGTGCTACTGTTTTCCCTTTCAACAGTCTCAGTGTATTCAACCATTTCTGCATCTTGCATTATTGTTCTTCCCTATGTCCTCTTTCTTTATATGAATCATAGGAGATATTTTAAAGCCCACTGGAGTGGAAAACTAAAAACCAAAGAAAACTACTTTCTCTACTGAAATAACTGAGTCAGAAGGAATTCCTGTCACTGGCTTCTATCCTGAATTGTCTAAATAACAGACGCTTCTCAAAACAATTTGGAAATCATGAAGTTGAAGTCTCCACCTATTTTGATGTAAATTACTAAACAGCCACCAGCAGGTAGTAATTTAACTTCCAACCTGACTGGTTATGAATGTAACTGGGAAAACACCTGCAAATGGGTTAATAAATGAATGTTCATGTTTCAGATCTTCTGTTCAGTCCCACTCTGGCTTTACTTCTTAAGTTTCGAGAGATGAAATGTTTATGGTAGTTTTTTGTTATTTCTTGCCTTTAATTAAAGACTAAATTGTAGCCTCTGTTGCCAATTAAAACAATAATTTCAGTATGAAAAATATAAAGACTTTTTAGTCCTTATGAAGTTTTCTAAGTGGAAATAAAGGTAGAATATGGATAAGTGTTGTAAAGCTTCCACATATACATCAGAATTGTAGTTTTACTACTGTGATCTCAACAATGAGCTCTGACAAATAACTACTTACTGGACCTAATGGAAAGATATTATTTGCATTAAATTTAGGAAAGATATTGAAGTCATTATTTTAATATAAAAGTGTTATGGGGTAATGACAATAATATTCAGCAAAAGATAATTTGTATCTCATTGGAATCTTATTATTTGTGTTTTAAAAAAAATACATATTATATATATTTATTCTCAGTTTAAAGATTTGAGCTTTACATAAATTTCGAACCTTTAGTCTCATTGCCTTGCCCTGACTCAGAAAACTTGTAATTCACTTGTTTGGAGAATCTTTACATGACCTAAAATGCTGATTTTCTTCTGGGTAAATAGTGGGGATATGGGCCAACCAGAATGGCACCATTATGCTCTAGTGATTTTGTTATGATACATGGATTTTGTTTTGGTATGACCATGGATTTGCATATATGTCAGTAGATGAATGACAAGGTAAGTCTTTGAAATTGAAATAGCATGTCAGACAGGCTTTAGGTGTATGTTCATGGGAGATCTTAATGCCAGAGTAGAACATATGACTGCCCCCCCTCTCTTGTGGGGTACCGTGGTGTATATGTAGGGGAGAAAAACAAACTTAGGAGAAGTGTCTTGTGTAAAATGTGAACATGGCCAGAAGTGCTCTCTCAAAATAACAGAACTGTAACCAAAATAATTGAGGGCATGGCTTCACTTCTGTTGTCACATCTAGGTTAGTGTATGGAGGTCATTAGTAACTTTTTTCTGATAGTGTCTGTGTGCAGGTACTTGCAGACTCTGGTGCTCATGCATACACAGCAGAGGTTTTAAAAAGCACTCTGGTGCCTTGAAATGACTTCTCGGAATGAGTGTCTGTGACAGTGCTAAATGTTTCCTAGCAGAGGAGTGCCATAGGCACTTTTAATAGAATTTAGAAGCTGATGGAAAAAGGCAAAATCTATGCTGAAATCCTGCTGTCTATCTGCAGCACAAGTCTAGCAGACAGGAACAGCAAAACCTTCTGACATTTAGTAAGCCCCATAAGAAGTCTCCAGAGGGATTGCTTCTAGGAGTTGAACCATAACCTTTTTCTCTATGGGCATCACAGTCTGTGTCTCGCTGCAAAAAAATGCTGGCCAGTGCTCTAAACTTGGTGTTGCCTATGACATTGGCATCTTTTCCTTGAGAGGTAAGATAAACATGCTGATCTATTTCCTATGGACAGTAAAGAATGCTGTCTTCTGTGTGGGATAGATGGAGTGTTTCCTCCCAGTGGCTTAACAGCAGAGGGTTTTTCTAGGGTGTTGTCACTACAGCAGTGCATATAATATACCCTCATCTATGAAACCATAACTGTTGGCCTGCCAGTCCCTACTGTAACTTGCTTGGGAAAAAAGTACCAGTGATTCTGAGGGAAAAAGTGCTGTCCTATTTGTTGCAGGTGACTTCAAAGAAAATAATAGAATAACACATAGATATTTTTTTCTGCAAGCAGCTTTCAGCTCCCTGAAAATTTGTTAAAGGTATTGAGAGTGTTTCAGGAATAATTTTATAGGATTTGCTTTTAAATAAATTCTGAACTGCTGGACTGAAAATAATCAGCAGTATTTACCAAATACTGCAGGTGAGGTTTTCCAAATATGGATTTTTACAATTTTGAAAATATACCTGGCCTTGTTTTGCTGAAATTTTCTGCTCCTGAAAATGAAGAAGGATGTATTTTTACAGGCTGTACTGTTGAGTACAAAATAAAGTATTTTGATAAAGGAAATTAGGACATTATTCATGACACTTATCCATAAGAGAGATGCATCCAGGAAGTTTCATTGCATTGAAAACCAAAATAGTTTTGTGTAATCTGCAAAGTTAATGTAGTAGTATCTGAGGAATATTTTCTCAGTTCATGCCATACAGCCACTGACCCTGGAAATATGGGAGGATTATTCTCTCTGAGGCATTATTATTTATTAGAATTCATAAAAATAGAATATTTTTACTTAGATGTTATCATTTTGGAAAAAATTATTGATACCAGTAACTATTTGGGCCATCCTTATGGTGCTGCTTGAATCAAGGCAGTCTATGAGACTAGAGAAATCAACTTCCTATATAATTAGTATACTTAGTAGTAAAATTGGAAAGCTTTGTTATTGGCCTGCCTAGAGAGCTCTCAGGACTTTAGGAGCAAGAAGTAACAACTCTTCCTAAATGCAGAAGCCTCCTTTCCTGTCTACTCTGGTGTAACTTGGAATAATTGAAAGTGAGACAGCTGGATATAAAAATAACCCATACAGTCTAAATGTCCATGTACCAGTTGGTATTTACTTCTGCTTTAAGGCACACATTGCTCAGCTAAAATTTTTTACCTATACATTCTGCTGTTTTGATTGTAAGGATTGGGAACATTTGCAGCCTCTTCTGTTCACTTCAGATTCGGTAACTTTATCAGCTCTACATATGCCAAATACTGCTCTGCAGCATCTGGCTGTTGAGCTGTTTAATCTCCCTGGGAGACTCTTGGTTTTAAATCCATGACTAAGAATCATATAAAGATATGTCCAAGACAGATGCCTTTCTACTTGTGTAACATTTGATATTGATGTGGATAATAAAGTCAGTCTGCTTCTCAGAACTCTCCAAGTAATTTGGGCTCTCCTGAACCCAAGAAGAGTTTGAAGACATTACTTATTTCTGTGTTTCATGTCGAGGTCTTCAACACAAAAGATTTATAGCATCTTTCTTTTTTTCACATTTGAGTCTTGCTGCTTCAACACTTGTAGTTGTGAAAACCAAAACTATGCACGTGTCTTGAAGGGACAGTTAAAAGCAGTAATAAAAAGCTAATTTGTATACATGTACTTGGATAATTACACTGAATAGATTTCAAAAAAGAAGAAATATAGACATTGGAAAAAAACCTGACAATATCTAGTATTACTGTTACCTTTCTAATGGTAGTTCTCAGAAAGAAACAAACGTTAAAACAAATACATTTAAGTAAACATTAACCATTACACTCTAATCTATTTGTTTTAGATAGAATGTTGGAGTGAGAAAAAAAAAGTTATGTAATATAAGTGTTGAATGATAATCAGTTGTTATTTTTGTGTAAACATTATTCTTCCATTTACTTAAATTGAGAACATTTTTTTCTCTATCTCACTTTATCATGTTAGGCGTACAGTTGTCTGTCTTCATCATCTCATTGCTGCTTCACATGTCTACTCCAGATTACCATTCTATCCTCTTAAAAAGAACAAAGGGTAAAGGTGAAGGGAAAGAATGAACAAGGAGCATTTACTCCTTTATACAACAGCTTGTTTTGGTGGGCTCTTTGAGGCTTTCTTTTTTATTTATAGTTGTGTGTTCTGCTAAGAACGTTAGAGAAAACAAGCCTTTTCAATACACTTGTAAAATAACAGGGAGCTGTATATTTTTTTTGTTACAATCACCAACATTTAAAGGGAAATTCTCTCAAAGTAATTGCTAAATTGGTTGTTCTTTATCCTATTTATTGGGTATGCTATAAACATTTTTAATCCACTGAATGCCAGCTAAAGCCAAAGAAGATTTTCTCTCATTTTATGCATATGTATGATTTTTTCTTAGTTGTTCTATTCTTATATTGTCATAATAGATCTTACAGATTTGTGCTGAGGGTTTCAGTATGAGGCTGTTGCTAATACTGTCTAGACTGTTTCTATTTAAATTGTGAGAATGTGACCTACTTTCATCTCTGTCACTGCATCTGCGGATTCTCCTATTCATGTCATATTAATTCGTCCAAGTTTCATGTCATATTAATTCGTCCAAGTCCTGCCTCATTAGCTGGACTTACAGGACACATATGGGAGACCTCAGCCAGGCCAAAACTCATTTCTCAGTCATGCCAACAACGTGGCACTATGTTTATCATGCCCTTTGTTACTCAATGATCTCAAGTAAATAAGCCTAGTAGTTACTATTAATGGTTGCTGAAATACATTTCACAAAGTTTAACAAAACCACTTCATGATGGTCTGTCCATCTGTACTTTAATGAAGGATGAGTAATATTCCCTCATATGCATGAAGATGCAGCAACGAGAATTGAGTTTTAATGCTGACTCACTTTTTTCTTTGAGTCCTGAATTGAAAAAATACCTTTCACTTTTAATTTTCATCTTTTTGCTACATTTCATTACAGATTTTGCCCAAGTTTTATGCCTTTTTATTCCTTTGTAATAGTAGAAATTTCTTGAATCTCTTCCACTGCCATTTTCTGGTTTTCTTGCTATCCATCAGCTAATTAGTATAATAGAAAGCATGTCAACGTAATTCATTAATGAAACTTTAGTGGACATAAAATGTTTCAGGTAGCTGTTCATGAAGGCAACTGGATTTGTCAATTTGATATTTAGATCCTCTGCCATATTTCAGCAATTTCATACAGTGACATTTTCAAACTCTTAAAACAATGCAGTTTCAGATTTCCTCTTATTTTCATAAGCAGTACTGCATTAAATATTAAACTCTTCATGGTATTTCTTAATTAAAAAAGAAAATAGAAATGCCTCAAGTTGCCCAGCTAGTAGATTAAGTTAAAATTATGAAATTTTATTAACTATTTACTTGGTTTCTCTGTCCTCAAAGCTTGTTCTTTCTGCTTAGGAGTGGTTTTCAAAGGGTTCAAGAGTCAAATTATTGCATTTAAATCTGGCTTTCTGATTTGTTGAAATGTTGCAGATTGCGTGGGGATTACTGTTCCACAGTGAGATGCAGTTGGTGTTTATTTTAAGTGGTTTGTAAATGGTTACTAGGCCTTCTGGTGGCTTTGTGCACTGCTGTATATTGTACTATATTGATCCCTATGAATTAGGATCTTTGACAGTAGGAGTATTGTGTGGTGACTGAAATACAAACTGTGCTCAGTACACAGTTGTCTTCAGCACATGGCAGAGAGTTGTCTTCATTACTGTGGTGTTCAAGTTAAAGAAAAAGCAGATCATCCTAAAACTGGAGAAGTAGCAAACTCTCATACAAATTTTTTTAGAACTTCAGAATTTAATTGCTCTTCGCTGAGATTATTAGTTATTCTCCTAAAGATTAAGAGAGTTGCTTGGTTTGGTTTTTTGAGTTGGTTGAGTTCTATTTTTTTTTTGGACTTTTTTGGGGTGGGTGGGTTTATTGGTGTTTGGATAGGGTTTATTTTTCCTATAAATCTTTTTCAATATGAAACAGAGCTTCTATGAACATCAGTAAGTGTCTCGTTGTGTTTGGACTAGATCTTCTAAAAGTTTGCTGTACATTTGCAATTAACTATGACTCACACAGCATCAAAACGAAAGTGAATTAGTTTAATTGTACACAAAATGCAAGGAAATGTAAAACTCAGAATAAGATTTCTAATAGCAGAAGAAAAAATTTCCTTCTTAGTCAAAAAGCCTCTCTCATTAACTGAAGAAACAGAAATATTTAAAGAATTTTTTTATAATTGAATATCCATCAACAGGAGAAGGGATTGAACCCCAACAAAACTAAATTATTCATTCAAGCAGTTCAGAAAATCTGGGATTTAGTAGGACACTGAAGGGTTTTCAAGTGCAAGCCTTGGATGCAGAGTTGTGGGGTATTTTTGAATACCTGAGCTTTCAATGCTCTGATTGATTGACCTTTGACTTATAGGTTGCCATTTACAAAGTTTTAACTACTGGTTAGAAATATTATTCAAAAAGTCATTGAGATGAACTCAATTATTTTACAGTGAGTTTATTAAGGTTAAGATTATAGGTACCAAAAACTACAGTTTAAAAACTAGTGGGTTTGAGAATTGCAGAGAATATAAGATCTTCAGAATTCTCTTTCTCTGTGCCTTTTTTGGGAAGCAGTCCTTACTTCCTTCTTATGTCAAGCACTCAGCAAGTGCCAATGTTAGAATCTTTTTGTAACTTCCCAGAACAGCCTAGAGTGATTACATTTACAAGAATACAGTTGTTTTCATTAATTTTTTCTTAAGAGAAATCTACAAAATGAAAAACAGATTAGAGTTGAGTCCTGTGTAAGTAGAGATGTGGCTTCCTTAAATGAAAATATTAGTGCCAGTGTGATACCAACTGAATGTGACATTTAATTTTTTCTACATATGCCTATCCAGATAATAATGGCCTAAATTATACACTCAGGTTTTTGAGTTCTTTTATGACCAGTAATATGATGAGTTGAGTAATGGTATTTTTATTTTTCACTTTCTCTCCACAGACATTTTAGTCATTAAAATTCGGTTATAGAGAGTATGTGTTCCTCATTCTATTTAAGATTTAAAAAGTCACGTACTGTAAGTGCTGAAAAAGCACTGTGGGATGATACTCAGCACTAATGCTCTTATTAAACCCAGCAATATACTAAAAGATATTTTCAGAGGGTAGTTTCTCTCTCCTAATAAAACCCACACAAGCATTTTCATGGGAATGACAGACATTGTTGCATGCAATGGTTGTTTGT
Source organism: Petroica traversi (assembly GCA_025920805.1). Lineage (NCBI taxonomy): Eukaryota > Metazoa > Chordata > Aves > Passeriformes > Petroicidae > Petroica > Petroica traversi. Next base: position 38,859,888 of record JAHLSL010000007.1, read on the forward strand.
ACCTTGTCATGCATCAATGTTGTCTCATTTCAATGTAGAATGAACAGTTGAAGATCATCACTGAGTCACATACAGTGACATTTTTCCATCTTCACTTTTTGCTATAATATTTATTATTTCTCTCTGCCTTAAATTGCTGATCTAAATTAAAAATACATAGAAATCTGGGTATCTGAAATGCATTGTTCAGATATGCATTGTTCAGATATTAAAGTGGTGGTATATGGTCTTTTATCCTTGTAAGACACAGTACTGTGTTTAATACAGAATCTTCATATGGGAAAAATGAATGGAAACCAAACAAAGAATAGCTGGATGAAAAAATCATAATTTTAAGTACAGAAGAACTATTTGAATAACAAAATAATAGTTGTGTTGCTAGAATGTTTTGGGAGTCACTAAACACCAAATCCGACAAAGCAATGCAGATTATGATGTAGAAAATAACCTAGAAGTACTTGATGATATGGACAAAACACTTATAATCTGTTTGACATTTTCACAAGTCATTTTTAAACGTGTGCATGGCAATCTTGGCAAAACAATTTTATGTGAACAAGTTATTTGCATTTTAACCCTTGGGTTTGTGTAGAACTTCTTCATTTTGAAAGACAAAACCTATGAATGTATGCATGTGTTATCATCTTCCAGCTAATTATTTTTAAATACAAAATGAAAAGTAAACTGGTGTTAAAATAGAATAAAATTTTCTCTCATTTTGTTTCTACTAAAACCAATTTTGGAAAAATAATTTCAGAACAAAAGGCACATTATTTGATCTTGTATGCAGTGTTTTTGCTTTGGATATTCTGAGGGTTTTAATGCAATTTGAAATTCAAGTTCAAAAATGAACTATTACATATCTTGACAATGAGAGAATGGAAGAAAGCCTAGAAAACTGGCATTTCAGAAAGAATTGAAACAAATTACATTGAAAAGAAGAGAAGAGTGAAGTATGGAAGTGGGAGAACAGTAAAAGTTTTCAGCACATGAAAAGTTGCAAACAAGGGCAATTCATGCAGGATATGTTGGTTAATATAGGATATGGTTTCTGTAGGACATAGGCTTATACTGTAGCACATTTTTCCATGTTATTGGAAATCCAATATAGAGGCTGAAATACTGGACCATAAGACAGAAGAATATCTGTTACTAAATTCTTCCTGAAAAATGTAGAGTACTTATAAAAATGATGACAAGTAACTTTGTGAGAGAAGGTAGAGCTGTAAAAACATTATCTGCTTAAAGGAACTAATTTTCTAAATATAGAATGGGACTGATGATTTCGAGATTCAAGGTAAAGCTTACTTTTACACTCAAACATTACAAAATTAATTTATTTCTAAATTTTAGTGTTTCTTTTTGTATTGGCATTCAAAGTACAAACCTGTTCTTAGTTTTGAAAGGGCGAACAGACTGATTTGTACTGCCTCTCTCACTTGAATACATTCATAATATATTTTTGCTATTTACAGCCTCTCTTCAGACTCTCAGAATATAAAATAGCAGTGATTTTCCCATAGATTGCAACAATTACTTGTTTTCCTCATACAGAAACTATAATAAAATAAATTAATTAAAGTGGTGGCTTAAAGTAATGATGATGTCTTCCAAGAGGCAAACAAACTCTTTATGGTTATGTGGGAGTCAGCCCATGAGAATTAAGTGCAAAAATATGACAGAAACAGCTAAATATTCTGAAATTTTTGCTAAGGGAAATAAATTGATTTTTCCCCCCTGGTACTTACTTCATACAGATCATTAAAACATGGCAAGTCCAACAAGTAGGTGTGTGTAAATCAGGTCTTTCTCAAATTCTAGTGGCAAGTTGGCTATTTATGGAAAATTCAAGTGACATTAGAATTTCTTTATTTTGCCTTCTACTTTTCTAGTAACTTGAGAATTATTCAAGGATGAACTGATTTGCATGTATCAGGATTTAAAATTACTGTGAAAAATGCAGGCAAAATATGTGGTTTGTAATTTAAGGTCATACAAATACAAACGTTTGGAAAAGTCTGTGTGCAATCACGTTTTCCTGTAAAATAGTAGCAACAGATTTGAGTGTCACTAGAGTGGTTATTAAGGGCAAGGAGAAAATCAAGAGTTGACTTATGAATTGCTGATTTTACTTGGAATGGGGAACATTCAAGTTCATTTACTTCTGTTAGGTGGTCTGCACATTTTGGAACTAGAGTTACAATCAGGGTTGATGTGCAGTTTGAAGAAGGTTGTGGGTATGTATTCTTATAGTGAGAATATATTTTCCCCCCACTCCTCCAGATTTCTTCTGTTACTGTAAATTAAGCTGATTTTTTTGCTTTAACTCATGCAGGTGCCAAGGATAATTAATAATAATAAGCGTGCAAGTTAGTCTTGCTTATTTTCTCCTACCAGCTGTGTTCTGGAGGAAGTACAGGACTATCTTTTACAGTTACAATTTTTATTTTTGGGGGACTGAAGAATAGAAATCACTCCTGCTTTTATTTAAGACTGTACATTAATTTTTTAATTATTATTATTAACAGATATTTTAAGAGCTGTTGATAACGCATCATAACTCTTTAAATATCCTGTTTAGTATAATTAATGTGCAACCCAGTAGACATAAGTCAAAACAACTTTCTGCAATCTCCAAGCCAGTCTTTCATAGGTCTGTGAATGTGTCTTATATACACAGAAAAAAAGATATTTTTAGCCAGAAGTGTGTTCTACTGCTTCAGTATCACCTTAATCAAAACCTATTTAGAGTAAGTTCCTTGATGAAACAGAGTTACATAAATCTTCTTTACAATACACAGTTGTTCTTCTAAACAGATAATGAGATTATAAGAAATGAAACAATTTGGTCTCCTTTTGCTCTATTTTTTTTAATCGGTTGGTTTTGTTTCAGAGGCGTTGACGCTTTGATAGTGCTGGCAGGCAGCAGAGAAAGATTGTCAGAGTGAGATGTCTCCATTGCTTGTCTGAACTTTGGCATAAGAATGACAGTTGTCAGGAAAGCCCTCAATTTATATGCTGATCCCTACTTGATTTTTCATGTCACCTGATAATTTAGTTTTCTCTTTCCTCACATGATACCTGTTAAATTTTATTAGTATGTCCAAGTTATTTTCTCTAGGTTAATATTTAGAGCTATATTTGCACAGGAAATTATTTTTACTCTGATTGTACGGAACAGAGTAAGTGTATATATACACTCGTATGTATGTATAAAACAAGTATAGTTGACATTTTTATATAGTTATATATAGTTGACAGTTTTATATAGGTGAACAAATAATATAGAATCATAGAGTATCCTGAGTTGGAAGGGAGCCCACAGGGATCATTGAAGTTCAACTGCTGGCCATGCAATTAAGATTTTCTTATTAAGGTAATTCTGATAAAGTCATTGAGTATACTTGCTTGAGCAGATCCTGTAGGAACTGGTTGGTAATCACTAGAAATATCTGAGAATAAATCCTTGGTACGCATTTGGCCTCCCATTTCAATGGACATGTGTCTTGTTTGACCACAGAATATCTTATGCTTTCTCAGTTTTTCCAGGTATTGTTCAAAAGCAGGATCTTTTTATAATCTCCATAAATCTCTTTCTTAGTATATTCATTCCCTAAAATTACTTATGAATAAATCTTTTATTTTATATAATTTTATTTGGATTAAATATTTTGCCCTTTTTAAGCTTATGTATCAGTGTAGTAGAAAAATCTTACATACTTTTTTATCAAGATTGTAAAACTTGACGCTTTTTATCTTTCATGAAATGTCTTTTTAGGCTGACTTCCAATAATTCAAAAACATGTGCCATATTTATATAGGTTATATATAAACATGTGTAAATTTATATAGGTTAAAGTAGGCCAGTTTCACCTGGAATGATCCAGTACAATTTGAAATGGAAAATACAGCTGCTTCTGACACATTTGAGTAATAGTTATACTATATCAGTTATACTTTGTGTATTTGAAAAGCTGGGATTTGAGATGAACATTTCTATGTTGGATAATTCCTTCTAACTTGATTTTCAATAGTGAATATGTCCAGGATACCAGAGTATCACAAGGAGCAGCAGGATATCAATACAACTCAGAGAATGAAACCAGATGTCCCACAATGCCCAGCTGTCAATTTTGAACAAGAACATCACTTCTTTAGCTAATAAACTTGTTGAAGTACTGGAGATACAGATTCTTCTCTCTTCATTCTTAATTCCTTGATCCCACTTTTCTAGTTTTAAGGTTGGCTTTTCAATGCTTTCATTCTACATTTAATAGTATAATATTTTGTTCCTTCTGAAATATTTCTAGTGCATAGGTTAGCATAGCCAGTGCAATTTATTGCTCTGACATCATGTAGTGGGTTCCCATTCAATGGGCATTGTTTACCAGCATTGCAATGGTGAATTCAGCTCCCTGGACAGTGTAGGCAGCATTCCTAAGCAATTCCTCTCTTACTGCAGCTCCCAGTTTTCATATTAAAAATAGGGGGAAATCATAAATCTCTGAGGTGGTTAAAAAGCAGGTAAAATATGCCAGGGAGACTGGGGGCTCTTCTAGATGTTGTATTGTCTCTGCTGGATGTGCCTTGAGAAACTTGCTCTGAAAAGATCTATTCTGAGCAGGACACTGGACTGGATGACCCTTTCCCTTCCAAAGTTATGACTCTGTAATTTAATTTGTCCCTTCTAGAAAGGGAAAAAAACCCAAAAAATAAATCAACAAAACCCAAACCAGGAATGTTCTAGAAAGACAGTCACATACTGTAGTAGTTTATTTCCTTTCTTTATTTGTCTTGATTGTTCCATACAAAGTGTAAAGATGAGGGGGTTTTTATAAAATTTTTTTCTAGAAGTTGTCTGATAACAATTCTCAGTCTCATGAAAAATTAATCGTACATGGTGCAGTGCTTATTGAAAGAAATTGACTTTTTAATGAAGATATGAATATATAAATCCTTTCTAGTTTTCACTTTTATATTCATCCTGACCTTCTCATATCACCTTTGCCCTCAGCCACATTGTTCTAAATTGCTTGCTTACTGTTGTTCTCAAATTGTTCAATGAGTGAAGAAAAGGTCACACAATGAGGAATGTGCTTTGTACTGCTTAGACTATTAAATTCCTCATCAAGTTAGAAAATTTTGTTCAGGTCCTTTGATATCAGTGTCTTTTGAATAATGATTAAAAGTGACGGTGACATTATTGTATTTTGCCTAATAAAATTTTAAAATAAATTAAACATAAATCCCAATTCTTGCTTTTGATGTGAAAATTCTGTGTGGTACTGCTGCGAATCACCTATCAGAAGTTATGTGGCTGGCAAATTTTATGGGTCTGGCATATTTTTTGGTTCCTATACAACGATTGTAGACATAGTGTAATGAAAAGACCTTCATCAATACAACTTAATGTGTGGGTGTTTTGTTAATTGGAAGGTAGTAAGTTAACAGGGTTTTATAGATAGGTAAATAAATATTACAATGTTACTAATAAATTTGTATTCTTGATAGAGGAGCATGATAATTAGCTCCTCTTAGTAGTTTCACAGGGAATTCTCAGTACCTCAGTCATTACTTCTCAAATTCATGGTCTAACAAGAAAGATTACAGTGTGATTTTTATCATATTATCCAATGTATTCTAAAAGAAATGTATTACCATGAGTGAGGTATAGATAAGGTTTGGAAGTGCTGATACCAGCTGCCTGAAGGTCTCACACAGGGCTGGTTGCAGTGTCACAATAGTAATGCTTTCTGACTTGGTAAGTGTGTTTGAGAATTACTTCTCTGATTTTCTGCTAAAGCCTGACATTTAAGTCAAGGAAAACCAAAATTGCTAAACAGAGAGTGCTGCTATATATGGGGAAAGAAAATAGAAAGAAGCAGAAAAATTGAAGTTATCTCAGCGTTGCAATCATTGTTAAGGCAGGCCTAGAAAATATATTTGCCTATTGTGATTTCATTGTCTGCAAATACTCAAGGAAACATTTTTTTATTGGAAAAAACCCATATAATTTTGTTCATAAAAGCTAATTTTCAAATATATAAAATCTGGGTTGGATTTTTTATGTCTTTAACTTTATAATTTTCTCTCAAGAAATTCAGACTGCCTTCTTTGTCTAATTGACTCATTTGTTTTCTGTGTGTTTGATCCTAATGCTTATACCTGATTTCCATACTTTGCTGGCTTCTTTCATTCTTCCTGGGTGATTTTAGGGTTTTGTTTCTTTTTTTTTTTTTCAAAGCACTGTTCTGGCACTCATACCCATGCAACTGTTGGAGTATTTGACCTGTTCTTTGTTCAGATCACTATCCCCAAGACTGATAAATCTTGTTGGATAATATGTAGTGACTACTTTACATACAGAATTCTGACTCCACCTCAGGAAGCCCTTTTATATATGTCTTCATTTGGAATGGATGAATTTTGCTGGTTGTATGTAACCAGCTGATGATCCCCTTGCTTGTGCTGCCAGATCCATTTCACAAAAAGCAGCAAACTTGTGCCTGGATTGTTCCAGACGTGTTTTCCTCAAATGACCTGTGCTTCTGCAGCCCCTCTCGGTGCTGCTCAGCACTGATAACGTGCTTGCTCTCTGCTGTGCATTATGACAGTCTGAGTGACACACCATGCAATGAATAATAATGTGTCATAGCTGCAAGTAGCTGGAGCTTCCCTCACTTCTGGCACCTTGCCTAATGTGCCTCTCCCACACGGTTTTGTGACAAAGGGCTGAGATATATTTATACACTTGCTCTCATTTAACCAAAGCAGAAATTCTTGTCATTCTAGAGCTTAGCATACAAGGTCTTCATCAGCATGGTTGCCCTACAAATATCCCACTTAAATACCTTAGAGAATCAAATCCCAGTGATGGGCATGGGTAAAATACAGAACTTGCCCGGAGAAAACATCAAACAGTTTGCTAAAGTAGGAGTGTATAAGATGCAGATGTTTGAAGTTTTCTGCAGCAAAGTACCAAAGAGGTGCCTCAAATGTTTTTCATGTCTTCGTATGAGCATATTCTGGAAGGAAATTAATATCTGTAAATAAATGCATATTCCCTCTGCATAGAATTGACCCAATCATCATGACAAGTTATAGTTTGTTTTGAGGGTTTTTTTTGGGTTTTTTTAACTGACCAACAGGCTTAATGACTGACTCATATCCTGCCATGCACTGCCTCCCACCTAATACCATAGAGACAAGCTGCTCATTTTCTTCTGTTCAAAAGAAATAAGGAATAGAATTTCAGAAAATGGGATAATCATCAATATTGGTATGACTAAACTGACATGGATGGAGCTGACTTATCTGTGAGATACACTCCTTACCCCTGCAAGGTTGCACACAGAACTTAAACATTTAGCACCTATTAATCTCTGTTATATTACCAAGCACAAAAATTATACTCTTTTCTGGAAGGCTTCTAAAGATGACAACATATGGGAGTTAGCTGATTAATGCACTTAGACAAAATCTGTAACTCACAGAATTTTCCAAATCCACATGTTTAAGTACCTTCTAAAATATCTTTTAGAGATTTTCTTTGGAGAATAAAGTCAGGTTTTGTGCTGTTGTGACATTGTACAGAAACTTTTAAATTGAAGAGTTTCAATAAGTGCAAATTCTTGTGTGAACAATAAGAATTTCTGATCTTAAACACATTAATTTAATGGGAACCATGCCAATGTTGCTCTGCCTACAAACAAGCAGAAAATCCTAAACTATTGAGTTCAAGGGCTATTCTGTATCTATCTTCTAAACTTTCCAATATCTAAAAGCTAGTTCATTTTAGAATATATATCTACATTTTGTCAGTTATTTGTCACAGATTCTTGTAATTCCTTCTTCCAAATCTGAGCCTTCATGTATGGAGTTATTAAATGTATTTTCCAAGAGTGATGACTCATTGTAGTTGGCTCATCTTTGGAGCTGAATTTAGCAAATATTGCTGTTCTGCTTTTGAAAATAAGGCCCACTTGAAACATTTTAAATGAAAGATCATATCCTTTGACCTCCTGATTTTTACAAAATGTATTTTCCATTAAGTTTTGAAGAACTTTTGGAAAAGTTGTCTTCAGCCTCGTATTCTAATTTTCTTAATATTAGCTCTTCTTATTGTTCAAAAACTGTCAGTACTGTGACTTTTGAAGCCAACAGTGCTCCTTATCTCTTAAACTGTAGATTCTTTTATATTTTATAGTTTCACCTATATTCACAAAGGAGTTTAAACAAACACAATTTACAGGAAATGCAGTCTCAATCTAAGCCAGGAGGAGGGTGCAAGGAGAGAGAAATAGAATGTCTGAAAAACCAAAAGCCATTTAGTACAACCATGGATAAAATCCAGATTTTTGTGCACCACCTCTTGTGGGTGTTTTTTCCCCACACTCAAACAATCTTACAATCATGATGTGCAGCTTCTTAAAACAATGTCTCATCCCTTACAGGTGTTTTATCTTGTTCATCAGAAATAATCCCTTTAACAAGAAACCCTTCCCTAGACCTAGAAGATCAGATGTGATTCAGTAAGGTGAGTTTTGATTTAATACTGTGCTATTCTACCTGGGAATGAAGTTCAGAGAGTTTGTAGAAAAACTTAACCTAAAGTATCATCAAATAATAAAAAAATACTCTTTAAATAATCATTATTCTTGCCATCATTTTTACCACTTGTGACTGACAGCAGTTCTTATTAGGATTTCTAATGTGGGGTCCATTAAGAATGAGAAAACTTCTCAACCATAGATTCTTAAAGAACTTTTCAAAGGATCCTGCCCTGATGGGAACAAAGATATTATTCATATTTAACCTGTTTCCTCTCATTGTCTCGAAAATATAGTTACCTTTTCCACTTGTAGCATTTCCAGGATTTAAGTGGAAATCCAATCAAAATTTTTCTTGGCTATTCTTCCACTTACACTGCTTTATGAAGGGAAGTTATGAAACAAGTTTTTATGGAGTAATTTTGTATTTTTAGAAATGGTCTGTGGACTAGACAGACTATTGGTCTGTCTGGAGTGGCAGTAACCCAGTAAATTCCAAAAGGGCTTCAAGAGGCTGATCACTGTCTTGTAGTGTTTCATCCATCTTTAAGATGAAAGATGATTAGGTATCTTATATGCTCTTTAAATGATGTAGAATTTTAGTGTGTAGGTGGAGCTAAAAGGAAGAGCTGAGCACCTGGTGAGAAAATCCGGACAACTCACAGTTGAAGAGTAATTTTTTAAGTAACCGATACCATAACTGAGAACATTTGTGAGAATAAATACAGTTCTTCTTACCTTCATTTGTTTCTAGGTCCTAAATTGTTCCCTGACTTTTCATCCATTCAGTTTAAATCAACATCTGTGAAAGTATATTTATATTTATATTACAACACATTCAGGGGTCTTTAACTATTTAATATCAGGTATTGACTGGTAGGGTGCAGTTAAGAATGATGATTTTTTAGAGGGGTGGGGCTTTACCCTATTTGCTACCTTATATTTTCCAACTTGCCTTCCAGATGTAGTGCACATGGTGTGGTGATTATGGGGTCACATCATGCACTGACACTACTGGGACACTTTGCTCTCCCTGGTCCAAATAAAAGTGGATCCTTCCTGTTTAACACATGCATTCAGTATTATTTTCATTTCACAGGCAGAGTGGCAGGCCTGCAGAGAATCAAATAGTCCATCTTGAGATCATGCAAAGACTCTGGAAATACAGTTCCAGTGAGTCCTGGCTATAACACTTTTGATGCCCATATCACTGGCAGCAATCCTACAGGCACCAACGGTAAGAAATCGGGTCCTTTTATATATTATATGCATTATAGTATTTCTGTCCATTTGAAATAGATTAATCTGGGGGGGAAAAAACCTTTATGTTGTTTCCTGGTGGCCAAGGATGAGCCATTACTAATTTAAGGGTGGGGGGGAAGAAGCATAAAAGAAGGGAGTGGAAAAAAAATCACGTTACAGATCTTTTTTCCATATTGACAAACGAGGACGAAGCGAATTTTTTTTGTCATGTAAAGATGATTCCCCAATGCTGGACATAAAAGGTGTTGAAGATATTTAGTTGAAGTAATTTATTTTATATGTACCAGAGAAGAGATCTTGAAAATTAAAGTTATCACCTTGGAAAATGTTATTTATGCCACAAAATTTTCTTATTTTTTTTCCTTTTTGACCATTTCCCCTGTCTGTGCAACATTTATTCTCTTCATCAATTTATTGAAAGCATTAGCTTTCTTTTCATGATTAAAGCAAACCTTTAATCTTTTTATGATGAAAATTTAGAGATCTTGAATGTTAACCTTTTCTTTGGCTCATATGTTAAATTGTAAATCTTTTCCCTGCATCAGAATTTCACTTTAAATGTATGCTAAACGTAAGGACAAGGTAAGAAAATATGGCTGCTAGGTTGTCTCTCAATAAAACTTTGAAGCATATGTGGTTAAGATTTAATTCTCAATTAGTGGAAATTGTATTTTCCAGTCACAATATCTCCACAGGAAAAGAAATTAAGATGTCTGATACATTCATCTCTGTGTCAAAGTATCATATTTTTGCTATTTAATATTCACTGAGGGAAAAAAAGGCTGTCACACTAAAAAGATATTATTTTCAAACTGATAGATCATTCCTGCCCAAGTCTAGTTGTCTATATTCTTAAATTTTACATCCTCAAAAATTCAGTTTAAGAGAAACAGTCCTCCTTTTTCACTCTACTAACATTTTCCCATCTCAACGATTTTATAATTCTGTGATTTAGAAAACCAAATGCATATTAAATGGAGCATGGATCTAAAATGAAAGCCCATGCTCTATTGTCATTTACACCTGCATCAATCTGGAGGTGCTACATTGAAATCTAAGGAGTTATTCCCCACTATAAAGAGAATTCACAACAGCTTATTGTCAACAGCACTCAGTCCTAGAACGGAGAGAATTCATCTAGATCCAAATTCTAAGCCTGAAATTAGTGGCATAGGAAAATGACAGGATTTGGGTACTATTCTCAGAACTGTTATAGAGTGAAAACACTTGAAATTTATCTTCCCTAGTCAGAATTGCAACACAATTCCAAGAGTAAAATTAGGGAAAAATTATCTTTTTTCTGATAGCAGTTTTTCTTTCTCATATTTGCTTTCCTCAAAGCATTGTTCATTCTAGAAACCAAAAAACACCCTCTGCTAGTGCAGACTTGAATGCTAAGCACATAACTCTCTTAAGCTCACAGTGACTAAAAGACACTAAGAACACTTTAGACAAAAAATTTTTACCAGTTAAGTATGAGACTTCTTATTTTCCTTTTATGTAAGTACTTCCACTTACTGTTAAACTGCAGAACCTGAGGTAGGAAGGGTCCTTCTAAGGTCAGGTAGTCCATCCCCATTGCTAAGCAGGTTCACCTGGAACAAATTGCCTGGGACCATGTCCAGATGGCTTCTGGATATTACCAAGGGGGGAAGAAACTCCACAACCTCCCTGGGAGCCTGTCATACTGTCATAGTTAAAATACATTTCATGATATTCAGAGGGAACGTCTGGTGTTTCTGTGTGTGCTCAATGCCTCTGGTCTGTTACTGGGCATCACTTGGCTCCATCCTCTTTGTACCCTCCCTCCATGTATGTGTAGATTCCCCCAAGCCTCTTCTTCTCCAGGCTAAGGAGTCTGAGTTCTTCCAGCCTTTCCCCATAGGAAAGGTGTTCCAGTCTGTCACCCTCACGCAGTTTTGTTGGACTCTCTCCAGTCTGTCCATGACTCTCTTGTACTGAACAGCCCAGATGTGGACACAGCTCTCCAAGTGTGACCTCTGTGTCAAGGATCACCTCCCTTGACCTGCTGGCAATCCTTTGCCTGGTGCAGCCAGGACACCTAAGGACACCATTAGGCTTTTTGGCAGCAGAGCATGTCTTGTGATCAGCTTGGGGAATTGGTTTTGTCTCTGCATAATGGAAACTTTGATAATATGTGACTCAGTCCCATAAGGAGAAATTCTAGAAAATCTCTAAATAGCGAGCTGTTTTCACTGATGGATGGTTAGCATGGAAGGTGAAAATTTGTACAAGTGTACAAAAATTCTAAACTTGTCCTATTAACCCAACTGGACAAGGAACATGGAATAAACGTACAGAAGTTTGAGAATGTGGTTCCCTTCAAATGTAAACAACAAACCACCATTCAGTTCCATTTTACCTGAAATAATTGTTAGTATGATATCATGAGGAGATGAGTTTATTGAACGGTCATGCATACATGTGTGCCAAAATCATGTGCTATTGTTTTACCCAGATTTTTCTGCAAGGAAGATATATTTTCTTTTACTTCTTTCAAGCCATTATGACCCAGTAGAAATTACCTGCAAAAATATATTTCTCACTAGAACTATAAACATAAGAAAAAACCCTCATGAAAATTAAGAAATGAGGCAGTATCAGTCAGCTGCTAATTTTCATGCTATTGCACCTGATTTTAACGTTTGTTGTATTAAAATAATTGAATGATAATCAGTGAAATCACATAAATAAAAATTTTGTACTGTGGGCTCCAATTACGATAGAAAATTCACAGTCTTCCTGTTAGATTATTTATGATATATTTTATGTAGCCTGAGACTTTTAGGAACTCCACTGAATTCATTAATTAATTAATGAGCTTGATCCTAGATCTGTGAAGTCAAAAGAATATTTGTCAGCAATTTTTATTCCCTTTTGAAAGTAGTAAGCTATAAGAGAATTCAAGGACTCTCTCCATATGCAAACAGATTCTTGTCAGCAAAGCTAAATAAAATAGAAAGAATATTATGTTCCACGGTTTTCTTTATGGTTTCCTCATTTTTATTTAAAAGGAAGTTGGGACTGTCAACTGACTTGGGAAAATGCTGCAATTGCTTTTCACTTTGTTTAAGTAAAGTGGCCTGGTTTTACTGTTTTTTCCACAAAATTTTTTTGTTTATTCAATTATGTTTCTATTCTCCTTTCTTTAGGGTCAGAATCCTCTTTTCCTTAGGCTTTAACCATGTTTCTCTTCCACCAAATGACTGAGTATTTGAATATTTGGTCTTTTCCACTAGTCTCTTCCAGTGTTAATCATACACAGAATTACAGTTCTACAACTGGCTTTGTCTGTCATAAAAGAAAAGGTGTTTTATAACAATCTCTTGTCCATATGAAGATTTGCCAGTACATGCATTTGATTTTTGTTATCCTCTCAAACTCAGGATTGGCAAGATTGAAGGTAATATACAAACAATATTATTTCAAGTCAGCAATATATAATGTGCTGCAGGAAGAATGTAACACTTCTCTCCAGAGTTAATGATAGCCTTTTAACATATGATTAGGGAATGAGTTATTTTGATGGTACCAAATTATTTGTTTTAAATAAGTTTTACACACATGTGGCGTATTTGCTTGTAAAACAGATAATGTAATTCTATTTTTAAAATTTGTTTGGTATAAGGATATTTACTTTTTCATGTAGCATGGAATATCATCCTACAAATATTGCAAACTAGATTGTCTAAAGTTATGTTCTAAGAAGCTGATCACACTGTCTTCTGTGTTTATTAGGTGATAAAGCCTAGTTGATGTATTAAAGATAACAACTATAAGAGACATCATATCATAGCTTAGAGTGTATTACAGTTTTGATATAATTTTTTGTTTAGTCACATATATGCCAGCAAATATATTATACTTGTATACAGAGAGATATGTAATCTTTTAAAGTAGCTATCTGTATATCCTAAGCACATGCTCGTGCCTTTGATTCTGATTGGATGCCCAAAATTGTGTATCTTCTATACTTGACACCTATATATTTGCTTGACTCAGTTATAGAAACCTCACCTTTCACTCCCAGATTCTTTAATAGTAGCAGGAAATTGTACAAGGATTTTTTTTAAAAAAAGCAATGGAGGAAACATATTAGACTGTGATGTTTTCATCCTTCTGGGAAAAGGAATAACCTTGTGGTTTTTTGGATTTTGAGTGGTAAAAAGAAAAAGACTCTCATAAGACATTTGTAGACCCAAAATGCACCAGCAGCATCAGTGAATCAGACAGGAACAAAATAAGCTCACCAGCTGAGAAAAAAATTACTTGTCAGCAACTTCATCTCCTACCTCACTTGCAAACTTCCCCAAAAAAAACCCAGAGCCTTTTTTAACATTTGTGGAAGACTGCTAGGTTAATTTATTATTATTGCTACACACACAGCCTTTCACCCCTTGCAGGTAATTTGTGTTTGCCATTGATTTCAGGGATAGCAAGATCAAAAGTTAAATGTGCCTGGTTCCAGTAACTTAACTTATATCTAGCAGGACCTTCTCACCAGAAAGCCTGTTGAATCAGTAGAATAAATCTGAAAGTCGATGTTAATGATTCATAAGGGTTACTTGACTGAATTCAGCTAGCTTATTGATTTTATAATTCTGGAAAAACTTCTGATATGATATAGAACTTAAACTTTAACATTTTTCAACTATGTCAATTTCACACAAAAGCTGAAGCCTGAGTAAGGATACCAAACAGGTCTTGACTTTTTGAGAGAGGACTGAGCAAAGAGCTAGTTATACTGTTATATGCATGGAATAACTCAGTTACTGCTTAATAGTTGAAGTTTGCTATAACTACCATTAAAGCACCTGACTAATCCTTTTTTTGGGGTTGTGTGGAGGACTTAGATCTATAAATAATGTCTTTCTGATTTTGAGAGAGACAAGTGCCAGCACATACATCATCCATATTCTGTTTCCATGAAGCGAGTAGAGTATCTGACCTTATACATGCAAATTTTTCTTTAAAATTTCCATTGAACTCAGATCCTCGAGAGAAACAAGATACAAGCCCAATTCTGAGCACTTTAGGTAACATAGATAAGTACCTCTGACATACCTAGGTAAGCAGGTAAGAGCAAAATAAACATGTCAGTACTTCAGTGGCCCAAATTAGGGAACCAGTTCAGAAAACTCCAAAATGCTGGTCAGAAGTCATTCTAATTGAACTGTAGCAGATTTGATAGGGGAAGGTAAGACTTAAACTGTCTGAAACCTTGAAGCTGTTCAAAGGGCTTTTGCCCTTGAACAGCTGCCAAAATGGAGTTTCAGGTAATTTATATGTGCATAAAACTTTTAAACATTGATTCCTGTAACTGGAAAACAGAATGGCTTTCAATGCAAATTATTCTCCCTGTTACAGTTTTTGGGAAGATAACTTTATACCTTATTTCATATTATTATCGTGCCTCTGCATATGTGGCCAGAGCTGGTACCTGTGCATACTGGTTGCTCTGTTCTTCTTTTGCAAAGACAACTCTATACCTCCTTTCATTTTGCTGTCATTTACTCTGCCTCAGCGGCTAGGCTGGAACTTGCGGATACTGGTTGAACTGTCAGAATCAGGCAGGCTTTTAAGAAAATGAGTTTTGACATTCCTTTCCTTAAGATGATCCCTTGTTTTTCAATTACTGCTTTCTGACTTGGGAGATTTCTTAAGGTAACCCTGAGTTTGTTCCCAGTGTGTCAAGCAGGTGGCAGCAACGCCACGCCGGAGCGGCTCCGGGCCCCTTTCCCCGACATCAAGTGTTAATGCAATTGACCAATCAGTGCTAAGATGATGGGAGGTAATTGGGTAATTGTATTTTACTGATCACAAGCAGAGAAAAGGGGAAGGGGGGGGAAGAGAAGAAGAAGAGGGGAGGGGGGAAAAAAGAAAAAAAAATAGCAACCACAACAGAGGAAGAGGGGAGAGAACGGGAGGGGAGGAGTGTAGCCAGAGAGATCGGCCCTGGGACATTTAGAGATCCTGGGGTGCCACTGGAAGGTGGGGAGTAACAGAAAGGCAGAGCGACAGAAAAGCGGAGCTGCTCCCAGCAACAGCAGCGGCTGTCAGGAGCTGGATATACACATACATGCGTCCCTACATGCACACTCGGGCACAATTCAAGCCCCAGCTTACAGGAGGAAGGAAGCGTTTCGGCTCTGGAAAGGGCTATGCGTGTCAGGGATGAAACTAAAAGCTGAAAGAAGCGGCTGCGCTCCTGGGATTGTGTCATCTTGGAAGGGAGGGAGGCAGGAAGGAAGGAAGAAAAGGGGGAAGATAACTGGCATGTGGAAGAAGATGGGAGACTAACTCACTGCTGTGCAGAAGGGAAATCCAACTTGTACGTCTGAAATACACCAGGCTCAGCTTGGAAATGAGATCAGACCTGCATTGAAGCACAGAAAGGGAGGAAAAGGGAGGCAGAGACGGGAGAGCTTTTATCCTTCTTCCTGTCTCTCTTTCCCTCTCTCTCCTCAAAGAAGAAATAGAAGTTTATCCATCTCAGTGTTTCTGGATTCATATAGCTGCTGGACAAAAGATGGAGAGGAAGCTAAAATGAAAAGCAAAGGGTGCTTCTGAAATTTACAACTAAGAGGACAAATCACGTCTTCCTGGGTTTCTTTGTGCCCCATCGGGGGAGTTTTACCCCCCCCCCCCCCCCCCCCCCCGCGCCCCCCCCCCCAAAGGCGAGTGTGGGCGTTAAAAATACCCATCCCAAGTGTTTAAAAAATAACGAGGTGATGGATTTATTCCTGACAGCTCGTGGGAACCTTGGCTTTTTCTCTACTCCCTCTCTCCCCCCTTCATTTCATTTAATGTGAAATTATGAAAATGCAGAGGAGTTGGAGGGAAGGCAAAAGGATATAACGTGGAGTTTGAAACAAGGAGAGGGTGCTGATGCTGTGGGTTGCTGGCATCTTGCCGAAATCAAAAATCCAATTGCGCACTGGGTTGTGATTGGAAATCTAATCAGATCTTTGGAGAGGGGGGAGAGAGACTAAAACTTTATTGTTTTGAGAGACAGGAATAAAAATTTAAATGCAAAAGGAGATTATTTTCTAAAGGAGTGTGGGGGAATAGAGGAAAAGAAGAATGGGAATCCCCATTCTAATGTGGAGACACATGGATTGGATAATTGATAGTGCAGCAAAGAAGGGGGAAAAAGAAAATTGCCTGGCAAGACCTGGATCTTAAGTGTCACAACAAAATTACATTAAAAGAACACAGATGGAGGATTGTTTAAAAGGAAACACAGTTATTTCTGCTCTCCAGAGAAAAAACAAATAGAGAGCAATGGGGAGCAGTGGAGCCAGAGAAGCAGAAAACCTCAGAAAAAGGAAACTAGGAAAATGATCCACAGTGGAATGAAAAGTTTCAGAAAAGAAAAGGACCATTCTTCCTCTGCAAGGATTTTTGGTTTTTTCCTGTTATTTTAAGCCACTGTTCTTCGGTGAAGGCAACCCTCAACATTACCGCTACAGAAATTTAAGCAGAAAAGTTGAAAGCCACAGAGAAAATAAAGGACAGAGAAGAAGACAGCAAATTGCCAGAGGGGGAGAGTTCAGCAGTGTTGGGTTGGATTGGCACCTGTATGGACTGAAATTGCAATTGGATATCCTTTTTTTTTTTTTTAATATATCCTTTCTTGTTTTTAATTTTGGTTTGGTTGCTGAAATGAAATAGTTTTCTAACCCCTCCCCCACCCTGGTTTTTCGTAATCACTCGGATTTCCAGCTGGATAGTCTTTGAGGATACAGTGAGTACACTTTCCATTTTATTATTTTTTGGAAAAGGAAATATGACCCCATTGCCTCTCTTCTGTCATCCTCGTTCCTCTTTTCTCAGTCTTTCCCCCCACCTGAATAAAGAAACTGACTGTATTTTGATAATGGCTGGAGGGGGGGCGGGTGGGAAGAGAGAAGGGAAGGAATGAGGATAAAACTGAATTCCTAAAACTCGAGCCTTGATAGGGTGTTGCAGACACCTGTCTGTGTGTCTCTGTAGCATTTGTAAATGTTCACTTGCAAAGAATTCTTTTGAGAAAGCCCTTGCAGTGAGCTGGTGGTGCTGCCTGATTGCCCAGTCTCTACAAACGGCTGCAAGTTGCATGGAATTAGATGCCCAGAGG
Source organism: Petroica traversi (assembly GCA_025920805.1). Classification (NCBI taxonomy): domain Eukaryota; kingdom Metazoa; phylum Chordata; class Aves; order Passeriformes; family Petroicidae; genus Petroica; species Petroica traversi. The sequence goes on from JAHLSL010000007.1 coordinate 38,877,840, forward strand.
AGGTTTATTTATTTAGTAAGTGTTTAAAATAGTTCAAGGCTGTAATTTGAATGCTGATATCCACTCTAGCACTGCAGATCAATATGGTGTATTAACAGGAACATTTTATAATCAAGCAGGGAGGTGGAGGATGGCTTTTGGCGGGAGTGGGGAGTGTGGGGCAGGGGTTTTAATGGATTTTGAGGATGCAGCTCTGAGAGAAATGGCATGTTTTACACTCCATTGCTAAGAAAGGACCATAACAGGCAGAGAGACACCATTCTTCTATTGAAGGGGAGTTTAGGAAACTGCTGTACTGGCCACCCTTGCCCTCCAGATCTCCTAGGAAATTCTTTGTGATTTTGGAGTGAGTTTTCCTGAGTCCCCTGAGATTTTCATGGCAGCTGAAAGAGATTTACTTTGATTTAAAAATAGATGATACTGAAGTGTCAGGAGATTTTTTTTTATTTTGTTGATAATGAAAATAATTAAAAAGTGGCTTGTAAATAGTGCAAATTAGCAATGATGTGTAACAGACCAGTGAATATCTCTCCCTTCTTGGAGAAATGTCCCGTGGAAGTGTGGAATAAAGGGAGGATAACATGATGTTTAAAATAGAGGTCCATGTTTTCCTATGGGGAAGGGTGCTACTTCCATCCCCTTTCCTGGCATGACTGCATGGCTCGGGGGTAGGGAGTTTTCTTTCCTTTTCTTCACCTTCTGGCCTTCCTCACCTCTGCCCTCTTCAACCTTGGCCTTCACATGTTAAGGCTCCAGCTCAAGGTATTAGGCCAAAAGTGGTGCAGAATGCAAGGTAGAAACAAGTAATGAAATGAGCCATTGAATAAGAATAGTTTTTGTTTGTTTGTTTTTTGTGGTTTTTTTTGGCAGGCAAGGTACAGAACTAGCTTTGCCACTTATGTTACTTTTCTCTAGCAGCAATATTCTGGAGAAGGGGGAAACAGTCAGGAAGGAAAGAAGTGTTGGTAGATCCAGATTTTAGCTGTTCTATTTTCTGGCAGCATTTCTTACTTCACCAGCTTCCTGCATGAAACAACACAAAACGGAGTTGTAACTTCCCTGGATAAATACACAAATTAATATTAGCCTCCTCCTTTTTTCCCCCTTTCTCCATTCACTTACATCACTACTGTTACTTCATGTAAATTTCCTGAATCTTTTGGCATAATGGCAATGAGAACTTCTGCCTCTCAAATGTGTCCCATGTGCTTCTGTTTGGAGGTCATGCCTCTTAAACATTGTCTACTTGAAAAGGATTAAGATTTAGAGTTCAATTCTGCTCCTAAGGAAATCTCTGGGAGTTTTTGTTTGGCCACGCAAACAAACCAGAACCTTTGTCCAGTTGTGTTCAGAGAAAGAAGGAAGCAGGCACAGCAAAAATTGTTACTTCCAGCTCTAGTTACTCTCATCCTTCTCAGTATAGTTAAATTGTTTTAGTGTAAAGTACTTTAGCCTCCTTTTTTTCTCTGGGCCCATGTTTCCTAGTGGGACACTAAATGGGTAATAACTTTGTCAGTATCTGCGAATAAGCGCAGAGCTCTCTCTTGTTCATTCCTTCGTGTATCATGATATGTCTGTGCCCTGTTGTGGGGTACACTTGCATCAGTAGTTGCAGAAATAGAAAAGCTAAATTTATGTTAAGCTGCTGCTCAGTAATTGCTGAAGGAAAAAGAAGCTGGGTAAGGAAAAGGCATCTCCAAGCTTTTCCCTGGATTGCTGTCAAGTGAACACATAAACAGAAAATTTGATAGAGCAACTCCAGTTTTGGACAATAGGAAGCTATCATAGGTGCCCCATTCATTTTGTACAATAACTAGCAGGAGTATTTTCTCGATGTGATAAGGAAGCCCTGGGAAAATTTAGTCACCAGTTTGGGCTGAAATAGGCAAACCTTGTCAACATTAAAAAGCTAGGGATGTGTGTCTGCTTCCAAAGAGGCAACAGTTTCACACTTCAGTGAATCATTCCCTTAATACAGTAGCCAAAAGACACATGGAACAACCCAGAGTTTAACTCATTCCACATCAAAGTGGGAATGAGTGCAGCATTTGCCAAGATTTGTGCTGAGGCTTGTCCAGAGCCCAAAGGGCTGATCATAAAATAAGTAAACAAAACATATATCCAAACATCCAGCTGAGTGAGAAGCAACATATCTGCTCAAGCAGAGGCCAGAGCTGGCTGTCTCTGCTACTTCCCTTGCAGGTGTCTGAGCACAGGTGTGTCCTTCAGGGGTATATGCTGGTCCTGAGGGCTGTCTCCTCTTCAAACCATGGACAATATTTTTGGTAGTGACCCCAGGCAGCTGGGATTTTGGCACTGAGCAGGTAACCATTATGGATATATATATTTAGACACTAAATGCCTATGCAGGAGGAAAGATACAGCTGTACTGGAAGGTCCTGCTCTATTTGTTCTAATTGTTTTCCAGAAGGTCAGAGATCACATATGTCAAACTTCAGGCAAAGTGTAAGTTATTAATGCAAGGGGGTGGCTGTTCTGTGTCTTTTCCCACGTCAGGAATGATCTGCACTGATCTAGAATTGAAGAAGGTTCAGTTTGCTGGAGCGGCAAATTTTGTGTCACAATATCTCCCAGCCTGATACCACTGTCAAGTGAAAAATGGGCTTTCAGATTAGATGGGACCCAAGAAAAAAATGCTGTAGATGTGAGCCCATATAAGCAATGGTGAAAAACCAAGAGATTCCAGAGGTGTTGCTATGGCTTCCTATATATAGGCTTTAAAATTACTTGCCTGTGACCTAAAAAGCTGTATCCTGTTTGGCATGAAGATTCTTGTTGCAGTATGAGGCAGGAGGATTTTGGATGGGGCTCGGGTCAGGATTTTAGCACGTTTTCAGAGAGCTTGGGGCTCTCCCAAGCCAGGCTGTCCAAGTTGCAGTGTATTCACTGAAGGAGTGCACTCTGAACAGCAGCAGCATGAGAGAGGGAGCCTTCATCTCTGTCTTGCCAGAGTGGCTCCGTGTTGGCTTGGAGATGTGCCTTTGTTTCTGATGGCTGGTGAGGGAGCGAGGGGAGAAAGAAGGGTGATGGAATTAGTGCTGTTTTCAGTCTGGGATGAGAATTGTTCTGAAGATATGCAATTGGCACCTACTAAGTGTTTTCTAGAGCAATCAAGCTGCCTGGATTTCGGGTTACTATTCTCAAGGGCCTTTCATCCCATTGCCAGCTGCTCTGTGAAAATCATAATGAAAAACAAGCCTCTTTCAACCCCACAGGACAACGAGATGAGAAGGATTTAGGAATTCGTCCTCCTTAGCAGCCATGCTTATCTGGAAGGCAGCCTTGCAGCATGCTGGAGTCTAGCAGCTTGGACAAGGAGCAGCCCTTGGAAGGGTTCTTGCCCCTACTTCCTGTCAGGGCACAAGTCATTGGGGATTGGCTTGTGACACTATAGAGTGGATTATTTAATTATTTTATTCAGAAAAAAAAGGGGTACTTGTTATTTAATTGTACTATCATGGTAATTTTTTTCTCTTAAGGGATAGAAATGGGGACACAGGAGGGGAGATGGTTATGCCAGTGGTGTGTTTTAGTTGAATATTCACAAGCTGCAATACATGGAAGTGAATTAATGCATAGTTCCTGGTAGGGGGCCTAGATACTTTGCTATCTGTTAGCAGAAAAGACAAAAATCAGACGCTTGTGCATGCACACAATAAAAGAGAATCAGAATTTACATTTGGTATCCAAGGAAGCGGGAGCAGACTCCTGCAGGGCTTTCTGTTCATTGTTTAAATGTTGCCATAGCGATATCTCAGGGCACAAGTTACGTGTTTTTCACTTCTGGAGTTGAGCTGTCCTTCTCTCCCCCTCTCTCGCTCTGTCTCTCTCAATATTCTAAACTACCAGGAATATCTCCACAGCAGAACTTTGCACAGCAATAGGAAAAGGTGTTTGCAGGCTGCATTATCTGGTGGCATATCTGTCTAAATGCTTTTCATTGATTTTTGCTAATATGTTGGAAACCCAATTAGGAGGAAATTGTTGGATAGGAGTGTGATGCTTGTTGTTGTTAGGACATTGAGCATATTACAATATATTCTGTAGTGGTGATATGTTAATTGGATAGCTGCAGGCAAGCAAAGTGTAGCAGTCGCTGACAATTAGAAACAACAATGAACTTTCCAGGACTGAATCTATTCCTTGGATATATTAAAAATGCATTTCAGGTATATACCATAGCTTGTGTAAATTTAAATACTAACACCGCTGTAATAAGTCTTGAAATTCTGTTTTCACAATGCTAAAACAAGATTTACCTTTGCTGCTTGTGAAAGGGAGAGAGGCAGCATCAGACCACTGAATAAAATCTACCATGGTTTTGCTGCCAAGCTTGTGCTTGTTATGTTAAGACTGTGGGGGAGCAATATAACCAGGAACCAGCAGAACTAAAAAGGAAGCCAACCATCCCCCAAGCACAGTAAAAGATTCCATCAACAATTCTTTCACTTGCAACTGGGTAAAGCCTACTCAGAAGTTTCACAGCAAGATAAGTTAAATAAATTATGTATTCTCTGCAAACCAGCAGCAATTCTGAGCATTCATTAGGGTTCCTTGTGTTTGAGTAATCAGTTAGTTGACAGCTATGGGATTATGGGATTCATACAGTCCTGTGCATTAAAATAATTCTCAGAAATATGGATGTGATTTCCTTTCATATTTGTATGGACAGTATAGTATGACCTGGCTTCTAGAAAGCCCAGGATCTGGTGCTTTTTCTTCACCATACATATAAGAATGATTGCCCAAAGGATCTGACCTGATGCTGAAAAACAGTGGTAGTGAGTTTTGGAAAGTATTAGTGTCCTTTGGATCTACAGCACATTTTGATTTTGCTTACAAGCCCTTCTTCACTTTCATGGCAATAATCTCTTCCCTCCCATGCTGTGTTACTTGACATAAAGCCAAGCACACACAGCTCCTGATTATCATTGTGGGGAGTGCAGCAAGAACCATAACAGTGCTGGTTTCCCACCTGCTTAGGCATGATCCTAAGCTAAAGACTATCTTAAGATCTTAAGCAGGCACTAACTCTGTTCATATACTTGGAACTTACCCCAGAATCTTTGCAATGGCAAGAAGGTGGCCATCTGTGACAGGGATAGGGGTTACTCACCTCGCTTCTCATGCATTGCACCCACTCATCAAATTACTGAAGATCATCAGGTTCCATTGTCTTGATTGGAACTTATTGTGGTGTGAGCAGAGGTTGAAAGTTTCATCACATTGGGTCTTCATCAGCTATAGACAAACGTTTTACTTTCTTGTTAATCTGCAAAAGCACCTATTAGGGGACTATTCTTGTGAGAGGAGGATCACAGTCTCTACATAAGATTTCTGTCTTGCAGGAACTAATTAAAAGAATTGGGTTTTTAAAATTCATTAATGCCAATTTTTTAGTCCTCATTCAGCACTATAATGTGTATGAGCTAGCTGGTTCTGTAGCAAACCTTACATACAACCAATTTAATTCTTTTCACCTTTCTTTTATCATCATGAGAAGAAGATAAACCCAGTTTTGCTCCAACAGATCTCAATCAGATTTTTCATTATTACTTCATCAGGACTGATCTTACTCTGTAGGTTTTTGTTTTGTTTTTTGTTTGTTTCTAGAGATAAATAATAGAATAAGTGTTTATATTTACAGATATAAAAAATGATCTGAATACCATTTTGAATATATTGGAAGCATATAATATGCTATATGCTTCCAAATTTCCAAAGGTTCCATGTTACTTTGCCATCCCTGCTGACAGCCCAGGTGTTAGTGCATCTTTTTCATCAGTGTTTAATGTAATAATTGATGAATTAAGCCACAACAAAACCTTATCTTACATTAAAAAAACCATCTGGGTTTTTTTTTAAATTACATATTTTATGTCTGAATTCTTTGTCCTTAGGATGATGTAATCTCTGAGTATTGACTATTTATGTCAATTAGTGAATATTGTGACATGTTATAATCAGTTTAACAACAAAATACTATAGTTTTCCTTTTAGAGGCTTTACAGGGACAGGAAGAAGAGGGTTAAGGAATCATACTTTTCCCTCTCTCAATACATCCAAGTTTCAAATGAAGTTTGCAAAAATATATTCAATTCCATGAGCTTCTTTGCCAAAGGGCATATATGCTGTGTTAAGGGTTCTTTATTTAGCTGTTTGGTTTTACAAGGATTTTCTTTGCCCCCACTCAGTCTGTGAGCCCTTATTGGACAAACAGCTTCTTCTACAAGTGGTTATATGTTATTTTTCCAGAGGAAATCCTTTATATTTGTTACATTCTTTAAAGAAGTGAGGTTCATTTCTGCTAAGGTTGTTGATGACACAGCTACCAGAGGGGAAGGATGGTGATCCCATTAGCCTTTCAGGTTGCTCATATGCAGTGCACAGTCTACTACTTCAATAAGAGTTTCATTGCATTTAATGCCCGTGTGAATTTTGACTGTATATGGTGCAGGGAATTCAAACCATAATGGATTTCTCCTTTGAACCAGAAAGAGGTCAGAAAACCTCACCTTCTGTGAATGTTCATGTTGATATCCCTCTTTCTGTAATGTACATTTTCCTGAGTAGTCTGGCCCTGAAAACTGTGTTACATACATTAAGTAAAGGCCTGGAGGTGTCTGTTAAAGACTACTGAATCAAACCATAGTGGAGGAGAGCTTAGTCCTTAGGTTACTTTCTAAAACATGTGGAAAAAATAATAACATTTTTTAATGGGAAATTTCAGGTCTGGGGATAGGTATGAAAATGTCATGCAGCAGTAGTAGAGAGTCATTAAGAGTTGCAAAGAAGTATAGATAATAAATTCCTACCATAAAAAGTATTGCATCTAATTTCAGGTATCATCCAGATAAGTTTTTTTTTGTGGCAAAAAAAGATGAAGTTGATGATTGCCTGTGGCAAATGAAAGATAAAATGCAGTCGATGATGCTGCTTCAGAAATGCCTATCTTCTAAACCTGAGGAAAATTATGAGAAAAAATGTTTGGAAAGGACATTTAAACAGAATAAACTGGTCAGTTTCTAGGAGTATGTTGTTTTGCCATAGAAAAACCCAAATCATAAAACAGATCATATTTGAATCTGTCTTTGATACAAGGGAAAAGGAAGGCAAAATTTAACAATTAAACCAAAACTGATATCAAAACAAACTAGTACGTAGTAGGGAAGAAAGCAGAAATCATAGAACAATTTCTACCAATCTCTATAAAAAAATAAGGTACAAAAGGAGTACAATTGATGTAATAGGAGATAAGTGTTGTGATTGTGTTGTTCTCTTAGAATACACCAGAAATCAGACAGTATTGCTGTCCTTTTTGTAGTTTTTTTTTGGCCACAACCTGTGAAGAGCTATTGGCAGTAGTGATGCATAACTGTCAGAATAATTCAATTACTATTTCTATTCTGTATCTGGAAAGATTATTATTAAAACACTTCATTGTGAAAAGAAAAAGCAAGTGAAAGGATTTGGGGGAATATTTATTTGGGGACAAATATTCTTAAATCAACAACATTTTATTTTAAAATAATTTTCCAGAGTCTGTATCTAGGAAATATTCTAATGATACAAGTGAAACTTATACAAACTTGGTAACCACTGACCATTTCCCCTGACATAATTTTTAGGCAAAGTAATTGAAAATTCAATACAGGATCCAAATAGTAGAGATTTCAGACAGGGAAAATTTTGATGTCTATTATATGGTATTATGGGAAGTATTTTCTATCAAGTAAACAATTTGATCCTTTTATATTGCCTGGCTGGTAGATAGAAGTTACCATGGAAATGAAGTACTCTCAAAATTTAAAAAACATAGAATATTTAAGTAACTTAGAAGTACTTGTAGGATGTTTAAAAGTATGTATTGTGAGGAAATATTTTTCATGCATTATAGAGATATTGTAACTCTTTTTACAATAATTGTAGCAATGTTCTAGACAAATCACTGACAGAAAATTACACTTATTATAACTGTAGAGCCCTCAGTTAGCAAAATTACCTAAATAAGAATGGCTGTTAGGATGCGGGTATGGGAGGGTAAATTGGGTGAACAAAATTAACTGAGTTAACTGAGAGGACATTTCCCAAAACTGGTAATGCTAAGGAGAAGAACTGAAGGAAAAAAACAACAATAACAACAATAAACCCAAAAACCAACAGAAACAAAAAAAACCACACACACAAAAAAAACCCCAAAAAAAAAACCAGGAAAAAAAACCAAACCAAAACAAAAAAACCCCAGAAAAACCAGGCAGAAACAAACCCCTAAACTAGGAAAAAGCACAAACACCCCTCCAATAATCAAAATTTTTAAAAAAACCAAAACAAGACAAAACAGACCCTTAAAACAAAGCTTTAATAGGTGTTTACAAGAAGCATGAAGCTTTTAAAGCATGAATGGCTGGACAAGTTAGAGAAACGGAGCAAAAAAACTTTTAGAATGCTGCCAGACATTGACCCCTTACATTACAGCCTTTGGCCTGGTCTGAGCAAGCTGTGGGCACAGTGAGAGCCACCATCCACCCAGTGAGTGACTGCACAGGGTGCCCTGCACCTTGTGAGAGCATGCATGAACTGGGAGTGCTTCCTTCCCAGCCTGTCCATTGGCACAGAGCACGGGAACACCCAGAGTGAGCAATTAGGGAAGCCTGCACTCCAAGGAGTGTGGGTGTGCATGGCCTGTGAGGATATCTGAGTGATGTTGCTTTGTGGGATTAGTTATAGAAAGGTTTTTTTTTAAAGTTTTTTTGAATTTATTGCTATTTTGTTAGTATCTAGTATTGTGGTTTATTTGTTGTGTTGTTGATCTTGAGATGGCAGTGACTGCCAGTTAATTAAATGTCATTGGCTGTAGTGATATGATTTCAATCACATGAATTGAGAAGTTTTTCCTTGAGACCAAGGGAGGCAGCATGATTAATAAGACAGGCATACTGGGTGCAAAATGTTACATATAAGAAGGACAAAGTCTCTATGAGGGATGCTCATCTGTAAAACCAACTCTGAAAAGGATTTCAGAATTTCCTCATGAGCTCCCACAGTGACGGTGTTAAAAAATATTATGTCATGCCAGAGAAACAGAATAGTGATTTTACCAATGTCAGTGGGAAAACTGGAATGCTGTTTACATTTGAATTTGTCCACATTTTAAAAATTTTGTTGAAAATAATAAAGCCACAATAATATTAAATGTTGAACAAAAATGAAAAATTTAGTACTTTGACATCAATCTATTCATTAAGAAACTCAGGAACTGATGTGATTAGTTTAAGAGGAAAAAAAATTGGTGTTTAAATGTTTTGTAATATACCAGATAAAATTCTAAGATGAAACAATAAATGGAAGCTGAAGTCTCATAAATTCATATTAGAAATTAAGGGTATCATTTTACTGTTGAAAATAATTTACCATTTTTTAAATCCATGGAGAAGTACTTTTTCTATCTCTTGGGGTCCTTGTCTTTGTGGAAGTCTGTTGTAGTGAAGAGTGCCTTATTGTGTTTTGTACATTTTGATAATTAAGAAAGACAGAGTAGATGATTCTGAGGTCCCTGTAGCTGCAGGTAGAAGGAATGTAGCCTGGGCATCTATAGCCTGGCTTCCAATCCTGTCATCAACAAATATGTGTAGCTTGCTATGAGAAAAACCCTCCAAAGGATTTCCCTCTGCAGTCCATCATTCCCTCTCTGCTGAGATTGCTATCAGAACACCAGAAAAGTTTTTGGGTCATCTGCTGCTTTATGACAGTACCCTGACTCAGTATGTCAGGTTTCTGCTTGGTTGGAAAAATGTCCTTTGAAATCTGTGAATTCATGAAATCTGAAATATTCTATAAAGATGAATTTTGAAGGCTGTGCTTTGGGTGAACAAATACCTTTTGTATTTACTTGTTCACTTGGTACCCGATCCACAAATTTATTTATGTGACCACTCCTTCAGAGTTCTCTTCATGGTGGAGAAATTTGCAAGGTTTAAGTGTTGTCCTTCTGAAACACAGTTTTTTTAGCAACCTGGGCCTCCAGCCTGAAGAAGTCCATTTGTTTAATCTGATCCAGGTACTCAACATGTAAATCAAAACTAACTAAAGTTATTGTCTCTGAGCTTGTATCTAGTTTAGTCTTCTGATATGAATCCAGATATGAATTTCTGAAATAGTTGGTCAGATGGTAACTATTTTGCAATAGGTGCCAGACTCCTTTCCAGGTGTGAAATGGACTAAATATAGAGGTGTCAGAGTTGGTACATCCAACATGCTCTCTGCTTACAGGATGCTAAAGATTGCTTCGAACACTTTTCTTGCTGTAAATGGCTGCTGACCATTTCAGACTAGAAATGTGCTTTTCCATCTTCATAAAATAGCTCAGTTTGTGGACTTTATTTTACTTATTTATTCCTTTTGCTAATTCATGTCTTTATTTTGGGAAGACAGAGAGGAAGAAAGCATTAGGTGAACTTTCCCCTGAATGTCTGCATAATGGCTTCTGGTAGTGTGGGTTGAAATTACATTCAGTCTCAATGGGCTATCTTCTCATTTCTAGCTACTCTTCATCTTACTTGGACATTGTTCTAAACTGTTCCAAAAATTGCTGATGGAAATTGAAAATAAATATACATCTTTCATACTTACTGGTGAGGTATGTGTTCACTCTCTCTGTTCAGAATTCTATAGTCCAAGTCAGTTTTTTCATATAAATTGAGTTTCTCCATCCATGAGCCTTCCTGGAGTAGTGTAAGCTGAGTGGTTAATAGGAAAGGTCGTGGAATGTGGGAAAGTATTCTCTGAGGTAGCGAACGGCGTTCCTAATGTTAGGAAGCTCTGTTAGAGACAAAGTTATACTTCTAACCTCGCTACTCTTTTCTGTATTGTTTTCCTTTTTGCACCCTTTACTCTACCTTGCCTTTGGATAGATAATGCTGCTTTTGCAAGAATTATAAAACTTAATTAGATGATCTCTCATGCCTGTTGATAGGAGAGAACAGTGTGCATCACATGAGTATAAAACACTAAACTGCACTGAGCTTGCACTAAGATTGCTGGCATAGCTAGTGCAGGTTAGGTTATGTTATCCGAAAGCCCTGTTAGTAATGACTGAGAATGTCTGTCTAGGTAGTCAGTGTAGTAATCAGCATTTCAAAAATTTATACCCCATCTTAATCCTTGTGCATTATTGCACGTGTGTTCCACCTAGTGTAGTCCTGGATTTTCGAGGAAGGCGTCTAAATATCCTGTTCTTCTCCCTGAGAACAGAAAGCAGGAAATTTTCCTACTACTGAAACCCTGTTTAGGATGGTGCTTTTCTCGTACCTCCCTCCCCATCCCTTCCCTAAATTCTCTTGTCAGAAGTTCACGGAATTGCTTCTCAAACCCTTGACCTAGCTTGGGACCAGCCGCATGATTAGAGACCAACATGGACTTGATTTACTTACTAGGAAATCTAGCTTTCATGGGGCTGTTCCTTAATCTTAGACTAGAGTTCCTTATAAATATTGTCCATCAATAGTTGATCTCACTCCTCAGTGGCAGCAGAGTGCCAAAGCTCTTTCTCTCATGTCATGCTTCCAGAGTACTTTGCAGCCTAGCGCTGTCATTGAATGATGATGGCAATGGGGAGTGGTGTCTGAGGTGTTTGGAGGAGAGCAAACTGCTGCCTGATTTTGAGCATTTCTGTAGCTCTTTTTAATGAAAAGTTAAAAACTTCTAGGATAGAACATCCTTCTTGTCAGTTTTTCCATTCAGATGGTGCTATGGACGAAAAAGAAGCCTCACTGAAACTAAAACAGATTCTATATCGAGGCAAAGATGTACTAGAGGAGCTGTCAGTTTAATTTCACTGGCATGAACTGAACTACTTTCACTGCTAAAGCTATATGTTTCTATAAGTGTATGTATGTGTGTTTAAGTGGATAGATTGCTCTTGAAAGTTTTGGAGTCTATTTGACCTCATGACATATTAAAGTGATGATCCTTTGTGACTGTGGTTGCATTGCAGAAAAGTAGCATGGAAATAATATTTTTTATATATATTTGCCAAAACATCTGCTTCCATAAGGTTTTTTTTTTAGGGGTCGGATATAAATCTCTACACATTAGTCATGTAGATTCTGATGATTTATAACACTGACTACGTGGCAGTTAGGTAAAAAAGGATCTGCTTTCAGAAAGGTTTAGAATAAGTTTTTTCCAAAACAAGTAATGAAGCTATCACCCACCTCCCAAAAGCAAGAAAATAGATCGTGCTTCACATCTTTCTCCCCTCTATCATTTCAAATTATACCTTTTGAAGGGAAAATGCAATCGGGAGATATATTTAAATATAGTCTTTTTATACTGTGGTGGGCACTACTAGAGTTTTCTTAACTCTGACCTTTCTGTGGCCTCTTACTCATTGCTGAAACAAACCACACAGACTCTATGTGCTCCTTTTTACCTCTCTGCACCTTAAGAGAAATTACATTCTCATATTGCAGGACAGATCCTTCTACAAGGCATGCAGCCAAAACTCTCTATTTATAAGAGTTCAGACAGCAAAACAAATTTTATATAATTTAAGAACTGGGAGTATTATTTAAGAAGAGATTTTGTGAACTTACGTTTTAAGTTGCATGAAAGGTAGTTGAATAAAAGACATTTTGTGAGCAGTTTTTATTGCAATCTGTATCACCATATATGAAACAGTGTTTCAGTGCAGAGTAAGAGATGAAAACAAAAAAATACATGCATCTTTTATCTTAAATCTACCATTAATTAAATAATTCTGGAGACACGGGTCAATTTATTTTTCTTGTCTTTCCATTATTAAGAAAGGTTTTTCCTGATCTGCCAGTAATTTCATACCCCTATTTTATATTCAGGCTCTTAGTGACATTTTTCCTATAAATTTACTTTACCCTGTGCATAAATTGAATTGCACAAAAAAACCCAAGAAAAAATTCCTTCCCTAAAATTAAGCAAGATCACAAGCCTACGCCAATTTTTACTCTTAAGAGTACATAATTGCAAATGTAGGCTTATTTAAATATTGCTTTGATATTCTAGCTCTAAACAAGTAAATAAAGAGTATTGAAGCAAAAACTTATCAGGCTTTCTACATATTTTACAACAAAATTATTATTCATTTATTTTCAGTTCATACACTGTAATCGTTGAAAAGCACTCTCTTTTCCTGGGCACTGTGAAATTTTATCTACTCTGCCAATTGTCAGTCTTCACAAGCATTAAAGACAAAGTTCTTTTTGTCATAATTCATAACGTTGGTTGTTTCCATTGGAAGTGATGTGTCAGCTTGTTATGCATTTAGTAGATGAACCACTTCCTACTGGTGGATAACGTCTCTATTAATACAGAGATGTCCCTTTTACCCTGAACCCAGGACACTGCTTTCTTTACTTTGTCTTACTGGAAACTTAGGACCAAATCAATGAAAAAGATCTTGACAGCTAATTGCCAAGCAAAATATGTACCTGCAAGAGGCTATGAGAGTTTTGGCTGTGGTAAGGCCTAGGACCTGGTGTAGATAACCTTATATTTCGTCAGAGGTATTTAGTCATGGCAGTATTTGCTGATTGATTCAGTGCAAACATATGGGGAAAGGTATAAAGTCAGCAACTGGTGTTGTGCACTGTTATTGAAAAGGTAGTGTAATTTCTGATATTACATCATCTCCTTTCAACAACTCTGTAGTTCTGCAGACACTCATCCTCTCCTTTCTCTGCAAACAAACAGATGGAGAGTATATGGACTTCAAAATGTTACTCAGAAGTCAAGAGATTTAGAGTCTCTGGAGGAAAGTGAAATTCACAGCTAAGGACAATTTACTGTGACCAACCTACCCTCAGGAAACTCCCAGCGCAGCCAAAGGGCTTGGTGATGTCTTGATTTCTCACATTGTCAGTTGCCATGGGTTTGCACAGGAAGGAGTGTCTGCTACTGAATCAGAAATACTCTGATGAGTAAAAATGCTTTATTTGAGAAAGTGTTTTCAAGATTAGAAATTTGGCTTAATGTAGTGTTTCCAGTGAACTGTTCCTATACATCAATCACTGCTTATAAATTGCAAATTCAGTGCAATAAAATTTTATCAGACTTTGGGAAAAGGAAAAAATGTAGTGTTAAGTTCCTTCCTTTTTTTTTTCACTTTTAATTTTATTTTTGTTTTTATTTTTGTTTTCCCTTATGACTGTCCGTGGAGGTAACAACACAATTAAAACACTGGAATGGATATTACCTGCATGCTTGCCTCTATTGGCATGGTACTTTGAGTAGCTTTGGTGAATTGCCTAATTGTTTATTGATTTCATAATTATTCTGTATTTTATTCTTTTCCTCACCCCCCCCCCCCCCTTTAATTCCATTCTCTTTTAAAAGTTCTTGGAAAATTCTACATTAATTCAGAGATCATTATCAGGGCATTGCGTTGAGTCCATGTTGCCAGAATAATCAGAATGGAAGTTACACAGAGGTACCTCAACACTTGACTAACCAAATAAAGGCAAAATTGTCCACATGTTCAGAAATAATTTCTCACGTTGCAGGCAGTAGATAGTTATGGTAAATTTTGCAACAGGCTACTCCCACAGGGTCATATTTTATTAAACTGAGAAAATTGGATGAGTCAGAGCCATGACTGTCTAGGAATTTAAAGAAAGTAATTGACACTCTTGTCTCCCAAACATACTGTATTTTTCTTTATTTTTGTCGTGGGTGTTAGGTTAAGAGATGTCTGCATAAACCTCAGTTGATGAAGAGAACAAGATGGAATTTTTTTTTGCATTTTGCTTTGGTTTGCATTCCACAAAGGAGATCTGCATCATACTGTTCCATGACTTTTCTACACATTAAACTCTCTCCTTTAATGTTCATCAAAAAATTCCTGACAATGTTCCTCTATTTTTAAAATTCATTTGCTTTGCCTCTTTTGTAATAGCTATGTTGTTTCACTGCTATGGCAATAGTGTATGTGCGACACTGGACTCAAAGTAGAAAACTAAAGGACTGCTTCAAATTCTAGCATGGCAAATTTCCCTCCATCCTCTGAGTTCATAAATGAAAATAATTGGGCTACAGTGCCAAGAAATTAGTATCCTAACACAACTTCACAATGCTGTGAAAACATGGCATTGCATAACTGTGATTCCACTGAATGGTATCATTATGACTAAAATTATCTAATGTTGTGCTGCCTTTTTGTTCAAATTTGGCAAGAATCAGACTATCTCACCATGGTACACAATACGTTTTCTAAATATGGGTGAAAAACCAGAATGTTCTTAGGAACAAGTATTGCCTAAATACAACAGAAGCAAATGGAAAAATCTGGCCTTATTTGGTGATACTTTCTTGCATTGAGATGTGATCAGCACATCAGTCATCCTTGCAAGGAAGTACATGCCTGTTACCAGATGGAAAATAAATTAAACTGAGCATTTCTCATTCTTCAGGCAGTAGGTGCAAAATTAGAAATATTTAAAAATACTAATCTGCAATATTTTGAAAGAGCTGAAATGGAAAAAAAAAATCCTGGGGTTTTTTTGTTTATTTAAATTCCTTTTAAAGATCATTGTATTTTGGCTCATTCTACCAGTAAACTTACCCAAACAATGCTAGCTCTTCCTAGTTAGTTTCATTCTTCTTGAATAAATGGGTATGAGATTTGAGTAAATTAGACAGTTGTTATGCGTGGCTAAAAAGCAAAAAGTGATGGTCTGGGACAAATTCTCTTCAAACAACAAGCATACACAATATTAATGCTTTGGAACAAATAATCCTAATTTTAAATTTTACAAACTTTGTGTTTCTAGTCTCTTTATCACCGCTACTCCAGAAGGCATGGGAATTAGCCATTACCTGGGATAGCAGAGGGTATAAACTGAAGCCCTCAAACTTCAGTTCTTTGGGTAAGACAACTAAGCCTATATATGAACATTTTACATATATAGTTTGCCTGTGTCAAAGAATCTCAGAAGCTGCAGTTCTCATGAATTTCAGTTCCTATGATACCATTAAAAACTGTTGACTTCTAACATAAAGTAAATAATGTATTTAATCAGACTTGTCTTTCAAATAAAAAAGAATTAGTGTAGCTTGGTTTTATGTTTTATCTTTTCAAAGCTTATGTTGTTAGATTATGTCAGCGTGCTTGAATAGACTGGAAGATGAATGATCACAGTCCTATGGTAAAGGCTATAGAAACACTTATTAAATAGAACTGATAAATGTAGTTTGGCTTAACCGTGCAATTGCATTTATTGCTAGATCCAATCTCTGTGTATATACAACACAGGTGCCCTCAGTCCAGTCCTACTGTATGTATAGCAGAGTGGCATGTATGGAATTTCCATTTATCTTCCTTACCTGATTCTTTTATAAAATCTATTTTCATTTTGCTCAGATCAGAGTATATACATAGTAACGACTTGATGTGTTAGTAACTCTTTGCATTGCACTGAGGAAAATATAACACCATTTAATATCAAATGTGCAATCAAGGAACAGCTGGGTTCCTTTTGCAGTGTCCCAGAGCTGGCCAAGAAAATTAAATCAAAAGTCATTGAGTAATTATTCTCATTGTTCGTATTGATGCATTAGTTCCTATCTAAGTCCAAATAGAGTGCCCCAATCATTAAGAGAACCATTCCCCCCTTTCAGCCCTCCTTCATCCAAAGGCATTTAACACAGTATTAATTCCTAAAAGAAATTGCTATTTCCTGTAACTGTTCTGAGTTGTTGTTCAGGTAAAATGGACTGAAGGAATTCCAGAGTGATCAAGATACAGTAACCCAGAGGTATTACCCTTTTTTTACCCCAATTTACCAATTAGTTAATAGTTGCTTTTGTGTAGGGCAGAATAAGTGCATCAGAATTTAGCAGCTGTTACATGTAAATATTATAGACCATTATTTAGTTAGAAACATATTAATAACAACAACAAAACAAACAAAAAAACCCAACAACAATAACAACAAAACCAAAATACCAAAGACCCAACACATGAGATAACATAAAAGCAAAGAAGTGTATTAAAAAGGATAATTATTTCATGACTATAAGACTTATACCTATCTGAAAAACCCAGCTTGAAAATTCAAGTTATTTTACTGTGCATGAGATGACAATTCAGATGAGAATAAATGAAAGCCTTGACTGAACACTTGTTCAGCTCCTTCAGTAGGGAAAGGAATATCTGAGAGGAACCACAGGAAGGAAGCTGTGGTTTAGTTACCGTTCCAAATCAGAGAATGCCCTGATCCATAAAGAAAACAATTTATTGCAATTTGTTCATTTTATTACCTTCTTTACATAAGCCTTTTTCACTTTGCTTCTGCACTGGCAAAGCAGTAAGACTCTTCCTTCTACTCCTTCTGTCATCCTTACTGAGGAGGAAATATCTGGAGATTGTGTGATCTGGATACAGCCTGCAGGAATCAGGATGTTTTACTGGATCAGGACTAGATCTCTTTACTGTGCAGGACTGAACCATAGAAGAGAAATGCGATTTGCGATAATAAGCCAAGTGCGAAATAGGATTACAAAGCCATTAAAGGCTGGAGTTGTTCAGCACCTTCTAGGCCCTTGGGAAAAAAATGAAAGTGGGTTTAGAACCAAGCATTCTGTTCTTTCAAAATAATGGTTATTACTTTTAAAATTTCAGTTATTGTGTATAATATTGGATTATATAGCATATAAAATTTAATTTATGACACCTATAAAAGTATATCCATTAGTGAAAAAATTAAACCACCATTGGTGTTTTCCCTCTACACCCGTTTCTGTAAGTTGGGTGTTTAGGTTACAAAAAGCTTATTTTTTCAAACTTGAGTGACTAAAATAACCCTTCAAACTACATAAAATTGTTAAACTTCTACTTACTTAATTCTTGCATATTTTTAGTTGTTGATTAATTTTAGGGTGTATTAAAGAGAAAATATTTGTGAATATGTCTGTGCAAGTTTTACTTTTATAACTAAACAGAAGCAGGAAATTTTTGTATGGAAAGGGCTATTAGAAATCATCATGACCACTTTTATTCCCAAAGTGCTCAGTGGAAATGCTTGTAAGACCTCCCAGTTCTCTCCCTCAGAGTTTCTGCTTGAACAGTCAATAATGCCTGTATTGAGCCATGCTGATTGCAGACATTTGCACCTCTTGACCTTTCAGATATTTCTTTTGACACAGCCCAAATGTTTCTCAAAATCCCCTTCTTTCAGGATATGGCATTTGAAAATATGGCTTTGGGTTTAGATTGCTTCTTTCTAGTTTCAAGAATTTGGACTTCCCTTCCGTTTTTCATTGAAGAAAAATAACTGTCTTTTAAATATATTGTTTTCTCTGTGTCTCTTGGTAGACTCACATAGTTTCTCTAGTTTGTTGATGTGTGATAAATATACAGTATTTTGATATAACTGATAATTTGACAAGCATGGTATCTAAGGCAAATATTGTGGATAGCCTTCCATTTTCAGCCAGAACTGAATGCCTAGACCCAGGACAGGGTGGCAAAAGGATCCAAGTGCTGCTGAGGTTATTTAGCTCCATATGTCTATTAGAACAAGGCTAGATTTCAATCATAGCTCCAGTTTTGTTCAGAGGACTGGCTCCTGGTTTCCAGAATATGTTAAGAGTAACCTGATCAAAAAACCAAAACAACCCCCAAAATTTGTCAAGTTGGGACTTATTGTAAAACAGGTTTCTTAGCTCTTTTCAGTGTTAAGGAAAGATAACAAAAAACCCTTTTCCTATAAGTAGATATGGAATGTTCAAAAAAAACTGCTCCTTATTTTTACGTAATAGACATAACCTATCACTGTGTGTTATGCTCCTTATAATTGCCCTAAAAGAAGCCTGGTTGGAGGGAATAATTTCTTATTTAACTATCCTTTACAAATGATGGAGCCTTTGAGTTAAATTAGGCTAAATCATTTGTTTTTCTCTTATCTCACAATACCTATCCCAAGAGGCAGTAAGGGTTACCCAGACAAGAAACCCACCAGTTTCTACTTGATTGCTATAAACTGCCTTAACATTTCTTCCTGTTCATCAGAAATGAATACAAATATTGTGGTTGAGTTAGGGATTGTTGGGACTTTTTTCTGCTTGAAACGACTTTTAATTTCAAAGTTTCCTTTCATTTTGTTACTAATAAGAGAACAACAACTCTAAGATCTCCTTGGAATTGAAACCAGATTAGTGTTTAGTGGACGCTAGCAATGTTTCAATAGTATTCTTTGTGATGTTTTTCCAAACATAGCTCAGTACATATCTTTTTTTCCAGGGATACAAAGGTAAATTTTATTCCAGGTACTTTTTGTACATTCTTCTGCCTAGAGTTCCTGCATTCTACAGGTTCCCATGACATACAAACTATCAGTGGGCCAGGAGATTGTAGTACCACAGGTTACTTATGTTTTACTTCATTATTTCTTATTTATTTATTATTAATTTTGGTCTTATTTTATTCTTAATTAATTATTTATTTATGTCTTTACTTATTTATTACTTGTTTACTTTTTAATATTTTCTTTAGCAAACCTTTTCTATCACAATTTCTTTCCCACACAATCCCAGATATGCAGAACCCCTGTTGTTCCAGTCTTTTGTGTCTTCAGTGCATTCTGCCAATTGTTGAATTTCACCAGCATTTGAGACTAATTTAATGGAGGGTGTGAAATATATTTTTAAATAATACTTTTAGACTATCAATCAAAAAATGTTATTTTTCCTGAAGTGAAAAGGATAACAGCTGCTGAGAATTTAAAAAAAATTAAATTATGCCTTACTTTTTATTGTATATGAAGAAACAAGTGGGGAAAGATTTACTTCCTTTAAAAGATCCTGCCCTTACACACCAAATTCCATCAAGTCTGTTAAATAACTCTCTGTATAAAGATTTTCCTACTGCATGTACCCCAACAAAAGACAGTAGAAGCTTTTTCGTAGTCCCCCAATTGCAGATTAGAAGTGAAAATCAAGTTAATTAAACTAAATAAAATGTGAAAATAATTTCTAATTTTTTTTTTTATTTCTTTGATTGGGACCAAAAACTGTCATTTTATTGAATGATGTGAAATTTCCATTTCCTAACACTGAATGTAATTGTAACAGTGTTGAGAGGATTGTGATACAGAAATCTTTTATTTCAGACACTTGTTACAAGAGACTCCAAGTAGATAATGTTTTTTGCATTGAACAAAATGATAATATAAGCATTTCATAAGAGGCAAAACTTCTTCAAAATAATTTAAATATTAGCTGCTATTAGCATAAAATAAGCTTTGACATTTAAGTGTTTGAAAAGACTCCTTGGAAAAAATTACTAAAAATGTCCTAGAAATTCATTACACTTCCCCTTTAGCAGATATAGAGCATTTCTACACACATGTGCAGATATTCTTGTATTTAAAATGGTTTCCCAGTAAAGATAAAACTGGTTTGATATATACTTTTTTTTTTCTTTTTTTCTTTTTTTTTTTTTTTAACAAAGAGAGAGAAGCATTTATTTTCTTATTTTCTTCTGGCTTTTGAATGCTACTTTCTAGACTTGTACTAATATTAAATCTTTTCTCTAAAATGCTTGCAGGCTTCTGGGCTTTTTACTCTCTTTGGAAACACCTTAGCCTATTCTTTGTGAATGAACTTTGTATATGGATGTAGGCTTGTGGTAAACAGTCATGATACTTAACATTTTCTCCAGCCCAAATCTTTCCTCACTCATTCATTTACTTTTTTATAAGGTCACTGACTTTTGTGAACAGTGACCTTATAAAAATCGTGTGACTACAGAAAGCTACATTTTAAGGGAGGAAGGTTGAACGCTGTGTCCAGATGTTGCTTAAAATAGGTTTTCAGATATAAAGAACCAAATGTGAAAACATTTGGGTAAACATAGTGATTATACAGATTGTTCCTTTAAAGCCAGAGGAAAAAGAAGGGAAATGAGGTCACATCTATTTTGACAGTGCTTTGAAAAGGAAGAGGAAGGGAGAAAGAAAATGAAAGAAAGAGGTGCAAAAATGTAGTGGTGCTCCAGAATGATTGACTAGAAGAAGTAATCTCAAAGACAAAAAGGCAAATATAGATGATTTAGCTTTCTGTGTCATCAGTACACAATTGTTTCATGCTGTCTCATGCTTTGTCTACTCTATTTCCAAATGTTCCTGCCTTACAGAATTATGTCTCTATTGGATAGATTTCAGTCTCATGAAGTGTTTTTCTACTCTTCAGCTTATTACCTTCATTTCATACTATTGTTGTTTTATTGGCATTTATTCTCGCTGTGCCATGCTGAATTTTCTTCCTCAAGACCTGAAACCTTCAGATCTTCATAAAATAGAATCTTTTTTAAATTTAGTCAAGTTGGACTAATCTGTCCTTCTAAAATAACCTTTTCTGGTCATTAATTCATCTCTGAATATCCTGCTTGTCATTATCCTTTTGGTTACAAGATTGCATAGACTTAGGGTGGCTTTGCACCCATGATTGCATCAGACTCATGTAAGGTATATGAAGGAGATGATGGACTAAGATAATGTGAAATATACTGGTAAAATTTCTTTGTCATACAATAATGCTTTGAATCCAGTATTCCTTCAGGTTCCAGCCATATACATGATCAAGGCTGTGGTGACTGGCAATATGTCCTCCTCTGAGGCCATATTTCCTCGTCAGTGGAAAAGGGCTGGAGCAAAGGACAGTTATTTGGTTTCCCTCTGAATTGAAGGCAAATTTGAGAGAAAATTTGTATTTGTGTCAATTGTCTCTGAAACATTCTTCTAGAGGTTTTTTTAAAACTGAGACTGCCATTAAAGTAGCATAAATGCGATTCAGTGTTAGCAATGCATATGTAAAGTTAAAAGATTAGAAGTTATTCAAAGCATCATACCTGCTTTATTTAATTTTCATTCATTTAAATACAAAATAATGTGAATAATAGTGTAATAAAACTTAGAAGTTGTGTAGAATTCAATTTATGAAATATTTTATTGATTTTTTTTCACTGATTATAATCATTCCATTCCTTAGAAGGTGGTTAAAATTATCCTTTTTCAAAGGAATGGATTGGCACACATGATTTAATATTCTGTGTTGGATGTGTTGGTATGCAAGTAACCAGGTTTAAAAGTCTGCAAAGTCTCAATTTACAAAAAAACTGATGATGTCTAACTTCAAATTCACTGGGACTTCAATAACCCTGAAGTTCAGGCCATAAGGTACCCAAAATCATAACTTTAGTGCTTTAGTTTGTTTCTTTTGTTTTTCAAAAAAATCCCAACCAGTCAAAACAACAAAAAAAATCCCTTCAGCTATAATTCAGCCCTTTAGACCCTAGACTTTCAGAAGACTACAAAGACTCAGATGTTTCATTTATTATATCACATTTTTTTATATGATTTAATGCATTGAGAGGAAGAGTATTCATTCTGAGGCTAATAGGCACAAGCTGCAGTGTTTGTTTTTTTTCCTCATAGCAGCATTTGTAATGTGATAGATACTTCTCAGAAAGTAAGGAAAAGATTGAGTCTCTGCTAAAAAAAACACATAATGCATATATCATTGATTCAGTAAATGGCAAAAGAAGAAGGTAAAAGTGTTAATGTTTTTATATATCACAGGAAGAAATAAAGAGGAAAAGGCTGAAATCACAAAATTAGCAGTGTATTAAACAAGTGACCCAAGAATGTGTTATATCTGCATATTCAGAGTGTTGTGCTGCCATCCAGAGGGATCTTGAAAGGCTGGAGAAATGGACTGACAGAACCTCATGAAATTCAATCCAGAGAGAAGAAATTTCTGCACCTGAGGAGGATCAATGCCTTGCACAAGTACAGGGCCAGAGGCCACTGTATCCAGGGGCTTGAGAATGGGTTTTGTACCAGATGATTTACAAAGGTCCCTTCCATCGTCAGCCTCTCTCTGATGCTATTCCCCTCTGTGTAAGGGCTGTACTAATGGAGTTACTATTTCACTGATTTCTTTACCAAATTCTCAGGGGCTGTTAACATCGTGTCAGGCACTTCATTGCAGCTGATGACCTTCTGGAATAGCTGAGGCCAGTTACACTGAAGAATAGCCAATCTAAAACTCTTTATTGATGTTAGAAACTGTCGTCATTAATTGAAATGTGCAAAATGCTTCTTTTTCTGTGGGGGTTTTTTGTTGTTTGGTTTTGGTGTTTTGTTTTTGTTGGGTTTTTTTAATTTTAAATCTTCTGTGTCTCACACAGAATATTTAAAATTACTTAACTTGCTGGTGGTATTTCAAGGTTTAGTTTCTATACATAGATGGCGTGTACAAAAATAAAGAAAAATTTTAAAAAGCATGCCAATAAGTTCAGTATACTAATAAGTTTTCAATGGGTTATGTTCTATAAATCACTATCACCATAGGAAGAAATAGGTAATAGGTAACTAGCATTATCTATATATGTATATATATATGTATATATAAACCCCAAGGATGGTAATGATTCCATTAGTATTAAAGGTCAAATTAATGCCTTTCCAGCACAACAAGGACCAGTAGGTGAGAACAGCTGTAACAGATGCAACTATATACATCACAGATCTTTTCGTGAAGGAGTTTCTTATTACAAAAAATTAAATGTTTTCAGGGTTTGGCTAGCAGATGACTTTTGTTCTAAAAAAATCAGTTTTTTCAAGTGAAATTGGGAGGCCTATCCTATCACCATATAATTTCCCTGGCTTTATTTCATTTGTCTTTATCTTGCTTTGTATCAA
This sequence comes from Petroica traversi, assembly GCA_025920805.1. Taxonomy (NCBI): domain Eukaryota; kingdom Metazoa; phylum Chordata; class Aves; order Passeriformes; family Petroicidae; genus Petroica; species Petroica traversi. The sequence continues at coordinate 38,901,593 of JAHLSL010000007.1, forward strand.
AGGATCAAGAAATCCAAGACGATATTTTTTACACAAATTTATTCTGACTCTTTTATGTTCTTAAGATGATGAATGAGATTACTTACTGGATTTATAGGCAGACTGTTCCCTTTATCAAATTATTCTCCAGCAAGGACAAGATATTTGTGAATTCTCGAAAGCTACCTTTGGTCTGTGAGAGGGATCTTCTGTTGCTGTTCTGCTACTGGTCAAACTACCAGTTGTCCTCATACAGCTTAGTTCTTATAGGCTACTTGGTAGTATTTGAGTGCCATTTAAGTTGGGGTTTTTTGTTGGTTTTTGTTTGTTTGTTTGTTTGTTTGTTTGTTTTATTCTTTGGCATGTTTCTTTATTGTGCAGACTTAGTTTTAGCTGATACATATCCCGGTATGTTCTACGGCGAGTCACTGGAAATGCTTGTGTTTAATTTTTGGATCCAACTTCCTGTGATTGCATATTTCTGGTGGGAATACTACAGATGTTATTAACTTATTGAGACTTGGTTTTCAATTTTTGTACCATTTCAAACTTCATTGATTAGGTTGCCTGTTATAGTAATTGTGGTTTATATGGTGGATGTGTTGAAAATTTATCTGATTTGAATGTAGATGTAAAGCATTGGTATAGGTATTTGTATATAGATATAATCTAGTAAAAATATCAAAAATAATATTATGAAATCCAGAGCTTTTATCTTCTGATTCCCAGTTTGTTGACTGGAAATTCTATAGGCCTGACATTATTTTTAAATACAGAGAATTCCTTTTTAAATTAAATTGGTTTTGATGCTGCTATTGCGCTAATTAATGACTTGGTTTTGTGCTAAGTATGCTTTCCTCTGCCTGGCTTTAGAGACCATTGAGGGCTGCTAGGATTGATTATGAGTAAACAATTTTATTAGGAATTTAATTCTGTTGAGTGCTGAAAATCTCTTCCTCCTGAATGCTGCTGAGGGTTGCTAGGCACCTCCAAGGGTTAGTGACTATCACAGCTTGCTTAGCACATGGTACTACATATGTCATTTGCAATCTTTGAGTAGAACAAACTTCTACTGCTGTCACTATAGATTATTCTCTGTGCTTTTTTGGGTTGTTTTGCTGTGCTTAAGATTTGAGTCTATCCCTCATTAAATGGTAACATTCTGTGGATGAGGACTGCTGGATCCAGCAAAAATAAATAGCTGAAGACATCGAAACAGAAAAGCATTAAGATTTTTCTATACTAGTAATAAAAAATAATGAATCTTCTGAAAATTTCATAGAAAACCTCTCCAGAACATCAAACCAGCCAATGACAAAGGCAGCGTGACAGTAATAATAAATCTGAATTTTCTTGCAGTAGTTTTTAAGCCTCATTCTTTTAGTATTGTTTGTTGTGACATGTGGGTTCCCACATACTCTGTGTGGTACCAGCAGTATACGGGATGCACACACCACACAACAAGCAGATCCCCAAAGCCCCAGGGTATTGAACTGCCTTTTTGTTTCATGTATCCTCTTGCAGAACTACTCACAGAATTACATGCTTTACTGCATGTCACCTTATTGCTTTATTATTAGCCTTTGTAAAGGTCAGATAGGCCTGACTCAAATTCAAGAGGAAACAATGCTGTACAAAGTTTTCCCTCCGCTGAAGAACCTGCATATTTTTCTGAGGTCTGCAACAGTATTTTTAATATCGTGTCGAAAGCAGAGAACCATTTTCAATTCCCATTGCGGTAATCAATGAGATGTAAAATTGCAGCAGTTCCATGCTGCCTAGAGCCTCTCCTGACAAACCTCGTTTGGTTTGTCAGAATGCATAAAGCACTCATAGGAGCGTAGCATTAGCTCTGTTTCTCTGTGATGCAAACAAACACAGAAAGAAACCAGCTCTTAAGGAGACATTTTCATTTGCTTAAATAGCCTGCCATGGCTGCAACACAGCAAAATCTTCCTGTGCTATGCATATTTCTTAGGATGGGAGTCATAGCCATTAGCTGTGTGTGTGATTCAGAAAAGCAATAAACCCAAGGGCTAGCTCAACAATTATTTAATTTCTGAAAAATTAATTCACACATAAAAAGTCAGTCAAGGTAACAGTCCAGGTATTCTGTATACGCTGTACTTATATTTGTCTACATATTTGTGATTCATCAGGAAGGTTATGTTTGCCACTGTGCTGCTGTCTGTGACCATCAGAGACAATAAGAGACAATGTAGAATTTGCATCCTCCTTTTGCACACACAGGGAACCCTTTCTCCTGAAGTAAAACAAATTTTCTAAGTACTAGCAACTCTAAGCCATTGAAAGAAATCAGCAGTCAGGAATTTACTGAATTATGAGCGTATAAATTTGTCTGATAGTTCCTTAGAAGCTATTTTACAAAACATATTTAGGAGGAAGGAACGCTTAGTACTGTGTGTATGGAAGTCTGTGGAGTATGGTCCCAGGTATTTTCCTGTGAGTGTCAGTAGGGATGGAATGATTGGGTAGTTTGTGGCACTAGCAACGGGTGAGAAGTTCCTTGTCTATCCCTTATCAATTCCTTGGAGGTTTATAAAGTGTTCTGTTCTCCTTCCCTCTGCTACTGAAGCAAATATCAGTTTTGTATAATGACATTTCTCTTGACTACCTTAGCTGATAAGCAAAGAATTGAACGGATGTTTGTAAATTAGGTATTCTTTCTCTGCACTGATTATTCTTTAAGCATAGGAATTAAGGGGATTGCAAGTTTCCAACTTATTCTAGAACTGGCATTCAGAACTGTCTGCCAATTTTCTTTGCTTAATTTTGATTTTTCTAATGAATAAATATGAGTGAAAATGCAATAGCTAGCATTTCCAAGCTTTCACAAATTGTGTTAAACTTCTTGACAGGAACAAAAAAAAAAATGTTTTGTAATATGTGTATCAAGTATTCCATCTACTTTCTTTAATTAGCCAGTCAACAAAATGTGAGTTTTCACCTCATGACTGCGTTGCATGATTTGAACTTAAGAAAACGCAGACTTTGGAGATAATAAAAAGTAACGCCTGACACGAGAATTGACGTAGAACTGGCTATGTTGGAATCACTGTTTCCATGTCATTGTGTCAGGAGCTTGGGTGCTGTACTCATCTGCTATGAGATTTTGGCTACAGGCTGGGGGAAGGCATGGAAAATGTGGAGAATGATCTTTGAAGAGGAGGTCTGAAATTCTTGAGATAATTTAATATTTCTCTGAACCACTAAAACCAGTCTTAGACAAAGATGTGTCACAAATATGATGGTTTCTGAACTCCAATTTCTGAAGTCTGAGATCAGCATAATTTGCTGGGTTTGTGGGTTTTCTTAGGGATTTTTAGTCTCTTGAGTACAATATCTGCTTCTCAAGTTGAAAGTTGGACTCATTGTTCTGGATCTCAGCCAAACATTCAATTTTATGTCTGAAGAGTATTTGACGAAAAGGAGATCATGGGAATTTGTCATCAAATTTCAAATTTATAGTGTTTTGGGTTTTTTTTTTTAGCAAAACTGAAGTTCCTTCTTTAATACATTGATACCTGCTGAAATTTTGTTGCATGTAGCTTGTCATTTGAATTTATGGTTTAAAATGTTTGGAAAGTTCCATAACTATTTGCTTCTAGATGTATTCTTTTAATTTTTTTTTTCCCCAAACAGGAGTTCAGTACAGTTGTTGTGTATTTCCTTATGTTACTGAATACAAGTGTAAAATATGGTCCAGGTTTATTTGATACTTTGTGTCCTGAACTTAGTTCCCTGGTCAGTGTGTGCTGCTGCCTGACAAGTTAAGCAGCTGAGCAGCACAATTCCCTATTCTGTGGAGAGATTGCCCCCCCATGTTCTTGTACACCCTGGACAACTGCAGGCACACAAGGTGTGAATTTTTTTCTTCTTCCTTTTTCACTTTCCCTAATCTTGGATAAAAATGGCCTTTCATACAAAATGTTATGAATGTTCAAGACAGAAATTCAGAAAATAAAGTTTATAGCCTATACTCATTTAGATAAAACTTGTAATGTCTTTTCAGGAGACTGAACATATGGTGGGGGTCAGTGAGGTCTTCTCTTCATTCTTCTTGAAATATGACTAGGCAACCAAGAATACACGCAGGGGTTTTGATTACTGTAGATCTAATTGAGCTTAAATCTCTTGAGCTCTGTTCAAAAGGTATTCATGCTTTGAGTACCCTGTTAAGGAGAACAAACTTGTTTTCTGGGTTGTATTCCAAGATGCTAATCAATATATTGCATCTAATACCCATAGATTAAGGTCTTTGTAATACTCAGGTGAACAATGTATAAAGTAAACTACAAAGACTGCAATTGATTTTCAGACCAGCTTTGGATTACTGATCTTGAAGGTACATTTTGTAAGATCTGGTAGTTATAGTCATAATCCCAAATAAAGGAATTGGACCCCAGTACTATCTTTCCATGTCCAGACCACCACCTTTTGTGCTCCTTCTTTTCCTTCTGTCCCCAGAAATCTTACCTGGCTAGCAAACATGGTTCTGCTTCAGGTGCAAGAAGTCTGCCTTATCACTTCTACAACCACAAAAGAGAGTTTGTCTCTTGCAGGCAGTAAGTGGCAGGAAGAGAGGAAATGGCCTTAAGTTGTGCCAGGGGAGGTTTATATTGGATATGAGGAATAATTTCTTCACAGAAGGGGTTGCCAAGACTGCCCAGGGAAGTGGCTAAGTTAGGATCCCTGGAAATGCTCAGAAAAGGTGTGGATATGGCAGCTGAGGCCATGGTTTATTGGTGACCATTGTGGTGGTGCTTGTGGACAGTTAGACTTGGTGATCATAAAGGTCTTTTCCAACCTTTATGCTATGAAATAGACTTCTTTTCTGGAGGAGCCTCAGTTCAAGCTGAAGCAGGAATCAAACTGAGTTTCCCTCTTTCTGTGGAAGTACTTTACATGCAAAAGAAGAAAGTTTGCACTCCTGGTCTTTTAAATAGCCAACCCTTTCCCTTGCATGTAGGGGTACTCCACACTTTCAATTATGTTAAACAGAAATTTCTGTGTTATTACACACGCATTGCATGAAAAAAGTAGAGCAAATATAAGTGTAGAATAAAAAGTGGGGGGGGAAGGGTATTTTTGCAAATCTCACCATTCTTTATTTGCAATGTAAAAGGTGGTATTAATATAGAGATAATGCAGGTACGGCTATGATTCCCAGACCATATAAATTAATACTTGAGATGATAAAATTCTGCTTGCAAATATTTCTAAAATGCTGAAACAGATAACCTGCTTGCAAAGTTTACGTCTGTCCTGAGAGTTTATAAGGCCTACTAGATGCTAACTTTACTTGATTCCAAATTTGCAATCTGAAAATGGGCACTGCCTATTTGGAGAGAAAAATTTACAAGCTTAGTTCATGTATCTTAAGGAGGGTTCATAAGCTGGGCAATGCTGCATGTGGTTATGTTTGTGCCATTTTCTATCCATTTGCTTCATTATGCTTGTCTGGATACTTCTTTTGCATGAATGTGGTTTTGGAAAATTGGAGTATTTAGCTGGAACTGATAGTATTTTTCACATCTTGGTAATCAGTGTAACAGGAAGGAAGCAAATGTTCCTGGTAGAGATGTGGTGACTATTCCCTTTTTACTCCTCAGATGAAAGAGAACTAGTTTTAAATTGAATATAATTTCTGAAACATCTTCTTTTTAAAGGTGAGAAAATTATTTTTATGTCCTTTTCATGTTGAAAAGTTTCTTTTCCCAAAAATATTCAAATATTTTTCTTGCCTGTTTCCGTCCATTAAAGTTGGATCATCCAGTCTCAGCCATCAACATTGTACTATATAACCAACCACACGTAATAAATCTGTTAATTTAAAATTTTTATTTGCTTTTAGCTATATTTATTTTTGGAAAATTGTTGAAATATCAGTATTATCAGGGAAATACATCACTAATTTAAGAACAATTTGCAGATAAGAAAGCAATTGATATTTTTAACTGCTTTGCTTTGTACTAGTAGAGTACACTGTTGCAATACCACTCATTGAAAATATTTTGGTCTTTAGTCTCTAATGACTCTACACCGATTGTTTGGTGGGTATTTTTTTTTCAGTTATCAATAAAATTGGTGGATTTTCCCCTCTTCTTTTGCACTTTCCAGCAATGGAAGCCTCAGCTATGTCTACTCAGTATGTTGCAGGGACTAATATTAGATGCGCTTCAGTCCCTGCTTGTCAGTCTTCACCTTATATTCACCTCAAGAGTAACAATGACATGTGACTATGCACATATGCTATAAAATAAATCGTGTTCTTCATTAGTATAAGACAAATCATATTCTTCAAATCCTTCTGAAAGAAGTTCTTCAGCTACAAGGCAGGCATCTTTCAAAGCCTTTCTTTTTGATAACTTGGGGAATAAGTTTTTTCCCATGTGCAGCACCAGCAAATGATGTTACTTTCTTTTACAATACCTTGAGGGAACAAAGGACAGAAAATAAATTAAATAAGGGGGTAGGTCTTCTGCATTATTAATATAATTGAAATTTTCTGTATTTGGAAACTCTCTGACGTGTGAAATTCATTCTGACTAGGAAGTATCCATGTGAAATAGTGAGTAGAAGTATCCTGTAATTCATGTAATAGAATTATAAAATCGTTTTGATAAGAGCAGATTTTAAGGGTCATTTAGTGCCAGCCGCCTGTCTTCCATGCTTTGTTTTGAAGCTGATTTACATAAATTCACTTCTAATTAAAGATTGGAAACTCTATAAAATGGTATAAAGTAGGTAAAAGACTTGTAAAATTTTGATATAAGCAACATATACACCAGCAGTGGAATAGAAAATAAGAATAATTCACATAAATAATAACAATAATAATAAAAATAGAGAATTTTCATTTTCATTTTGAAAAGAAAAAATAATGGGTATAGCTGCTTTTCAAAAATACTAATTTGTGTCTTACTGTGATTAAAATAGGGCTCTGGAACTCAAAATTAGTTTCTGATTATTTTCTGTGGCTCTACATCTTTTAAGACTGTCACCTTCCTTTTTTTATAAAGATCCTCACAGACACCTTTGACAATATTATGTTCTGGTATGGCAAAATTCCTTATAATTCTTGCTAAGCTGAAGAGACATCAGATACCCTAGTAGGGAAGGTGAATATAAGTTTAAAATTATCAGTTCAGTAGAACTCATTAGCACTCATCCCATTGCTTTGTTAACAATGTGAGTTGTTTTTCCACCTAAGATGAAGATTTTTTTTCTCTCTGGCCCACTCTCTGTTTCATTTCAGCCATACTGAATTTAGTTTCTGATGGAGTGGGCACTTATTTATTTATTTTTCTGTATTTAAAATGCTAGACAACACTATCAAATTGTTCTTCAATCTCTTTTCTTTCTGTTTGTGAATATCACAGTGTGTTGTACAAACACTGCAGGGATGAAAGCTAAAACAAATTCATATTTGTGTCTACAGTACAAAAATGTGTATTTATAGATGAAAAAAAAACCAGGTCAACTCTTTCACAGTAAAAAAAAAAATAAAAAGGTAGTTATCAGACGAGCATCTGGAGACCATTATTATGAGTCAATAGAACTGATCTTAAAATGGGGGAAATATTGTCGGGGAAAATATTTTTAATGACATTTTGTGTTTAGGAGCACGCACAGACACACACATTAAAAGGACACCAGTCTTGGTTTCACACTGCATTGCTGCTCTGAAATGAATCACAGCATTGTATTAGTTAGGCTGAGCAAGACAAATAGTCTAGAAGATTGGTTTAACACATATTAACTCATTTATTGATTAGATGTACAAAAACATTTCCAATCAATATTGCATGAGTGAATATCTTTGCTGCAGCAGATCACATGAAAAAGCAGAGAAAATTACTTTAGAATTTAGAATGTATACCTTATCTGAACTGGTTTTGGAGAAATATCCATGCAGAATTACCTAACCCCCATCTGCCTAACTCAAATGCAGAAGTATAAAAATATTAGCATAGCAGGCATGCAACTATTCTTTGGTTTGTTTCCATCTGGCATTCTTGAAAGAAGAAAAAGGAGAAATACAGTATATATAGAAAGTACAGGTTTTATGCAGGAAAATATTTCTTACTCAGGGCTTAACTAAGTTAAAAGATCAGGAAAAAACGTAGTTATGACCTTGGCCATAAATAATCATGGTTTATTGAGGTGCGGCCAGTTCTGAAGTTAAGCATGTAAAATAGAATAGACCTCTGAAATAGCAGAATATGTCAAAACTGAAGAGAATGAGAGCTGGTAAGAACACCTCTTTGAACCACCAATACCAGTATCTTGTTTTACTGCACTGTGAGTCAGCAGTCAGAGGTGAGATCTAACTCTAAGTTCTTCATATTTAATGCTAGTAAAGAATTTGTATACAGATATCTTTAGGGAACTTTCTGGAGTAGTATTTTCTCTTTCTACCCTCAGTTGAAAGTCTTATGGGGGCATAGCAGACTACGATTTCCTGTTTTATTGATTTTACTCTTGTTACTTAACATATAAGTACCCAGAGCTTACACACATTCCTACTAACAGCTTGCAAGTGATTCAGATTCATAAATAACAAAATATAATGCTATTTCACACATTCTAGGATATCCAAGACTTCAGGAGCAGGCAGATAAGGCCTTGAATCTACAAGAAACTTTCCCTTCTGAAACGGCAACTCAGGGCCAGATAAAATAACAGCGCATAACAACCTCCTTTCTTTTGGCAGTTGAATATTACCCTGTTAGTGATATTTATTAAAAATATCAGGATCTGGGTAATTGCTTTTTCTCTTCTGCTTATTTATTTTCTTCACTATGTCATCATGGTAGCATATGCTACTATGTTTAGTCTTTCTTTAATAAATCTTCCTTTTGCTGCAGCTCTTTTCATCCCTTTGCAATCTATAAAAATATATCTGCTTTGAGAACCATTAGCCTGGTTTTAAATTCAGTGAGTTTTTCTTACTTACTGCCATAATAAATTATTAGAAAATATTTAAATGTTTTAGACCAAATTTTGATAATTTACTGGCCTAAATCTGAAATAAAATCAGTGGACTTGAAATGAGGAGCTGAGTGTTGGAATAATGCTATGGATTGTTTTCAAAATGTTTCTTGCAGTTCTCCTTGGTGAGTTATTCAAGCAAAAATTATATTTTCATATTGACCATAATTTTCTTGTTTTCTTTTCCCCCCTAAAGCTTCATTTCCTTTGTAATGACCTTTTCCCAAACCCTCCTTAGCATTTCATTTTTCTGTAGTTCATATCCAGAAAACTGAGGCATTTTGCATCTCTTTCTTTTCTTCTTCTTCTTCAGGAAGGAAGAAAGGAGGGAAATGTATCTATATCTATCTTTTTCATAAGAGTATGGCGGGTGAGGTTTTCCTGTGGAAATGTAGAAAATTTAGTACCTAATTTTAGTCTCTGAAACTTTGAAAGGGGCTGCTTGCAACTTATTTTTCCACATATCTTGAGAAAGTTCATTTTCTCTGGTTTAATTTCCTTTACTAGTTGTTTTGGCATGGTTCAATTTTATTCATTGTGTAGAGAACCGTATTATAATTTTTTTTTTTCCTAAATGCATTAAAAAGTCTTTTTCTCCATTGTCTATTTACATACCTTTGAACTTATTAAAAGCAGACTTCTCACAAAAGAAGGTGAGAAAAGAGACATATAAGTCTGTGCTTCTGGTACTCTTCATTAGGTTTATTTTCAGAGAGTTTGACTTAACATTTAAAAACATATGTAATTGTGATCATACTTTGTAAGAGGAGAAAACACCACATGCTCAAGTTTTGCTATAATACTCATGCTCTGTGAAAAATGAACATACGTGTGGAAATTCATTTTCAGTAAGCAACTACTTAGTTTTGGATTATATTTGGAATTTATTTGTATTACAATAATTTGGAGGAGTACAAATTGAGGTATTTGCTGCTAACTACAAATTTACATTACTGAAAACAATGACAGAGGGAAAGGAAAATTGTTTTTGATTAGGTCACAAAAAGAAAAGAAATCCCAGATCTCTGTTTACTTCCAGTAACTTTCTTTCTCCTGTTTATTGAACCATTTTGCCCATTTTAGTTTAGATGGGTATTCTCATGGTTCATAAATAGCTCTTTTAAAAAACGTCAAACAAAACGTCACTCTTTTAACCAGTAAGTTATTTTTGAATAATTTCTTTCATTTATGTTGTTGCTTTTATTTTATTTCATTGGATCCTGATATACCACCCAATATACATATTTTTATTGTTACCTTGTTGCAACAACCTAATCTTTATGCATAAAGCTGTGTTGGTAAGAGTGGAAGTTAGAAGATCTGGTTTCAGATTTGTGTTCTGTCACAGATACTCTGCATGTCTTTTAAGGACAAAACATAGCTAAAGGTCAAATTCATCAGAAAAAAAAAAATAGAATTAAGTTACTAAGGCATATTGAGAGGTCTTAAGAAATATCGATTTGTTGTGTTTTAGGCTTCAGTTTGATCCAGAAGTAAATGCAAGCTGTTTCACCTGAGTTCAGGGCTGTAAATAGTGAGACACAAACCCCACATCTCCACCATGTGCCTGCAGGCTATGAATACCTGGCGTGTCTTTACCACATCATTTGGCAGAATCTGTTAAGTTCTTCAGGGCACATATTTGACCATCCTTTTCTCTCTCTTTTGGTTTTGTTTCCCCTTCTTTTCCCTTGGAGGAGATTGCTGTGTTGATAAGGGCATATAGTATTTGCCAAGTGCTGGTTTAATAGAACTGCCAAGAGAATAAGTATTTTCTTAACGTAGCATAGGGATATTTTCTGTGACGTCCTCAATTTTGCACTTATAATGAAGGAAAAAAAACCCAACAAAAACAAACCAACAACAACACCAATAAAAAAAACAACCCCGAGGAAATAGGCTTTCCATGCAAAGCTGATGGCTGGCTCACAGTCCATATTCTGTTTCGAAGTACTTACTAAAACAAGCAGGCCCATCCAAACCTTCCAGCTTGTCCTGCTTTGAGTCTCAGACACAGCAGATCAGCTTTAATCTCCATCTGCCCCTAGAGCTTGGTAGATACTGGAACTGTTGGTGACCCAGAGCAGTAGCACAAACTGTCTTCATGTTGAGAGCTGCAGGCTGCAGGAGCACAGTACCCTTACATAAGCATCTATGATTTCAGGGTGAAAAAACTTATCAATGAATCAAACTAACAGGGAGGGCAAGAAATACCAGTGCCTATTACATCAGTAGCTTCCTACAGAGACTAATCTTTTGTCTAATAGAAAACTGAAATTTGTTTAGTTCCCAAGCACAATCAAGGAGACAGGTACCACTTTGCAAAACCAAGGACTGTGTCCTTCACTGAGACACTGAGGTGACATGTTTAGAATCCAGTGCTAGAAGGAAGGAACAAACAGCTCTTTGTTTCTGTATCCTCCTTATAGGCATTCTCATAAATAAATATATAAATGAAAACTCTCCAGAATTAGTATAGACTAAGAAAGCTCTGTGGAGGTTGCTAGGCAGCCGAGGCCAAAGGAATAGAAAGCAGGCAGGCCTTTGAAAAATCAGTGACTTATGGGTTATCTGAAGTCAAGATTTACTCAATTGTCTTTTGTCATAAACAAGAGACAGTAGAATTTATTTTTCTTTAGCAAATGAACAATGTTTTTATAAGATTTGGAAAAAAGGCCTGTTTTATATCTCATTCCTGTCCATGTTTTGAAGCTATGAAATTTTATGTATGATTGTTATTTCTAATCTTTACTTACTTATTGACTGATACAGAAATTTGGTGCAGTATATAGAGGCTATAACATGAAAATTGTTTATCAAATTAATTGATTTTTAAACTTTTCTCCAATTTAAAATTTTACCATGGTGTGTATATAAGACTCTGGATGAAGGAAGTTTCCAATGCTGGATGGAATGCCTTGTCCTCAAAACGTGTACACAGATATGTTTCACTGTCACTAATGACAGGAAGAAGCCTAACCTTACCACCATGCCCTCTTTGGTGTATGATGAAGCTGCTCGTTATAGTAATACAGCCCCCTCCTATTACTGCTCAGCATGCAAAAATACAGGCATTTTTAACAGGCAAGGCAAGGTTGTCATCTACAAGATTAGGTGGTCACATATTGACTAATTGCTGCCTTTGTTTATATTTGTGCCTTAAAATCCTTCTCGAAATTAACTATGCCTTCAGCAGTTCTGTCATACCTACATACATTGAGGGGGGCACTGTAATCCTACAACTCCCCTCCCTTCTCAGATTGTGTAATGACAACTCTAGATCATGGTTTAGTCTACCTGATTTATTGTCTCTCAATGTCTTCAACTTATGTCTAGAGAAGATTTAACTGCTGCATCACAGTTTCTCAATCTGTGTTTCTTTCACAGGGTGGATGCTGTGGGGGGGGTCCAGGCAGCTCTGTGGAACAGTCTCCAATGGGCTAGTAGGATGAGAAGGTCCAGGGGTAGTTTGGGAAACGAGGAGAAACATCACCTCCCGAGACGGTAAACCTACTTAAAAGGTAATTCCTGTTAGGATATTGTTCTGCAAGTCAGCTTTTCAGGCTCCATGGATATGCTGGAATGCATGGCAGAAAACTGGTAGGGAAGGAGAATACAAACCATCATTGTCTGATTGTTCATACAGAATCTCCTGAGTATCTTTCCAGAGCTTCCTAAACTGTGCTGAGTTTCAGTTCCCATCCTTGTGTGGGAGAAAAGGAATGCTGTATCTTACAGGGGTTTTCCTGGGGACCTGTTACAGAATACAAATCACAAGTTGTCAGTAGCTTTCCAAGAAATTACTTATAGGAATTAAAACCCTGAAAATGCCAGCTTATAAGCCCTGTGGTAATTTAGCAGAGTAAAATATTCTTTCATAGGGAGAGCTAATAGCTGGATTTGTAAGCGTACATAATCTTGTTTTATTGGGTTATTTCAATCTCACCTTCCAGGCTTAGCTGCTGTGTTTGTGGAGACTCTCTTCCTACCCTGAAGCCTTAACTATGGATGTTTTTGTTCCTAGCATTGCAGTAGTCCAACAGAATGTGCAATCTAAAGATCTGTCATCCCTCAGAGCAACTGTAATGCTTCCTCCTTCATTTTAAAAGGTAGAGTTGAGCCATGAAGTACCAAAACATTTTCTGCTGTCCCAAAAGCCCAGCTATATGGTGTATTTTTGAGCCCAGTTAGCTTATCATATGTCCATACTATAGACACATTTTGTGGTGCTCAGCCAAAATTAAGTTTGCTGAACAGATTTTGTTAACTCATCCTAAACCAATCATTTCCCATGGTATGTTTTGAAATGTCTGACAGGCTGACTTGCTTCTTTCCTTTATTAATGTGCCTTAATGTATGCAGAGTACAAGAAAAATACAATGGAAAATCACACTGGTAGAAAATGAAATGGGCTTTTGATGCAAAAGTTTTTGTAAGGATCTATTCCCACATCTCATGAGACACCAAAAAAACATAAAATATCTTTTAATGGGGAAATATTTTTTCTTTGTTCAGTATAGATGTTTTGGCTGGTTGAGTACTAGGGTAGACTTTCAAATGTGTCTGGGAAATACCTTCCTTTTTGTTGCTGGTGAGCTCCCTCCAGCACCCTGATGTTAATTCATAAAAACAGTTCGGAGAATCCACTGCTGCAATTTATAAATTTCTTCCATACTTCACCAGATTCCTCCAGGCTTGGCAGCTGCCAGGGGACAGACCAATCTTCACTAGTGTGGCATTACTGAGAGTTATGTCTTTGTATGACCTATAGCTGCAGTGGAGAGTATGAAAAGAACAGAAACTACTTTTTTTACTTTGGAGAAATTTTACGTGGGTTTGAGAAAGAAGAAAGGTGTGATACAGGAAAGAGAGGCCATGCCTCTTTAATTTATATATGTGATGATAGTTTTCAGCTTATGATCTGCTTTTCAACAATCTTCCACTCAAACTTGTTGCTAATCTATTCAACCTAGCTTCTCCAGACTTAATTTGGTTTTCTATTATTTACTAGAAATGAGTTTATGTGGCTTTTTATTATTGAGGGTCCAGTAGTCTTTAAAAAAAAAAAGCACCAATTTGTCTTTGGTACTTTACTGTAATCAAAAGACAGGAATAGCTTGCTTACAGTTGGTACTGGTCTGAGATCCAGAGGATCCAGCATCATTCCCTCATTGTGTTTCAGGTGTCTTCTTGGCTACATTCCTCTACCTGCAATGTGGGCAGACTGTCATGGAACTTCTGTTAATGTTCCTTTGTTGATGCTTTAGTGTTATTTCTTTCTTGAAGAGGGAAAAGGATCTTTGCCTAGTAGTTAACAGGCGTCATTAAAAGAGTTTTAAACTAGATTTGATGGAGGAAGGGGATAAAACCAGGCTCACTAGAGAAAAGCCTGGGGGGCTTGCCAGTGTTTGTGGTTTGGTGTGCTAGCGGATCCTTCAGCCTGCTCGATCATGTGCTGAGTGCACCTGAAAACATTTGAAATGCCTTTATACTAATAGGCACAGCATGAGCAACTTAGTGGGGTTGACCCTGCCCACATTCCAGGCACCACCAAAGCTGCTGTAAATCCCCTCCACAACTGGATATGAGAGAGAAAATAGAAAGAACATTTCATGAGTTGAGGCAAGGACTGGGAGGGATCACTCCCCAAATACCATCATGGGCAAAACAGACTCAAACTGGGGATATTAATTGAACTTATTGCTGACAAAATCAGAGGATAATGGTAGATAAAACATCTAAAAATCTTAAAAACACCCTCCCGCCATCCCTCCCTCATTCCCAACTCTATGTCCCCCGCATCCAGCAGTGCCAGGAGACAGGGAATGAGGGTTATGATCAGTTTATTCTGAATGGTTTCTGCCGCTGCTCAGGGGGAGGAGAATTCCCCTGCTCCAGTGTGGGGTCCCTTCCAAGGGAGGCAGTTCTCTATGAACTTTTCTGTTGTGAGTCTATCCCACAGGCAAGAGTTTTCCACAAATGTCTGCAAATTGAGTCACAAGAGAAAGTGCAGGATTCTCCCTTGGGGACAAGTCAATAAGGTTGTGTGTACAAACGAGCAGAAGAGAGTCTAGATAGCCCTGCAGAATGTGATCTGGGGAACTAGGCCAGTGACAAATTGGATATGCAATGCCCTGGTAACCAAAAGGGCCCGCTGTGTCCTGGGGTGCATCAGGCACAGCATCACTGGTTGGATGAAGGGGATTATTGTCCTACTCTACAGTGCAACCCCATCTTGAGACCTGAGTGCAGTTTTGGAGGCCTCAAAAGACGTACATCCACCTATTAGGTTGTGCCCACAGGCAACCAACATGGGGAAAGGTCTTCAGGGCAAGACTTATGAGGAGCATCTAAGGTTTGCTCAGTTTGGAGAAGAGAAAGCAGGGAGTCACCCCATCACAGCCTAGAACTTCCTCAAGGGGGGGCAGCAAAGGGGAAGGTGCTGATCTCTCTCTAGTGACCAGTCACAGGACACAATAAAATGGAATTAAGCTGCACCAGGGGAACTTCAGATTGGAGGTTCCTCACTTGGTGCGTTGGTCACTGGCACAAACTTCCCCAGGGAAATGGTAATGGCCCTAAGTCTAAGAGAATTCAAGGAGCATCTGGATGATGCTCTTAGTTGTATGATTTAGTTTTTGGTAGTCCTGTGAGAAACATGGAGTTGGACTTGATGATCCTTCCAACTTTAGGTATTCTATGGTTCTATGAATCCAACCTCAATGCCATAGAGAACCATTCAGATTTTAGACTTTACTCTGGGAAAAGAAGTTACAATCCCTCAAGACAGATATGGAAAGAAACTGAAATTAGAGGGGATGGCATTGTGATATCTTCATCTGCAACATATTAGGTGAAGTTTGAACTTCGCCACTTCCTGAGAAATAGGAAGCCTAATGGATTGATGTTTCAGTCTCTTGATTCCCTGCTTAAATTGTGTTTCATGTGAACTATTCTTTAAATGCCATTTTGACTGAAAGTAGGTGAAGATAAGAGTGCTGTTTTAATATAACTTGAAATCTTGATGGTAAAAAGTAATTTGTATTTTCAGTAAGAGGCTTTCATCCTCATTGGACTCTAGTGATATTGATCTGATATCAGTACTAAGTATATATCCTTGAATTCTGACCAGATTCTGCTTCTGGTGTGAATGACAAATGTATCACCTTGTCCTAGCAAATCTCTTTCTGTGCATTTCTTTGGCTGGTCAGTTTACAAGTGGCTGCATGTTGTTGGTCTGTTTGATCAATATTTTCTTTTGGTACATTTTAAGATGAACGGTTCAGAATTTTCAATCACTGTGCCCCTTTAAGGTTATTTATAATAAAGTCATAGTAGTCAATGCAGGATTTGGTTTTGTTTCCTATTTTGTAACAGCTGAGAAACCAGTTGTTTTCCATGATTTATGGAAAAGTCCAAGCCTTTCAAATTAAGTGAAGTGTATACAGCTTCAGAATTAATGATGTTCTTTAACATAATGAAAATCTCCATTTGAAAATGAGGCATGTCCCAGAGTTTGAAACAGAACAGAAGAAATTAGATATTCAAATTAAAACAGAAGTTCTTTTCACCTAACAACAATTCCCATAGCCATGTTTAGAATAAAGCTTGTCTTTCGAATGCCTGTGTGGGCAAAACTAGCTCTACACAGCTGGAGATTAATGAGACCAAAGTCATAAAGCGTGAGCATACAGCACTGGCAGTGCCCCTTGCCAGCAGGCGAGACAGCACCAAGAGATCTCAAAAGTTTTGTCTTGGAAGAAAGAACCCTTAGACAGAACCAAAGTCAATAACCCTTAGGAGTCAAATAGAGACAGGACAAGTCAGCAGCAATTCCTTCAATATTTCACAAAAAGACTAAAGGCTGTGACATGACAAGGACAGACGATTGGATCTCTGAAATTATCTGAGAAATCAAATATGAAAGTGATGCGTTACCACTGCCTTCACCTGAATTACTGAATGCCATTTAAATTACTCTCTCCACAGCTGATAACACTGTTTATAATTAATTTCTCATGTTTTGTATTCTTTTTGTTTAAACTTACTGTGTGAAATTCTTCTTTCATTAAAAATTGTTTGAAAAGATGGTCTCCTTAGTGTGTCAGAATGTTAATGATTCAGTCCCTCAATTTACTTTTCCTCATCTCTGTAGGGTTGGGCTTTGTTCATTTGCTGTGTTTTTCTATTATTTTTGTCAGTTATTATTTAATTTCTTTCCAATTATGCTCCTCTTAGTTTGATAAGTTATGATATCCCATTTCATTTCTCAAGTTCTGTTGTGATGGGTGGCAGAAAACTGGTCATCTGATACTGAAGGAGAACAGTTTGTTGTATTTACTCTTTGTAAGGCTGGATGTTCAGGCACCATCCTCTGAATATTGTGGCTCCTGTACTGTTCCAGAGTGATGTCCTGCAATTTTTAACACTTCCTTTAGTGGAAATTTTGCTTTGACTACAGTAGAATAAAACTGGATGTGGAAGAATTGCTCTGAATACCAAATAGAAAAAAAAAATCCCTTATTTCCCTGACATATTGAGGATTTGAAAAACATTAGTTGATGATTTAGCAACATAAAATTGATAGCAAGAAATCAGCTTCTAACTACTTTAAACTTTTTCTTGCAAAAGAGAATGTATTAAACCAGGGTGAAGGGGAAGGAAAGAATTTATTCTCAAATGCATCAAATAGATCACTTTTTATTGAGGTGACATTTGCTTCTCCTGCAGAGTGTGAGACCTCTGTGAGAAATTCTTAACGTACCAGAAATCAGATGCATAACATCTTTTGTTTATATCCAGTGTCTGATGTAATATTTATTATGAAGTTATTGAAATCTGAAAGATTGAAAAACGGAATATTGAACAGTCTGGATTAGGCAATATGATTATTAACAAAGCAAAGGAATACACCTTACATACGCAAGCGACCTGATTGCAACTTGAATTTCCCAGGGCATTTAAATCCATTCCAAAGTAAGCTGAAGATGGAAGTTATTCTTGTGGAAACTCATAAAGTGAGGAGAAGGGACAGAATTCATGTCTACGTGGCAAGAACACATTGAAAGAAATGTGCATGAGGGATGCGAATGAAACATATTTGTAAGCAGTATTTTATGGTGGGGCTTGGGGTTTATTTTTATCTTGCAACACTCTGCTTGCATTACGTAAAGCCTTAATCTCAGATTTTGCTAGGTGCAACTGTTTTTTCTGTGTAAGCCTGCCTTGTGCTGGGGAGCAGGGTGCATCACAGTGAGACAGCAGTGCTGTCTGCATGGCTAGAGGTAAAAGGTCAGAAGGATATGTATGCAGCAGAAAAGGAGCTGCACCCTGAGACATGAGTGCTGAGAGCACTTCCTACTGCTCTGTTAAGCATCCTTATGGGAACTGTGACTGCCAAGTATCAGCCTTTGGGACGGAATTCCCTCTGGCAGAACAGTTCTCTATTCCTCCTGCTTAGAAGCAGATGGCAAAGAGGAAGCCCACATCACCCAGCAGAGAGTCTGGGGTGCTCTGTGCACCTGTAGGCTGAAGATTGCTTTAATCAAGTAAGTCATTGTTCACTTCCGTCATACAGATATTTGAACTGACTTTAAAAAACCCAAAAATTATTTTGAGGATAATCCCCGCACTTTTTATATGAAGCAAATGAACAGTACAAACAAGGCTGGTTTTATACAACATGGAACAGAGTAGCTAACAGAACTAAACTGTGAATATATTTCTTATATATTACAATATTACTTTATATTGGCCAAGCCAGCTATTATATTTTGTTATAATATTATTTCTAGTTTTCTAGCATTGTTATATTATGGCAGTACCTTTGATATTTTATGAAAAGAGCTATATGAGCACAAAATAAAAGTGTTACTGCAATGAGGGAAGAAATCTACATAATCCACTTGATTTACAGCTATTGACTTTTATTTCTTTTAAAACTTTTTTTACAGTGCTGAATACAGGAGTATTTGACTTCAGAGTCATTCACTCCTTTAGATTCATAAAGTAACACTCTGTACACAATGAGCCTCTGATCAACACAGAAAAATACAGTACATCAGAACAAAAATGACAACACATTGGTAAATTTATTAAATAACTAAGCAGCACAGATATGCTCAACTTCTCTGAATATTGCATTTAAAAATGTGATTCTATAGCAAAATTTCATGTTTAGAAGCAGGTGTGAAAATGAGAAGGTAATTTATCTTTGCAAGTTCTGTCTGATCATTACTCCAGTTTTTCAAAGAAGACACAGAGATGTAGCATTAAAAACTTGGGGGGTAGAACCTCTTCTCTGCTGTCTTTAATCTGGAAATCTGGGCCATTTTCCCCACAGAAAGCTCTTCTTAGTCTATGTGAACTTATTCTTTCATATCTTTATAGCTCTTTGAGGATCTGAGATTCTATAATTGAAAATTATCTTAACATGTCTAAACATGTTAAACATCTAAACATGTTTTTTTTTTGAAAAAAGCTGCAATAGTCATGGCCATTACATATAGAGAGAGGCAAGTTTTGGCACCACACAGTCCACTATGTTCAGAGTTGTAAGCAAGAGATCTTCCAATTTCTTCTATCCTGGTCTCTTCTAAGTATATATTAAGCATTGCAACTAACTGCTGAGTTCCACAATAATGATTAGTGTTGGCAAATATCCACTAGTGGCAAATCTGGAAGCCACCATAAACCATTCCTTTACTGCAGCTAAAAGTTGAATTTAAAATTACGAGTATGAAGAAGAAGGGCTGTATAAGTAAAAGTTGTCATTTGATACTGAATTGTTGGTAATTTAAAAATGTAGTTTCAAAAAAAGAAAAAACAGAAAGTGTCATGGTTCAAAAAGAAAAAAGTGAAAATGAGGCTTATGTACTGAATTGGATTGATTTATGCTAGCAATAACAAATTCAAGCTGCATATAACCTATGTGCATCCTGGATGGTTGCAGAGTGGAATCAATGATTATTCACTTGCTTGCATTAAAAGTCTTATTAACCTGATCAGCAGCAAAAGAGTAGAAAATATATGCTGGGTTTAGGTATTTGTGCAAAGGATTGACACCATTGCTGTGCCTCTGCTGTGTCAGAATCAGGTGATCAGAGCATGTTGGCTGATGAATTTCTTGGACAGTAGATCAAGATAAAATGATGGTTTGCATCCTTTCTTGACTGCATGTTTGTGAAGTATGATTTCATTACTATTTTCTTCTGCAACATACCCAGATTTTGTTGGTTTTTTTTTTTTTCCTTCTAATGGTTCTGTTCAGACAAAATACTACCAGAAGTGTGTTCATGATGACCTCTCGACTGTCCCAGTATAAAAGGCTGATGAGAGTCAAATAACAGCTGAAGGCTAGTAGGAAAATCTGAATTAGCAAGATGTACAGCCATTAACAATAGACAGATTTTTTATCTTTTTATTTTCTATTTTAACTTGATTAAAAACACAGTGTTTTTAATGAATGAGATTTTAGAAGGTGAAAAGAGAAATCAGATTTTCATGGAATTTAATCTGCTGTGTGAGGAATCTAAACCTAATCTTCTATTTAGGAATGCTTTGACTGAGCCTATTGGCATGTATCTTCTGTTCCATTTTGCTAAATGTGTTCTTCAGCTTCCTTCATTTATGGATATGGAATATTAGACATTACTTGTCTTACTTGCCAAAGCTTCATAATGTTCCTGAACCAAATGTTAACAGAGAATTTTCTGTAGTAGAGTCTAATGCAGAATTTGGTGAGAATTTCGGAGTTAGAACTGTAAGTTATACTGTCTACAGAATGAAACAACAAGGATACTTTATTCCATAAAACTTAGAACAAACTTCCTGAAAAAAAATGTATTCTAGCTTCTCATACGATATCACATTATTCAGCCCTATGTTTTCAAATAATAATCAAGGAACATGTAAAGACTAACTTTGGGATCACTCAGATGAGAAAATTTTATTACTGTAATGAATGACACAGCCTCCATTTTTAGTCTCAGAAGGAGATTTCAGTGTGTTTTGCAGGCATTTGCTACTTTTAATTTCTGAAATCATCACAGAACAAACAAGAGAATAGCAAAAAAGTGAACATTTTCAGAAAACAATGAACTATGATAAATATAGCCTGATCTGAAACTTAGTTCTGATGGAAAGACAGTCTCTGACTTTCAAGAGGAATGTTGGCCTTTATAATATATTGCCTGTCCATTCAGGTATATGAATATATATATATATATATATATATATACACACACATATATATATATATATACACACACATATATATATATATATATATATTCATATACCTGAATGGAAATCATCAAAATCCATACATTAAATTTAATCAACACTCAAGAATTTCTGTCCAAGCTAGCATGAAAACAAAATAAACAAAAATTCAAGTGTGTATATATATGTATATATATATACATATATATACACACTTGAATATATATATATATACATATATATACACACTTGAATATATATATATACACATATATATACACACTTGAATATATATATATATACATATATATACACACTTGAATATATATATATATACACATATATATACACGCTTGAATTTTTGTTTATTTTGTTTTCATGCTAGCTTGGACAGAAATTCTTGAGTGTTGATTAAATTTAATGTATGGATTTTGATGATTTCCACATTACTACAGATAAAACATAAACTTCAGAAGTGTTGTAAATGAGTGAAATGAAATACAGGAAACATTAATTTAGAATGCAGAAGAGCTGGGGTTTTGCTAGAATGGTTAAGTTTTGCTTGGAAAAAAATACTATTAAATTATCTCAGTTCAGAGGGAAGTTTCAGATCCGCTGACATATGGTGCTTAGAACCATACCTGCCACACTGTCATTTCAAAGACATCATAGTTATTATCTCCAGTGCCCTGCAGATGAAAAGGACAAATTCGGACTCATTATTATACATTATGTTCTTCACTTGAAAAGGCTCCATATTCCCTAGTCCTTCCCATAAATTTTGTGCATGTAAGAAATTATATTGAACTGCATATATAGACAACTACGTTGATCCTTACACCTCTCTATATATATCTTCATTATTTATATTAAGCATTAAAATGAAACTAAATTTATGATGTCTGTAAAACTTATTAATGGTAAGTTAAT
Source organism: Petroica traversi (assembly GCA_025920805.1). Taxonomy (NCBI): domain Eukaryota; kingdom Metazoa; phylum Chordata; class Aves; order Passeriformes; family Petroicidae; genus Petroica; species Petroica traversi. The sequence continues at coordinate 38,923,739 of JAHLSL010000007.1, forward strand.
TTGGAACTTCTTAGCTTTACTATTTTATTCAAACTTTAATCATTTTTTAAAGATTTTTTACTGTGTTACTCCTATGACAATTGCAATAAAATTGTGCATGCACAATCCATTTACAGCTCTACTTTTTGATTTCTTCATTTTCTGAACCAGAAATTTGCCATACTTCACCTTCTTTGTTTCCCCTCTTCAAAAGGAATGTAGTGCGTATGTAAGGATTGCTGCGGTAGAAAATCCTTTATATTTTGTGGCCGGTGGCGAGGGCCGGACAGCTGACCACAGGGACGGCCGGCGGCTCGACGGCTTGTTCTGAGAGCTTCCTTTTCGTTAAGTCAGCTTCAGCTAGGGACTTCTTTTCCCCTCACCGCGAGCCGGGCTTCCCTGGGATGGTGGCCGCTGTCCTAAAAACTGGAGAGCTGCTGAGAGAGAGAGTGTTCCTTTGCCCGGAGCCCCAAATCAGACACAAGACACAAGGGTCCGCTCTGCTTGGGCTCAGGGGCAAAAGACCCCAGAATAGCCCAACATTCAGACTTTTATTCTGAGGGTTACAACTTATCTCATAACGGTGCAGGGGAGGACACAGAGTAGGGTCGAAGGTCAGGATGCAGTCAGGAAGGAGGAAGGGAGGAAAGAGTGAGACACAAGATACTGTTGTTAACTCAGAGGCAAGCGGGGGGGGGGTTCAACTCCCTTTCCAAGGCCAAACTTAACTCTGCCTTCCGAGGGGCCTCACTTTCTAGGCCCCCAGAAATTCTTCAGGGGATATGTCATTCTCTGAGCTTGAACCACCGCTATAATATTTCAGTAAAATGTGGGAGGGATAGAATGGTTATACTGTGTACATCAGTATAAATATCATTATATTATTCTCAAGTGCATGATCATGTTTTAGTCATTCCTTCCCTTACCTTCGCCTTCCATTCAGAACTTGCCTCATTCATTGCAGAAGAAAACTTTAAAAAGGAGCTGCAGACAAAGACATTTTGGGATATTTTTTGAATGCCTGTCTTTGTAAGTGAAATAAAGACCTTTTTAGTTACAGCAGATTTCTTGTGTTTTAGGTATAATATTTTCCTACTATTATTAGGAATTTAAACTTCTTTCAGTGCATACTCAGGACTCCCAGTAAAATCAGCTGGAGATCTGCATGCGGAGAGGAAGCAGACTATTGAGTATAGCTCAGCAGTGCATCTGAGAAAGGAGGGTTTTTCTCTAGACCTGATTTTTTTTCCCCTCTGGCAGTAGTTGTACGAAAAGAAGGGATGTCAAGGACTAAATGCTCCAGATGCCCTGACTTGTGCTGCTATTTGCATATTTTACACTCTGTCAGTTTCTCTCCAAAAGAAAGAGGTATGCATTTATAATATGACATTTGGTTTAACTTGGTATTGTTTACATAAGCTAAAAGGAAAATTGATTAGCTTTCCAATTTTTTCCTCCTGCAAATCTGAAGCGATGTTTTGGGTCTCCTTTGATGTACCTTATTCTGCATTTAATCAATGCTTCTGTATTCGCTTTGTCTTGTACTTCTTGCAATCTTCAAGAGCTCATCATGTTTAGTTCCTTTAAAGACCTCATGGAAAATACTGAAAACAATTCTTCTTGGAAACAATTCTGCCATCATCTCATTGATTTTTTTCTGCATTAAAATGAAGATTTTATTTTTTTTATTTCTTATGTTGCTGACTCACCTCATCCTTCTCTATTCCAAATACGTACTGTGGTTTCCGTACACCCTCTGTCATTCTGTCTTCCAGATTGGTGTTCTAGTTAGTAATTAGTCCCTGTCCTTTTGTCCTCTAGCTCTATTTCTAGTGCATCCTGATACAGTAGTACATTTTGTTTAAGTTTATTCTGTCCCTGTTGTTTCCCCCATGACTGTTTATGGGGTTGCATGATGAAATAAAAAGATCTATTCTAAAAGTATTCTGCCTTTACAGGAAGGATTGTTATTAACCTGGGAGTTATAACCTGCTTTCTCAGAAATCTCTGCAGTGAGTGGAGTTGTACCAGCACAACCAAATGCGTGTTCAGGGGATGGAAAGAAGGCTGGGGACACAGGAGCAGGATCTTCCTGAGAAACATGCAGTTGCCAAGAGAAATGGCTGTGGAACAATGGTCTATTCCCTTGCCATCTCTCCTCAGATCTTTTACTTTAATGATTACATTTAGCTAACTTTTTGAAAGTTAAAGACCCTCTCAGCTCATCTGTTTTGGCATGATCTCCACTAATCAGTATTAACAAGTCCCCCCAGGACAGGGGAGTGAAAAACAACTGCACTTATTGACTTCTTCATTTTGGAGGAGCTGAACTGTTTCCAGCTATTAAAGGTAATTTGAGTTTTCTGGGAAGTGTAAAAATTGGAGTAAGTAATAATAGTGTCTCTTATTTCACAGCCCTGCAGGGACTGAGCTGTTGCTCACTGATAGCTCTCTTTTTTAACCTTTGTGTGACCTCCAAGGGATTTATGACTCACAGTCAGAGAAAACAGTACTAATCTAGAGTCCTGCTTGGTCTCAGATGTTACCTTTCTGTGAATAAAATGTGTCATCTCCTGTTCTCTTATGCCTCTGCTCCTTTGGAGCACCATCAGGAGAAATACAACATGGAGTATTGGTATTGCTAGGAGATTTATGGCAGGAATTTTAAGCCATGCATACACAGAATTTGTTAAGCCGTTCAAGTTAACTTGGCACAAGTAGGTAGAAGCCAGGGATGTGAGATCTGATTGGACAAAACCTCAGGGCAAAGAATGACAAGTGATGACATAAAGATGCTGCCTTCTTACCCAGTTTTTGCCCTTAGCTATCTTTACAGTCTGTTTTACTGACAGAGATATGTGTGTCATAAAATTGTGCCAAACCTGGGTTGCTGGAAGGAGCTGGCTCCTGTTCCATTGTAAGGATTGTGGCTTGTCAGGGATTTTATATTTGGAGTGGATGATGCAAGGTGCTGAAAACTGTTGGACTTGGTTTCCAATCTAGAATTCGGGATCGTATTACTCACAAAGAATGGGTGTCCTTCCCCATCAGTGGACAAAAAAAGACTGCAGTTTCTCTTATATTGCCTACTGAGGGATATAGACTTAAAAGCCTGCTTCATTTTTTTCTCAGCCTCTTTTTGGAGCTGATCCCAATCTGGCTCCATCTCAAATATTCTTGCTGTTTTTTCTTATCAAAGTAAATCATTCGTAAATTTTAAGCTTTTTTTAGGTGTAGCAAGACATTCCTCGATATCAGGGTGTGGGCTTGTTACAATGAAATAGAATGAGATATATTCACCGATTTTTTTTTTTCAAGTTTATTGCAGGGTAAAATTTGATACTTACATAATATGACTATTTTGAAGTTCAATCATGCAGTATTTGCCTTCTCCATTCTAAAGAATACAAGGGATTTTTCTTTTCCTATATTTTATTTCCTGGTTTCTTTTCTGCCATTGTGGTCATTCATATAATATGTTCACATAACAAATGAATTTGACAATTTTGGCTACTACGATCCATATGATGTGAAAAGTGTTCTGATGTAACTTAGAGGGAACAGAAGTAAACCCCAAGAAAATCAGACAGAAAGACTAAACCTTGGACTACAGTCAGCTCCTTCAGGGCATTGTACCACTGCAACACATCCCTCATATTCAGTTCACATGACAACAGTTCACATGCCTTTCCATTAAACACCTGTTTTTTTATGAGTCCCAGAGCATACACAGAAGTTTTGTCATACTACAAAAAATAAGAAGAGTTGATAGTCTGAGCGTTGAAGTACTTTTATGTTCAGTTTCAAATAGAGAGGCTTTAGGGTGACCAGTGCTGTCCAAAATTCAGATCTCTAGCTTAGTGCTGCAATCCATAACTTTTTATGTCTGAAGGCTTAGATATTAGGCATATTATAAGTTTAAGAGAAAGATTAGCTGCATTTTGAAACCAAGATTGTAGAAAATTATTTTGAAATTATCTTCCCAAATGCATTTCATCCTCTTTGGTTATAGAGCATGTTATACTCCTAACTCAGAAAGTACCTGGACTTGTATATAATTGAGAAGTTAATCAGTTAATGATTTTACTCATGATCCTCAATGCAAAAACTGCCTATTGGGGACCTAGAGCCTCTAAGATGAATGATGTAAAAATAAGAGGTAGTGTTTTAAAATACTGTGGTTTACCTTTTTTTTTCACCTTTTGGATGAAAAAAATAAAAACTAATATGGAAAATTTGCTTTGATGTAGGTTTCTTAGTGGTAGTCTGCTTTAATGTATGTCTTCAAAAAGTGTGGGGTTTTGAACTATGACCAGACTTGTGTGAACAGTAAGCAACAAGTGATCAATGGTGAATATCTAGCATTGAAAAGAATGTGGAAGATGGCAAGTAGAAGAAAGTGGGATAAGCATCTATTTTTTTTTTTTTTGTTAAAGAGTTCTGTGGTAATCAAGTTTTAGAGTTCTGGAATTTTAAAATTTTAACTGCTTTTTCAACTGATATATGCAGTGTGGGAGATGCAATTACATTGCTGCAAGCAAATCTGCAGCAGAAATATATGCTGTAGATAAGTATTTAAAATGACAGTGGTGCGTGCATCGGAGAAGCCTGACAAGTTGTGAAAATTGGAACTATATCGCTATATCACTTCTTGTGTGATATTCTGGGAACTATGTTAAAAGGAAACAGGAATAATCCTAATGAAACATGATCTCTTCTCTATGCCAAACTACTGTAAACTGAATCTGACTGCCTGCTGCACTGGTGACATTTTTTAACCCAATGTAATGGATTCCATGACTTGTCCGGGCAGCTGTTGAAACCTCCAATTGATTGAAATGCAAACCAGGCAGATGAAAAGATAGCATAGGTTACAATTATCATCTCCACCTCATTTTACCTCTTGTGATCAGGAGGGGATCTAGCAAATATCTACCATGAAAATAATCCAAATAATGCATGTAATTTCGTATAATGATTCTATTTCACCTCCAGTTCACTTTTGCTGTTGCCTCAGTTGAGACCTAAACCAGTCTTCAGAGACAGACCTTGTTTTAATTTCCATGTTTTCCAGGCTCATTACACCTCACTGAGTTTTGATCCTTTATTGCACTTACTGTTAAATCGTGATGGTCAAAACCCTCTTTCATGGGTAGAACATATAATTTTTCTCACTGTCTTATTCATAAAATAAAAAGTTGAAGTGTCAGCCCATATTCTTCAAGGAAACTGAGGGGCCCAACCTTTTCTTTTACTGCTATTTTTTATCTACATTCTTGGGTATGTCACTAAGGTGTCCATGCCTAAGTTTAATGGTGTTTAAAATGAATACCATAATACTTAATTCACTGGATTATTGTGATCTAATTAATGAGTCCTTTGAAAAATCCTTTGAAGTTCCCATTTATAAGGTGCTGTATAAATATGCAATAGTCATTGCATGACATTTATTTTAGTTTCTGAGTTTCAGCCCAAGATCATATGGATTTGGGAACGATACGTTGTTTTACTGTCCCCACACAAAGAGCTTCCTTTTGTGCGTCATAACTAAGTTCTTTCACTTCTCAGATCTACCTCTAAATAATGATTGTTTCTTGTGCATAGATGTGTCAAAGAGAATTTTAAAGATTTGTTATTCATATTCCATATGAACCACTGGAGTCCTTCATTCTAAAATAAGCCTCTTGAAAAATGTAATTTATTTTCCTTTCAACCTTGTCTGCAGTTTAGAAGCATGCAGTGAAAATGTGCTGTTTACAGGTGAGGCATATTTCCTGCACAGATCTCTTAAAGAGACCTGAACATGTGTAGTATTATTAATACTGTTCGGCATCATAAAATATTACCCCACAGCACTCCAAGTGGGGTCTCACCAGAGCACCAGAGCAGAGGGGCAGAATCCCCTCCCTTGCCCTGCTGACCATACTGCTTGGGATGCAGCCCAGGATATGTCTGGTTTTCGAGGCTACAGGAACATATTGCTGGGTCTTGCTCAGCTTTTCATCCACCAGTACCCTCAGCCGTCCTCATCAGGGCTACTCTCAATCCTTTCATCCCCCAACACCAGGGGTTGCCATGACCCATGTGCAGGAGCTTCCACTTAGCCTTGTTAAACTTCATGAGATTCACATGGATGCACTTCTGCAGCAAATTGTCCATTTCAATTTCTTTTCTATATTAAAATCTACTGATTTTACTACTGACAAGAATCTTATGTGAACAATGTGAGTACACCTCATACATAAGTAAAAACGAGGCTGTGTTATGTACTATGGAGATCAAGACCCAAGAATGGCACCCTCATCCTTTGTTAAAGCAAAATACTTTATTTTATTTATATCTTATTTAGACTTTTAGATTGCCTTATTTTCAAATTATTCCACTAGCAAGTTCATGAGAATGAAGGACTAGGACAATTTAAGAGCTGAAGTGGCTTTTCGGAAAATTGCGAAGTTATTGGCATCACTGACAATTTGCCTGGCACTGTTATATCTGATGTAAGATGACTAACTTCATTAAGACTGAAATATTAGCTGTAGGAGGGGCAGCCAGCTGAGGCTGTAGTTCTTTACCCAACTATTGCTTAATCACTTCTGTTTATCGGTCAAGAAAGGATTAAATAATATTTATCCATACAAATACAGTTGACACCTATTTATGTGAAACTAAAATAACAGAATAGGCAGAACCTTTGTAATTTGCCTGAGAACAATATTAGCATTACTTGAGTTTAGGGAATAAAATGGGGGAAATGTTAATGGACTGTCAGAGAATAACACTTGTAATACTATAGTAAGAATTATTCTGTGTGTCTGTCACCCACTTTACAAATATTTGAAACACAGCATCTGCAAACTTTAATTATATCCTCACTGCTCCTCTGAGAGTTAACATTTTTAACCCTGATGAAATGAAAAGTTATGCAGCAGTATTTTTTCTTTAGAATTTAAAGCTGTCTTCTAATCTTGGAAAAACCCCCAGAACAACCAGAACATGGTCTTTTTTTCTGTATCTATATTTAATTTGTAGTAGTACCTCAGGCGTTTTAAACATTTACTTATGTAACCATATAAAATACTGAGATAAGTTTATAATATGATCAAAATAAGTATGAATTCATGAAGTCTAAAATTTAGGAAGCATTTTGTAACAGATGAGAAGAAATTCTAAAATCTAGCTTTTTATCCTTTAGCTAAATAGTCTCAACTAACAAATTGCTACTTGCAGGTGTAATGGAGTTTTATAGTAGGAATATATTATTAATTGGTTTTGACATGGGGTTTATATTATAGTTTCATACATTGTTGTTGCCTTAGTTGTTGGAGGAATATATATGATATAAAAGTTTTGAGTATTTTTCTGTGTTTCCTGTAACTTAGGACCCAATCAGTCAAAGAATAAACGAGATTTGTTTGTATCAAGGCTCTGATTTCTGAAAGTGCTTATATAGCAATATCTCCAACGGTTGCTGATGTTTGGGCCTAGGCAAAAGCATCTTTTTTCAAAATTCTGACCCTGGTTAATTCTGTGAAAGCCCATTGGGATTGAGAGACATTAGAGATACTGTAGCTTGAACCTTGATATTTTGCTTTCCTTACTTCTAATAGCTCCTCATTAAATACAAAGGGTTTATTATTTTAAATGGAAAAAATACTGTTGAAGAGATGATGGATATTAAAAAATAGAGAACATGAGGAAGCAGCGTGCAATTGGTAGTTTAATTTCTAAGTCTTTCTGCTCTGGTTTTATTATTCTCTCTATTTAAATATTAATAGAGTCAGTGCTACTTAACCAAAGTCATTCGTATCATCTCACTAGCCTACATGGAATCAAGGCAGAATGAACTTCAGCTCTCTAAGTGAGCAGGAGATAACAATGCAGCATGACACAGAAATGATTGGATTTGCCAGCAGTGTTTGTGCAATGCTTGCTAATTTACAAGGGCATTTTCAAGTGATTCAGTGGCTGGGATTCCTTGGGGGCAGTTCTCTTGGGCACTGAAACTGAATCAACGTTTAAATGGTTTTACTTTTGGAGTAGCTTAGAAAAATCATAAGTAAATAGATTTTTTCATAATTAATACAGCAACTACAAATCGTGCAAGGATAGTTTGCTTTTCCAAAGGAAAGATAACTGTTCTCATTTGGCTGAGCATTTTGCACTATGTTTATTAAAACTGCGAAGAAATGTAAAATACAGGTTGCTAGAATGAGACGAGGGCCAAGTACTCACAGATCTGGATATATCAACTCCTCATTTAGTAAATAATGAATCTGCTGTGGAGGAAATAAATCAATTTTTAAGTGAGAGATCTGAATTCTCCCTGTTTTGCCACTGATGTGCCTGTGCCAAGGCATCCCACTTTTCTCTGCTTGAGATCCACTTTGACAGGAACAGGAGAGGCAATGACCCCTTTCAAAAGAACATCCAAGTAAATAATTTTGGAGTCGCAATGTGTTATTTTCATCTCTTAGCTGTTCCCTCCAACCTCCTGGAACTCCTATTGTTATTTTCCTTTGTAGCATCCCCAACATGTTTTTTAACTGTGGCTATTAATGTTCTGCTGCAGTGCCCACATTTCAGTAGCAGAGCATAACGAGGATTGCCTTGCTCCTGTAAATGTACATGGTAGGCTGATAGATATTTGCCATGTTGGTGCAATAATACTTGCGTTCACTTGAATGCTGTAAAATCTAATAAAGCCAGAATTTGAGGGCTAGATGTCTCTTTTCATAACAGGAAGGAAGGTGACATTTTAGCAAAGACTCAGTGTGCGAGCAAGAAACAAATCTGCTCTTGCCTTCTTGATTTCCCATATATTATTGGAAGTCTAGACAAAGTCAAATCAAAAGTCTTTTTTAATTAGACAATGACTTTGGTAAGTTATTGGCTTCAGTGAAACTGCTCAGATTTCGTCTTTGCTAGTTGCCACGCATGGGTCTATATTATCTCATTTTTTAAAAATACTTTCTCACTCTGCATAAAATAATATTATAAATAGCATATTTATGGAGAACTTGATGATTTAAATTTACTTCTCTTACAAAATCTCTGGAAGGAAAGCTGTAAAATTTAATTCAAGAAGCCTCTAGGGAGCTAGAAATCCCAAAATGGCAATCCTTTGTAATCAAAATGAGAAAAATATATTTTTCTCTTTATCTTTTTTTCTAATAAACTCTTGAGATTTTAAACATTGCAAAAGGGATTCTTGGAACAAGCAAAGTTGCTGATTGCCTACAGAAGAACACTAGAGAATTCAGAAAAAAAGAGTTGTTTCCTCTGTCTCATATACAGCAGAACGTTAGAAATTTAAGCCACAGTTCTTGCTAAAGAAGTAGTTCAGGTTCTAGGGTATGAAGACTGTTGTTTGACTCTTAATGTTGGTGTTATAGCCTATTTTACATGCCCTTCCAATTCCTTGAATTTTCCTTGAGTGTCCTAAATGTGACATACAGAAAAATTCCCAAAGGGTCCTTTGTCTGAATCTGCATCAGGCCCCTTAGCTTCTGCCAGTTTAAATACTTTAAAACTTCACAGGTTTACCTAATGAAGCTCCTTCCCCAAATCCGTGTCCTTGACACCATCCAGTAGTGAAATTTCTGGTTGTACAAAGCTTTTGAAACAGCAGGTAGCTTCTGTCTCTGAACAAATGCTTCTTTTTTGCTAGGCTATTATCTAGAGAAAAGCTGCAAGATTTTTATTTTTGAAGCTATTCTGCACATATTTATTAAGATATGGTTTATGGGTTTGAGTGGTTGGTTTGGGTTTTTTTTGTTTTTTGTTTTTTTTTTTGGTTTTGTTTTGTTTTGTTTTTTTGTTTTTTTTTTTTTAATTTAGACAAAGCCAGTCAGTTCATCTCCTTGTACAAATAACTCAAAAGTAATATTAAAGAACTGAAAGGACTGCTGGGAATTGAGTATCACTGATGATTTATGTCCTGCTGCCTCTGAAAACTGCAAGTCAGATATGAAATTTCTTTGATAACAAAACTGAAATTTCATCTTTTGTTTCATATACATAGCCAAACTTTTATTACTATATGTGCATGCTTTCTTCCTGACATACACATCAACTTTCCATCCACATTTTTGTTGATTGCTAAAATGCTTTCAATTAAAAGAGTTATGTTTTAATTTCTGTTGCTGTAACAACCTTTGGAGCTTATGAAATTACACTGGATTTAACAGGAAACTCAGACACAGTGACTAGACATACCCACAATGGTTAAAATTCAAATCAGAGTATGTCAGTCAAGTTTGGGGAGTTAGTAGTAAATATATTGAACTAATTTCAGAAGGAAGGTGGTTTAAAAACAGCTGATGCTTCCCAGGAACAATTGTGATGTTTGAGAATATAATTATGGGTAGAGCTCCTGAAGACTGGCTTGGCTGTAAAGTCTGTGTAAAAACATAGGCTTTTATTTTTCCTTTTTTCTTCTGTTCTTATTTCCTGTTCTCTTCACACTGAAGTGAACTTCATTAGATCTTTACTTTGGAATCTGCTTGTATTTATTTCAGGTTTATAAAACTATATGATATATTTCTGGTTTTAGCTTTGGAGGCACAGTGTGAGAACCGTTATACTTGGATTTAAGGGTATATTTCCACGTGAATTGTAACTGGAGATCTCTACCCAGGCAAATGGCTGCAAATGTCCTCTTTGGCTGAAGATATTTCTCTCTGTTGGAGGTTATTGCTATGTATCTTTCACAGTAGTGAGAAGTTTGGAAATACTCAAACAATTAAGGGATATGTGGCAGCAGTGGGTAATCATAATTAGTGGCTAATTTCTTCAATTTTGAAGATGCCACTCTATAAAATAGTGGGGAAACTGTGCTGGCTCCAAGGCAATCTGTACTGCAGCACTGTACAACTGGTCACTAACCAGGATGACACCAGGCAGAGCCATGCCTTAGAGTTTTTATCCACATCATTAAGCAACTGGAGTTTTGCCCACATGTTAGAGCAGAAGACTGTTGCTGGAGAGCTTGGATCATAGATGCACTCTTGATTTTTTTCATGGGATTAAACAAATAATCTTGCCTCTGTCCTCACTTTTAAGGTCAGTTTTGGGGTAAAATTCTTTCAGCATTGCTACCATGATTTTAAATTCCAGATGTTACTGCAATATATGCAATACCTATGATGAAAAATCCCATAGTTCACCTTTGAGTGTAAAGTGAGCCTTGATTGAATGGAATAGCCTTCAGTCAGTATAACCTACCTATTATTCAGATAGATCTAAGAATATATTTCTTCTGTCTCATGTCCATGTTATCGATCTAGACTGTTAAATCTTACCTCAGTGGATACAGTGTCTGTTTTTTTTATGACTGGAAAAAGTGTGGAGAATAGTTTTCCTCGATCTCCTTTCCCTTTTAGATGAGTCATTGCCGTTAGCACATTTATAGAGATTAGTCAGCTGTTTGTTTTTAATTTCAGAATGGGGCTAGGCCTTAATGAAAAAGAAAACACCACTGGCTTTAGAGTTAAGGGAGAGCACAAGGCAGTTTGTGTAAATCATGTTGCAGCTCATTACTTTTAAACAATAGAAACAAGGGGGGTTGTTGAACACTAGAGAGATACCAGATCTATATGTCTATCTTTGACCATGGGACCATGAAGAAGATCATTCCCTTAGGTCATTCAGCCCAGATTTTACGCTAGCCTCAAATGTGCTGAGTCAAGCCTGTAGGAGCTGAGCAAGCTCGGTGAGAGCAGCCAGGTGAAAAAGAGCTTATTGCTCAGGCACTTCCAAACCACAGTCCTACATATCCAGAGCAACATAAGATACACAGCCAAGTCTCTGCTAGGATCCTTGGAAAATCTTAGCTTTAATGTAATTAAGCAGCACAGTCAACTCCTTTCGCCTTGATGGTGTGACTCTCGCGCACCTCGCTGACAGTTTTAGTGTTGCTGCATTATGTCTCTACTTTGATTGGGCCCAGATACATTTAATTAGCAGGTTGTTTGATCAATTAGATAATGAACCCTAAAGTCACCTTCTTGCTTAGATTTGCTTTGAACAACAATTTTAATCTTAGTGACAGATCCTTGAGAAAGAAAAGAGGAGAAACCGATGTAATTAAGATATGAGCACACAGAAATGCCTATATGACTCTGGAATATGAAACTAAAAGTATTTTGAACTGTAAAATATATAAGACATTGAGCTCAATGAATGTAAGCTCCAAGGTTTTCAACTGAGTTATCATTTGATTATATCTATGATGAATAGGAAAAAGATATTTAAAAGTGTCTTTGCTCCCACTCCATTGATTTCTCTAACACCAGAGTTACGCTAATACTGAGTAAAAAATTAATGTAGTTTAGTGCTAATGTAACACTGTCATAAAATGCTCCTGAGTTTGTAGTGAATAATAGAAGATTAAAAAAACAAAAATGAGGAAAAAACCCAACCCAAAAAACCCATTACCATTTACTAGCAAAAGAGATGGAAGTTCCCCTTCAAACAATCAGAAATTGCCTCAGCTTTGTTGAATGTGTGGAATTTGGAATGAGGATGGATCAAGCTTCATCTTGGCCTGTGACAAAATGAGAAGACTACATTATGCTATGCCATAAAAATAAATTCTAGGGGGAAAAAAAATAGTTATTTTCAGGGATTGGCTTCTCTCCCTATATTTAGGTTTTTTCTTTGCTTCTGTATTTTATGAAGTGCTTTGCAATTTCAGCTTCTTCATCTGGAAGATGTTCTAGTGTAATGAATCTTGGGGTATAAATAAAGAATTAGTATTTAATGCAAAATAAGTTGCAGTGGCAATTAACATGTCAATTCTTTAATAGCTACAGTGACTATGTCAAGGATTCAAACACTGATCAAATTTCCAATCAAAACTTTGGCCAAATACATAAACAAGGAACAAAGGAACCGTTTTTTATTCAGCTATTCAAAGTTATTTAAGAGGTAGAAACAATCTAGAAGTTGTGGGAATGAGAAACAGAAATTTGTATGTGTGCATACAAATGTGTTCACATGTGGGAATATATATGTCTACAACATTCTTGCATCAAATATTTCTGTTTGTTCTGTTTTCTGGTAATGAATATTAACTTTGAAGCACACTTAATCAGGAAAGGTATTCACTGTTTTCCATTCATCTAATTTTCTTGTGTATCATTGGCAGTATGTAAGCTGTCGAAAATCAGGAAAATGAAATATTTCTGTCTGCATTACTGGTGAATACTGAGGAATCCTGTTATTACATAGGTATTTTGTTTGTACTCTGGTAGAGCATGGTGTATTTTCTAGTAGAGTTCCACTGGAAATGACAGAATTTTTCTTTCAGACTTTTAGAACATCTGTAGAATTGTTTATTATTTTGCTCTACTATTGGAAAGTACCTTCACTGACTCAAAAATCTTATATACTGCTTGAATTAAGAGATTTTTTGAAGTTTAGGGTGCTTTTTTTAAAAATATTTGGCTTAAAAAAAAGGAAATTATAAATGTAACTAGTTGGTAGCAACAGCATTAAAACCTCCCACTACAAATGCAGATATCAATCCAATAAGAAGAGGGTCCATTATGTTCTCTTGACTACACTGCCATCAATGCTAAGTATGTAAGAGTTTTTTTCCTTGAACATTGCTTTCATTTTGTGGGATGTGTTCTCCATTTTCTTTTCTGTGCTTTAGTCACACACTTGTTTTCATATTTAAGTCCCAAATTCTTGCAGAAAAGCAAAATGGTAAACCACCCCATGTCTAACAAAGTCTGTTTTGTGTTTGTTCTTTCTATTTTCCTCTCATATCAATGTGCTACCCCCTTTCTCATTCTAGTAGGAGGTCTCTCACGTAAGACAATTAGTCCTTTGGAAATTCTCACAAACATATTACTTATAATGTGTGAAATTTCTGGCCTCCAACTACCTAACAGGAAAAAAAAAGAATGGTCTTTCCAAATCAGACCAAAGGCCCACGTATTTCAGTATATTTCTCCTGTAGTAGCACACATTAAAGATTATAGGAAAAAAATTAGATTATTATTACTACTACTACTAGTGCTACTACTATTATTATTATTATTGTTACTATATTTATTTACTGTATTTTCAATTTAAAACTTTGTTGGGATGCTATTTTTGTGATACTTTTGATAGTTTAGCATTCTGCTAGCTTGTCTCCTCAGTTTTTGATGCGAGGTCACCCAGCTAAATGCTTTTATAATGATGAATGCCTCAACATGAGGGTGGTGATCATGGCCCAGGTATTCTTCTTTCTGTAAGGAATTATATGAACATGCCAAAGACCTAGAGCTTGTGAACTGTTTATACTTTCCTTCTTAGCTAGGTATTTGTCAGTCTTCGACTCTTTTCAGTTCAGATTAATTTCTGAGCCTGAAGTAGATTTATATTTAATAGTTTGTATTGCTTTACTCTTCCAAAAACTTGCCAAGCGTACATTTGTGGACAACTGTCTGCTTTCTGAAATAGTATTTATTTTTATGACCTGATGCATACACTTTTTACTTTCTGACGCTTGTATAGAGAGATGCAGCAAAATCTGGACACAGTGCTTCAGGTGAGGCCCCACCACGGCTGAGTAGAGGAGCAGGATCACATTCCATGACCTGCTGCCAGTGCTCTTCATAATGCAACCCAGGATCCCATGAGCTTTTTTGGCCACAAGGGCACTGCTGGTCATGGACAGCTGGTTTTCCACCAGAACCCTCAGATCCTCTCCACAGAGCTGCTTCGCAAGGGCTCAGCCCCCAGCCTGTGCTGGTGCCTGGGGTTATTCTGCCCAGGAACAGGACCCTGTGCTCACCATTGTTGAATTTCAGAAGGTCCCTCTTTGCCCATCTCTCCAACCTCTCAAGGGCCATCTGAAGGGCTGCACAGCCCTCTGGAGTATGGGCCACTCCTCCCAGCTTTGTGTCTGCAGGGAACTTCCTGAGGAGGCCTCTGCTCCTTCATCCAAGTCAGAGAAGAATTAGGTAAACTGGACAAGGCCCAGGATTGAACCCTGGGGAACACCACCAGTGACAGGGCTGCAAACAGACCCTGTGCTGCTGATCACAACACCCTGGGATCTGCCACTCAGCCAGTTCTCAACGCACCTCACCATTCACCCATCCAGTTCACACTTCTTTAGCTTGCCTGTGAGAATATTACAGAAGACAGTGTCAACAGCCTGTAGAAGTAATGCATTTAAAGAAGAAATTGCAAAGCTTTTGTTTTCTTTCCCTAATAATTCCTGATGTTAATATGTTTTTCAGACTGCTATAAAATTGTTTTAGTAGAGTTATCCACTGAACATCACGATCCTTCTCTGCACAACTGTTTCCCTGCAGTACAGAATGCATTTATCTGAATTGTCCTTGCCATCCTGCTGTCCATCCAATTCTTCCTACATGTGCCTATCTCTTTCTGCAATAAAACTGTATGGATGATGAAAGTCATTACCTCAAAAATAAATAATAAGAGGAAAAAAATGAATTGCGGAATAAACTTCTCAAATTTCATGTTTTCTAGGACGTCTAAGATACTGTTTCAAGCAAACTAAAGTGAGAAAAAGAACTAGAACATTAAGATTCCTGAGCGGCTCTGGAAAGCTGCATTCCTTCTTACATAAGCTTAGGTGCAAAGACTAGCAACAAGAATTTTGGAGAATCAACTGAAGCCAGACTTATAGACCTTCAAAAGAACATGCTCCAGGATCACCAGGTCCCTCACACTGCAGCAGGCAGAGAGATGGTCTTAGATAATGTCTCTAAATAGGGCTGACATGCTTTCTGGAGTTCCCACTCCACTGGAAACTCTGAAAATTTCTTTTATTGCCTAGGATTTTGTGAAAAAAAAATAATGCCTTATACAATTCCTGACCAGTCTTATTATTCAGCCCACTAAGCATAAAATCAAATCTAGGAGGTGATCATTAGCTCTCAGGGGAGTCTGGCTTTCTGGCTTTATTTTATTAAAAACAGAAAAAGAAACCCAAAAACCAAACAGTGGATATTTACACATGGACTGTAATCTGTAACAATTTCTGCAGCAAATTCCAATATATTCATGTGGCCAGTAGTCATTTTAAAGAGCAGAAAGTATAGTATCTGGCTGCAGGATGGTAAAATAATTTGACACTTAAAAATAATACCTCATTATAAATCATAAGAATTGTCAATAGCAGCACAATGACTCACCAAAGCAGGTAACTCATTATCATGACCTAAATAGAAAAGAAATAGGAATGGCTCAGTTAAACAGAAAAGATTAAGGCATCCTGAGGAAGGACAAATACCAGCAGCTAAATTTGAGGAGGTCTACATAGAAACATTCATATTTTTAAATGTTAAACTAATTTATTACTTTTCATGCAATAATAAAGCCTAACCCCCAGAAATACATGAATTTTGAACACTGCGTTATGTATAGAGAATCCTGAGAAACATGTCTGCTCATACAGTGTTTCTAATAACAGCATAAATTATTAAAGCTGACAGAATTT
The DNA here is from genome assembly GCA_025920805.1 of Petroica traversi. Taxonomy (NCBI): domain Eukaryota; kingdom Metazoa; phylum Chordata; class Aves; order Passeriformes; family Petroicidae; genus Petroica; species Petroica traversi. The sequence goes on from JAHLSL010000007.1 coordinate 38,940,186, forward strand.
TTATAGCTAATGCATATGTGCTTTACACTCTGTACTTTTTTCAGCTTGGACAGTGAATAAACACCACTAAGGTTTTGTTTCTGCAGTTCACATGCCAACATAATGCTGTTATTTGTGATCATAGCTCTGCAGGAGCTAAAATACAAAGAAAAATGGTGAAAAAGACGCAAATATTCCCTCGCGTTTAAATTAAATTTTCTGTTGACATTACATTCCTGTAATAGCCCTTTTTATAATGGAAAACATAAATAGCTAAAGAAAGCACATTTAAATATGTGTCAAATAGCTTTGATAATCTCATTACTGAGATTGACATTGCTCTTCAAGATCTTTCTAAAAAATAAAAGTTAATTTTTGAATGTAGGAAAAAACTGTGTTTTAGATCTTGAGCTTTAGAGAGCTCTATGAAAGCAAGTAATTAAAATAATGCTTTGCCTTTGAGCTGAAAAGACAGAGAACTAGAAGATATAAAAAATAGTTTTGTCAATAATTTCTGCACCTTGCTACATTTTTGAATGCTTAAATCTTATTTTATCAAGATTTATTTTTTGATTGTTTTATCAAGCCACCATTGATAAAACAACTTTAAAATACATTTTAAGCGTGCTGTGATCAGGCATTTGAGTTTGCTTTCTAAGAGTCAGCTTTAGAACAGTTAATAGCACATTATTTGGGAACTGGACATTGATTTTAATGAAGTCAAGCTGGCTGGGTAAGTGTAAATTTGTAGAAATGGTAGGTAAGTTGGAATATTTAGACACAGACTTTGACAGCTGTGGTCTAAAGAATTTTGTGATAGTTTTCTGCATTTCTTGTATATCATATTTTGCTCAATATTTCTAATTCCCTTTAAAAGATATTGCTGATGCAAGTGAAGCTGCAATGTGTTCACTCATATTTTATCATTTTGCATATACATACTTAATTTTAAGTGTGGTGCAGAAGGAAAGGCCATAGATTTATTTTTGGACTGTGGTCACGGGAGTTTTAATTGCTTCTTTATGTGAAAAGCTTTTCATCAACAACTTTGGAACATGCCTTGTCCTCTAATTACTCTTTCTGCAAAAATTGTCCATGCTTAGGGTTTCTCTGACTGTCTTTTTCCTCATTACTCTCTACCCACTTTTAGAGTATGAATAGCTATCAGTACGTGATTTTTCTTTCATATCCTGCCAAGGGAGGTCTCTACTGTGCACAGCAATGTGTTGGTGATTTAAGAGAATCCTTCTCTGCAGGAAGCAATAACACTAGAAATGATTTAAACAAAACCTAAAATGTCACCTTAGACTAATGAAATTCCTTCATCAAGCAACACAGAGTTGACACTTCTGTGAGATCCTTTAAAACTCAGATTAAGAGCAGAAAATTAAACTTGAAATGACAGAAAAGAAAACCAGCTCTGTTTCCCCTCGAAATAGTTGAGAACAGTATGTTGATTATTCTCAGACAAGCTGATTTCACAGGCAGTGACCCTAACTCAGCATAAAGAACAGCTAACAACATGGCTTTAGATGGCTGGCAATGTTATCTGTAGTTCATCATTTATAAAATGAAATAGCCGTCTGTCTTGGAGATGGCCCATCTGTAGCTTCACTCATATGTCCCCTCATATGCAGGGAGACAGTTGAGGAACTGCTTTACTGACTCAACCTAAAGATTATTTTCATCCATTTTTCCTATCCCTGAGAGTGGGCAGTACAAGTGCTCAAGTGGAAAATATAGAATTCCTTGACCGATGGCAGTTATAAAATTACCTGTGTGTAAGGGAGCTTTCTTTTAAATTCATCCCAATAAATATATCAATGCCTGCTCTGAATTGCAGGGCTTTGTAGCGCTTTTACTCAGTTCAGTAAAGTTGTGGGTTTAAACCTTTTGAGAAATTTGCAATACCAACAAATACCGCTCAACCCCCACGTTTAAATTTAGATAAGCCTCTACCCCTTGTGGTACCTCTTGGTGAACAGCAGAGACCAACTGCTTTTTTGGGGAGGGCATCAGTGTTTATAGAGGTTCCTTGGTTTTAGTGGAGTGCAGATGTGAGAGCGCAGCTCTGGGGAACTGTTTCTGTGAGCTGCAGCTTTCCTGAATAAGAACTTATACATGTCCTATAGGGACACTCTGGTATCACTTCACAACTCTACATGGGCTGCACAAGACTGCAAAAATAGACATTCATAACGTTTAGGCTGAATCCTGAGGTTGGAATCTTCAGCTTCTTTTAGGATCAATTAGAAATGGGAACTTAACTCAGATAGTCCCTGCACACACCACCATTTCCCTCTCAGCTGCTCAGCTGCGTGTGAGAGTTTAGATGTAATTTTGCCTTGGGCACAGAGCCAGTCCCTGCAACACTGAAAGAAGTGATAGTTCAGGGCTGCTCTTTTACGTCTTTTCATCACTGCTGAGTGTTGTTTTCCTCATTTCAGAAAGAAACCCATCATGCCGTGTGTGGGCTGTCAGCAGCTCCCTCGCGCTCTCATTTTCTGCTGCGGTACAGCCCGATGGGGACTGCTGGCCATGCACGCTGTTCCCGCACCCCGGCTGCTCTGCCCCCAGCTTTACAGCCTCCCTTGCCTGCAGTGTGCCCATAAATTCCCCCTGCAGGCACGGCACTGCACGCAGTGTGATGGCCACAGCAGCAGCCACAGTTATCTAGAGAGATGTCTGCTTCCTGCAGGGAGAGATTTCACCATGCTGGATCGGGTCACAGCCATGACATCCAGCATCTTGCTTTAAGCAATGACCAGTACCTGATGGCTCAAATGAAGCTGAAAGCACCTAACAGTGTAACTGGAGAGCTGTGTGTGGCAGAAGGGAAGGGTTTATTTTACTGGCTTTGGGTGCCTATGGAATGAAAACCCAACTACTTCTATAATGAACCATAAAGCCATGACCCCCTTCTGTGTCTGAAGCTGGACTCAGAAACACGTTAGCAATAATGACAAGCTGTCTTTAATTGGTCTGGGAAAAAAATCACGGTGAGAGCCAGAGATGGCATCTGCAGTGCAGACTTGGTGAAAAAGGTATTTTCTATCTATCTGAATTTACAGGCAAGTTGGAATTTTCCTGGCCAAACTAACAAAACCATTGACTGACAAGCTGCTAAACCCAGCACATTGTGCTGTTAACACTGCTTTGTTTTATTTTATTGCTGATTGCACGGCTGCTGGTATGGAACATTGTGTTCAGATAAAGCTCCTCGGAAGCACAATGGAAAATAGGGGAACCCTGATAACTGTACAGATTAAGATACCTTTAATGGGCTATAAAGCACAGTCCATCCACAGCTATTTTTAGAAACTGATTTCCCTCTTCTAGTGATCAGGTAATTTTTAAAACCTGTGATCTTTGCTGATTTTTATTGGCTGTGATAATTTTGTTTGAGTTGTTTATGCTGACATGATAATAAGACTAAAATGTTCTGTTTAATGTAATTTGAGTTTCAAGGTTTCAGAAGGACTAAAACCATGGGTGACAAATTTTTAGATGAAATCATTGAAGATGCAGAGCTTTAGGAGGTCATCTTAGTGCGTGTTGAATCCCAGCTGCAGTGAGCTCTACATCTCTATTATGTTGCTGGATGTGTTTTCAAATGAAACACCTAATCCATCAACTATAGTATTTTATAAGGATATAAGGGTACCAATTGCATCATAAAACTGTTTTTTTAAAAGAGGGAGGTCTTCAGCAAAAAAGATTTCCCAAGTGAATCTATCTTAGAAAAGCTAGGGTGAAATTTAGATGGATTACACAGATTTATTCCTTTGTTGGTAGACTTATTTCTCTACGCTGTTAAGCCAAGGACAAACTAGAACTGAAAATTTAATGTAATTAAACACTGAACTATCAACCTTTTTTTTAAAAAAAGGTGAGGGTTTTAGTCACATAAGAACATATATTTGCCAATTCAATGAGACACATTTGAAGAAGATTTTAAGTAAATCTGGGGACTGGAATGTAATTCTCTCATGTTTGTGTCTGGCCCAATACAGACACCACTAATTAAGGGAATGCTCTTTTGGTTCACTGTGCAGAGATTAGCTTCATTTCAGTGAAGGCAAAATCTTGGGTCCTGATTTAAAAATAGTTATTGCAGACATTCCACAGAAGAAAGATCTTTGAAATGTCTCCTTGGGTACATGCAGTTCCCTGCATTTGTGCTTAGTAGTAGAGCATAATTAGATTTCAAATTAATGGATCACGTGACCATCCTCAAACAAGGCTAGGCTAGGGTGAGTCAGTAGGCAAGTGAGTTAATTTCCTCTTTTGAGCCCTTAATTCCAGTCCCTATATCTTTTTAAGTGTTTCTCTATGAAATATATATGTTTTGGAATGTTTGTGTACTCACCTCTCAACTAACAACAGAATAGTCAGCTGGGCTAACGTCCTCGGCAGGATGAAGCAGCTCTTATAAATGTCATTATTTTTCTGGAAGCCCACACTGCAAACAAGTATCTGAGGAACTGGTCTAAGCAGCTTTAAGTCATGATTATTCTATGAAATAGAAAATGGTAACGAAGACACTCATCTTCCCATTTCATTACCTTTCCCCAGAAGCAAATCAGTTTCATTTGCATGGCACAATATTCAGGTTGTTGAATCCTAGTCTCTTAGGACTGTCTCAAAGGACTGGTAATGGTTTCAGATCCCCTGCATAAACATCCACTGCATGCTATAATTCTGCACTTTCCCAGTTCCATCATTTTTTCTTATTTCTATCTGGACTACATGCACTAGTAAAAGGAGTGGATGACACTAAATTAGGGATAGAGGACATCACAACATGGCTCTCTTTTTAGCTTAGAAGTAGATGATCTATATATTACTCAACTGATGCCAACAGAAAATGGCTCATAAAACTCCAGGGAAATTTCAATGAACGATGCAAAAACAAGCTGCAAAAAGTAGCTCGGGATCAGATCCTCAAAATTAGCTAGATCCTTACTCCTACTTTAGGAATTAAAGATTTGATTATCCTGAAGCATGCTGGCTTCAGTCCTTTACATCTCCATGTATTTGTTCTTATCTCCAAATGACTCACAAGAAATACATATGAGTGAGAGAGGATCCGATGTAGCATTTAACAGGCGTGAAAAGAATAGAGGTCCTCTAAAACTTGAACAGGGCTGACTTTCTTTTGTTCTAAAAACATATGGAGTGTAATGAACCTCTTGTGGAAAGAAAGTGTTTTTCCAATTATTTTACTGGGGCCAGCATTTCCTCCCCAGAACCTAATTAAAATAATTTCTTTAGAGAGTGGTTGGGGGTTATCTTGTAAGATGGATAAAACTCTCTTGTAAAGTCTGTAGAAATTAAATTTTTTAGATTTTTATCCTCAGGCTTTGCAAAAAGTATTTCCAGGCTTTTGAATAGTTTATTATCATCAAAACCGCTGTGTACAGTTCGGGGTATTGCATAACAGGCTATTGTTCAGTAAGCTCTGTTGGCAATAGTTTTGGATGAGGGGAGGAGATGAAGTAAAAAATTTTAAAAAAAAGAAAGAAAGCTGCTTATTAAGAAGATATGTGTTCTAATTAATTCTTTTTTCTACCAAGCCCTATGTTTTTTTGCATTATTTACCTATTAGAACCACTTAAGTTGTATCAGATGGTCAGAGGACTAATTGACCATAAATCATTTATTCTATTTCATTTATAATTACAAAAGAGTTTTTTTTCATGTTTAGTTTGCTGGTGTGCAACCTTTTCAGTTAGTTTTTCACACCACATGAGTTAGTGGCACTAATGAGCCAGATATGGTTGTAGTAATTAGCTAAAATGAGCTTCTTGATTGGCCCCCCCCCCCCGTGATTTTTTTTTACTTTTTTTTTTTTTAATCTGACCCTTTATTAAGAAAGCATATATAACTCTATGATCTTGAGTCAGGAAGCTACTCTGCTGAGTTTCAAGATCAAATCAGCTTTAGCTCAGACTGAGTAATGACCCCGACAGCATTTTTTAGCAGCAGGGTGTAAATTTATAATCTTCAGTATTGCAGCACAAAAGTTCTGCAACTTGTACTGCAGGAATTATCCCATTAGCTGTGGCACAGAACATGGTTTTCTTCAACTAAGAGTTGCAACTAATGGCAAATGTCACATACACCACTCAGTTTTATTATGATTGAACAAGGGACAGTGTAATAAATCCCTACACTGCTTACAAAAGCCAAGTTTTAATTCTGTTTTTCTATAACAGGTATAAGAGCAACTTGTGAAGACTGATCTTTTAGATACATCAGGTATCTGATACTACATGTAGGCAAGGAAGTATAGGGGGGAAAATCCCTGAAACACCAACTTGTTTGGAAAAATGCTACTTTCATTTTCAGCAAACCTAGAGTTTTACCCTCTGAAGTGAGTATGAATATTTTTCTTTTTCCTATGCCAACATTTTGAGTCGTACTGTATAGCAGCGTTTCACTTTTAAATGCATTTTGGACAATAAACTACGGATTTTAAACAACAGAACAATTTTAGAAGTGCATTCTCTTGGCAAAGCCTTTTTGCATTTTCCAGATTTTACAGCCAGCTTTAAGTAATAGGAAAAAAATTAGTACCTCATACTTGTAAGTAAGAAAGGAATTAGCATCAAAGATTATGGGTGCTTTTTCCTAATGGAGGATATTTTCCTAATATCAGGATATTTTTATACACTTTTTTCTAACTCACTGAAGTCTGTGAGGCCTCACTGAGATCAAACTTTCAAAATCATGGAAGGCTGTTACCTTCTCCAATTGTTAACTCATGTTTAAGATAGATCTGTAACTTTAAGCAGAAAGGTAATATTTCTGTATATTGCACAAGAGAATGTGATACTGCTAAGGGGTGTGGTATTTGCCTGAAGGGACAAGTGGGAAACAGCAGTGTCATAGAAACATTCCAACTTCTCTTCTGATGTCCCCTTAATCAGGTCAGTGGTCAATGGTTCAGGAGTTATCCTTGAGTGAGGTGACTGGGCAAACAGGGGAGATAAAGTGATTACTTTAGTTTCTGCAGCTCAGAATAGCTGTTTATTTAGTAGCTGTTGATGACAGTATATCTAAGGTGGATTTAATACTATCATGAAAACAACATTATTTGCACAAAAACAAGAAAGCTTGAACTTGAGGCTTTTGATTCTGAATTTGTTTGTTAATTTTGGCATGGTCATAGTTCATCAGGAGCAGACTGAAAATGGAATTTAAATGTAAGTACTTATAAACTAAACTTTTTAATGTCTTCATTCCAGAGGAAAGATTCTCATGCATATCAAACACTGAATTCCTCATAACCATCATCCACATCTAGTAGGAACTTCCCCTTGTTTATTCCTTGTGACAGAAATCCAATTGTCATTGTAAAGGACAGAGACAGAAATTGTTGTAGAGGATCTTTATGACCCAGCTGTTGATTAAATTGAAACGTTTTTGAGAAATACTGCATTAAATATAATTTCCACAAGAATATAATGAACTAACTACCAGACAAATATTTAAAAACCCCTAATTTTCATTCTTGCTCCTTAACAGTGAACAAAGAGAGATGGTATCCTTAGTTGTTGTTGTTGTTTTTCTCAAGTGTATGTACTTTGGCCCACAGTTACCTGAATCAGTACTTGGATAAAAATGTTGGATCAGGAGTTTGAGGAACTATTTAAATGGATGCAGTGAGACAGAGCCTGTGCCAGTGAAGCTACGCTGATTTATACAAGCTGTGGATCTGGCCTGTGAATTTTATTTTTGACAGTAACCACTATTACAGCACAGTCAGGACTTTCTACAGGCATTCTTCATGACACAGAGCACTGGCTCAGCATCCATAACTAATTCGGTGTTGAATGAAGTGTTCACTATTCACTGAATTGATATTGAAACTTCCTATTGAGAGAACATTCCAAATATAGTGAAATTCAGCATTTGTTCAGGAAAAAGGACCTTTTTCTCAGGGGAATATAAAGTCAGGTCATTTTAGTTGTAGTAGTAAGTATGGATCTTTGAATTTTATTCGTGCTTTTGATGATCGTGCCAGCTTATAATGGGCAGAGTGGCATGGCCAAGGATCATTGGATTGAAAATGGAATTGGTCATTATTCCTTGCAGACTGCAAGGAAGGTGAAGCAAACCCCAGTTCAAAATCCTTGAATCAACATTCTGAAAATCAAAATTTCACAAGGACAGCAGTAGCTCTGTACCAACTTCCAGGTATATTGTCTGCTGTTTCTGCGTTTCAGTTCATATTGCTCAGCAATGACTTATAAAATTGTTCCTCGCATTTCCTGGTATATTCTTACTTTACCTTTTAGTAAAAATTGGTAGATAAAGAGTAACATCAAAGAGCAGTTGAATATGGTCTAGTAAGTGCATTTCTCACACTTAAGTATGGCTTGTTAAATTTCATTTTGAAAAATGAAGCTGTATTTAGTATAAATGTGAGAGATCCTGGTGAGAAGAAAAACACCACAAACCATTAAAGAAAAAAAAATCTTTTCTTTTTGCTGCTATATAATTTTGAACTTAGCAATTTGTACTACACTTAAGGAAAAAAAGAAATTGCTGACAACTTGCACACCAAACTGCAGGTAAATGAAATTTTAAAAGAAGGATTTAGTATTCTTTAAGAAGGAGAAATGAATTTTGTCAGTTCTTAGAAAACCCTTAATTAAATTGAAAGGTGCCTTACTATGCTAGTTTTATACATTAAGGAGAAACTATTAAGCTGTTTTGCTGACTTTAGTATAGTGAAGTCTTGCTGGTCTGCTTTATGGAGCTGCGGAAAACTTTCCCTCTTTAAACAGCTGTATGAAAAGATTTTAATATAGCTTTGCTCTCTTCTTGCAGTTACCTATAGAGTGGACTTTAAATCCCAGTATTTGCCACTGAACATTAATTTGTTACCTGTTCTAAGTAAGAAATGTTGCTCAGGGCAGTCTGGACAGCAGATCCTGAGTGTTAACAGATTCCACTAAATGATGGTTATTCTCTGAGGAAGAGGTAAGATAATTCATGGCTGTTTCCCAAGGAATCTCTCATGCCCTGTCTCACTCAGGACAAATACCAGGGAAAAGACACTGTCTGGCTCATGCTTCTGCAAATAGTGATAGAAAGATTATCAGTGTGCTTAGCTCACTGTTAACTAAAGGATGTAGAGTACCAGTCTCTTCCCATGAGGTACCCAGCTTTCTGTCTCTTCTGAAAAGGATCCATTGCATCTGCTGAACAAATTGAAAGTTGCAAGAAGTTATTTTGTAAAATTCATAAAAGCAGATTGTTCTCCCAAGCTAATTCTACAGCAGTGCTCTAGTGCTCTTCTGACAGAAATAACTGTTCTCTAACATGATAGAGCTGAATGAGAAATCTACTCCACTTGGAGTCGAATCCTTTTTCAAATATGTATTTTCCAAAGCACTGGGGAAGTTTGCCCTAATTGCTTTATGTCAGATTTGGGCCTAGATATAGAGCCCACATTTCTAAAGTTTGCCTTTGATTTCAGTTGAAGATTGCAGTCTTCAATATGTCTTGTAATAACATGGTAAACTATAAAAAACCTGCTATGATTCTCTCTGGAAATACTTAGATTTCAGTGGGAAATACAGTAACTGAGATAGATAGATAGATAGATAGATAGACAGACAGACAGACAGACAGACAGATAGATAGATAGATGGATGGATGTTGTTTTTCAGTGTAGGATTTAAAACTCACAGGAAAACACCTAGAAAAAAGCTATTACCATTTATTAGTCTGTGTAAAACATCTTAAATTCCATGTACGCCAGACAGCATTGAAAAGGAGGAGATGAGAACCTCTTTTCCTTTGACGCTATGTCTGCTGTTTTTATTTCATAATTTCAATTGCAGCCCTATACTTTATGGCACTAAAGAAGAAAAAAGAAAAAGAAAGGAAATAACTCATTATTCAGAAAAAGGAAAATTTATTTGTTGAGAACTAAAACTAGATCCACTCTTAACGTATGATTACCATTCTTTCAGGATTCAGCAATCAGAATTCTTCATCATATAGTTAAAATAAAACTCTTATCTTTCCCATTTTAAGCCTATTTTACAAAATCTACATTTTCATAGCAGTTGACTGTCTGAAACCTCTTGATATTCATAAACCCATGAAATTGTAGAATGGTTTGGGTTTGATGGGATCTTAAAGATCGTATAGTCCAACCGCCTCTGCTGTGGACAGGGATATCTTCCACTAGACCAGGTTGCTCAGAGCCCCATCCACCCTGGCTTTGAACACTTCCAAGGATGGGGCATCCACAGTCTCTCTGGGCAACCTGTGCCAGTGCCTCAGCATCCTCACAGTAAAGACTTTCTTCCTAATATCTAATCTACATGTGCCTTCTTTCATTTTAAAGCCATTTTCTCAAGTTCTACTACTGAATGTGCTTGTAAAAAGCCCCTTTCCAGATTACTTGAATGCCAAATTCGGTACTGGAAGGTTGCTCTAAGGTCTCCCAAGAAAGCTTATTTTTCAAGAATGGATTAGTCTAGTTTCGAGGGTACCAAGGATCACAAACTTCAACTGGAATAAAAATCATCTGGTTTCATTGACTTGAATGAAAGTTTATCCCATCTGGGAAATTGGACTAAATTCAGACAATTTCCTAGAATTACAGAGAAAACTATTGCCTTCACTCTACTGGAAAGGAAAAAAATTATAAAGAGCAGCCACAGGAAAGTGTTATGTATATCACTTTTTTTTTTCCAATATATATATTTTTTTCCATCATGCCTTCCCAGCTAGTCATAACTTAGATTTAGATCCATGGCTACAGTCTTAGAGGAAATTCTTAAATCTGTGCATGTTCCTTATCTCTGATATACAGCAGCTGTCCTGTCTTCCATGAAATCCTTCTGTGATTTAGATCCCAGAGTTCAGAAATCAGATCTAGTAAAGGAAATCTCTGTGCTTCAGTGTGAAAAATGTGAAGCAGAACTCCCTGAAATCTTTGCTGGTTCTAGTTGCTGTGATTACATTTAGTCACTTTCTGAGCTTTCTTAAGTACTGAGCACATGAACAGCAATGCGAATAAAGAAACTAAGGTCTTTTCTGAATATGCTTGAACTCAAGTTTTAGAACCAATCTTGCAGATCAAAGGCAGACAATGACAGACAATTACTTGGTAACAGCTGCCATTAGGCATTCTTACACAAGTGGATGCATCTAGACATAGGCAAAGAACTGTATTTGCCTATAGGCAAACAGCAAAATCCACTATAGAATTAATTGTGTAATCTTCCAGTCTAAAAAGTCCACTGTGTGATGCAGGTCTGCAAGGCATTTCAGTGTTCAGTGCAGGCTGTGTATCATGGACATTTACATGCAAATTAGCTCTTACATTTATCATTGCTTTTAGTAGCTCACAGCCATGTGGAACTGGTGTGAAATACTCTGGTAAGAGAGTGACTGATGCCAAAAGTATCCAGGTACTTCACAGGGTGACTGCACTATCCATGCCCACTATAAGTTCTTGCATGAGTGCCTGCTAATGGCACCTTGAAAATATTTCATGTCCTTGTCCTCATGCATCTTTCCAGAATAGGAACTATAGACAAGAATCCAGAAAATAGCCAAAGAGAACTAAACACATCATCACTTTTGTCCTTCAACTGTATTTTTGTACTCAGTTAGCAACAGTTAGGATTCAAAAATTCAGAAAGTATTTTCTTGATAGAAAACAAATAGGTGGCTTTTTAAAAATAGTGTTGAGGTATATTTAGGTACATAAGGTATAGCTATGCATGTAGAGTTTGAATGAAAACTTCACTGGGCTATGTTGTGATTTATTATTATCTTTAACTATTGACCAGATTATAACTTGCCTATGTAACCAGTAACACTGTAACTTTCAATATACAGAATGAAAAAAAATAACCTAAATTCAGTTCTTGGGCCTTTATCAGTAAAGTTCTCCTTTTCTGGAAGCTATTTGTTACCATAAGGTATGACAGCTGCTTTAAATCAGCTGCATTAATATATTGACATTTTAAAATATATATTACTGTTTTTTTTATAGCATACTTTTATATATAGGAACTCTCTTCTAGCTGTCTCAGTTACTATTTTTTCCCTTTATATTCTGTGAAAGTTTTAATCAAATTAAAATCACATTTCCATCTCCCTGAAAACTATTCTAAAAGAATGTCATCAAAGCCCATTGCTGATGTGCTTACATCAGCAATAATCTGCAATTGGCCCTATTTAGCAAATTCTTATTGATATATGGTATGGAGTCCTGACTTCACTGAAACCAAATGCAAAACTCCCTTTGGTTTCTATAGGAGCAAATTGTTACCTATGATTTTTCTCTCATGGAACTTGTTAAAAATGCAAGTGTGGGGTGAGCTCATGAACATGGAGTACTGCATCAGCATTGAAGAGTCTGAACAGCTGAACCAGCTGGCAGCACTGCTGATACTGGGCATTAGAGCCTGTTGGTAACTTGAAGCAGATATACAGGACTGTGGTGAAAATTATCATCTGCTAAAGTATTATAAGCTAGCTTTCCTGGATCTGATATGAATTTTACGTAGGTGTAATAATACTTTGAATTTGGGCAGTGATTTTAACAAGGAGCCTACACAGAGAAGATATTCCATTAAATAGAAGTGTATTATCAGTTTTAAAATCATGTCTATGTGAAAAGAAATCTATTATTTTTCACTGTAAGACTTACTGTAGTATAAAATTCTGGAGAGATAACATCTATTCTATCTTTATAATTTAAGATTCTTGTATTTATAGATGGTCTGGATGGAAAGAGAATAACTCATATAATTTGCCATATTTTCTCACAAATTCCTTTAAAGCCTTGGATTTTCAGCAAGCTGCATTCAAAGCTCTCTTTGTTAATCATAACTTTCTAGGCAGATCTACATTATCAATTCTTGAATCAGATGCTATATTCTGAAAAGATATGCACAATGTCTCAGATAACTCAAAAAAACACTTTGGGATGGATGATACAGGATTTTACTAGTGTCTTATTTCAGCACATATAGAAGCAAAATGCTCCAATATTAAGCTACTCCAGAATTAATTTAATATTTGAATAAAATAAAAACTGGTTAAAATAAAAAGACATAATTATTTTATTTTGCCATGTTAAAGTGGTTGACGCAGTTATAAAACTGGATCTAGTTCTGTCTCTTTAATTTTGCTTCCAGTACCTGACTAAGGTGGCTAAAGGGAAAAGATGTTTATTCCCTGTTATGGTAAAATCCAAATGTTCACTTATATATGCATGTGTGACCCTATGATTGTGCTTTATACAAAGATATTTTGGGGTTAATAAACTTATTATTGGAATTTAGAAATTAAAAAATTAGTAATTAGTCATGTTATAGTAAAACTGTTTTTGAAACATTATCTTTCAACAGTACTGTAATACATGAAACAACATCAGTCCTTTACCAGGTCAGGAACATGTTTGTTAGAGAAGAATTGACAGTTGAGAGAATATAGCTAATGCAAATGAGATTTGCAGGGTTTATGTCAGTCTGACCTCTTGCCAGGGAAGACGATGGAGCAGATTATCTTGAGTGTCATCAGTATGTACTGGAAAACCAGGGATCAGGCCCAGCCAGGATGGGTTTGGGAAGTGCAGATATTGCTTGGCCAACCTGATCTCCTTCTGTGACAAGGAGACCTGTTTAGCAGATGAGGGAAAGACTGTGGATGTTGTTCCCCTGGACTTGAATAAAGACTTCCACAGCATTTTCCTGGAGAAACGAGTTACCCATGGTGTGGACAGATGACACTTCATTGGGTAAAAAGCTGGCTAGATGGCTGGGCACAGGGAGTTGTGCTGAATGGATTTAAATCCAGCTGGTTTTTCTTTCCGTCCTCAGATTCTGAGGCTAGTTCCCTGAATGTGAACTGTTCTTTACGCCTCCTCAGCTGGATGGCCCCAAATTATAATGAATGTCACATTTTGCCAGTTATACAATCCTATGGAAGGATTTTTCTTTCAGTTTTTATCATTGTAGTAATTTTATCATTATCACTGTGGGAAGGATTGGCTGGGTCTCCAGTAATCCACTCTGATGTGGTTTGTTGTCCTGGTAGAAGAGACATCCAATGAGTTTCAAGTAGGAGCAGCATTATAAATTGTAGTTTCATACTCCCAAACTATTTCTTCAGACTTGCCATCTGTATTGTCAACAACTTGCAGCAGATACTTGATAATACATGTATTGCACCTGGCTGGTGTGGAGTGTGACGCTCATGTTTGCAAAGTGTCTTATATACATATGCTAAATTTTGGCAACTGATTTCATGCATTTTTGCCTCAATTTCTTCAGCTGGAAATGAGAATAATACCACCTGTCTCTTTTCCAGAGGCCTTGTGAGGGTGTGTTTATGTTTGATATCTAATTAAGGCAATCCAATAAATGGTGGATTGACACTAAAATCTCCTATTGTGTGCAGAGGGCCCTGGGTCACTGCATTCAGGCAATTCCCAATAACAGAACTCTCAGGTCAAAGTTTGTTGTTCAGATCCAGGAAAATACTTGTAAGTAGTTGTTATAGTCCCCTTGAGTCATCACATAGTTTCACTCTTAATTTTATTTCACTACTTGCCTCCTAAATTGAGTTGAAACATTCTCCCACTTGTAATATTTAAAGGTGTACAAATGCTGTGCGCAAGAGCACCTGTGACCTGTTCATTGCCCAGCAGTGATAGATCTGGTAATAAAGTGCTTGCTATTCTGGCTGTACTGCACTTTGGTAACACCTAGGGTTTAATTGAAATACACCCTGACACTGGTTTTGTTCACGAAGCATAGAATGGACATAATTACTATGAATCTACTGAGGGATATTATAGCAAAATGTAGTATTGCTAATTTTGGCTCCTCACTCTCTTCGGGGAAAAAAAAATCACAGAATTCAGTAAAAAACAATGTGTTGCAGTTTTATAGAAGTCCTAAAACAAGTAATTTTCCAAAAAATTAACTTCTTATATTTCTCTGTACCTATTTTTTCTCTCAAAACACTATCACAGTAGGATAATTGCATTGCCCCTAACAGTTTCATATTCCTTCATAATTAAATAAACAGCTTGTAAATTGCAGACCACAAAGTGCCTGTGTTCCACTCTTACCTTAAGGGGTTTCCATAGTTACAAGGACAAGAAGTTTAACCATCATTTGCCAGACTCGAGGCTATTTGCAGCCTTAACTTTTAAACTCATGTCTCTTTTTCTCTTAACTTTGTTTATTAACAGAATGAGGGAGTAATTTGGACTCAGTTAGCCACTACAAATGCAATGATGCAAAATGGACTCTGGTGCTTTAGTGTGTTGTTAGCTGGGTATGCTTTTCCCAGAAGGTATTTTGAAATAATACATACTAACGTTATAGCCTATACGTTTCAAGGTTATGAAATACCTACCAAGGACTTCTCCAACTCAGCACTAAATAATTTAGCACTTAAAAAAGGAAAACACAAAACACCATTTTTGGCATAGAAAACATCATTATGGCATAGAAGTATTTAGGCAGATATCTATTTTAGATCATACCCTAAAAAACATTGATGCAAGTTTTCAATGACCGCTTTAATATAATTTCCCTTCATCCCTCAATCTCCTCTGTTTTACATAATAAAAAATGCATTTAGAAGAACTACTTTTGTTATGGTACAAACTCGATCTTTTCATGCCACTGAAATGGACAGTTCTCTGAGTTGCCAGTATCTAAATAATCTTCAAATCTTTTAAAATTACGTCAGATTTTACCAGAGCATCTCTATTGCCAAACTGTAGAGAAGTATAGAAAACTGCTACTGCAATATATGTTTATCAAATTAAAATAATTTTGCCTTCTAGTTTATGTTACCTGCTGAGGTCAAAAGCTCAGCAAGGCTCAGAGGATTAAGTGTATGGGTGACAGGAATATTCAGCATTAGCACATTCATATTGTAATTTAGGAAATTATATTTTTTGCTTTAAAAACTAGATTCCAATTTTCTAAGGTTAGGATGAAACTTTTCTAAGTGCCAGCATGTACTCTAATTATTTTTTGTTTGTTTGTTTCTCTTCATTATACAGGCTACATTCATATATACATTCTTAGATTGTTCTGACCTGACATTTCCCACATCTGTTTTTATCATATGTGAGTAGTGAGAAAATTCTGGAAGTAATTAGGTCTAACATCTTGGATTCCATGAGCCTTACATGCTTTGCCTTTCCATTTTTATAAAGACACAAAGTTTAATATTACATATGCTTAAAGTGAAGGTTTTTGTCTACCAGTTTGAAATGTTCTCGTACATTTTTGAAAAGGATGTTAATTTACAATTTAATGTTTCCATGTATAAAAAAATTATAATATTCTACCAGACCAAAACTAGTTTGTTTGAAATAAAGTGTCATTGTACTACATGTGTTGTTAAATTCTGGCTAAAACAAACAAACAAAAAATACTACAGTATTTCAAAAAATGACCCCAGTATGACAGAACTAAAACCTCCACTGTTTTGGACATGTGTTTTAGAACATTATATAATCTTTCAATATGGGTTGTTTTTATGCTAATTTTGTTTTGGCTCTCAGAGGCCTTCCTAACATGGTTATGTGGTTTTAGTTTGATTTTAAATGAAAAAATAATTAAGAAAGCATAGTTATAGAAATAGTGCAATTTAATTATTGCTCATTGAGGTATTTCTGCCGTAAGAGAGAAAAATCTTGAAGGTGCTTCCATGACTTCCTCTTATAACATGGTTGGCACATGAGGTGCTGTAACAGACTTCTGTAATTAAGAGAATTTTATTATCAGGCTATTGTAAAAATTTCTACTGTTCAGATGCCTGTTTTCCCCTATGTAAATCTGTCCAAAAAGAGATATGAGATGCAACAAACAACAAAATGACAGAGAAAATGTATTTTATCAACAGAATTAGTGAAGCAAAATGGAACTTCAGTAACCCAGGGGGATCGGTGATGAGGTAGAAAACCTTTTTACCTTTATGTAATTGGTTTGAATCAAGCCCAAGTCAATACAGAACAAAAGTTCCTAATGCCTATACGGGGTCTTGAGAAAATGAATCCAAATTAACTTTGAAAAGGGACTAGCTAAACTACATTACATCCTTTTATGGACACTCTTAATTGAAGTTACAGTGGCCTTGATTCAATTTAGCTTAAATTAAATTCTAAATAAGAATGTCCACACTAAGATTTAATGCAATAGAATTAACCCACTTAAAAGTTAATTCTAATTAAAATTCTAGAATGTTTCTAGGTGCACTAGAACCAAGCTGTATTGTGGTGGCTTTTATGAAAGAATTTTAGTTCATTGTAAACAGTTCATAGATTTTAGTTCATAGTTCATAGATTGCTCTATTCATACCTCTGTGAACAGTCTGAACAAAGAAGTCAAGATTGTTTTATCCTCATCACCCTTGGAGTGACTCCCTGAAGTGACATCCAGGGAGAGGACAACAAAGAAGTAATATAATTCCTCTTAAGAAAATTAAGTTTTTCCTAAAGAAATATTCATTACATATAATCTGATGTTTTCTATGATTTTCCTGTGAAATTAGTTGTACTGGGGATACAAACTGCACATGATGCTTAAGAGTAAAATAATATTTATAAATAAAGAGAAATAGCAGACTGATTATGATTCAAACAATGTAAAATATCTTAATTTCTAGCTCAAATGCAAATCTTTTTGCTTGGATCAATGTGCATTCAAATTCTCATTTTAAAAATGTTTATTTCATGTTCATTTCTTTTACCTGATGTTGAAGAGAAAATTTTAAACTTAGGAAGAAATGAGAGAGGAAACATGAAATTCCTGCTGGAAAATGAGGTGGGTGAAATAAAGCTTTTTTCTGTACAACAAAATGAAAGACTAAAATAAAAAGGCAGACTGGGTCAAACTCATCCTTGATTGAACTCCCCTGAAATCAATGGTGATTCAGGGGGATTGAATATGTCCAATCACATTTAGACCTTTCAGATCAGTGTCTTAGTGATTCAGCTGAGTCTTAAAAGGCTTGCAGGAGAGAACTGGGAAGTATCTGGTGTATAGCAATATCCACTCTGCTTCCTGCCCTTAAATGCTTCAAGGGGCCACAGAACTGTGTCCCAGAACAAAACAGTGAAACATGCAAAGAGGAGAATAATTTACATTGTGAGTGCTCCAATTTGTCTAGTCCCATGAGTAATCACTTTGCAGGACAGTCTGTCTAGCCCGCTTTGGCCTCCAACATATTTAACTAAAAACAAAATAAAAACCAAATAGATAAAAACTGCTGGGCTTTGAAACCTCCCAGGTTTTTAGACATTACTGCAATGGCTCCCTTAACTGTTGTTGAGACTTTTAAACTCCTATAGCAGTGAAAAGGGAAAACTGATTTTTAAGAATGTAGATTAAGTTACACAGTTCTGTATTCACATACATGGAATTTCATTGTAAACCAATCTGTTTTAAATAAGCCAAACACCTCAGAGAGGAGTCGATCCATGAAGAAATAAAAAATAAGATTAGGAAGAGGAAGATATGAAATCTATTGTAAACCATTTCACTGATTTTGCATGATGATGCATTGTAGTGCTCTGTTAAGTGCAAAGCATGTATTTCTTTGTTAGTGACAAAAGCATCCCATGGAAAAAGAGAATGGTGTCACTGTATTGTGTAGGGGCAGGGAACAGCAAGCAGACGGATTGCACTGCTCTTGAACTGAGAGCTCTGGTCCTTGAGAGTTCAGCCAGGTGGAAAGGTATTTCCAGAGAGAACAGGGGGAGGTGAGGTGGGCAGGAGATTGTCATGAGTGAATCCCTGGCAGTGCAGTTCCATCGGCCCAACCCTGCCAAGCCATATGGGGACACACATGAGAGGCTGCTGGAGCATTTGCAGAGCAGATGTTGGTAGAGGATTTCTGACCCCGGTGGAACTCCCTGCCCACAGTTCAGTCTCTGTTCTGGGATGAAGGTTAACCCTCATGTGTTTCAGTACCTTGTGGAGATAAAGCATATTGTGTGCTTGTCTCTGCACTGCAATTCCCTTGGCTGCTTCTGCTGGCATTGCTGCCAACAGGGGATCGGTCTCAGGCCCTTGGAGTATTCAGAGTTCCTGAAAAGAGAGTTAAAAGAGTCACTTCTGCATAAGGTCATCCTAGGATTTGGACCTATTTTTAATGCTGTACTCCAAGCTCTGTTCCATACAGAAACTATTTTCAATTCTCTAGTGCTGATGCTACCGGAAGAGACTTTCCAGCATAATTAGCTGCTTGACACACCTAGCTCCTCTTCACGTGTTTGGAAATCTGCTATTTAATTTGCAAGTGTAGAATGGCTTGTTTTCTGAAAAAAGGCAGATATTGCTGCAAAGGGCTTTTCTCTCAAAAAACCTGTTTAAAAGGGTGTGAGGTACAGCATACATAACTGTGCTATATAGAGTAAAGCAAAGATGCATTTTCTAAGTGCATCCACATATTTGTCAACTTGAAAAAATTATAAAAAGTGATTTGAATGCTTCTCATCCTGAAATTTTCTGGGACATGGCTGAGGGAGAGTTGTGGTGTTTTAACAGTTTTTCAGCTGAGACTTAACTGTGATGTATTTGCGATGATTTAATTTTATGATGATAGTTTAAACACCTGATACTTGATAAATTCTGTCTATATTTTCAATGCAGTACATATATTATCATATCTCAAGATTTTTCATGGTAGCTGTATAGCACGAACCAAAGTGTGCTAGATCATGCTGTATCTTAAACCATATATTGGGGTAAAGCCATGGCAGCTGAGACAGTTATTCATAGTCCCACAGACAAGACAGAAAGCAAAGTATGAGTTGCCAACAGCAACTAAACTGTCAGTGATCCAGCTAAGGATCACTGGAGCTTGGGGAAATATCTTTGCCACCTGCCACACCTCATTAGGCAGATCTTTGGAAATGGTGAGGAAGATCTCTTTTATTATCAAAGCCCCCCATTACAGGAAAATCCTTCAGCAATCAGAGTGCACATGGCCACTTTCTCCAGGTAGTGCAGCAAAGGGAGAACAAAGCACATCAGGCCCAAGACATAACTACAAAAAAAAAAATATACATATATATGTGTATACATGTATATATTTATATATGAGGAGTGCTATTGCAATGCCCACAAAGAAGGCATCTCTGCATACACATTTGGCAAAGTTACATTTCAATAGAGTAACTACGACATCCTGCAAGCCTGTCCCTAAGGAAAGCTGCACTTTGCATAGCTGCAGAGGTAGATTAGCTCTGTCATTTCTTGCTTCATCTTCTGCACTGGATCTTAAGAGGGCACTGCTTTTTGCTCAGAGGAAAATAGAAAACAAGACAAACCATATATGTCTGGGAATGTCTCCTTGACCATAAAGAGAATATACCTCACAGTGCTGAAATAACAGATGATATATGCTGTGGTAATTAGAGCAGCGTCACAGACAGACTTGAGGTCATGTTTGGAAACACTTTTGTTAATTGTACTGTGGCTGGGGAGCTGACTATGCAGTAAAGAAATTCTTACAATTTTAAACTAAATTTTTAGTCTATACAGCAGAGGGCACTAGTGTTACTGAATTGACCATAGAGTTGCTATTTTGGTGCTAGAAAAATTTGAAAAAAATTACTTAGAAGACAAAGAGGTGTCAACAAAAACTAAAGAAGCTGGTGGATGGTTTGTGTTCCATGTGCGGTTTTGTAAAACTAAACCTTCATCTGTCTCTAGCATAAATAGGTATTGAATAGCAAATTACTCTAGTACAGAGCTCCAGATGGATCTTTATGTAAAGCCCATTAAAATATTTCCATAACACTCTTCAAGGCTCTAAATTAATTTTCTACTGTTATTTTGTGCTGGCTAATTTTTTTCCAGAGTATTTCCAAGACATTTATGATTTAAAATTCTCCTTATATGAAGTACCTGCACCAAGACTTCCTGACAATTTAAGCTCTGAGCTGTGGAAAACCATCTGTATAAAAGAAAGGACCTTTTTACTACATTCTTCCTGCCACTAGGAGTACTACTGCCATATGTCAGCCTCATGCAGAGCTCTCTAGTTGGAAGTGAGGACTAGCAAGTTATTGCCTAGTATATTTTCTGCTGGTCATGGTCATTTTTTTTGGATCATCAGTTTCCCCTGTACTTTAGCAGCTTCAAGTTTAGTTAGTGTGGTCCTAAAAACTCCATTTTGCTTCCTGTATTACCAAAGAAGAGGGGAAAAAAAGTCGAGTAATATAAATAAATCCAAAGTTGAATCAAATGGTGACTAAAAAAGCTGAGATTTGCTCTCACTGCCTCCTGGAAAATGTTGCAGAGCAATGGCAATATTCTGTACTTATATATTAAAAAAGATGTAGCTTAGACACATTAAGATCAAACATACCAATACATATGAAAATATATCTAGAACTTTGTAGTCACATATCACAAAATAGTGATCCCATCTTCAGAATTACAGACTCAAAGAAGCTATCAATTAGTCAGTAACCAAACTTGTATTTGAAGTATGCACAGATTTGAATTTTACGGACACCTGACAGTGTCAGATTTCCCTGGAGGTCTTTGATAGATTGTTGTACTGAGGCATATGTTTGATTGAGACATCCCTAGCACAGGACTAGGGAGAATGGTAAATGTAAAAGCCACAGGCAATTTTGGCCTTCAGCACAAGGAAAAAGCTGTTCTATGTGAATGATTCATTGTTTCAGTCAACAACCAAAAATAGGAAGGATATAGGGAATTTATCTTAAGAAGATAAAAGCATTTGTTTCAAAAATCTTTTTGCAACTCAGACATGGAAATATTTTGGTTTGGGTTTGACAATATTTACTGATCAATCTCATAACTGGATAATTTATTTGTTGTAACGATGTAATGTATTCAAGTAAAATGATTTTTTTTCCCCTATGGAGCATATGCATAATGACAAAAAGGGAAGATTTGATGGATGAAGAACTAGGTAAAGGAAATATTGGGAGATACCATCAGGTTCAAGTAATTGGAAAAGGAGAAAAGTGCCTTGGAGTGCTTGCAGCATGGTTTGGGATCATCAGCTTTATGGAGGCTAGAAAAGAGCAGCTGAAGGGACTTGGTGCATTCATGTTCTGATGTTGAGGGTGCTTGTTCTCCCATGGTCTTTCTTATTTCTCTGTAGTTTTTTGTTCTACTAATACTGTAGTTTTCCTGGTCCTTCAGGGTATCCAGGATACAGGATACTGAAAGCAGAAAGGTGGAGAAGCCATATGGCATCCTACAAAGCTGGCCTTTGCTAGTAAATGGGTCTGAGAAGAAGATTGCTATACCTCTGCAAGCCCCAGGTGCTGCCTGTGTCTCACCAGCCTTTTTCAAGGATAACTGGCAGCTCTGAAGGCAGACAGAGCTGGCTGAGTTCTCATCCCAGTCCCAGTGAAGACAAAAACATTGCACCATTGCAATGGTAAAATAATTGGTTTGTTGTGTTTCTGCGTCTGTTTTATTACTTGTTAATGGAATTCATTATTCAGTCCACGTCCTTAGGGTATAAGTTTTAGAAGAATTTTGAAAATGAGAAAGGAAAAACAAATTACTGAAAAAGAAAAGGTGACAAAAATGCTAATACAATCACATTAACCATCACAGATGATGGTTAATTACTATTCAACAGCAAAATTTATGGGTCACAGAACTTAACTAAGAACCCTAAAATTGATATCAGGTGCCAATATAATTATTTTGACCACAACGGCAGATTTTCCTTCATAACTCTGTAAGAAAGATGGGAACTATGGCCTTTTCACCTACTTTTTGAAGATATTTCACTACAGTTGGACTTTTGCAGGTGAACTTAAATTTTCATGATTAGACTGTTTCTCCATACATTCTGTTCAGCACCTCTGAGGAGATCAGTGACCCTGTGAGCCTACAGTGAAAAGGAAGGTGTGTCGAGCAGCCACCCGTCTTCTAGTCTAGTACATTATCCTAAACCCATGAAGGTGATGTTCAGGAGTTGTTGCCAGAGGGAAGGAATGGAGGGGTGGGAGCAGTAACATCCAACAGTACAGCCACAGGGCTCTCCAGAGCCATGGGACAGAAGTGTAAGCTGCAGGGAGAGAAGTTGAGTGACTTGCTCAAGGTTGCAAAACACATTAGTTTCATGAATCTTTCATAGCAAGAATGATGTTTTATAAATAGCGCATGTGGAGAGATCAAACATACAGATACAGCCCAGACTTTCTAGCTCCCTTCACAGTTTTTTAACTATTATATTGGCTTTCTGTGCAGTAAATTATTAAAAGTGAGATGAGAGTGCTTGCTAGCTCTGAACTCTTATAACAGGTTTTTAAAAAATGCAGAAATGAATTCTCAAAAACACATTGTCTGAATATATAATTAGAAAAAAGAAAAGTCTTTCATTAAATAAATTGCTCTGAGATGAAAGTTAATATATTTTCCTGGTATGAGTTTCTCTTTTTTCGTTGTTTTTGGTTTGGTTTTTTTTTTAAAGAAAGATCAATTTTTTTTTACACAAAATGAAACAATTTGGAATCTGGAGTAGAAAACCATTGCCTTATGGTATTTTGTTTTACTGAATATATATGTACCACCCATCTGGGTGCTCTAATTTCTAAGACTTCACTTTTGGCTGATTTATAAGAAATTTCATTAATCTCAGCAACAGAGGAATCTTGAACTGAGCAGCAGATTGAAAATGAACCAAAGGCTGGGGACTATAAAAACTGCCACAAATGAATCAGTACTGAAGTTCTTAAAATGGTAATGATCATTTGTAGTGTAAAGATCTTTTTTCCCCTTGCAGTAAGATTTTTTTGAGAGATTTTTCAAGGTGCCAATGAAACTGCCAACCCTGAAGCCACAAGGATAATCTTTAGCATTTAAATAAATGGCTATTCATATTACTGTGTTCAGTCCACATTTGTTAATGAGTGTTTCTCTGCTGCTGCTAAACAAAAGAATTGAAGAGGATCTATCATTAAAACGGATGACACTCAGCACTTCTTTTTTTTTTTAAATTCTATAGGCAAGATCTTGCTGTGTCACCTGCATGACATTCAGTATTAGATACTTACTTCTAGTTAAACTCTGATTCCAGTATCAGAGTTTGTATAGACAAAGATTTTTATCCATACTAGTCAGGAGTTGCCACTAGCTGTTCATATGATCTGTTTTCTTGTCTTGCAATGTGTAAAAAAGGTTAAGACCTTGAATACTCTGGTAATTTGATCATTGTAGTTTTCTGTGTTACTAACTTTTGCCTTTTGAGATATTTGTCCTTTCTTTCATCTCTTCCCTGAGTTACATTTCTTTTAGGTATTCACTGTGGTTGAACTTCTTATCTGTCGTCCACCTACATTCATTGTACGCTGAGATGTGCAGGAGAACTAACGTACGGCTATTTCTTATCTCATTGCCAGTTGCAGCTGATATACATATCTGTACAGAAAAATAATATTAGAAATTCTATAGCTGTTCTCACTATCCAATTTCAAGGTTTGACTGAAAGGACTTGAGAAGCCTTTGTTAAGAGAACACAATTATTTGAGATTAATTTAATGTTCTTCTTCTCCCTTCTTCCTTTCTTTCAGACGATTCAAACTCCAGAAGGACCAACACCAAATAAATTATGAATGTTGAACAAGATGACCTTACATCCACAGCAGATAATGATAGGTCCTAGGTTTAACAGGGCCCTATTTGACCCCCTGCTTGTGGTGCTGTTGGCTCTTCAGCTGCTTGTGGTGGCTGGTCTAGTGAGGGCTCAAACCTGCCCTTCTGTCTGCTCTTGTAGCAACCAGTTCAGTAAAGTGATTTGTGTACGGAAAAATCTGAGGGACGTGCCAGACGGCATCTCCACCAACACCCGGCTACTCAATCTCCATGAGAACCAGATCCAAATCATTAAAGTTAATAGCTTCAAGCATCTGAGGCACCTAGAAATCCTGCAGCTCAGCAGGAATCACATCAGAACAATTGAAATAGGGGCTTTCAATGGTCTGGCCAATCTCAACACTTTGGAACTCTTTGACAATCGTCTGACCACTATCCCAAATGGGGCTTTTGTATACCTGTCAAAACTGAAAGAACTGTGGTTGAGAAACAACCCCATTGAGAGCATCCCTTCTTATGCTTTTAACAGAATCCCTTCTCTCCGGAGGTTGGATTTGGGGGAATTGAAAAGGCTTTCATACATCTCAGAAGGTGCCTTTGAAGGTCTGTCCAACTTGAAGTATTTGAACCTTGCCATGTGCAATCTGCGAGAGATTCCTAACCTTACTCCGCTTGTAAAACTGGATGAGTTAGATCTTTCTGGGAATCACCTGACTGCCATTCGGCCAGGTTCTTTCCAAGGGTTGATGCATCTTCAGAAATTGTGGATGATACAGTCCCAGATTCAAGTGATAGAAAGGAATGCTTTTGATAACCTTCAGTCACTTGTAGAGATCAACCTGGCACACAACAATCTAACACTACTGCCTCATGACCTGTTCACACCACTTCGCCTAGAAAGGATCCACTTGCACCACAATCCTTGGAACTGCAACTGTGATATCCTTTGGCTCAGCTGGTGGATTAAAGACAAGGCACCCTCCAATACTGCATGCTGTGCCCGTTGCCACACGCCTCCCAGTTTAAAAGGAAGGTACATTGGTGAGCTGGACCTGAATTACTTCACATGTTACGCTCCAGTCATAGTGGAGCCACCAGCAGACCTCAACGTTACGGAAGGCATGGCTGCAGAGATGAAATGCCGGGCATCAACGTCCCTGACCTCCGTATCTTGGATTACTCCAAATGGATCTGTAATGACGCATGGGGCATACAGAGTTCGGATTGCTGTGCTCAGCGATGGCACATTAAATTTTACAAAGGTAACTGTGCAAGACACGGGTTTGTACACATGCATGGTGAGTAACTCTGTTGGGAATACCACGGCTTCTGCCACGCTGAATGTGACTGCCCTGGATAACCCTGGTTACACGTACTTTTCAACCGTCACGGTAGAGACTGTGGAACCTTCTCAGGATGAGGCACAGACCACAGAGCAGGTTGGGCCCACACCAGTTACCAACTGGGAAACCGTTAACATGACAACCTCACTCACTCCACAGAGCACAAGATCAACAGAAAAAACGTTCACCATTCCTGTGACGGACGCAAACAACGGGATCCCGGGAATAGATGAGGTCATGAAGACTACCAAAATCATAATTGGTTGTTTTGTGGCTATCACTCTCATGGCTGCTGTGATGCTGGTAATTTTCTACAAAATGAGGAAACAGCATCACCGGCAGAACCATCATGCTCCAACACGGACTGTAGAGATCATTAATGTGGATGATGAGCTTACAGGTGACACACCCATAGAGAGTCATTTGCCCATGCCAGCAATAGAGCATGAGCACCTAAATCACTATAACTCTTATAAATCTCCTTTCAACCACACAACAACAGTTAACACAATAAATTCAATACACAGTTCAGTGCATGAACCGTTATTGATCCGAATGAACTCGAAAGACAATGTTCAAGAGACTCAAATCTAAAACATTTATGACATTAAGGGGTGGGGTGGGGGGACAACAAAAGATGGTTTATAAAACAAATGACACAAATGACTGGGCTAAATCTACTGTTTCAAAAGTGTCTTTACAAAGAAAAAGAAATTTATTTATTAAAAATTCTATTGTGATCTAAAGCAGACAAAATTATGTGTATTCCTCAGAACCTGTTTTTGCTGCAGTTATTTACCCTCCTCGTTCCTGTTTTCCTGCCCAACCTACCCTGACTCCCATTTGCCATATTTTTCATAGGAGTTCTTGCTTCCCTAAAAGAACTGATCTAGGAAATTTTGTAAGAATTCTGTTACACTTTGGGAATTTTTATGGTGAATTCTAGTGGTGAGATTCGGTCTATTTTGTCACTTTCTCTTTTTTCTTTTGTTTTCTCATGCCCTTTTTAAAATTATTCAACAGAAAATGAAGTAATAACAGTAACTTTGCAAGTGAGAAAAACCAACAAGTAAACATTTTTTTTTCTCCATGTAATGATTTGCTCTGTATTTACCGAAAGCACCATTCTGTGAAAAAAAAAAAGGAAAAAAAGGAAAAAAAAAACCAAAAAAAAAAAAAACCAAAAAAACCCAACCAAAAATTAATTTACTTGTGAAAGCCTATAAACCCCATGATCTTTTAAGGAATTCTAGAACCAGAATTTGTAGTTCAAACACTAAACTAAGATTATAAATAAAATATTGGTTTTTTTCTGTACTTGGATATAGCTCATTCTTAGTGTGGCTTTAAACATCAAAAGTTTGTTAAAATTCTCATGATAATCTGCTCTGATGGTCCAAAACACAATCACTTTAAAGAGACTAATTAAACCATTTTGGATCATTACTGAAGGATATCACAGTTTTCATTTTAGTTTATGAAAACAACATACTGGCAAACAAAGGTGTTTGATTTCTAATGCAAGATTGAGATCACTCCTTCTAATGGTGTTTGCAATTATCTCTATTATATCACAAGATGCTTTTCATAATGCCAGAAAAGTTTTGCAAGGAGCTTCAGTTGTCACTGAATTTATTAGACAAAGCTGAAAACTTTGTTCTGTTTTTTATTATTTATAACTCTCAATAAGAAAATTCATCTTTATATCAAAGCTAGTGGTTTCCAGTTCAGTTGTTCTGGGACTTCTAGGCAGAAATATGAAAGAAGTTTAGCCATAATAATACCTGTAATAAGAGCTGTATCCCTATGTGCAAAATCAAATCAAAATGCTGTTCATGGAGTAACTCACAGGAAGAAATCTGAGGATTTTGGTTTAAAGAATAGAAAGAACAAAGTCAGACAAATCAGAGGACATTATAAGTTACTGTCATTTGCATGACAATTAGATTCCTTGTAGAGTACCCACTTTACATTAATTTAAACTGAGACTCATTTACCAAAG
The DNA here is from genome assembly GCA_025920805.1 of Petroica traversi. Lineage (NCBI taxonomy): Eukaryota > Metazoa > Chordata > Aves > Passeriformes > Petroicidae > Petroica > Petroica traversi. The sequence goes on from JAHLSL010000007.1 coordinate 38,968,121, forward strand.
GGAAATGCACACCCTTTGCCTTTCTGTTTATATAGGACTGGTGTATACTGTGCATGCTGAAAGCTAAAAAGGAGGCTTCCCATATGAAAATCTACTTCAGGACATTGTGTTCTTCCAAGTAGAAGTTCTGCCAAATTAAACTTTATGCTTTGGCAGCTGAATAGAAGCATTTTAAGTTTATTTAAATTGGAAGAAAAAAAAGGAATCTTATCTATAATTTCTGAATGTCTTTTCATCTGTATCCTTTCTTAACCACCCTTGCTGAGGATTTTTGGGGTCTTGTGCCAAGTAAATAATATTCTTAGCAATATCTGTTTGGAGCTTTCTAGTATGCAACAGCGTGCAAGATGAAGACCCCACTGAAAAATATACTTGTGTTCTCTAAGTTTAAGGTGAATTCCAAGAGATTTGAGGGGGTAAACATCTCCTGTTGGATGCACAGTTCTCAAGGTTGTGAGTGAATGTGGCAGTACAAAGGCCTGATTTAAAGAGGGCACAGTGGAGATAGGTGACAGTGAATCACACCCTGCAAGGAGTCTGATAAGTGTAATACCAAATGAAACCCAAAGTTCTACAACAATCTCTAAGAAACATTTGGAAAGGCATTATCCTTTGATGTGCTACATGAAAAATAATATCTACTCAAAGGGAATTTTAATAGAGGGTGAAGATGGACCTGAATGTAAAATGTTGCAACTGTGATTGCTAGGTTTGCCTATTTCTTCAAAGTGCAATAGAGTATTTCACTGGTGATTTCTTTTAAGCATTGTGATAGATTCTGTACAAAACTACTACAGATACACACTCCTGTTTGTACTAGCTCTGGCTAGTCTCTCCATGACCAATGTTTATCTCATAATTGAAAAAAATTCCATTCAGGGAACCTAAATCTGCATTTTAATGGGTTTATGATAACAAATTATGGCTACTCTAACCAATATTTGTGAAAGCAGTTATGGTCAACATGGTTTTATAAACATGTAGTTTTTCACCAACCCCTAAAGTAGTTTAGTAGGGGGCCTATAAGAAAACAGGTATAGTTATTGTCAAGTGCAACACTGGATCAGTGACAATCTTTGCAGTAAAACAAAGTATTATCAGTGACTGTTTTAAACAAAATATTCATTCTTATGGAGTGTCAATCCAGTTTTATTGGCTAATCAGATAATCAGATATTCCTGCTTGCTCATGACATGCATAAGGAAAAAGCATTTGAGTGTGTTTGGTTGGGTAAGTATATGTGTGTGTTACATGTCTACCATATTAGTTATGATTTTCCCATCATGTTCCCTATCCTTTTTGGAGCCACTGATATTAATTCTGATTCCTTCCTACTACTACAAAAAACTCACTACTTTGGCAGATGAATTAGATACCAGAGTTGGAGAAGGTCACAGTTTAAATTATGAACTGAGCTCTGTAATAAAGTTACAAGAGTGGTGTGCTCTCTTGTTTTGGTGCTCAAATCACAAGCCAGTGCCTCCTGTTACTGCTCCAGAGACAGCAATGCTAAGAAGGAAGCCTCTATCTCCTGTATGACAGAACACAACAGACAGAAAATGCTAATGAAACTTCTCTTGCAGGTGACCACATTGTATACGATGTAAAACAATTGTGCAAAAAAAAATTGTGTTCATAATTGTGATCTATCGCTTTCTAGTGGGCTTATGAGAAATTATGAACCATTCTTCAGTTCATTTGGTGGAGTTTGAAGATATTTATCTGCTGTGCTGTACAAATAGAAACTGCAAAGCATTTTCTTTCTGGAATTTTCATCAAGTCTTTTGAATCTTGCCATATGCAGAAATAGCATGTGAAAAGCAAAGCGAGTGAGTTCCATTCAATTCATAATAGAAGATGGACATTTTATTTTCCTTCAAAAAGGGCTGAATGTATGAAAAGTAATAAGAGTAATTGTAATTTTTGCAAAAATATTCTAACATATTAAAAATTATATTTAATAATTTCAAGATTTTCTGTCCCCACTGACCAAAGGTTGATCACAGAATTAGAGAAAAGATAAGTAAATTCAATATTGTACTTTGTTATACCAGCTTCCTAGTCTTATGAGAATGTTTCATAACAGCTGCTATATGGTTTTATGTGTCAGGTATGACTATTAGTGTAGTCTTTTCAACAAGGAGCATGGAAAATCTCTTCAACTTTTTCAGCCCTCTCAAGAGGTTATATCCCCTTTTAACATACATAATTTTTGAAATTCTCACTGGTTTTTGTTTGGTTTTTTTTTAAGTCCAGGAGGTGAAGGCCTAAGAAATGTTAGGAGCTACCTTGCAATTTCATACCAAAAGAAGTAAACGAAGAAATAATTTATCCTTATCTTCTAGATGTAATAAAAGCAGTTAGACTTTGGTGCCTGGGTTTCTGTTTTTCCGAGTATACCTCTTTAATTTTTCTTTTAGAACTATTTAATTTATATTTTTCTCATTTCTGCAGATGTTTCAAAAAAAGGCCTCATTTCTAAAGTTTGATCTGCAGTTAGTTTGAAGGTAGTGGCAAATATTTTATGACAGGGGTGATATTGTATATTAGTATTATAAATAGTTAACACATGGAGCCAAAACTATTGACATAGCAAAGGTTCATGAGCAGAGGATGGGCTTGGGGAGATTCTGGGAAACCTCCCAGATAAGTCTGCAATTCCTGCTGGGCCTGCGACGCAGTTATGGTGGTGCCCCATGAAAACATGTGGTCATGTCTAGCTTGTGGTTGGAAGAGCACAGTAGGGCAGAAGAGATTTGGGTTGGGAATAACTTCATCGACTGCTCCCCACTTCAGAGCACAGATGCAGAAGTAATCAGAATAACAGCTGATAGCTCAGGTCCAGACATATAGTGTATGATTAGAAATTGAGGGAATTTCTTTTTTGTTTGTTTGTCACATTTAATCACAAGTAGGTTGCAAGGCTTAGTGCACATTAAACAAGGGAAAACTTGAAGAGTTAAAAAAGTTACAATGTGAGTTTTACCCAAATGGCAAAGTAATGTTTTGAAAAAATGCAAATGCTGGTTTGATTGACTCTAGGATAGTGTTTTCTGTATAAACTCCATTAAAACAAAAGAGATCTGCACTAATAGTTATATGCTATTTATTTAGATAAGAATAAACCATGATTTTCTTAGGTAAGAAGTGTGTTAAGAAAATATTTAGTTTAATTTGTCTTGGTTTTACTCCTTGCTCTCATGTTTTTAATGTACACCCAGATTGTCTTTTTATCAGAGTCCTCTCCAAAGGGCCAAATCAGTGAACCCTGACTGACTTTCATAAGTGACAAATAATTAATGTATTGTAACTCCAGAGGTATGAAATCATTCAACGAGGAGGAGACACTGATATGATTACGTCATCAGATGATTTTATGGTCATCTTTTAAAGATAAAAAAGACAATCTATCATTTTTGATAGATAGCTTAGAAAAGCAAATCTTATGTTAAGATAGAAACTCTTAGCAGAAAAATATCCAAAAACAACACGTCAGAATAAATTAGGGAGTTATTGAAAGGAACAGTAAGATGTAATGTTTAAAAGAAGAAATGAGAGTTATATATCTGAGTTAATCTTTATGTATTTTCTCACAGTACAATATGCAAACTCAAAAATTAGTTACTTTTTTATGTATCATGCAGCTTCTGCAAGGATTCTAACTGCTTCATCTATAATTTTCTGTTTTCTTCCTGCGTTCTGTGGTACGTGTATGATATAATCTGGGTTTTCACCTCCACAACAATTTCTCACACAGAATATTGTTTCTCACACAGAAAGGAAATTCTCTTAAGTCATCCACACTCCACTTATTGGAGGTGCACATCTGAGCATCTCTGGGGCTTTTTTCAATCGACTTGAAATTGCTTGTGCAGTTAGAGATTACTTAATTTCTTTGATTCTCTGCTACTATAGCAATATACGATTAATATCTCAGTTTGGACAATTTTTTTTGCATGGATTATATTTTCATCAAATTTAAAATATAAACTGTCACCATATTTTATTTTAGTAAAATATTTTGAACTCTGTTGACTTGAAAAAGCACTTCTGTTCCTTTCACAGTAGGTCAGTTAAATGCAGGTAAACTACAAAAAAAAAAAATAGAAAAATACAAGCTGTCTTGGAATGCTCTGCATGCAGATGGATCTGTATATGTGTATTATTTTAAAAGTGATTCTACAGGTGAGATTAAAGAAATAAAGGAATAAAAGAATATTTATATTCTAGAGTATAAACAATAAAATAAGGGAGAATAAATGAGCCAAAAGAGAATCTAGTAAAACAGAACTGGAGTTAGTGGACCACAAAATTAATCCAACCTAACTAACTTAATTCTGTAATACGTAATTCAATTTGATTCAATTTGTTCATTTAATTCCTCAGAAGGACAGTTACTTGTCTAAAAAAAAAGAGGTGGAAAGCCAAGTTCTGTTTTTGTCAGTACCCATGTGATATCAAGCAGGTTTTCCTTTTCTTTGCTATTTCTGTTGAGCTGTTCAATTATCATTTTCTGAAACTGCTTTCCTGAAGCACCCACCAGTGGTCAGTGAGACAAAGAGAGGTCAGTGTTGTGTTCCTAAGCAGAGTCTCTGCAGTACTTGGTGTTTAAGTTCACTGATTCTTAAACAACTAATTCCTTTTTGATAACCAAATTTTAGTTTCATAAATAATGTAAATGTTTTGAATATTGTATATGAGATTAATGTTGTTAATCACATGCCATGTGTTAACAATCTTCCACCTTGAAAGAATCCTTTTTTAGTTTTTTCCCCTGTTGGAACATATATTTCTTTGTGATGAAGAAAGATCAAAATCAAGAATTAAATCAAATTATAAGGACTTGGGGACAAACATCAATGTCTTTGAATAATACGACTGTAAAAGGATTACAAATTTTATAAAATTACATTTAAAAAAGAAAAAAAAGACTGTAAATAGTGTTTTAAGATTCCTAGAAAGAATATGCCTAAACAAAGTCATCATGACCTTAACAGACTGAATAAAACAGAATTGACAACTTCCATGGCTTTTGCTAAAGCTTCCTTGACAGAGATTGTTCTGTTCTCCTATTTTATTTTTTAAAAATAAATTCTATTTCCTATGTCAGCAGTGTTTCCATCAAGATGGACATGAGTAATTATTGTTGGAAATATTGTCCCCTCCTGTTTTTATCTGGAGAAACAATGGCTCTGGTTGTTTATTTTTTCAACTCCCTGCTGATTTCTGACACTCCTGTGGGGAAGCAATCAATTCTGTACTGCAAAAAAGGCTTTTGTCCACCTAACACAACAATAAAATAATAAAGGGCTGAACCAGGCAATGAAGAATAAAATAAAATGCAGTGGTAATGGTGAGGGAAGAGTCCTGAGAAAATAAGCTTTACAGAAGGAGAAAAAATATATTGGAAAGATGAAGGAAGCTGAAAAAAAAGTGTGAAGCTATTCTTTCCTTCTCATTTTGTGCATTGTGTTTCCTGGAATAGCTGAGTCATAGTTGAACCTATTGATTAATTCATTTTAAACAAATCACATTGGAAACTCTTTGAGGAATTATTTTAAAAACAATAAAAGCAACATTCCTTAGACTTGTATGGGTCAAAAAAGTCACAGGGAACTATTTAGATTGTTATGAGGTTCAATTAGGACTCAAAGACATTACTGCAGCAAGTGATTTAAGTTGGAATTCTGAAAAATAAAACTGTTCATACCTTACAAGTAGAAAATAATTTTCCAACAGAGAAACTAGAAAATTTGCATTCTGGGAAAACCAAACTGGAAATTTCTGCATGGATATGTCATTTTAACACAAACTTCTGCTGATTTTAAAATTGGATTTATAAAAATTAAACTTGAAAAAGCACTAGGATGCACAGAATGGCAGTAGTGAAACAATTCATTTAGTAAAACTTCCGATTTTTATCTTCTGGAGTTATTTTCAGTAATACAGTATTTTTCATTAGGAACTAAGAAGAGGCCTATTTGTACTTTTTTTCCCCTTTTATCTCCTCAAATGGCAATAACATTTTAGGCTGTGTAATAAAACTGGTATTGGAATTTTTGGGAAAAAAAAGGAAACATGCCTTGAGAAACATCTGCTAATTTTGTAGCATGCTTTTTTTGTTTGTTTAATTTTGTTTTAAATTGCTTTTTCTTGCCTTTGCAAAATAATAGAAGGAAATAATAGGATAGAAAAATTGTCTCTATGATGAAATTTCAGAAGGTGCAAGATACACTTATTATTTTCATGCAAGATTTATATGTCCCTGCAGTTTTATTAATTTGATTCCAATTTGCTAGCACAAAAGGGTAGGAAGCCCAAATAAGTCTTCCTTATAATTTTTCTCATGATTCTTTGGGTTTTTAATATGCTGTTTTCCTTCACTAATAAAATGAATATTCAATAGTTTTTATTATGTTACAGATTAGAAGCCTTTTCTTTTGTCTCTATTTACACTTTCTGTACCTTCAATTTTCACTCAACATATTTTTTTAATTAAAAAGCTGTATCTTTTTAAGTATAAACTTTCTCCATGATGCAAGGTGGGAGGATGCCATGTTTCATCCCAAACTTTCTGGTAGTATCTGCTCACGTTCAGTACCTTCATAGCATTGTTTGGTTGTGCCACTCTTTGTTTCTAATTGAGAGTCAGTCTCCACGGTCATCAGGAATTTTACCTCCACACAAACTCGAAGTGTTGATAGTAAAGGGAAGCACAGAAAAGTATGACTGCCCAGCTCTTGCCCCAAGGCTTAGCAGCACAACATGGTAAATTCAAACTTTTCAGGTTTCTGTGACAATTGTGGTTTGGCAGCAGGATGTCAGCAGAACAGCCTGACTGGAGTGAAGTAATTAATCTCTTGTGCATATCTTAACACAGGAAGATGTTACCTCTGAAGAGGATAATAATAATATTTTGTCTCCTCTAAAGTGTTTTATAACCTGAGTGGGAAAAAAAAAGCTGTTACTTTTGTAGTTGTTGTTAGCTGTTTTTTTATTTGAAATGTCAGAAATCCATTGGAAGTTTAGATTTCTGCAGCCATATTTCATGCATGGTTGGTGGAGGTGCCGCAAGACTGTCATTTAGTTGACACCACTGAAGAATTGGATCAGTCTGTTTCTAAATGGATTTTTCTTGTGCTGATCACAGATAATTATAGATTTTTTTTAAAATGCTTTTAAGTACTGATAGCAAAGCTAGGAAACACATTGCTAGGAATGATGCCAAAATTTTACAGTTGTGCAAGTTCATCACATCTAATCCACTGGTAGTGGTCTGTTGCTTTAGTTTAATTTTAAAATTATGATCTGACATGTGTTGTTATATTGGTTCAGTAGGGGAAATTATTTTGTTCCTTTAAAATGTTAATTAAGTCCTAAGAGAACTGATGGGCTGAGAACCAAGTCTTTCATATTACTTTGCTGTGACAGTGTTGCAGCTTTGATATAAAGGGTGTACCAGAAGCATATGAGAAGTGTTCACTTCTGCCAACCAGTCTTCTGTGACAAATGCAGTTCTCTGTCTGGATATTTAGTCTAAGATATAAACTCTAACAGATACACACCAGACATATTGCAAACAGGACACAGGATAATAATGGGTTAATAAGTATTTACACCTCTTGCTTCTGAGTTTAGCCTTGAGTTAAATTTCTATATCTTCATTTAAGTTTCCATCAAATGCTCTATCATAGTGCAGCTGAGAAGTGTTTGATAGATGAGAGCCTGTCTTTGCAGGTAAAGTGTCATCATTACATGTCTGTTGTTCAGATACAAACTGCTCTCTCTCCATCCCGTATGGAAACTTTCAGTAGTCTTGTTTCTCTACAATCCTAATTGACACAATTAATTATATTTATTCCGTTTCATTTCTCAGGGTATTTCCAAGGAATGGCACAAGTAATAACAAGAAGAAAGAAGTTGGTGATTTTACTTCCAGAACGTACATGCATCCAGCTGATCATAGAATCACAGAATGGCTTGGGTTGTCCTCATAGTTGGAAGGGAACTTAAGATCATTTAGACCTATAGAACATCTAGTTCCATAGGAAGGGAGAATGTTTGAATAAAGTGCCCATGGGGAAAAAAAAAGACAACCTAAAACCAAACCTACAAGAAATAGATTAGTCAATATACAAAGGATTAGAAACAAATATAAAACCATTCTTACCTTTATTGTAGAGGAAAGAACACAGACACACATATATGTACATGAATCCACTATTTTGATGCTTTCCAGCAGGTCTGGTCTGGAAAGCAATGCAGATGCAGTGGAGATGCAGTGCATTTCTCTTTGTGTGGTTAGGCTGCCCACTGGTGTCTGTGGCAGAGGGGGAAAGTGACACAGAGGCTTTCACCAAAGGTAAAGTTCTGGTGTGGACAGAGTCCCCCTGTCCCTGAGGTAAGAGCTGACCCCATGCAAACAGTGCAGTGAGTCTGGATGATCTACTTTATTACAGGACACTGGCTCCTTAGGTATAAAAAAAGAGTGGGAAAGGGTACTCAAGTTTATGTAGCTGAAAGTGGGTATCTGTTTCTGTAGTAATTCTAGTTTTGCCACTGGTCTTCGTAATCACTATGTAAAAACTCTTAATTTCCCATTTTGTAGCAGTTTCCCCATTTCCAAAATTTGTTGGTAAAATACATGGAAACTAGTATGAATGTTGGTTCATTAATGCTGTTGCTCTTTTTTCCTGGGATTGGACTATTTTTCTTTCCTCTTGTGTTTCAACTCTTCTCTCTGAGAATTTAAAATGGAAGAGTCAATGAGTCACGGTCTCCAATTAAAACTGATGCACGATTTTATAGTATTATTTAATGGATATGGAAATGTCTGTGCCTGTTGTGCACCTGTGACAGCACTGCCAAAGGCAGTGACAGTACATTCATATGGAGTGAGATGTGAGAAAATAATGCAACACCCTTGTTTCACTTGCAGCTTCCTTAAACATTAGCTTTGAGAAAAAGGGCAAATCAGCAATTCCACCCTCTAGGAAGTGAAGGGATGCAGGGAATGTACAGGCACAGATCCATGAAACAATGAGAAGAGCACAGGTAGGGGGATGTATTACATTTGGGTAAAGTTGTAGGAAATATCTTCCCTCTGCCTCACAGAATAAGGCTTCTCTTGACTAAGTAGGCTTTTCCAGATTATTAAGGATATTTTTTGCCCTTTAAGAGCACATCCAGCCTTATCTGTTTCAATCTTATGTTAAATATGGACTGTGAAGTGTTCCATTTTCAGGAAGATTGATTCAACTAAAGGGCAGAAAGCCTTTATGGAAAGGAAAAAACATATTAAACTAGAACTTAACTCTGTTTTGTAAACAGGGTGGATACTCATGCTGCTAGGGGTAAGGAGGAATTGCAGTCATTTACTGCCTCACTAAATCTTTCCACGGGAGCCTTTCAGGCAGTTTACAAATACTTATTCGCAATTTCCCTCCTCCTCAGCTGTTAGAGGGAAGTTGCTATAAAGTCTGGGTTGTTTCCTCCCAATGCAAAATGAGAGCAGTGAATGCCTGGGGCGTGGGCGGTTCCTCTGCCGGGGTCAGAGCTTTTCCCCAGGACATATTTGGGTACATGTGGTGAGAGGAGGGTTTTTCAGCCCGTGGATGGGAAGAAAAACAAGCCTGCTGAGACCCCGCAGGAAGGTGTGCCCTTCTGTGATGGAAAACCAGATTTTCTAGGAGCTCAGAGGTGTCGCAGAGTTTGCAGCTAGCAGTAAATTGAGTGAAGGACACAGTGAGATAGGGGAGGGATATTGATTTAAAATAATTTTAGTATCAGTTCTGTTTCCTTTTATATGTTGAGAAAACAAATTAATTTTGTATATATGAATATATTTTAAAGTCTCTGACTTTTGTATTTAAAATATTTTTTTAAGAACTTTGAGCTCAATGTGGGCTCAGAGCAAAGAAGCAAAGAAATTGTTCTCTTTTTTTCCAAAATAGAATGGCCAAGTATGAAAGAGGAGTATAAACGCTGAAGAGTATGAGTGATTATGAAGCTTTTTTGTATATAAAATATTTTTTAAACTTAGTTTAATAATGAATAATTATCAGCAGTAGAGTCACTGAGTAAATCTTGCATAACCAGCATAGCTTTTAATGTTTTAAGTATATTTCTTTACCTTGTGGCATTGCCACTAATAGTAAATCGTTCTAGTATCAAGAAGATGTAATGAGGTAAACTTATGCATGAAAACAGTAAAATTATTTATTCACAGTAAATGATAAAAATCTGACATGGATATGAGAGGGAAATACGACTTATTGTTTTCTAATATTGTTCATTTCCAGGAATATGGGAAAGGGAAGTTATATTCTGCAGCTCCTTATTTCACTTAAAAAAACCCCAAACAAACAAAGCCAAAAAGAAAGAAAACAAACAAACAAACAAACAAAAAACCCCAACCCTAACCCAGAGAAAAATCTGGGGGATAGTGATGTTCTCCAAGCTTCCACAATTTTTCCTGGCTCTGGAATTATTTTTCCAAGGCAAAGTATAAAAATTTCTGGACAATATCACTGAAGAAAAAATATTTTGAAACCGATCAAAAGTCACTAACAAAGTATTTGCTTCCATGTTTCAACTCTTAATTTAGAAGAAATGGGTTGTATGGTTTAAAAATACTTTTTTTTTCCCTCACGAATGATTGTCTAGAAAATAGCATATAAGCATATATGGTTTTGTTGTTGTCATTGTCTATGTGAGTTAAGATAGAAAAGTCAATGACAAATATGAGTAAGCACAAGGCTTACTTGCACAGTATTTCTTTTTAAAGATAAATGAAAAAATTAATGTGATTTTACGAAATATTTTCATTAGAGTTATGGTTTTCTGGTGATTTTGTTGAGTGAAGAACATTCAGATGCACTTTTTTTCTTTTTTAATTAAAAAAAAAATATTAATGAAAACCTTCCCATGAAGGAGGTTGAGCAGTGGTTGGTTGTTTGTGGTTGCTGAACTGCGAGAAAAGGAGCCTTCATTACAACTGTAATATGAGGAGAAAGCCTCAGCTTGGAGCAAGCCAGAGAGAACAGGTTATAGAAGGGTTTGAGAGCAAGTAGTGCAGCTGGTCTGGTGCAGAGGAGAGAGCTGTCATGGGCTACTGGGATAGGTGATCTTATAAAGCTCCAGTCTGGTGTGATCACCCTGTTCCTGCTGCTTTACTGCTTGGTGCTAGACAGTGCATTTGTACTTTAATAGAAGCACAGTTTGAGATTCATGATAGGTAACAATACCAAAACTGTTCAGTGAATGTCTGAGGTCCTGCTTTTGTTTTTCCTCTCGTTGGTGGTTCTGTGATGCGGCATCACATTGGTTTTGCCTTCAAATGAAGCTCTTCATAGCCTGAGGTGTAAATGATGCTGGGGGGGAATTCTGAGAGGGCAGATCCTGTGCACAAAGAGCAGGTTCTGGAATGGAGTGGGATGCACATCTTAGAAAGCTGGAAAATATGTCTCTCCACAGAGAAAAAGCCTGCAGGAAATCAAATTTGATGGTCAGAATGGAACTAGGAAAGGAGAAGGACGAGGTCTGCCCCTTCTTCCTTTGTCTTACAGGTCTTATATTCTAAAACACTCTGCAGAATTTTGCTACCTGATACGATATTCATACTTCATTTAAAAGAGTCTAAATCAAAATGTTATCACCTGTAAACTGCTACAGCTGGCTCTGGCTTAAACTCTTCAAGAAGACTAAGTCAAGTCTTAACCAAAGAACATCAAATACTTGGTAGATGAAGTTACACATTCTAACTTGGTGACTGGTATGCAAGACATCAATCAATTTCATTTGGATTCAGTGCCTCAGGACTGGCTGTGAAGGCTGTATAAATAGGTTTTATGCTATCAAGAACTCGCTGTTCTGACTGTAACTGTCATCTGTCTTCCAGCCTTCTCCAATTACTTTCTTATCTGTAGGATTTATTAACTGTTTTGCACTGCTTTCACAGTATCATAATAAATTAACAAAATGTGCAGAGCTCATAGATTACAAAAAAAAAAAAAAGCCTACCCAAAAGTACCCCAAACCTGTATATATGTGAAAAGCAGTCAGAAAACTCTGTGTGTGTATGTGAGAAGCAAAACACTGAAGTTTAAGGAATTTCTCATGTTATTATATCCAGAGAGCAGACAAGATGTTTGTAAAAACATTAAATGCTATATACCTTCCCCCCATGGCCCCAGGTAATGTTTATTTTGTAAGAGGACTTCCCCTTAAAAAGCACAGCTTACTCAGGGTTATGTAGCTAGGCTTTTTGAAATCAGAATCTGGCTGCTTAGGCAACCATGACCACATTTTAAATTGCTTGATTATTTGTCTATGGGGGATGACCATTTTATTGCCTGAAATAACACAATTATGTTGCGTCCCTCAATGCAATGGTTGTCAAAAAGAGTAGATAAAGAAATAGACTGAGCTAGTTTCAAGTGCACTTTGGACAGTAATTATTTGAGGATACAAACAGGAATTGTGAGGCAATACCCAAGAGACTTGAAATCTCACTTCTGAATAAACTGTATTTAAAATGTGTTCAAGCTTCTAAGATTTTTAACCGTCTTTTGTGCTGTTAGCAGTATAGGCTAGAAGTGATTAAATTGCATCCATTTCCCAATGAATCAATTCGGCTGCAGTGTGGAAGACAGAGTATCTCACCTGTCAGAGAATGCTTGTAACCAAAAAGGGTTGAATTATGGTCTTCCTGAATTTTGTTGCAAAAAGCCCCTTTCATTTCTCATTGAAATCCTGTAAATTAAATCTGTACCTTTATTTGAATACATAAGAGTGTTATACCTTCTCTTTTATAATGGCTGTACAATAATTTCCAGCAATAAAACCAGGGTGACTTTCAAGTTCGGGTAGCAAGATGCATGCCTTGTATATTGGAAATGGTTCTCCTTCATCTTTCTGAGTTTTCAATTTACTTTTCCTCCCTGTGCTGCAAGTAGTTTGCAATTGAAATTTCAAGGAATGTAGTGCCAGACCAGGTCTGTGATGCGGGCTGTTCTGAAAATCCACAAGTGCTATGTAGTCTATGGGAAGGTTACCAATGTTCAACTTGGCATTGGGATGCTACATACAGTTTAGAAAAAAATCTTCTTTAAGGGCATATAATAAACTTTATTGAGGAGTGTCGACTTTTTAAAGCTAAATGTTAAAGTTGCCACCCTTCATAGCAAATAGGTTACAGTCTGTTCTCAAATAGTTTGATTTGTTAATTCTAAAATTAACAAATAAGGAATTACAGAAGAGAGAGTGGTTCCACAACATTTTTGATCTGCAACTCTGGTTCCTGGAGTTTGGGTGTTTGTTGTTTTGTTTTTTTTCATCATGCATCCCACTCTCAAATCCCAGTTTGGCTGTATATGCATACAAGAATACATATAGACAAGAATATGTATATATACAAGATTATACATATGTATGTATTCTTGTATATTTATACATGCCTTTGTGCATCTTTAGTTTCCTGAGGCTAAAATAACTTGAAGTGTTTATGATTAGAGCTGCCCAAATTAGAAAGCTGACTGAAGAGCGCAGCTTCCATATGTATGTGAGAACAAATATGGATATGATAGATTACATAGAAAAACAGCATAATATTGGGAAGTAACAACGAAATGGAACAGGAAACAGCAGCCGATTTGAAAAAAGCCCTGCTAGGACTGCTGCATTCAGGTGGTTAAAATGGATAGACTATTAATATAATCTGGAAGACGAGCTAGGGTAAAAATGTACACAAGCAAAAATTTTAAAGGTATGCAATTTGTTAACTCCATTTCCTGCAGTACAAAGTTACAAATGAAAGAAGGTAGATTGAATTCTGCAGAAGGTGATGAGATCCAACAGCACGAAATCATGGCAGGAAGCAAGTAACCAAAACTTGGAGATGCACAAGGCACATGGAAGGCAATGATCTCCATAGGGAGGCATCTTTTACATAACCGATTCAAACTGGAAGAGTGGGTCTAAAAACATTACTTTTTAGTTTAACATAAGATTAATAACTTATTAAGAAGTTCAGCTTCATAATGAATATAAATGATGGGTTGATTTTCATTGCTAATGTAAATTTGTCTCCTACAATACTGGCCTTTAAAAACTTTTCAGTGTCTGTTTTCACTTGTCAGTTTGTAAGTAAAATTATTAATGTTGAAGTCTTTTAATGAAGAGTACTGCTATGAAGAGCACTCACACAGATTTAATTTCTCATAATATAGGTTTATTTGATTTGAGGTTGATAATTGAGCATTTTTAGGAGGAGACTGAGTGTGAATGTGTGCATATGTGAGAGGAACTGCATTCATAAATATCTTCAATGAAACCAAGAACAGTCTTATCAACATTCTTCTCTCTCATATTCAGCATATGCACTGAACAACATTTTTCTTTTAATAAGATTATAAAACTCTTGGGGAAAATCTCTAGTCCTTTATCACTAAGTGAGCTCAAACTTTTAAGTGTAAAAGTTTGAAAAAAAAGAAATCTTGGGCTTATTTATTTGTTCCTTTTGAATATGTACTCTTGGGAGAAAACAAGTACCTTCAAATGTCATAAAAGAAGCAATGAAATATATGTAATATTTATATATCTTTATGACCTGATGAGAGCTGAATTATGTTGAAGGATGTGCTAAACCTTTCATATATCATAAAGAAAAATGTTAAGCTTCATTCAAAATTCATCCCATGTTGACTCTTTTAAAGCTTATCAGGAATTTTTAGTGGTATGCTTGTTTTATTTGTTTTTAATTTGTTATGGCTTAATTTCTTTGTTGTCAATGGAAAGCAGTTATTCTTACAGTTTTTCAGTGGAGCCAACACCAGAAAAAAGTAAACAAAGGCATATGAAATTATCTCCCAGGATATTTGATTTCAATGGCAAATTTTGCACTACTTAAAGTCACTTTCACTGAGCGACGAATAAGTATTCACCTTTGAACAATCCACTGAACAGTTTTCAAGCTTTTTCTATCAAGAGTTGTTAAATCTTATTATTTTCTTCTGCACAATTCTACTAGTGAATGGCTTCAGTTTAAAGGAACATTATTTGGGCTTAACCTTGAATGTGAAATGCAAAATATTTTCTCTCATTTAAATGCATTTTCAGAAAATATACTTGAGAATACAATATTTTTCAAACTTGACTCCTAGCTATGACAGATGCTATCAGTGTTTTACTGGAACTTGCTGGAAATTTTTAGTTGATTATAGTACGGTTTGACCATTTAATAGGTTTTCCAATTCTTTGCCATGCAAATAAAATGCTGCTGTCTTTTTATTTAATGAACTTAGTCTTTTGTGCAATTTACCCCTTAAATATGCTCCAGTATTTAATAATGAATTTCACCTCCTGAATGTATATATCCATCTAAGTACATGGGCATAACAATGTTCATGCATCACACATGATGTATGATTTAAATATAAGGATTAATACTTTCTCTCCAAAAATCTGCTAAGGGAAATAACATACAGATCTAATATTTTAAAGATAAAATGATGGGATAACATGGGATTTGTCCCCAAAGTGAGGCAGGCTTTTTTTCAGCTGATCAAAAACTTAATATTTAGTGTCTTTTTGATAATGTATTTTGGAAGTACCCTGGGTTGAGATGTACAAACATTCACAGTACTTCGTGGATTTCCTGGAAACAAGAATCAGTGACATACTGTTTGGATCAGGTTTGAAAGAAAGTTTTAAATAGAAACTCAAGTTACAATGAAATTACCATGTTGACACAGTGCTTGTGTCATATCCCCTTGACAGATTTCTGTGGTTTCTGCACTAGAGTGAGAAACACCTGAGCTGATGTGAGTCCCAAACACAAGAGCACTTCATTGCATACATGGTTAATCCTTTCCATATTTGCATCTCTCTTCACATCATCATTTGAGCAGAACCTTCCCCTGGGGGTCACCAGAACTGCGTTTGGTCCTTGGTGGTTGGTCTGTGCTAAGTGAGACAGGAAATACTAAAAGATGAGCAAGTCAATGAAGCAATATGTACTCGTGTCTTGGCACAAGGACTTTCTAAATGTTATGCTGTTGCTCTCTGATATTTTGATGGTGATACAGATTTTTGTGTGCAGATTCTCAAAAAACCAGATTTGACCTTACAGGAGCTGCACTTTGGGATCTAATCCAAATATCTCTTGTGTGATTCCAGATTAATTCCTAGCCACTCTCCCTACTCTACATTTTTGTCTTAAATTTTATTCTGTTCTTCTATTTCTATGAAATAGTAAAGCAGATCATGGAATATCATCAAAAGCTGGATAGACATTCATGTCTGTTCTGAGTACCTGCAATTGTACACCTCCAGGGTAAGAGAACTCTGCATCACCATTCCCTTGGCAACTGCAATCAGTTAGACAGCACACAGTTTACATTATTCCCAGGCCAGCATTTACTACTCAGGGTCATTTCTGAAACACAGAGAAACAATTCAAATTGTATTCAAGGATGGGAGACACCAGAAAATATAGTGTGTAGGAGGGAGTTGTTCTTTGTTAGTTGGTTGTTTTCTTAGGTAAGCAGAGGATTCTGTTCCTGATTTAAATTCAAAAACAATGAGGACTTAAAGATGGTAGAGCAAAAAAAAATCACACCTGTCATGGTGTATTTAAAATGCAGTATGTTGAATAGTAAGTTTTTGTACTAAATCACGTGTGACCAGATTTCTGGGGCTTGCTATTGTCAGTTGTACAGGAAGGTTATTTTAACTTTTTATAGCAATTTCAACAGGTAGGAAGTAAGTATGTCATCCTGACCACAGGACTTGAGATCTAATGGTGTCAGAATTTCTTACAAAGAGATATGATGTTAAAGTGATGGTTGTAGCAAAAACCAGATGACTGAGTGAACAGTTTTATCATCTCTTAGAGAATCTGTGATTTTCAGGCAGCTGTCTAATTGCACTGTCATATGATTTTCTAATGTTTCTCTATGAAAGAGCAAGAGAGTAACCTTGGGATATTAGTTTATTAGAAAATATATCTTTTAAAGGAAATGCCCGACACAGATCATGGAAGACTAGTGCAGACACAAGAGTCTTCAGGCCTTCAAATGCTGTCAATTAGAAAGTTCAATGGTAAGTGCTGTAGAGAGAAAGTCAGAAATTAGTTTTTAAGGGTGTGCTTTTGTGGTAAGGAAGAAGATAATGAACATAATACAAGTATACCTTGTTCAACTGAGTAATTAAATTGCTGTAAAATATCCCTTTCTGTAGTTACAGGGAGATTAATAAACTCCGACATTGCCATTATAACTCTGTGTGGCTATACCATGAAAGCAAAAATATGCTCTAACCAGATTTGTCATGGGAGGTTGATGTACACATGTGAGTCTTTTTTTTCTCTTATCAAAGGAGCTTCTGAATCCTGCTAGAAGTGAAATGCTACATGCACATGCATAATTTCTGTGTTTCTACAATAATCTGAGATATGCTTATGTGAGAGTATGAAGAAGATACATACACAAACATGTACTTATTTGTGCTCTGTTGCTACATCTGAAGTTTTAAAGCATGTTTGACATATCAGTTATTGAATAGCATACTGTTCATAATGGCCTCTAGAAATCCTGAGAAGGTACATCATGTTCAGATAGGATATAATGCAATTTTTTAGCAGATGGTTGCATTTGATATCCCTATGGAATATGTGGAAAAGGCACCATGGCTCTGTTCCGACAAAAAGACTGCCTTGGTGGCCAGCAATGGGCACACATACACACAGCCTCTAGATGTAATTGTACCAGAAGGCTCTGATGGCAAATTCTAATTTCTGTATTTGCTGGTTAACAAATTACTGAAGTTCATACCCAAACCCAAAAACCTGCTTACGAAATCCTTCTGGTTACCTAGCAACAAGCAGGAAGGATGTGGGGGAGCAGGAGGGCTCTGAGGCAGCAATAGTGTCAGTTCAGCAAAGCAGACTTTATATAGGTCGCTGTATTTATATAGGTATCTCCGTTAAATTAATATAGCTACTGAAATGCAATAGCTGGGAGCGCGACATGGTCTGACAGTAGCATCTCCTCACATGAAACTGCCAGAGTGGCAGCTTCCATGCCCAATATATTCTCAGATCTTTGGAAGAAGAATAAAATATCAGTAGAAGAGGAGGGTGGCAAAGCAGAACAGAACAGAGCATTAGACTGGAGATTAATTGGCTCTTATTGAATATGCAAGATTCTATTTTTCTCATGCCCTGTAAAGGTACTGTCTTGCACAGAGGAAAAAAATTACTTTTGCAGTTTCTGTCTGCACTAAAAATATAAAGTATATTTCCCAAGGATTTCAGTATGCATTCATCCATTGATATATTTTTAACTTCTGTGTCTGAAAGGGAAAAAACAAAAAAAACCCCCACAAACTACTGATTCAGTTGTTGTTCATGAAATAAATTCTGATGTTAGTATGCCCAATAAAATAATTTTCCAGTGTGAGTTTGATCATATCAATGGGAAAGTGGAGAGAGAAATAGTTACAGTAAAGTTAGAGGAAAAAAATATGTGAAATTTTCCTGTTCATAAATCCATTCAGTAAACATAGGATAATAAGGTTTCTTTTTAATATCTGCTTTTTGTATGTCCCTTGTAGAGGCCTTAGGTGCTTCCTTACTGTTGTTGTAGGGATCCCTAGCACAGACAAGCACAGTTCTCAATTAAGTAAAAGTTTGTAAGAATTGAGTGTTAGGAAGAATGTAATTGTTTGTATTTAAAAATATGCGTTTTATATTTTCAATGAAAAAATACAGAATGCTAGAATTTCTAATTCTGAAAAATGCATTGAAACACTGGCATTGGTCAGAGACTTTCTTAGGATCAAATGCAAAGAAGAAACTGAGCCAGGGTAGTCATTACCCACAATCAGGAAAGAGCTAATTTCTCCATTGAACTTGGAGAGCTTTAAAGTGGGTGCAGGCTGTTTGGGGGTTTTGGTTGTTTTGTTTTTTTTTTTTTTTTTGTATTCTTTGTTTCGTTTTGGTTTTTTTTTGTGGGTTGTTTCTTTTCTATAAACAACGAAAGAAACCTAGATTTCATTCTGAAAACCTGTGATGCTGATACCATATTTGAGTCTTTGCTTTCTGTAGGACCTTTTTCCTCTTTTCCCACGTATTAAACTCCATGAGAGAAATTCCTCTTCTTCACTGCAGCAATGGATCCCACTGCTTAAACATTTACAACTCCATCACTATAAAATATTTGATGGTTATTATAAACTATTTAATGAGATGTCATAAACTACAGATACAAGTGATCCCCTCTAATCCTCCTCAGAACCATCCTCCTTAGCCTGCCGCTGTAAAACATTAAAAGCCTTCTTTGTTAATTGGTATTAATGGGGTTAATCTTTGAAAAGTAGAGATTATCTTGCTATAGCCAGACATTCTAGGGAGAACTTAATTAACCGAAGGCAAAAGAATATGGAAATATAGAGACACTTGCATACTGATGCAGCCTTTTCCACAGTCACACATGCAGATGTTGGGCTGCATTGTTCATTTTCACAGGCAGGTCTCAAAATCAGAACTGTACAGTTATCATACAATCAGAGAATGGTTTGGGTTGGAAGGGACCTTGAAGGTCACCTAGTTCAAACTCACCTGCCATGGGCAGGGACAGTTTCCACCACACCAGGTTGCTCAAAGCCCCATCCTCCCTGGCCTTGGACACTTCTAACCTAAATCCAACATCTAATCTTTTAGTATACAGCCATTCCCCCTCATTCTATCACTATATGTCCCTCTCCACTGAGTGTCCCTGCACCCCAGCGAGAGGCATATATTGAGTGGAACACTGATGTTTTTCTTTATTTCATTTCACTACCTTTATAATTTCTTAAAATCTGTGAGATGAGATTTTATGTCTTGCAAAAGGCAAAGACAGAAAAAAACCTGCATTATTTATGTGAATTATTCAGCTAGTCTGCTAGATAAATATGATCATAATAGAAAACTCAGCAAAGTTTATCCTATCACAAGTGAAAATAAAAATTAATTGAACACAAGTAAATACAAAATGGGATTTTCTTTCAAATATAGGTATATTTGCTGGAGAGAGACAACATGATCACAAAAGCAGAGGCAGAGACTCTAGAATACTGCCCAGTAAAAATATGTTCCACACAGACTTGTGATTTTTGGGGGTCTTTTCTTGTGTAGTTTTCATAGTTTCAGTATTCATTATCTATTGACTAAGACTATCCATCATCTTGATATCATTAATGTCTGCATTCTCTTTTTTAAGTTCTGCAGCTTCTGGTGACTGGATTTTAAAGAGCATTTCTGTAGAAGTCAACTTTCACACTGTAATCAAGCTCATTGGATCTTTTTCCTTGAAGCTTGTACAAAATTTTCAAGTATATCTTATCATTTTCAAAAACAATTTAATCTCAGTGGCTGTTTGGGAAGATAACTGAAGCTAACTCCATATTTTAGAAGGAATAGTGCTATTTAACTGTTCTCTGTTGTGTTAGTACTTGTTCATTAAGTTATTTGGGGTCAGTGTAAGTTTCTACTCCTTGCCTTGAGTTAGGACTTCATTCCCCAGCCTTAAAGTGGTTTTGTCAGTTTTCAGTGGCTTCTCATTGTTATGGAAAAAGCCTTCAGTTTGGTACTGATCCTCTATTTTTTTAGGGAGCTTTCATAAATATGTTTAAGCTCCCTTGTTTCTTGACAGCTAGAAGATTTAAAATCTCCATTTAGCTTTGAATTTAACCAGACATGTACTTTAAAAATTATTGTAATAGCCTGGATAAGCAGCTCTCAATGACTGATGAATTCAGATTTCAGGTTCATGATGTATAACAGTACTTTAAATCAAATAGAAAGAAATAACACTTAAAAAAATTTCCATCCATTATGTGCGATAATGATCCAGACATTCAAATTTGATTACTACAATAATAGCAAGTTCTACTCTTGTAACTAATGCCAACATGTGAAACTGCTACATTTTTTTCCTTCTTTGCCTTTGAAAATTTTGGCTGTAGAAAGTTAAACATTCCTAAGTTAAACATATAGAAAGTGAAATATTCCTCTGGATATGAGAGTTCAGTGTGAGGTGTTATTTTTTAAGATTTTGAAAAAAAAAAATTCTGAATGTAGCCCTCATGCAGAAGGGTGCTGGAGAATTGATTGAATTACAAAGCTGATCCTTTTTCTTCAGCCTTTGTCTCGACCTATATCCAACTCTTATCCCTTTCTGTGGAAGGAAAATACAGATATTTTTATGCCAGATGCTTGAAAATTATTTGAAAACACAACCTATTGATTTAAAAGAAGAAAATACTAGATGCTTACATTTTATATATGATAGACTTATGCACAAGAGCATGCAAAGAAATAAAAATTATTGTTGGGGTTTTTAATACTGAGACACTGAGTTAAATTTGAAACAAATATTTTTCCTATGAAGTACAAGATGATGAAGATAATTTTCATTTTTTCCTGGAGTATTAAACCGATTTTCCACTGAATCCAATGTTATTGCTTGAGTTAATTCACCATATATTTTTCAGTTTGCATATTTAGAGATTCAACTGTCATAGCATTTTCGAATTAATGATGAAAAAAGCTGCATTTAGTACCCCCACACCACAACCAACAAAAATAAACCCCTCTAAGAGGTATTTTGCCCTTGAGGAATAATTTGCTTCCTGTGCTCATTTTTATCAGAGGCTGGATACTTTTCAAGTACATTTGCCACAATAAGCCATTGGTTCTTTGCTTTGCATATATTTACAAGAATAATAGGCAAGTAGTACGTTTTAGACTGCTGTACAAACAGCCACACCATTCAACCTAGAAGCCTCTCTTGGCAGAACTAATGGTAGATGCCTGGGAGAAATATCTTGTTGGAAACAATAAAGGCAAAATGGTAGCATAGAAATACTTCCCCAAGTTTATATGCTAAGCTGCTTGTAATCAGCAGCTTGGGCATTCCAGTACAAGAGGTTGCAACTGCATTGTGTTAATTATCCTTGATGGCCCTTCTTCCTGTGGCCCTCTCTAGCCACTTTTTAAACACATTTGGGTTTTGTAACATCCTGTGGCAATGTGTTCCATAATTTAATTATGTATACCATGAAAAAGTGCATCTGTTTATTTTATACCTGCTGCCTAGTGATTTCATTTAATGCCTCCTAGTTTTTCTCTTATGTGGAAAAATAATAAACATGCCGATTCTCTCTCTTCATGCTATCCACAATATCACTTTTTTTTTTTCATATATCCTGTTCATTGACCCTCCTTCAGACTGAGGTGTTGGCTAATTAATGTTTCTCTATTTTCAATAAATGCCAAGCTTCAAATTATCATTGCTTTCGTGTATTTTCTAGGAATATTTTTAGGAACTCTTCTAGTTCCTAAAAAAGTGAAAAAAGAAAATAATATTCCAGGTGTGGAACTAACATCACTGGAACGATTGTGCTTCCTGTTCTCTCTGTGTATTTCCTAGTAACTTTGAACATCTGTTTGCCTTTCTGATTTGTGTTGAGCTTCATGCTTTGAGTTGATGATTTCAAAGAAATACCAATGCTGATATCAAGATTTTTCTCCTGAATAGCACCAGATCCTTTGGAGTCTACTGCTGTGTCTGTTTAGTCAGAGTAGTCCCTTTCCCATGTGGATTACTTTGCATAATCCTGCTAGTTTGTCTGTGCATATTCATAATTCAGGCTGACTACTGATTAATGTTGGTTTCTAAAAAGCAGCTGTGTGACCCCAAGGAGATGCATGCATTAAACCCCAGCAACTCATTTTGTGTAGGTTGCTGTACAGACGTTGGATGAAAATGAGTCCTGCTCTCTGTTCACCTGGGCTAATTTCAAACCAGTGTCATAGGAGAGAAATGCTCTGTGTCTTATTAGAAGTCTCTGGAGTTTACCCAGTCAGATCCATTTCTGATTCAAAATTTATTTATCTTAAAAAGTGTGCTCTGCTCCTTATAGACCTGAAAACAAATAAGAGATTTATACGTTTTCTCCCTGTGAGTTCAAAAGGAAGATAAATAAATTAAAAAAAAAAAAAGTCGACAATCCTGCTCCCAAGAAACAAATCCATTTGTTATTTACAGATAACAAATCATCAAATGAAACTCTACTCATTTCTCACCACAACTTTATGTACACACAGAAATTAGCATTAAAATAAAGCTTAATTTGATGGTCTATTGATGAAACCCTTTTGGCCATTGTTTGAGTGGCCTGGGTGTTGTTGAAGCTTCTGAGCACAGCAGAGTAAACATTTGGAATGAGTTTTTTCTCCGAATGAGACAAAGCAGCACTATCTGACATGAATTTATGAGGATTGCTTATCAATGTTAGCATTAATTTTCTGAGACTAAACAGAGCTGCAAAAACTAGCACACAATCGTGTTCCCAAAGGTGTGTTGGCATGTTCTGCCACTTCCTATTATGTGCATTTAGTCTGCATTGCTTTAATTATGAAAAGTAAGATCAGAAAGCTTTAAAAATATATAAATCCAAAGAATTTATAAATTCAACGCTATGTCTCAGAATAATATACTGCCACTATTTAACATGTAAGTACCTATTAAAATGCATTATGCATTTACTTCTTTATCTGCTTTTAAAGCCCTCATGTCAGAATTCTGAAGTCCTTCTGCACTAGACACCATTCTCCAGAGCACTGAGTTCACCCTGTAACAAAAATAACTCTGTTGCCTACTTGTTTGGTGTCAAATTATCTGTCCTTCTGGTGGTAATCATTATAGACCCAGACATATCACAGCATCTAAATAATGTCTGTGGCAAGGAAGTATTATCTTCTGTCACTTCACAAACATTATTGTGAAGAAGTATAAAATGTCAAGAAATGTAAACTGTGACCTCAGACTGCTGCTGTGACTGCCCAAAGCTTCTGAAATCACCGCCATGGGATGACTGTCCTCTAGCCCTGGCTGAAAGCTGGGAAGAACCAAACACATCTCAGCAAAGCACAAGATGGATCAACAAACTTGTTCTTGTGGCCAGACATCCTTCAGTCAGTAGCTGAAGCCTTAAGCAGCCATCAGCATTCTCACTGATGATGAGGTGTGTTAATGGAGGTTAGAGCTGGCAATGAGCTCTGAATTGGTAACTTTATACTTATATTGTATGTAAATGGCAAAGATTAGATCAAGCAAGTAGTTCAGTCTTGCAGTCTCCTCTGTAAGCAATAGGTTATCTTTTAATTATGAATGGTTTCTGTAAAGCCCAAATGCTCCTTTGGATGAATTCAAGATCCTACTGTTTAGGGAATGGACTTCTAATCTTCAGCATCTTTGATTGATAAAAATCCTCTGTCCCTTTCATTTCTCTCACAACTTCATTATTTCAATAGATTTGATATCATCTGCACTTATCTTAGATTGACAAGGTTTATTATAACAAATAGACTTGTTAATTGCATAAGGAAATTCATACACAAGGAGGGAGGAAATTCTTGTGAAACCTAGGAACATAATAAAGTAAAATGTGTGTATAAAATAAAGCCACGATAGTTTATTTTTCAGTTTCAGGATTATGTATTTGTAATCAACCATTTCCAAAGTAAATGCATCACACTGAGATAAATGGGAAGTAGGGAGAGTTAGTTCATTCTGAATCTTTATATAATGACTGCTTCATAATTGATGGGAAAAAGTAGAATAAAGTGGGCACAGCCTAATACTTTTGAGAAGTGGCAGCAGAACTTTTCTTTCTTGTTTTAGTAAGATTTGTGATTCATTAGCCAGCCCATTTTGATATGTACAGGCTTCACTGTGGTGATAGAGGCAGTGGCACAGCATAGCACAGAAGGACCCACTGGCAGTGGCAGCCACTGATGGTATTCTATGCAGAGTTACATTCTGAATACACCCTGACACCTTATTCTGCTTCCCGGGCTCCAAATAAGAGTCTGTTAACTTAATTGGGCTCCAAGGTTTTGCCATAATTTCCCTGTCTATCTGTGAGGGAATGAAGCCTTGGAAAAAATGCTGGAATTCCTTTTACAGCTGGCATCTTTCAGTCAGTTATCACAGTGATACCCACAGTGATAATTTGCACTATAATTGTTGCCTACAAACTCATTCTGTATGAACACAGTGGCTTAAAGTGCTTTGGTTTTGCCAACACTATTAAAAAAATCTTTGCCTGTAGCTGCTTGAGCCCACTATTAAACACTGTCCTTGTACTCAAGGTTCATGTGGCAGGAGAGTGCTTAGTATTTTGTGCTGTATTTTCTGGCATTCATCAGAGATTGTTCATAATAGGTGTTAAAGCTAGGAGGCTGTAACAATCTGCCATTTCACTGTTCAGCTATGGTTTTATTACAATTGATGCATCGGTCCAATTCTGTAAACCTTTTCTCACCCAAAAGCAGGTCCTCAAATGTATGTACTAAGTTTTAGAGGTAGTAATACATAGATTCTAAAATAGGTCTCAAGTGCTTCATAAGCTGCTGTGGAAAGACTCTGTCTACCCACAATGCAGTTTTAAAGACAAACAAACAGATTTGGGAGGTGAAAAGGACTGTAAATTAGTGACTTAGACTGCATGTGTTCTTAGTTCAAGCTGAAATAAGGTAAGAGATTATAGTAAATTTCTCAACTGTCAATACAAACGTGTGTTTACCAAAAGTATATATTAAACCTACATACTAAAAGTATATACACACACATGCATATATATGAAACTATATATAAGACAGTCTTATAGATATAAGAACTCTTCTCTGAAAAAAACCCTTCCATGTTCCTCCCTTGTATAAGCTTTTAATAAATTAGGTACAGTGCAATTAAACACCACAATCTGTTTGTGTAAGTACACATAAACAAAATGCTGGCATAATGATAATTAACCTTACTTTCACCCCAGATTTAAATTAAATAAATGCTTTGTAAGGGAAAGCCTGTCTCCTGGCTTGCCTGCTTTGTGGCTCCCTAGGAAGGTCTGTTTTCTTCAGCAGCTGTTAGGCAAAAGGATATGGATCCTGATCTGTTTGAGTCAGTGGCACGTTTAATCAATTCAGAGAAGGTCATACAAGTGTTGCTGCAGTACATAGAGTAGGTGCTTTAACTAACAATTATTGAAGTCAATCACTATTGATCATCAAAGCTTTGCTGGGGCTTGTGCTGTGGAGAAGAAAATTCAGTTTTTCCTACACAGCACATTGAGGTCACAGGATGAAAGAATCGTTAATTTTGAAAAAGACCCTTAAGATCATCAAATCCAGACATTAACGCAGTGCTTTCCAGGAATGGCCATTCCACCACTTCCCTGGACAGCCTGTTCCACTGCCTTGACATCCTTTCAGTGAAGCAATTTTCTTCCATAATATCCAATCTATCCTTCCCCTGGCACAGCTTGGAACAATTTCCTCCAGGAAATGGTGTCAAAGGCTTTACTCAAGTCCAGCAGAAAACATCCACAGCCTTTCCCTCATCCCCTGAATGGGTCACCCTCTCATAAGAAGGAGATCAGGCTGCTTAAGCAGGACTTGTCTTTCACAAACCTACTCTGGCTGGGCCTGATCCCCAGGCTGTCCTGCATATGCCATGTGATGGCACTCAGGATGATCTGATCCACAACTTTCCCTGGCACCAAAGTCAGACTGTCAGGCTCGTAGTTCCCTGGATTCTTCTTCCAACATCTCCTGTAAATGGGCATCAGATTTGCTGACTTCCAGTCGATTGGTATCTCTCTGGTGAGCCAGGACTGCTGGCCAGTTATTGAAAGTGGCTTGGTGACCTCTTCCCCCAGCTCCCTCAGTACCTCTGGGTGGATTTCATCTGGCCCCATAGACTTGTGCATGTCTAAGTGGAGCAGCAGGTTGCTGACCATTTTCTCCTGGATTATGGGGGTTTGATTCTGTTCTCTGTTTCTACCTTCTGTCCCTGTTGTCAGTTCAGGGGGCTGGGAACCTGAAAACAATTTGTGTTGCTATTAAAAAATGAGGAAAAGAAGGCATTGAGTACCTCACCCTTTTCCTCATCCCTTGTCACTAGGTTTTTCTTTCATCAAATAAAGGATGGAAATTCTCCCTAGACATTCTTTTTCTGCTGATGTATTTGTAAAATAATAAAAAAAATTGTTTTCCTTTACAGCAACAGCCAGATTAAATTATAGTTGGGCTTTGGCCCACCACAACCTCACAACATCTTTGTAGTCTTCCTGAGTTGCCTGCACCTTCTTCCAGCTGTTATAAAACTTTTTTTTTTTTCCCCCTGAGTTCTAGCCAAAGTTCTTTGCTCAGACAGATTGGTCTCCTTGCCCACTGGCTCCTCTTTTGGAATGTATGCGCAGCCTGCTCCTGTACCTTTAAGATATCCATCTTGAAACAAGTCCAGCCTTCCTGGACTCCTTTGCCATTCAAGACTCCCTCCCAAAGGACTCTCTCAGCCGGTCTCATAAACAGGACAAGGTCTGCTGTCTGGAAAAAGTCTATCATTTCATGATCACTGTGTCCACGATGGCCTCTAGCTGTCACATCACCCAGCAGTCCTTCCCTGTTCAGAAACAACAGGTCCAATGGGACGCATTCCTGAATTGATTCACTCAACAGCTGTCAGGAAGTTGTTGCCACACACTCCAGGAACCTGGACTGCTTTCTCTCTGCTGTCAGCAGACATTTGGTAAGTTGAAGTTCCCCATGAGAACAAGGACTAGTGATTAGTGAGATTTTTCCCAGTTGCCTATAGAGTATTTCATCTGTCTTTTCATCCTGGTTGGGTGGTCTATAACAGACTCCCAGTGGGATATCTCCCTTGCTGGCCTTTCCCCTGATTCTTATCCACAAACCCTCAACCCTAAGTATAACCACCCATCACAACATTCCAGCTGAGCAAGTCATCCTGTCATGTTTCCACTCCAAAGTTAACACAATTTGTGATGTCACTGAGGATTCTGAGCCTTCAGCACCAAGTGTTTTGCTCAGCCAGCTTAGCCAGAGAGACCTAATGAGATCAGAGCATTAGAACAGTTTTAAATAGATTTAAATAGAATGAAAAAATTATTCTACACATGAGTGATATTTGAGACAATGTAAATCACCATTGTCATTCAAACTTCCTTTAAGATTAACACCTCATTATTAAAAAATGTTGCAGTACTTTGATCCAAAGCACTATACCAAACACAAGTGCTGAAATTTTATGGAAAAGAGCAGTACCATGTAATATTTGTTAAAAATTCTAAAACAAGTCCACTGCAAGATTTGTCTGAGGCTGGACACTCCATGCTGTGCCAAGTTTGGTGATCAGATTTTGTCTCAGTCATGTTAAACACCTTAATTTAGGTACATTTTTATTCTGCTAAAAAGAATCTGTTTAATAGCTTTCTATACTATGTAAGTTTAAGCATATGCTAATGCAGTTTCAGCCTTACTACTTTTTAATCATAATTTCAGGCTGTAACAGGAAAAATAGTTTCAGAACCAGCAAAGTATTGATACCACTGTACAAATCACTAGTAAGAAAGCATCCACAGCAAGTGACCATGGCTGCTAAATTCAAAGAAGAGCAGGTAATGACAAGAGCAAGTAAAATAATATGAACTAGAATAATGTGATGTTTGCCATGTAAAACTAGACTGAGAGGGGAGATGATTGTTTGTTATGAATGTCTCACAAGATAAACATCCGAGATGAGGAAAACTGTTTAAGCTGAAGGACAATTTAAACAAAAGAATAAATGGAGGTAAACTGACTAGGAGTGGATTTAGCCCATAAGGAGGTTGGAATGAGGCTTTCTCTTGCTATATAGGTGATTTAAAGATCCAGCTTAAATTATCTATGGATGAGAACTCACAAGGAAGTCACCACTCAAAGGAGGAGTCAGAGTGAAATGACCACTCAGAGACCTTCAGTTTTCCATCCTTCAGAGGATAAGGACGTTATTGATTTTCACAGAATTTTCAAGAATTTTCCCTGTAAATATGCTTTTTTATTTTTTTCTTATAAACGTTTGACCCAGATTGCTTGCGGTCCCATAGAGCAGTAAAGAATTTAGTCAGGATTCACAAAAATTCTGAAAGCTATGTATGATCTGAAAAGCAAAATGATTGAACTTATAAGTGTCATGTATTTTGACAATAAATGACAGATGACATTAAAGTTTTTGGGGACTTAAATATTTCCATCTCATTATAAAGAAATTTAATTCAACCATGCTATCCATCTGGAACTCTCAGCATAGGTAAATAGATAATAATAAAAAGAGGGTGATGAGCATCTTCCTGGCATCTCAGCTCTGCATGTAAATGACATCAAAACATTAAATGGAGAATGATGGCAAAAAATTAATAGGAATTTGCTCTTAAAAACAGCTCCATAAATTTGATGGTGACTTCTCTAAAGTTGATATTAGTGCTGAATTCTTTGAAGTTGATCTTGATTTATACCAGTACAGTCAAGACCAAAATGTGTTTCAGAGACTTATGTAAGTTCAATGCATCATAGGTCAGTGAAAAAATTATGTAAAGTTCACTGAATTAAATGGCATTAAGTAATCAGGACTCTACTAATATAGATTTACTCAGATGTAGATGGGAGTTCGACTCAACAGATTTTTCTACTTCTGATTTTTAAAAGGTCTAGTTTTCATAAATTTTCATTATCATTTGTGGTTGAATGACTTTTTTTTTTGTTTGTTTGCATATTCAGTTGCTTGCTTGCTTGGTTTTTTGTGGTTGATTAGTTGGTTTTTTGGTGATTTATTTTGTTTTGTTTTATTTTGTTTTGTTTTGTTTATTTGTTCATTTTTTCATTCTTTTTTTCTTCCTGGAAAGTCTGTATTATAAGATCAAACTTCTGAAAAACGAGATATCTAATAGACATGGTTGGAGAGATACTTTCTCACTTTACCTCACTTTTTTGCCATAGATAGTTAAAGTACATTCCAGGTTTCTTTCTTCTTTCATTTTTATCACTATATTAAGATAATTTATGAAAATTTCCTTATTTTGGTTTTAGTGGGGAGAATATATGTTGGAATGACCAGTTAGCTGAAAATTAGTAAAATATCAGTTAGGCAAAGGATTAGGTATGATTTGCCCTGAAATGATAAGGGAGTCTTGTATGGATTGAATCATTTCCCATTAGAAAGTTGTATAGTAGTTTTAAAAAATCAAATAATTGCCTTTCATGTTCAGTGAATATTGAAATTAGTTTAGGCTTACAAAGTGATATATTTCTTAAAAGTTGAGTAATTTCCACTAGCTTCTTCTTAATTGTCAAGGACTTTATGCCTGCCATATAAAAAATAGACTCTGAACCTGTGTTCTCACATTCAGTGATAAACTACAAAAACAAATCCAGCTTTATAGTTCACTGATTTTATACCAGTTATGCCCTTCTGAAAGAATTTTTTTTTCCAGGCACATAAAGTGGGGGTAGAATAAAAAAAAATATTATTTTCACAAAATTATAGACACTGTTCCTTGGGAGTATTAATTTTGCCTTGAGGGAAAGGTATCTGTTTTGTAGGTATCATGGAGAAGGCAGAATAAAGGAAATACATTTCTGTATTTCATCTATAACTGCTCGAGTACACTCATAATTTCCTTTTGTATTAATCTTTGCAAGTCCCAGCACTTTTTAAGTCCAAGCACTAAACTCATTGAATTTCTTGACAGGCAAGACTAACAATTTCCACAGCTGAAAGAGAGGAAATAAAATTCTTGAAGCACATGAAGGAAATTAAGGCAATGATGCAGCCACAGTATACTTTAAGGTGTCTGTTGTTTCTGAGTAAGCAAGTGCCTTCTGTGTTCTACTAATCTTTATTTACTTTGCTTATAAGAAGGGCCTTGGAAATAATAATAGTAAATGAAAAAAAAAAGTCTTTAATTTTGCCACTATGGGGAAATTGGTTTTTTCTGAACATTTTCCTAAAGCAACAATCTTTTGATGAGTGCACAGTAAATGGCTTCAAGCATGATTTTCTGGTCATTGTTATCTATTCTTTTTTTTTTTTTCCCAGAAATATGACAATAAAGAATATGAAGTCATTAGGGAACTATTTGATGTGGTTTAACACCTTAATATCAGTCAAGAGTTTAAAACTGCCCTGCTTAAAAACTCACAGAAAGTACAAGGAATCTGAGAAAAATATCCAAGGTTTTGCTTTCCATTTTTTGCACTTGTGCTTCTGCATCGAATAATCATATTTTTTTTCATTTTACATAAATTGTGCTTTATAAATTTATTTTATTATTACCTGTTATTGAACAACATTTTTATGTAATGAATTTAAATTAGAAATCTTTGTGCTTTACAGAGGAGCACTGATGTGGAAGTTATTGTTCAGGGCAGACAGTTTTCTAAAGTAAATAGTGTTCTTCAGTTTCTGGCTTCAGAAATTAGAGAAGAGCTAAACAGGCACTTCAGAACTCTGAAATCCAGGTGCTTTCAGACTGAATGGGCATCCAGAGATCATCCTATCACTGATCATTGCTTGTTATACACAGTTAAACTGATAGTTTAATAACAAGGTGCACGGCCCATCAGGGGGGAGCATAGGTGCTTATTTGCAAGCAAGGCTGTAATGATGCATCTTAAGTCACAATGCTAAAGAGAATACAAGTAGATTGCACCCACTTGGAAAGAAATTAATTAGGAAGAGTC
Organism: Petroica traversi; assembly: GCA_025920805.1. Classification (NCBI taxonomy): domain Eukaryota; kingdom Metazoa; phylum Chordata; class Aves; order Passeriformes; family Petroicidae; genus Petroica; species Petroica traversi. Next base: position 38,999,742 of record JAHLSL010000007.1, read on the forward strand.
AAGCTTGAATCCGTTTATTATTAATAATCTATCTAGTATGTCTACTTTTTTTATAGCTTTTCCCTTCCAAAAGCTAATTTAAGCCTATTATTTTTAAAATACCTAACTACAATTTCCATGTTTATAGCAAGCATCTCTATCTTATAAAGTATAGAAAAAATAGAACTGCAGAAAATTTTAAAAAATGTATATTTTATACAATAGGACTATTCCATTCCTATTTTGCTTGTATATAGTCTCAAATTCTCCTCTATTACTAGATAAAGTGAGCGTAAAAAGCATTTTTCATTTTAGGTAAAAAGAAACCAAGGATTTTTTTCCTGTGCTGAATCTGACCCAAATTCTGTTTGTGCGAGTGTATGTGTAATATCAGAAAAAATCAAGTCCAATATCTAATGTTTCAGACAAAGCTGTAAGACTTCCATATCCTTTTTTGTCTTTTTTTTTTTTAGTATTTGGATGAATCTTAAATCAGAGATTATTCTAAAGTTTAATTTTCTTTCCAAGGTTTTAAACGTTGATTCTAGTTCAGGATTCAAAGTTGGTTCAAAGTTCAGGAAAACTTTGACTTTTTAAAAAACATTCAGCCTGTCTTTTATTCTTGACAGAATATAAGCTTCCCACTGTCAATGAGTAACACAGCTTAATCCTGTGGCTTTGAAATAAGAAAAAAAGTTGGGGTTTTTTATGGTGCTTTTCAACTTCGATTTCCCAATTTCTGCAGAGATAAGGACATATGGCAATTTTCCAATCTGTGCTATAGTTAAGGTAAATGGAAGAAAAAGCAACTTTCCAGTTTGCTTAGGTAAATATGCATAATGCACAAAATTATTGTTTTTAATCCTATAATAAAGTAAAAAGCATGTATGCTCTTAGACCTTTTAAGCATTCTTTCATTGTGCTAGTTTTGCCAACGCATATTGATTTCAATAGGTGTCAAAGGGATCCTTCAAATTACTGGATTTAATAGAAATGTATTGCAGAACTGAGATGCTTCTTTGTTCCTGTATTTGGAAGTATTATTTGCATTGTATATAATTTCTGAGCTTTTTTAACACTTCCTAATTCTCAATTTTTTTTTAATTTCTCATTTTTGATGTGAAGAAAATATATTTATGATATAAACAAGTACAGTACAAGATGAAAACATACACAATGTCAAAAACAAGCAATATAATCTCTTTATATTGTGATCAATTTCATGATGTTAGTCTATAGATTTGTATCAACAGAGAGCAACAGTACTCTGCCTTTTCTTCCCTGGGAACTGTAACACATGATGCCCTTTCCGGGGAATGGCTGAAAACCTGCCTGCCCATGGGAAGTGGTGAGTGAATTCCTGGTTTTGCTTTGCTTGCCTTTATCTATTAAACTGTTTTTCTCTAAATCCATGAGTTTTCTTAGTTTTACTCTTACAATTCTCTCCTTCATTGCACTGGGAGCGGGCAGGAATTGGCAAGCATCTGCATGAGGTTCAGTTGCCAGCAATGTTGCTAAACCTTGGCATCATGAGCCTGGTGAATCTGTGTTTTTGTACTGCTTTTTTCCCTGGACTATTAGGGTTTTGGCCTCAACAGAAGACAAATTCCAGACGTTTCTCAAATAGCTATCAGGCTATCTCATAGGAAATACTGATTACAGTAGGAAGTTCAGAGCTTCCCACTCTCTTGAGGGCTCCTTGTTCCTCAGATGTGGGCCCACACATTCATCATCTCTCATTTGCTGAGCCTCAGTTGGACATTGAAATTGTAATTACCCCATTCATCCCTGGAACAGTTTCAGGAAGAGGGACTGTCACAGTGTGTCTCCCCTGCCTTCCCCTGCCCTGCTGAAGCCATAAACACCAGTGGAGGTGGTGATTGCTGCATCCTGGGCTTTGGGGGGATGGATGGCAAAATGGTAACCACGCACTGTCTGCATCAGTGACCCAGATGTCTTGCTGGTGTGCAAGTTCAAGTGAATCACCTTACTGTACAGTGGACAGCCCAGGGCCAGTTGAGCTGTCCTGGCCCTCATCAGGCTGCACACCAGGACCTCCCCGGAGCAGGGGCACCTCACAAGGTCACTCCTTGAGGCTGAGAGATTCCTTGCTGAAACTGCTCATCAGGATGTGGTTGGTAGCATGCTAAAATTTGAAATCATACCTGGGGGATATAAAGGATTGATTGAGCAAATATGAGCTTTTAGACATAAACCGTTGACGAAGTATGGGGCTAGGACAGGATGCAGCCAATCCTCGACTCCTCTCTGAGAAGGAGGTTAGAAAGAAAGGGGTTTCTTTCTGAATGTTGTGACTGAATGGGTTGATCTCCCTGACAGCTTTATCTGACCCTGTCCTCTGTGCAGTAAATACTGTGCAGTTAGCAAGTGTACCTTGTTGAACCACCGTCACGTTTATCATTGAATTCTGTTAACGATGTTCTGTATCAATAAGAATCAATAAGTTCATGTTGTTGCTTCTGTCTTAAGGGTGAAGTACATCACTCCATTCATGACTAGGAGGCTAGAAGAGCTAAATGAGAACTTGTTGATTGTCAGAGTGTTAGTGAGGCTAAAAAGTGCTTGAGAAAACATTCTCAGAGAACATTTTACCAGATGATCAGGTTCCAGTGCCCTGTGTAGGCTGACCTTTCTAGCATGGACTTCAGTGTGTGGGGATCTCAGTGATGGGAAGTTAAAAGGCTGAAGGATTGTGAGTGCTTCTAGATAACAAATGACCACAGGCCTTCAAGATCAAGGTAGTGATGGAAAGGCAGCTACAGAGCTGTATAAAAAACTAGTAACTATGCTCCTATAATTGTCTTTGACTTAAGCAGTATCTCCTGGCTACATGGTTATGGTAGAATAAATACTGTTACAAATAAATGAATACTAATGATAAATAATAAAACTACTAAATGTCACAAAATTACATAAAGCCTAGCACAAAGTTTGCTGCAAGCACTAGTGACTTATTAGAACTGCAGCTCAGCAGCTCCTGATTATGTCATTTATGAACTAGAATAGACTAAGAACACTAAATTAGAGAATTTATAGAAGACTGATGAGAGATCAGAGTGTTTTAACGTGTTCCACTATGTATGCTTTGTTTACAACAGTTTATCGGGTGTTTAATCTGGCAGAAATGGCCTTTCAAAGAACAAACTAGCTGCTCATTTTAAACCATAGGTTGAATATCTTAGGGCTTTGATATAACGTATGTTCTATTATTATTGTCTATTATTGTCTATTATATGTCTAATTCTTATTATAAGTTTTATCTCCAGGTTTGACTACCTTAGGTGGATAACCACTCTTACTTCAGATTTTGGGGCTAGATTGACATTTGCATGAAATCTAGATTTGTGTTTACAATTTGTGTTATACCTCCTCATATCTTTCATGGCATCAGGTGCCAAACAGAAGTTACAAAACATGGAAGTTTCTGAAAAATACTCTGTGAAAATGGTGGTATGTGTATCACGCAAAGGACTCAGGAGATTTAATACCACCTTTGATGAGTACAAAGCAATGGGACAAATTTAGAATATCAGTGCCTTGTTCTAATTTGCAATTTAAAAACCATTGCCTGAGGTAAATTAAACGTTTAATAGCCCTGTAAATGAAGCTGTGGAAATCTTCAGGACTTGGGTTCTTCTTTAGCCTCTTCCAGCTGGGTGTAATAAATTCCAAATTTAACTTGCTTTCTGATATCCCCAAGCCTGTTTACTTTCGACGCCCTCTAGCAGTTTTCATTTTCTCCTCCTACCCTTGAGCCCTTGAATTGTTCCAACATCATAACAATTCTCTCAAGGGCTGGCACCACTGTACCATGACTGCTACAACTGCGGTTTGTTTTGACAAAGCGTGCTACTTATGATTTTTGATCATAAGTCACACATCTTTTCCACTTTGTGGGACAATTTTGGTGATAAAAATTTATAGAATGAGGAAAGTGGAATTTAAGTACCTTTGGTAAGGTATTCAATTAAAATCAAAAGGTACTATATGAATGGCAGTAGAAAAGGAAAATGTGTTTCACATTCAATCCAAGGCTATCAGACTTACAATGATAAAACAATTACTTTGGTAATTATTTGAAATCTTTCATTTGAGCACATGTTATAAAACTACCTAGCCAGAAAAAAAAAAAAAAAAAAAAAAAAAGCATTTGGGAAAAAATATTTTCCAAAAATAATGTAACAGTTGTGGGAAAATATATTATTTTTCTCTTGAGTCTACAGTCTACAGAGAAGATGTCAGACTGATATTTTAATGTAAGCTGCTGTAAGAATTTACCCCTTGAAAATCTTTTAGATGAAAAATACAGAGGGCTCTATGCCTCTGTGACAGCCAGCTAAATATTAAGTTGTCCCAGATTTTGCTCACCTTCCTTTTCTCCATTCTACTCCCCCCCACTCCCCCCCATCAAAAATTGTGTTACATCTCCTGAGTCATCCTGTCCTGTGTTCTGAAAGTCTGGTCACATGCCTGGGGCAGCTTTCACCACCTTATCAGACAAAGTAGAGCAATGGGAAAGTGTCAGAGCCATTTATAAGTGCTCACTGTCTTGGAAAGGGCAAAGAGGCACTGAGGGCTAAAAGCAGGGAGGAGAAGAGTGAGACTGTATGGTGCTGAGGATGTCAATATAACCAAAAGACACAAAGCTGATGATACCCAAGTACCACAAATAGAAAAATTATTTTATTTCTCAATAAGTAATTATACTGTAAAACATTTTATTGTCTTGACTGTATAGCTCTCTTGATTACTTCAGGGAATTAGAGGATTGCAGTTTAAAATTTTGTCCTTTTTTTTTTTTTCATGTAGAATCAACAAAGCTTCTGGTAAATTATAAGTATTCAAGCAATAGAAAGTCTAAAACCATTTTTTTTTTTTAATTACATTGAGACAGCACAGTACTCTTACATAAAAACAAATTGATATTAAATCTCTAGGCACAATTCAAATCTCTGCATTAGTCCTGCACAGGGATGTGGTTCTGCAAGAGCTTCACCTTTTGGGTTTGCCAGTATGCTACAGTTATTGCATAGCTGCAAAGGGAGATGCAGGGTGTTTTTGATGCTCATTCATGTACTTGACTTCAGTCTGTGATCATATCAGAGCATATATGAATTGACCGACTTGGCTTCAGTGCTGTAGTAACCTTTTCTTTTTCATAGCCATTAAACTCTCTTTTTTTTTTTTCTTTTCTTTTATTGGAAGTTTTGGAACTTTGAAAATATATGGCACGCTGGGAACCACTAGAAAGTTTGCATGGTTAATACATTCTATTTTCTTCATCCTCTTTGACTTGCAGGGTTAGATTTCTATTGGGATCTTCAAAAATCAGTAGCTTTCAGATTCTTTCTAGATTCAGATTAAACCAATACTTAGCCTGTATTTATGATGTTTCCAGCTGCAGCTCATGATAGCATATATACCCATGATATAATTTGATACATTGACATACATATATCTCCTTTAAATCCAGGCTTACAAGTAATTTATCAAAATAATTCGAAATTAGTTAACTTTCTAATTTGCCTTTTGGTGAAGCACCCCTGGATGTGCAGCATTAGAGGCTCTATTGAAGTGTGGCCTGATTAACTGATTAATAGATTTGACTTTTTACAGGAGCTTCTTACGCGTGTGAGCAAAATTATGTTCTATCATTTTCAGGGGAAAATGGAGTAATTGAGGCAGAGAAATGCTTTGGTCTTATTATTTAATTAATTTTGTGTTCTGTGAAAAGGCCAGACTGACAATTCTGCAGAATCAAGTTCTCTTTATTCGTAGCACTATTCAGCACTGAATTGACCCCCCTAGCTGGTACCCTGTGCTTACCAGTGTGCTCCAACCTCAAGCAGATTTAATGTAGAAAGATCAGTTTATTTCAGAATGCTGTTTTGACTTGAATTTAATTATTCAAATTCTTCTTATTTTCTAATTATTTGCTCTATCTTCCGAAGTAATTTCCTGTGGTATGTGGATAGGATTTCCCTTTCCACAATATCTCTGGAAACTTCAGGGGTCAACCTTTTTGTCAGAATAATGATGAGTTTTGAGTGCAGGAAGGTACCATTCAACCATTGTGATGTATTTAACGGAGAAAAGACCATGATGGCTCTACTTTCTTTGTAGGAAAGGAAAAAAAATCCCTCCCAACAGGCATTTGCTAAGAAGGTAGATATATTTTTAGAAAAATATTTGAAAGTGCATTCACTTGCTTATCTGGTGTGTGGTTCTTTGGAATCTTCCAAAATCTGTGCAGAAAAAATCTGGATTTATAGGGATATTTATATGGATGTTTTGTATATTGCTAGTGATAACTATTTGTAGGAGTAACAGATGAGTTTCCATATTCCTACAGCCTTTTACCCATAAAGAGAATACTATTTGTTAAGCACCTGCAAGAAAAAAAAAAAATAAGATTAGTTTCATCTACTTCAGATGAACAAGAAAAAGTGTTCCAAGCTAGAATGAAAATTACAGGTGCTTTACAGAAAGACATATATCACTTCCTATACAGTAGCTTTTGAAATTAAGAAGAGACAAATGATAAAACTATGTTGTTCATTACCATAAGTAATGAAGGCTGACTGGGTTTGACAGGAAAAGCTTCATTGCCTGTACAGCAGCAAGCTGATATATAGCAAGCAACTAGTGCCTCAAAGCCTGTGAGGAAAATACAATTTATTCTAATGAAAATTGCGTATGTGTACTTGTTCCTTATTTCCTTACATGAGCTGCAGGGTTATGCATGTTGCTTTATTTCTGGCCTTTGGAAGGATTTAAGAGGAGACATTTCTACTTTTTGTGGCATACCTTAGTTGTTTGGTTTTGGTTTGTTTTTTTATTTTTGTATTCAGCTGCTCTTCTAACACTGCATTTTGTTGTTGACTTGAAACAATTTCTGTGCTTTGAGACATGTTGCTGATGCATGTGGTTCCATCATGTTTTCTTTCTCTGCTAGGACTTTTCAAGAGAGATATATAAAAGTAAAGCTGGTTTCCCAGTTTGACTGCTGATGGAGATCAGCATATAATCCCATCCCAGTTTACAATTTTTCTGTTCTTCAGTGGTTATTTTTATACAGGTTAGATCCTGAAGGCTATTTGTTTATGCTGACTGAAGTTCGAAGGGGATGCAGACAGAGTCAAGTATCACTGTAATAACATTTCCTTGCTCTGTGCTCCTTGCCTTGGACTTACCCAAAACACTGCAGGCAGTTAAGAAGTTTTTCATTACAATAAACAGTGCATCTCCTAGGCCAGGGGGTATTCACAGCCTAAGACATTCACCTTGGAAAATAACCTTTCTTTTTTCTCTAATGATTAAAGTTCTTGCTGACTAACTGCTACAGTGAATAAATTTCTACATGGTGCAAAATTACTCTTATCAAGAAAACAAGCCTGATTCCTTGGTTTCCTTGAGTGGAAGATTTGGAGTTAAATGAGCAAAAAGCAAAATTTTAACCCTAAATTGTATTTATTTCTAAAATGGTATCTTTCAAATGTGGCAGTAAAATCCTGGAAATGCCTTTGTAGCAGAAAATTGTGAGAGGGGATCCTTCAGCAGTTACTGTGATTCACTGCTGCCATAAACCCTTCATGTGTTTGCAGTGTCAGGACTTATGCTCCTTTACCCCTCCTGTGTATCACAAACAGTAGTAATTCTTATCTGTAACTCTCTGCTATTTCAGTGAATCATTTTGATCTTGACTTGAGCGAGTTTGTAAAGTAACTTTTCTATACTCCTGAGGCTGCTTTGCAGAACACCTCAGGCCCAGTCTTCCACATTGCCTGGATCTGGATCTCTCTTGCACAGGAATGAAGAGACCTTGAAAAAATTCTGTGGTGCTTTTGAAATATGCAAAAGTGCAAAAGAAAATATGAGCTCTCTAAGGAATTTTAACAAACTTTTTCCCTGACATATACATTGTTGTTGTTGTTGATGCTGAGCTCTACATCAAATCAACTCTCTTTCTTTTTTATATCTGCCTCCTGTTTTAGGATTCTGGATGGAGAGCTGACACTTTTTTTGGAGTCAGCATAGTCAAACTGGCATGTCAGCCTCATCATTTTAAGCAATTTTGAAATATGAAGTGAGATGGTAAGTAATATTACAAAAAGAAAAGCCCAAGTACTTTGAATCTAAAATGTTCTCTCACACTCTCTTTTTTCACCCCCAAGAAGATTAAATTAGTTCAGTACAGCTCTGGTTATAATGTTCTGATTCCTGATGATAGTGTGATTAAACTATGTGCATTAAAGTAAGCAATGATAAATTAAAAGCACAGTAGAAATCTTAGTGGGTGTGAACAGATGAGTAATCTTAATTGGAAATGAAATATGCCCATTATTCTGTGCTATAAATGGACTTTTATATTACAAATTGAAGAGATAACAACTTGATGTGTGGTGCAGTGCCACATTAGAGACAAGTTCAGTACAAGTGTCTGGTAAAGCCTTTTCTTCGTTCATTAAGGACAAACACAAGTTTCCAAGGTGCCTCAGTAGCATTTCTTTGCATGTGCAAAACTAGAGGCAAGCAATGTCCTTTCTGTTGAACATTCAAATTTTCATAATACTTTTAGAAAGTGCCTTGTAAATGCTTTTCTTAAAAGTGGTTTCACAGTATATTCACATTCATTTTTCTTCCCAGCACTTTCCAGAGTAAATAACACAGTTGCCAGTGTTTTGAAATCCATAAAAAATGGCAGAAATCTGAAGGTGAAAAGTGATTACTTCAAGCCCAAGCATCTAAGAAAAACCTGACTTTCAGTTTAATAGTTTCACATGACCAGCGTGTACAATGGGATTCTCCGTAGAGAGTATATGGCTTTTATGAGAACTTTTTTTTTTTTATTCCAAAATATATTCACTATTATCCTGCTTCATTAGTAGAGTCTCTTGTAAAGTTTCGATTGCTTCTCAGTAGGATGAGAAAAATGGGCTGTGTTGGTTTGGTTGGCTTTTGATAACACAAAACCTCATTTAATCCTATTGAATGAAAACTTTCCAATCCCTGTCAAATTTCAAGTGCCTGTTACTTACTATTCCAGTTGTGAAGAATCTCAAAGAAATGTTTGAGACTGTACCTTCTGTGCTTGCTGTGTCGTGAACTACATTCAAAACCTTATATTCAAAAAAGCAATTACAAAATCTCTCCTTTCTTGGCACCTAAATATTTCAGAGTATTTGGATCTCTGGAAAGAAGTCTGAGGTGTAATTTTCACTCCTACCACATATAACTCTGTTGACCTTAAATAAAGGGGTAGTTTTAAAGAATGTAAAAGCCAAAAAATTCTGTCATTAAAATTATGAACAAGAACGAGAAAATTAGTCCCTGGTCTTTTCTCTATAATCGAAAACTCAAAATTTATACAAATGAGAGAATTTTGCTTCTGAAACTAAGATTTGACTCATAGAGCCAGAGGTTTGGTGAAAGAAGTGATCATATCACTTCTACTCTAATTAGGCTGCAACACAACAATGAACCTACCTAGATAATTAACTGAGCAAAGAATAACCATGTCAGCTGTGGGTGCTGACAGCTGGTGCTCTGTGTTTGCCAGCATGCCCTGTTGTGTTAGATTTAGTTACGCTGAATAAATATTTGAATTAAAAGGTTTTGTTTTGCCATATAGCGACACTGTTCTTCATGCAGCTCAGCAGTCTGAGGACTGAAGGTTACGAGGACAGAGAACTCACTAAGGTGGAGACTATGATCTAATAACTTTTTTTCTACTTTACACCTCTGACCCTCATTTTAGAAATTATTCGCATGTGGCTGGCTGCCAAATTCTTGCTGTCTGCTTTATACAACATTTGCACTGATCCTAAACTGCACAGGATCTGAAGCAGCCACCTTATGAGCTCATATATCACATTTATAAGCATCTCTAGAGACAGGTAATGCAGAGATACACATAATGCAGAAAGATATTCCATAGACTGCAAAGTTTGAGGCCTCGTAGTCTTGAATTATAAATGGAAAACAAGGTATGTTCTGGCTCTTGCATGTGTTTTGCTTATGCCAGCGCAATTTCACTGAGGCATAATTTATTTGCTTCTTTCCTGAATGACAACAAAATGAATCTATAAGTTAATCCTGAGAAAGTATGCAAAATTGGTAAGCATCCTGCTTTAGAGTCAGTAACACTGGAATTATCTTTTCTATTTGATCTAAGGAAGACTCTATTAATCCCTACATTCAATATATGTTGTAAATCTTATGTATCTTTTCCATTTTATTCTAGCACCAGAGGTAACATAATGAGAGGACAAGGCTCAGAGTGATCTTTATGCTAAGTTTGTTTTCAGTTAAGTAAATTACATCATTGTGTCCACTGTGTGCCTTTTATAAATCTAAAATTAATATGTTTCTGCCACTCTCCAAGATTACACTAATATTAATGAAAATCTCAAAGTATGTTTTTCATTTGTTAAATCTATAGATTTTTTTTTTTTAATAGAAGAATTATTCTGGCTGCAAGGTGAGTGAATTTGAATAAGTGAATTCCTACGCAATCAAATTCAAAGCAAATCCAGTATTTAGTAAAGACTTGCAATACTTTAGACTCTCAGTAAAAAAATACTAAGGCCTACTGTCTCTTAGGGATTTTTTGGAATCCAAAGGCAGCACAGTACATGAAGAGATTTAAGCGCCTCTGTATAAACTAACCCTAAAGCCCAGCTTTAGGCAAGATAAGTGTATGATCCTCTTCAACTGCCCCTTTTCCTTGTGCCACAGAGCTCAGGAATTTGCAAGAAAATGATACTCTGCTTCTGGCGTACAATTAGGAAACATTTATACCTAGATACAGGCTAATCTTTCCAGCACTAGTTGGGTATGATGTTCTCTTTCATTTGTTATTATAACAGTAATTGTAACAATTGTTAAACAAAAATATGAAAATTCAGTTAGCCTTATGGAGCGAAAATCTGTCTCCTTATAAGACAATCTTCATCATTAGGCTCCAGATTTGAAGAGGCTTCTCGAACTTAGTCCAGAAAGTGTTTGCTGGCTCTGAGTCACGTGGCATGGCTTTTCTTGTCTGCATTCTTAAACTGTCTTGTTGTTCCCAAAATGATGTTTCTGCTAGGCCAAGTGACAACTGGGAACAGCTCTTAGCACATTCTCTGAGTGGGGTTTGATCTGTGCCAGCAAGGTCACACATTTCTTTGGGAATGATCAGGGGAGAGCACTTGCTAACAGACAAGTAGATGTGACTGTTCTAGATTCAGGTGTGAGCTGTGGAACTCGTGAGCCTGGAGCCTTTCTCTGCAGGCTCAGAAGTGTAACTTGAAGGGCAATGGACCTTTGAAACTGAGCACAGCCAGAGGCTGCTGATTTGCAGAAGGTTAAGGACACACATATGAATTATTTTCACTGATACATGCCTAACAGTTTATAAAATGACCAGCCATTGCCATTTCCCCATAAGTTTAGAAGTAATAATTATAGTAGCAGAGTCCTTCAATCTTTTATAATATTTGTTAGTAGATGCGTGTATGCCTTTGGTGCTGCTGTCTTAATAATAAATTGACAAGGATAATATGCTCTGGCAGGGATTTAACACTGATGATTCAATTTTTTATTGATTCCCAGAGATGTTTTTTAACATATAGTTGAGAAATTTTTCATTCTTTATTTGGATTTTTTACTTTGCTTTCTCTTTTCATTTATGCTGTATTCAGTGGACACCTTCAGCCCAGTAACTTGGCATGAGGCTGTCAGGCTTCTTCACTGGATTTTTTCAAAGGCAGCACACAAATGAAGAAAGTTCAGACTGACATTCTTTGAGGTTATACAGTTTAAACAAATTCACATTGGCCCTTTTTTGACAATAACTCTCCTTACACACCTTGCATTGCCCTCTTTTTTTATGTTCCCCTCAGACTAATTACTACCCTTTAACCTGCAGAGACTTTAACCTTTAATCTCTGTTCTGCAGCTTTCAGTTGAACAGGTTGAAGTAAATGGCTTAAAGAATTTGGGACAGTGGTAGAATTGGAAGATGATTAATAGGGTTTTCTTCCTATGTTTTATTAGCCACCCTGTGAATTCATGTCCTTCTTCCTAAACAGATATACACATATCCATTTGGAAATGACACCCTCTGTGTTTCTGTCTCTTGGCACTGAAAATAATGAGCTGAAACTTTAGTGAGCCTTTTATTTCACGTGCACTGCTTTATTTCATTTTGTGTTTCCTAGCATGACTTTGAAAAAAAATGTAAGAAATACAAACTATTTAGCATTAGATTTTTCCTATGACAACCCAACTAATGATTCAGTAATTATAGACTTCTAAGAAGGCTGACTAATATATCTTGAAATAGATTTGATTTGATCAGCTATTGGAAATTGCATCCTTTTCAAGGAGCTAAGTTTAGAAACTTGTTCTCATACCAATATAATGCATTTGCCCCAGTAAACATTTTTCCATCTTGACATTAGCAGTTCCTCAATCTTAAAGAAATATTTCTTGCATACAAATACTTTAATTTTTAAAGTAAGTGATCTAACTCTATGAAGAGGCTCTGTAGGTCTCCCACTAACAGCTCATAGCTGCTTGTTATACAACCAAAACTGTAAGACACCCTTGGCATGTTGCAGGTTTTTCATAAACACTGGAATAGGATCCATTATCATATCTGTCAAACCACAGTGTAAGTGAAAAATGTGAGCTCCGCCTCCTAACTTACTGTAACAACAGAGTTCTGGAAAGGCATTTTTGTGGCTGTCAACACAGCATGAAGGTATCTCTGGTGCACTTAAGTGCTTTTTTAACTCTCCAGCTCTTTATGTGACAGTATTGCAGGAAAGCATAAGCCCATATTGGGTTGATGTTTTCTCAGTGTCAGAGGTAATCAGTAGCTTCGCATGCTAAGGGAGAGTAATTATTCTAAAATATGAAAACAGCTATGGGAGTCATATGAGTTTTTTCAATATGTTACAAACCTTGCAGATCAAATGTCTTCAATTTGTAGGCAGAGGAATATCTAGAGAAGAAGGGATCTGCTGTTCTTTTAGCTTATTTCTTGAGTAATCGTAGTTGGGTTTCTTTATCATGAGCCTTAAGTCTACAAATGTAGTTTGTGGTCTGCTACGCATGAGGGGGGGTTTTGTGTTTCACACTCATTGATTATAAAGATTCAGTGTCAAATTCTGTTTTCATGATGTCTGCACAAATCTTCTTATTCTCCTGGAAGTTGCGGGGAAGTCAAAAATGTCCTCTTAGTAATATTGATGAGGGTTATTAAGGAAGATATGTTTCAATTGCTGTTACTTATATAATTCTTTTAGCATATTAAAAAAAACCAAAAACAAACAAAACCAAAAACTTTGATCTCTAAACAGTAAAATATTTTTCTCCATAGTTAAATTCACATGAAAATAGGGACAAGAAAAAATATTTATCTAGTAGAATGAATATTTGAGAAATCTAAAGTACTAATTCTAAAACTGTCAACTGTGATCTTGGAAAAATCAGGCAATGTAGTACTGAATGCACTGCTGGGAACCTTCTGAAATGATTTTTGTTAATGAAGTTAAAATTCCCACAGAAATATTTCTTTTCTGAGCTACTGAAGTGTGAAAGTATTTATGAGTTTTCCCATCTATTATGCTCTTAAAAACAATATGGCAATCTATTAAAAAAAGAAAGGATTGGAAACAGGTCCGTAAGTGGATGTTCACACTGAAATACCGAGGGCATGGCAGAGCCACTCACCTGCTGTCAGTTAAGAAAAAGCAGACAAACTGTTAAAAAAGAGAAATTTCCATTTTCTTCAGTGCATTTCTAAAAGCAAAACTTGTCTTAGTCATTTTGGCTTCATATAACCTGTGACACCGTGTGATAGATGTTAGTAAGATACAGAGTATGGCAATTCAGCTTTCTTTATTACAAATGCAGCCTAGAATAGGTGAAAAAAGTTAGCAAAAAAAAAAATCCATACTTCTTTGGTACAACAGGGTCAGTACTTTCAAAAGTCAGTACTTTTGAAAGCTGGGATGTAAGAAGAAGCCTGTTTTGCCTACATCATTGTTTTCTAAGTTATTTGTTAGAAAATAACAGTATCACTATTGTTGTTAGTATCCAGCTGCAGAGTAGGTTATATTGCCTACACAATTCCAGCTGTTTAGATGATAACATGTATGAGGAGGTTAATTATTAAAATGTACAGAGATATTTTCATGATTGAAGAGTGCTTTATGAATAAAGAGGTTTTTTGCTTTAGTGAGGATCTAAAATACTACAGTGATTTTACTGAGTCTATCTTCTCAAAAAAAAGGGTGTCTTTACAACATGTAGATGAAGGAGACAGCACCTACCTTTCCATGCAACACCCATCCCCACGGTTTGAATAATTCTGTGTTATGAACAGTTTTCAGATCTGTCTTTTTGTACTGAGACAAATTTGATTATTACATTAGAGTTCTGAGAAAACCATGCCAGCAACTGGTTCATCTTTTCAACACTTAGCTGTTTAAGTTGAACCATTTTGAGTTAACATGCATTCACTGAGGGCATGTTTCCACAGATAATTCAGAGTATTTTAAAATCTAGATCCCCCTTGAAGGGTATTTTGATTTTCATGTGCTTCAGAAACACAGGGAAATGATTAATATCATGCTTTGATAATAAAATGCATATACAATTTACATATAAATCATGGAATCATAGAATATTCTGAGTTGGAAGGACCCAGAAGGATCATCAAAAGTTCAATGCCTGGCCCTGCACAGGTCACCACCAAAATCACTCTATGTGCCTGAGAGCATTGTCCAAACATTTCTTGAGCTCTGTCAGGCTGGTGCTGTGACCGCTTCCCTGGGGAGCCTGTTCCAGCCCAAACACCCTCTGGGTGAAAAACTTTTCCTTATACTCAACCTAAACCTGCTCTGTTACAACTTCAGGCCATTTCCTTGGGTCCTGTCGCTGGTCACCTCACTAGTGAGGAAGTTGTAGGCTGCTGTGAGGTCTCCCCTCAGTGCCCCCTCCTCCAGGCTGAGCAAATAGAGCAGGACAATCCCCTTCCTTGCCTGGCTGGTAGTGCTATCCCTGATGTCCCCCAGGACAAGGTTGGCCCTCCTGGCTGCCAGGGCACTGCTGATTGAGATTCAGCTTCCCAAAGAACACTGACTTGCCATTTTACTAAATAAATAACCTGATTTTCCTAATCCCTGATGACTGTGTTAAATATTAAAAAAAAAAAAAAACAAACTGAAGGAAATTTATTTTCACTTCTCTAATCAAAGTCAAAATTATTAGATTTGTTTCGGTTCTTGCGAATCATAAGTAAAGATAGCATCTTCTTCTACTTTAATCTTTTAGTTGTGGATTCTCAGTATTTTTGACAGCATAGACCTGGGCATCTCTCAAACCTTAATATTTCCCAAAAAACTGCTCAGTTTGCTATTTTGTAGTAATGGATATTTTATTTATTTTAAACCTCATTGTTGCTCCAGTTGTTTATTGCAATAAAGATCCTACTGCTTCTCTGGACAGTCAATGGCTAAATTTTGCATTTTGTGTTGAAGTTCTAATGGTGATAGTCTTATGAGTGCAGTTTTCATACTGAATGTCTGTTAAAATGCCTCCACTCAAATCTGAATCTCTACACGGCTCCACGGGTACAAATTCTCAGAAAATACCTTTTGTGAAAACTTAACTGTTATGGAGATATACTGAGCCATATTGAGGGGCCAGTGTTATGAAATCAAAAAGGTTTGATTGTATGTGGATATTAGATTTGGGTTTTCTTCAGGTATTTATGTAGACAGGGGTCAAACTGTCTCTAATCTCCAGATGACATTAAAAATCATAAAAATGAATGCATGAAGAATCTTTTAACTGTGTAAAAAGTAGTAAAACCCTGTTGGATTACTTACTGTGTTCCAAATTATTTGACTGTAATAAGAAATGCATTAATATATCCAAGGACAAAACTCTACCTCTGAGGTTTGAAAGCTTGATGATGCGGTACTTTTTGGGACACAAAAGGTGTTAAATAGTTTCAGAGACCTGAATGGACCTGTAATGAATCTCAGTAATGAAGAAGTTACTCAGAATGTATGGAGATAATTAACAGATTGAAGTTCTCCAAGCAACAAGTAATTGGATTATTGGTGAATAATTTGTTTCCAGAGACAATTTCACTATCTGGTCATATGCTATATTTTGTTCTTATCTTTTTATTCAAAAGAAAATTGTCTTAAAATCTTGGATTATTCCTAGTGTGATCTTGGATATTAAGTTACTAGAAGAGAAAGGTACCATTTAAAAACATTCCTTTTAGCAGTTGGTCAGAAATCTCATTTTAATTTTAAATAGAAGTTGTTTCATTTTGTTACGACAATCGTACTTTCAGGATCTCAGAGGGTTGATATAAGGGTTGTCTCTCAATTTTTTGGACACTACACATACCATTAGTAGTGATGGTCTTAAGTAAGGTACTATGGTAAACTGATCAGAAAGGCCAATAGGGAAACTGTATAGAACTTCTTAAGATCAAACAAAACTGATGGGCAGATGATAGATTTTAAATCTGAAATGGCTCATTGAACCTGCATTTGCACACCTTGCTGGGCTCTGGTGTAAAGATAACCCTGGGTCATGGACAGTCTGATACAAACCTGTCGGGTATTTCTTTCCTTTAGACCCAATAGAATTGGGGCTTCTTTTCAATCCTGTAACCTTGTCCTATAAAATGTCTTTTGTTCCTCTCTGCAGAAGCATTGAAATTGCTGCACTTTCCCTTCCCTTTGTGTTTGGCCCCCATACGGATAGCTTTAGTATTTCATAGTGGATTTACCTTCTGCCAAATATGTGTTCTTCTGCATTCCATCATCTGCACATATATTTTTGCTTCTTACCTTCTTTCCCATCTGGGTGATTTTTAAATAGTCCAAGAACCATTCATAATGATTTTTAAAAATACAAGTCATCAGTGCCTCTGGCCAATGTGTTTTTTCAAGATTAATGTTAGTGCCAATTGTATGTTTTTCTCCTTAAATGTTTTAATGACTCTGTCACTTGGTGATCCATGGACCTTGAAAACAAACCAAAGTACATTGCTTTTCTGTGCACTAACTCAACTATCCAGTCAGCTAGAACAGGCAAAATGGAACACACAACCTAATAACTTTTGCATTGATTGGATGTGAATTTCAGTTAGTGCAATCTAGCTGTCTAGAAGGATTGGGAATTTGGTGGTATTCATTTGTGGTTTTGTTAAGGGACAGAGAAGGTAATGTGAAGATGGTATGGTTTTGAATTGATGATGGGTACTTAGAATAAACTTCTCTGACTTCTTCTCTAGGGGTGCTTAAAATTCCCCTGTACTTACCAGGAGAAGTAAAATTCCATTAGGAATGGGACAGTAGGAACTTCCTTTTTGTCTGACAAAGACAGACAATTCTCTGTTTTTATATTATGAAGAACTGTGTGATCTCTGACAACATGTCACATAACCTGACTGCCACTTACTGATTGGGAGAGCTTGTTCTATTTCACCTTCTATCATCTCCAAATAAGAGCATTTGACAGAACGATATGAAAAGTAAATATTTTTCACCATTACATGAAATTTCTTTTTAGCCACAGAAATCCAATTAAGTTAACACAATCATGTTCTCCAACACTAAAAAAATTTAGTCAGAGATACCAGTTAAACATTGGGTGTGTTTAATTAAAATTTGAAAGGATCTTGTTGGATCAATGCCTGACTTGTTAAAGTTTGGTGCTATGCTTGTCACAAAGAAGAGCAGTGAATTATATTGTATGTTTTATGATTCGCCAACTGTGGGTTATTGCAAATCCATGTTTCTTTTTGAAGGCATCAGGAGAAATACATTTCTCCGACAATGATGGTTACAGTCCATTTTCTATACTGATCTGTACTATTACAATGTTAGGCTCCAATGTAAATGTTGTCTATATCTTAATATCTATTCAGTAAATTTTCTTTCTTTATAGTTTTGGAGGCTTTTTTGCTTTTCTCTCCACAAACTCTTTCCTTAATTTGGGAAAGAATTTTTAAGAGGCAGCATTTTTAAATAAGAACAGGCATTGATTGAAAAATACTGGTAAAAAAAGAAAGTAAAATTTGGTTATTTAATAATTTAGATCCCACTTTTCTCAGTAGGTCATGATGTCAAGTCATCCCTTTCAAGTATCCCTGCAGCCACAGAGGGCAGAGTGTTAGAACTATATTATCACCAAAGACATTTGATATTTTAAATGGTGATATAGCATCAGGAGTAATCTCCATGCCTAAAGCACGAACAAATCCCATGTAATATTAGTTAGCCTAAAGGGGTGATTGAATTCAGCACTGAACAGCAAGATAATCAACAGAGTTTCCATCCTCATCCTATGAAAAATTACTAATTATTCATTTAATAGGGGTTGTGAATTTGTATTTGACTTAGTTGTTATAGAAGTACATTGATAATTATTACAGCAAATGTAAGTAGAAAAATACAAAGAAAAGGATATACTGCGTCATTATTTGAGGCTTTATGATTAAGTTCATAAGATAGCTTGGCAAGGTGCATAAAAATAGTCATTTTCCCCCTTACTGTCATAGTGAATAGTTTATCAAATGAATATCCATTTCCAGGATGATATAATTGGTTGATTGAATTCCCTTCTGCTTTCATTGAAAACTGTCACTCTGATTTCACAAACTTTACAGGATAGAGTGCAACTGCTAAGCAAGTGTCTTTTTGGTTGGATCAATTCAGAAAGGTAAAAATAGGCACCAAATAGACTGATTTGGCCAGTGAAAATGAGTGTATAGGCCATGGTGTGAAAAGGGTCAAACTTTAAGCTTCAAAACAAATATAAAAGCAAGGAAAAGTAGTTTTGGAGAAAGTGAACTGAAGAAAATGTGGGTTTAAAAGTCTACTTACATCCCTGTTTCTGATGCTTTTTGCACTTTTAGGATTGGGCTGTGTAGGCATCCTAGCAAAAACAGATAAAAAGCCAACAGGATCCAAAGACAATTGCTGTAACTGAGAGTCTTGAAATTACATGTGGGTTCAGGGCAACAGAGAGAAAGGGGAGCCTGGGCTTAGTGTGCTGTGAGAAATCCATTATCCCATGGGAAGACTGCTTAAACTGCATTAAAAAGGAGTGCCACAATATTACTGCCCTGGGCCTTCTTTTTACCAGCTGTAGTTTCCTATTGAAGTGCTTTGTGGAGATAGAAGACAGTGAAACAGAATGCAAAAGTGAAAGATGAAAGATTTGGTTCAAAATTTAACACAGAGATTATATGAACTGGAGCCATAACTCATTGGTGGAATTCCTGGGTTGACTGTAATCCAAAACCTGAGAAATTACCTCTCATATATGAGAAATCTGACCTTAATGAAGCTTGATGGTATGATTCATATGACTAGAATGAGAGCATTTGTGGTGATGCGTTGTGTTAGTGGATGAAAAGAATCAGGAGACATTTAGTGCAAAATTCCTCTTTCTTTGTGAGGCTGAAAGATTATGATTGGCTCCCTAAGGTCATATTTTTTATTTTAGAAGAAAGAAAAAAATTATACACCTTTGTGATTGTAGGGTAATTTAATCTGAGAGGCTTGCTAGAATATTTACCAATAGCTACATATTGCTAGAATTTCTAAAAATTATTGATTACATATTCTTCAGGCAAAATAGTCTGTCCAAGGTGTAGGAAAAATTTTTCATTAGGTACGACTTCATTACAGAAAAGAACTGTGAGCTAAAAAATATAGAGAAAAAGTTCCAGAAGCGAAAATGCAAAAGATTTCTGGGAGTCATATTAACACCATTTTATTATATAAAAGAAAAAAGTTGACAGCACTCATATTTTTTAAACTATATATTGGTTAAGAGTAGAAATGGGAGGAAATGGATAACAAACCAATAAAAAAGGAAAATTACAGCATTTAATGTAATAGAACTGCTCCACAGAAAATGGATAAAAGCAAGGAAAAATCCCCCCTCAATGACAGATATTTGAGAAACTGGTTAAGAGTAAAGAATTTTCAGAGTTCTACTAGTAGAGTATAATACCAATTTTTAATTTAGAGGGAAAAATAACACAAAATTGATGCAGCACACATTAAAGAGCAAGGCAATAGGACTGAAAAATACACATAAACGAGTTGCTGTATTTTTAGAGAGAACACAAAGTAATTGCTCATTGCAGTATTAAATTGCTATTTAATATCCATGGCTCAGAAGGGGCACACCAAGTCAGAGATGACAAAATGAGACTGACAGGCCTTCCTCCAAAACTATACTTGGGAGGACTAATGCATATCAGGATGTTTAGATAAAGTAAGTACAAGAATTCTATATTTGTGTATTTTGCTTTCATGACTACTATTGAAATACTTTATCCAATCCTTGCTGGCTAATTCTAGTTCTAACTGGGAATAATATTAATGAAAACTAGAGAAGGTTCAAATAAAATCTACATGTTATGTAAGTGCTGGTTAGAGAATATTCTCTTAGAGGTTGATGCCCTGGATTGAGCTAATTCCGGTTTAGGATTTGCTATAGATTTCCTTCTTATTTCCTTCTGTTTTCTTAATCATTGTAGTCCTGTGCTGGAGTTCAGAGATGACTACAGACAGTGGGAACAGAGCTCATGTGGCTAAAATCTAGCAGTGGACATAGGTTGGCATTTGAATAACTCATTGGTTTTGATTGATAATTTAGCATTTTTTTCATGGTGGTTTGCTCTCTGTGTTTAAGCGTGACACTTGTGCAAGTAATGCATGTGCGTTTAAGTGTATGCACTTCTCACTGTTTTGCTGTGTTTACCAGAAAATTTTCCTTTTTCAGATTTCTGGTGAGAAAAAAGTGAGAACATGAAAAATGTGCTATTAGGTGGGACTGAAGGTCTATCTAGCCCACTATTGACAGCAGCAGGTTTTACTTTGTCAGGAACTGTGGTGATAGGATGAGACAAGAAATATGTTAAAAGAGAGAAAAGCCCTTCCCATATGCTTTCCTCATGTCCTCCCCCTCTCCCCTCACACTTTGCTCACCTCTCTCAGCTCTCCTCCTACTCTGTCTTCACCACAAAATTTTGCAACCCAAAATTTTCGGCTTGTTGGAAAATTACATTTTGCTCTTGGTGCTGCTAGCATTTTTGAGCTGTCTTTTTTTTTAAAATTATGAATATGCCAGAAACTGACTGATGCTTAAAATACTAAACTGTATATTAAAATAACAAATACTTTGATAAATATAAAAGAATCCCCAAAGTGAGCCTGATATAGGCTGTTTTGATGCAAATCCCAAAAGTGAGCCTCACAGCGTTTGTTTGATGGCACATTCTGCTGCAACGACACATAAAAAGGAGAGAAGCTTTTTCCAAATGAAGCATTGGTACCTAAAGGGTAGGAGTGGGGAACAAACAAAAAGAAAACACAAGTCCCCCTAGGACATCTGCAATAGTGTAATTGAAGAGGTTCTTTCTCTCCAAAATTTAAAATAGAACAAATTTCTCCAGTGTATGTGACATAATCAAAAACTTCCTTGCAAGAAAATAGAAAAGCAAAACTCTTTAGATTAGATTTGAGGTGAACAGGATAATATAGCATCAAGATACAATCTACTCCTGTATTAAAACTGAGCAGTAATGAGTAGTGCTGGACAAATACAACAGAGAAATATTTGGGAACATTCATTTTCGGTTAAAGATTAATTTACTTTGCAAATCTCTCTTTAATTTCATGGTCATTTCTATAAGCCAAATTTATCATTCTACAAGTATGCATATCAGTTTATATTTGTATTTTAAATGATGTGCTGATTCATTTTTCATAAAACTTGCCTGATCACGTTACAATTTCTCATGGTCAAGGAAAACACAGCTTGAGACATTATGGCCCCATTTAATTGGTTCAACACTTCTAAAAACCCTTTCTGGCACTTGCTGAAATGTTAATTTCTATGGACTCATGTGATTCCAAAATGACCTGCTCTATCTGTGAAGAAAACATAGCATCAGTTTCAGTGTGGATATCAGAAAGTTTTGAATTCTAGAAAGAGTTAAGAAGATCTTTTCTATTCATCTAAAATAAAGTCAAAATGGTAGAAAGATTTGTCTAATAATTCATGGCTTTCTAACACACCAAGAAATGGAACCTCTGGAAAGTGAAGTCTAAACACCCTAAGTTTAGACTAGAGGTGAGGTTTATATTTTCTAACTGTTGCAATAAAAGGATGTAAACTTCAATTCTTCACTCCAGGGTTGGTATTTCATGCCTCATGCAGGAACTATTGGGTGACCCTCATTGACTTTGTGGTCTGCATTGTGGCAGTAGATCTAAGCTTTCTGTTTGTAGAAGCAATAAAAGAGTCAGCCAATCCACCAAAACCTCACAGGTCATTTAGACCACGCATATTTGTAAAGCCAAGACTTCAGTTTGTTTCTGCTTGTTTCCTCCTCAGGCTCAGCTGTTCTATAATTTCAAGACAGTGCTCTCAGTGCAGTGAGCATGCTTTCCCAAGCTGGCCAGGGTTTGTTCCTTTTTGCGTTTGAATGATAGTACAGGCCACACATAACACAGGTGGGCTGAGCCAAAAGAACACGATGTTTTTAACTGGGGGAGTAATGCTCACACAGTAGGGCAAAAGGCCTGAATCACAAAGAAGGTGCAGTAAACACTTATCAAATAGGTAGTGAAAAGTAAAATTTCCTTTGTTTGTCAATGCTTGCTTGCTCTTCTAGGCTGCTTCGTTGCTGGTGTTCAAGGGAATCTGTCTTCAAAGGTACTTCAAAAGACAAGAATAAACTTTCCAACATCTTAGGGATGGAAAGAATAGTGAATAATGAGGAAATATTTGTGTTGCTCCTCAAATCAAAGGGAAATTTGAAAGCATTAATAAAGACACCCTGAGTAGCTAAACTTGTATTAAAACCAGAGGGATGACAGGATGATTTAAAACATAGTTACAAATAATTTTAAAATGTTCAAAGGAGTAAACTCTGTAACTCAGAGTGATTCTTCCTGAACTTTTTAATCCTTTTTGTCTTTTTCAGGGTCGTAAGTACGTGATTATCTCAAGCAAATTAAAATAAGCGTATGCAAATAAAATACTCCTTATACTGAAGACAGACCTAGAAGACTTGTCTACAGAGAGCATGGTTTTCATGAAATCACATAACATTTTTGACTGCCATGAAGCAATTGAGAGAGTGATGTTGTTGGATCAGTGTAAGATATTGAAACTGGTCTATTTCAGCTGAAGTTTATGGTCAATAGAACTGAACGTGTCTTCTTCAGATCTCTTGAAAATATCATGGATGATCCTCATATAGACTCTAACTCTAGCTGGGTCAGTGGGTGGATTTTTGTATATTCACAGTGGCTACAAATGCAATATGGAGGTCACAAATCCTGATAAATAGACCCAAGAAATACACATATATTGAACAACGTTGGTATGAATTTACCTTTTTTTTGCAATCTCTGCAAAAAAATTATAATCTCGCCACTTGTTCTTTTGAAAGAAAGAATAACTTTGGGAAAGGGAGTAGAACAATATTCCTATTTTTATACCAGATTGGAAGTCATGGTAAAGAGCTTCATCCTATTGGATTCCAAGTTACAGATAAAAACCTCACTGCAAGAAAACTATGAAGCAGGTAATGCATCTGTTCTGCAAATATGATGTTGGAATGACTTGTTAAATAAATGCCCTAGGAGACAAAAGTTTGCTGCACTTTTGTATTCCCATTCCCCACAGTCAAAAACCAGTCATCCAGTTACAATTTCCAAACTTTCCAACCGTCTCCTCCTTCCTGCCCTCGCTTTTCATCATATATCAATGTGTTTCATGTTTCAGATCTGAATCTTAATGCATTATGAAAAATATAATTATGAGTACATATTTACACTTCAAAGTTTAAATGTGAACTGTATGCTGTTCACAAATATGATTGGTTTAACAAAAAAACAGGTCCGTTTTTTACTGCGTCTTCATAGGAATTTTTTCTTATGAATCTTTGTAAATCTTACATACAATTTTAAAACTAGATGTAGCTATCCACTAGATCATCTCAAATTAGTAATTGTGAATAAAGATTACAAGAAAGAGAAAAAATAATAGAAATAATTTCACCCTACTTTGTTTTCTTGGTGTTTGAGAGGTAATAACTCTGATTTAGCTTAATTATTTCTTCAACATGATTGAAGTGGTCTTTACGTTGTAGATTATCTATGCATAGTACACCATACCAAAATGTCATTTAATTTCTAGTGTGTTTAATTTCCAATTTTGTAAGGGTTTTCATCGTTTTAGTGTCTATCTGTATAAAATATATATAAACCTGGAGCTCAGAGTTTAGGAAGAATTAAACACTTCTATATATTCCCTTGAAAATTGATCTCTCACACTCTCACCCTTCTCCTATCCTTTTAAAATTTGTATTACCAACTATATAAAGCTTAAATTTTTAATCTTTTCTTAAAGTCTGAATTTTGGTCTTAATGATATCTTTTGGGATTAACTGCTGCAAGTGGACTAGACATTATATGCGATCTTTTAAAATGTTTTTTTTTTTCTCTTCTTTAAAACACTCAAAACAATTAAAGATCTTTAAAGCTGTCTACTTTAATAATATTTTGCAGAATATTTATTCTTCAGAAACAGAGAAGCAGTTTAATTTTTTAAAAATTTATTTATTTAATTTTTTTGTTTATATGTATTCTACCAGGAATTTTTATTTCAGAAATTGTGCACATATTAAGAAATATTATCAGTCATAGATACAGTTCAATCGAATGCATCTTCCTATCAGGTCTATTTTATACTTCCTCAGTACCAATACTATTTTATATTCCTGTTACCAGACATTTTTTCTGTAACATCAATATTCTTGAGTAACTCAGATGTCCCAAAAACCTGTCAATGACACAAATAATTAAAACTTCTTGCTTCAGTAATAATTCTTTTCAATGTTTTTAGACTATTAACATCTGAAACCTCAAGATATTTGTCAAGTCACATTGGCAAAGTCTTTCATAGAAGCATCTCCAGGTTTTTCTTAGCTAACAGTGATCCCTGTTGGAGTATTTTGCAGAGAAGAACACCTTCAGGTCTCATTTTAACCAGCAATAATCCTCTTGGGTCTGAAGCCCAGAGTCTATCAGTCTATATTACTGCTGCTTCAGCCCCCAAAAACATCTCACAGGAAGTCAAACAATCAGTAGTTTCTCCAGAGACAGCAAACATTAAATTTGGAAGGCACTGAATTGTCAGGACAATTCCTCTTTTCCCCACTTATAACATATGTCTACACAAGATGAGCAAGATTTTCTGCTTCTTTCGGGTGTTTGTCAATGGATACGTGAAATGACAAATGGAAGTATTTGATTTTATAGAACCGCAATTTTACATGCTTCTTATCTTAATTAGGCATAACCTCCACTGAGATCAAAGCATTGTAACATTAAATCACTTGTACACATGTGATTAGATTATTTTAATTTTACTTTTATTATTTTGTTTTCCAACAAAAAAAAGTCTTTCTGCTTCAAGTTTTAGTGATACGTTTTGATTCTGTATTTGTTCAAGAAAATTCCTGAATAAATTTAAGAGATTAATTCACTAGATATCAGAAAGTATAAGTTACTTGTCTGAGGCATCAGAATGGTGTGTGACTACACAGAGGTAACATTCTCCCATACATTATAGGTTAATATTGCTGGGGTTTTATACAGTATGAGAAAACATGTGGCCACATTCCTGTGTTTTCTAGTTTTTGGTTACACAAAACTATTTATTTGGTAAAATGGGTTTTCATAACAAGTTTTTCAAGGGTTTATTTATAGTTGCTAGCTCTAATGAGTTTCTGAAATTAAAATGTGGACTTTTTGTATCTATGTGTACTTCTCCTTCAGGTCCATGGTAGCTGCATGTGACACAATTTAGAAAACAGATGGGATACAGTTTAGAAAACAGATGTATGTTAACAATAAATATCTGATTTTGGACTCAGAATGGACTTTTAAATATTCTGCAGTAGTGATTAATATAGGATTGTGGTATTTTTAACATCTGGAAAATTATTCTGTAAAAAAAAACCGAAAAAAAAAATTAGTTTTGTATTAGAAACACCTTGTTCTGTGTTTATTATCTTGGAAAGCTGCTGAGCAGCACAAGTGATCCTATTGAGATTTGTGCTTACCAGAAATAAATGGAAAAAAGGATGGTCCATTTGGGTTGTAAATGAGAAAAAGAAAGTTTCTTAATTCTAATAAAAGTTCAACTGTGAAAAAAACAATTTGCAAAGAGCACGGGGATTATGTTATACTTAGATAGATACTCACTGATGCAGAGAGAAGACTGTAAGTCTTCCAAGTACGCTGCTTCATTGGCTACAGAGTCATTTCCCCATTCTCTTTGGTTCAACGATTATTTAAATATTTTCTAGAAAGTAGAAGAGTTTCAATGGAAGTGACACTTCTCAGTAAGTGTAAAAGCTTCTATCTGCTAATGTTCTGACCTAGATGAGTACTTAGGAAGCAGCAGTATTGCTGACTTTTTATAGGCTATGAATAGCTTAGGTGTCTAACTCCAGTAAGGACATGGCCATGAGTAATAACTGTAGAAAGTGTCTCAGTGGTTGAGAAAGTGAGGTAAAGATCTGCTACTTTTCTTGGTATTTTGTGCTAGGGAACTATTCCTGTGACTTCCTGGCTTGCAGAAATCTTTTTTTTTATTTTTGGAAGGAGTGTGGGGAGAGGGAGGGGGGTTTGTTGGTTTGGTTCGGTTCGGTTTGGTTTGGGTTGGGTTGGGTTGGATTGGGTTTTTTTAGGTAAGTCACTCCATGCATCCTGAGGGTTCACCTTGGAAGTGTGAATACCCTGACAGGGAGGCAGGTGAGAAATAGGAAGTTGTTGATATTCTAGTGTAATGTGTCAGGAGAGAATGTCCTTCTGAACCTGAAAAGTCCTTCCACAAGTGCATAATGCACACGTAAGCATGTCATAAATTGTACAAATTGAAGAAAATGTAAACACTGTAAGAAATGGTGACACAGACTCTCATCAGAACCTAATGCAATTAAAGATCTGCCCACAGTATTGTGCACATGTTAAATGAATCAATTATAAACAATAGGAGCCTATTCTACTCTCAAGGGACAAATGTAATTTCCACTGACTCAAAATGATTTTTCAAATCATAAGTCATTTAACATATCTAAAACAAAGAAGCAAATATATATGAAGCAGAGATAATGTTAAAAATTAAGTAGAGATAATGTAAAATTTTAAGTAGGACCCTTACAGGTAGCCCATTCTATCCTTTTTCTGTTCATTTGATTCATAAAAGTGGTAAGATCTTCTGTCTTACTGTGCAGGAATGGAAATCCATTGCTGACAGGAAAAATAGCTGGTGTTGACTATGTGTATCATATTATATGAGCTTTCTTTTTCTATTAATGTTTGGGTTGTGTATCCATCAAGGACTCACAGTAGACAAGAGCAAGTGGTTGATCCTGAAAAAGGGTATTGCACTGTAGACAGGGAATAACTAAACAGTCATAATGAATATTCAATATGAATTGAGCACCTTTTTAAATCTTCTTTGAAAACATATTTTATTAATTTTTGTTTATGCAGCATTTTACACTTGCACAAAAAGGAGGACAAATTTAAGGTATAAGTTATTTCCATAGTAAGCTGTTTCCTGGCACTTCTGTATGTCTAGAAGTATCTTCAGACTATAAGTAGGTGGACATTCAGATCATCTGTTATCTGGAACCTAGACGTGTGACATATGTTCTTCTCTAGAAATGCTATTTAAAGGTAGTAGACTCTTTGCTACATCTTCTAAATCATTGTTGTGTTATGGTTGCTGACTGTACAGATAGTAGTATTTTTAATGAAGAGAAGAATTTTTGTGCCACAGATGCTTTTGGTCACCTGTGAACATAAGACCTAATATAATGGACAATCTGTCTTCAAAATTTATGAGAATTTAAACTACCCTCCACAAATGTGCATGAAGAACTTAAGAAGAAGGCATGTGGTTGAACCAGACAGCAGTTCAGTATTAAATAAATATACATACACTATGTTTTATATTGTTCAGTCAGTGCTAGCAATCAGCTTCCCTGCCAAAGTCATCTCCTGCACTCTCACATTTTCTTCATGCTTAACACGCTGCTTGGTCTGTCTTATTGCACATAACACATAACTTACTGGCTCTAGATGTATACTTGGGGCCCCCATATCAAAATGAACCATGAAGAAGATGCAAGACATTTTTAAAAATACTACAATATCTTCAGAAAATCAGACAGTATCTATCTGATTCATTATTTATGAAAGTGTGCATTCAGGACAGTTGAAGAAATAACAGGCAAATCTTCTCTCATTATGCTGTGTATGGTTCAGTAGTTCATTAATTTCTGTCTTTAAATCTGTCTAAGCATGTGCTTAGACACCTTTCTGACTACCTGTTCTTTGCTGAATGAAGGCTTAAGTGCATGTCCATTATAGTTGTGATCATTTGCCTAATTATGTATTTTGTGTCTATTAGACCGTATGTGTTTAAACAGTGCACACTAAATTTTCTTGGAAAATGGTCCTTGCATGAGCATGGATACAACTGAGTCAAGACAGAATTTGTCTGTAGAAAGGATGTGATGGTAGCTGAGGTGTAATAGCAATTCTGGGGGATGTTATAATGGACAAAAAAAGGGGTTTGTCTTATTCCTTGCTTTAAAAAAAAGGATCAGGATTTTGACATAGCTTATTCATGAAGCCCGGTAGAGAGCCAAAGTCAATGTTCTTTTTATGGACCTTAAAGACAGGCAGATATTGCAGGTATTCAAATTTTCAAGGAAGATGGTAACAAGTAAGGTTTCATGGAAGGGAGGAGTCAGAGAATTACCTTAGCTGTATTCCATGAGGAAAACTTATGACTAAAGTCTGGAGATTTTTTCTGGACAGGAAAAAAAAGACTGTGATTCTTGGAAGTAACTTATCTAGAAACAGAAGATAAATTTGTGTTGATAAGTAACACAAATTCAGAGTGGATAAACAACAGACCATAAAGTCAGTTGGCCTTTGCCAAAAGCTAAACTCCCACACTGCCTTTAGGTCAGTCCTCTATCCCAGGAGATGGGAAATAAAAATAAATTAGGAAAGTTGGGTTGAGACAATGACATTTTAATGAAAAAAAAACAAAAACTGTTTGCAAGCAAAGCAAAATAAGGAATTGATTCACTAATTGCCCAACAGCAGACAGATCTCCATCTGCTTTCTGGGAATGTGGAACTCAGCACATAAAATGGCTGGTTGGGAAGACAAATGCTGTAACCATTAATGTCCCTTCCTTTCTCCATCTTTCCCCCAGTTATTACTGCTGAGCACAATATCAAACGGTGTGGAATAACCCTTTGCTCAGAATGGCTCAGCTGACTTGAGTGCTCCTTCCCAACTTCTTGCCCACTCCCTCCTGACTTTGGTGAGGCAGAGGTGATGGAGACCGAAACAGGAGCATCACTGCTGTGCCAGCACAGCTCAGAGGTGTGTTATCAACCACGTGTGTTATCAGCCCTGTTTGAGCCATTAATGCAGGGCTAAGGACCACACAGGCTGCTATGAAGAAAGTGGACTTCACAACTTCACCCCAGTAGGCTGCTCTCTTCTGCACAGGTGGAAAGGAGAGGATGAATATTTCTGCCTTCCAGCAGAATTAGAGAGAAGGTAAGAGCACACAGCCAAGGCAGAATGTCCAGCAGCTGTCAAGAGAAGGGAATAGGCAGAATTAGGAAAGGAAAAATAATGGGAACTAAATGGAGGTCAAGACTACTGCAGTAAGTATGCAGAGGCTTCACTAGAAAGCTTTATGCAGGCAGTTTTACTTGAGTCCAATTAAAGAAGCTAGTAAATAAAGGATGAAGCTGACACAGGTGGAAATTGTAAAGGATGTATTCAACCATTTAAGTGCTAATAGGAATAAGAATAACTACACTGGTGTTTTTATTGTTTCTAAACATATGAATAACAGGAGAGACACAGAGATGAAGACTCAAGCAAAGGTTAAAACATGCTGTCAGTTTAACTATATTGGTATGCAATTGTTTCCTACTAGCCTGAGAGGAGGGTATAGACCCCAAATGGGCAGTTCAGAAGCTTATATTGGAACAAACATTAAAAATAATTCCTTTTTCTTACAGTGAAAGTGGTCCTCAACTTCTTCATGTTTAATTTCCAGGTTCTGAACTGTAATTTCTTCAGTGTTTCCTACGTGATTCCTTTTTTTTTTGTCTCATACACATTGTTACTGACTTCAGATAAAATCTGTTTATCCAACTTAACTTCTTAACCAAAGTTTGATAAAATACGTTAATTACATTTTCTTTCAAAATTGTCTCCATTAGCTACTATCTATTTAATTGTAGCAAATCCAAACCAATTTAAGAGAGTTTTCTTCAGTCTTTAATACTCAAATAGCCTCCACAGGTGTATTATGAATGTAAATACTGTATAAGCTTCATTGGATGTTGGATAAAAACCTTAAATTCTTTACAGTGATATGTAATTTCTGTTCAAAGTATAAATGCATACTCAATTTTAGAGCATTTTTAATAAAATAATTTTGTGATATATGACTACTTGCTAAAGGAGTATGGTAAAATACTAGAGTTCAAATCTTTGCATATTATGCCAATAATTTTTTAAAATATAATGTTCCTATTAATTTTGAAAGGATATGCGCACAAACAAATTAATATTTTTCATGCTGAATTCAAAGAAGTCCTCATTTATCCTGCACCCTAACATGTAAGATGCAAGACTAAATGCATTCAACAAAAGCTGAAAACACCTAAATATTACAGGATTGAGTATGAGAAGTGTAAGATTGTGATTTCTTCTCAAGTTCTTCATATATTCATAAAGTTTACATTAGGGCCTAAACTAATTGGATTTTCCCACTTTTCAATCGTATTCAAAAAGCCATGTCAAATTCTCATTTCAGGCTACTATAATTTACTAACTTTACAATCTAGTGGGAAAAATGAGAAAGGGCATTTGAGTCCTGTGATTTATGGTAGTTGAGACTGTTCAGGAGAAATTGAGATCTCTGGAATCATTAAATTAAAACTGATTTGAGCTGCTAGTAGAATCATTTTATATGTCCTTATGAGGTACAGCAGAACTGGAATATTTCCTAATGCGGAGATGCAAATATGAGGGTATTTGCAACATATAGAAACTTTCCAACTGATAGATGGCTCCAAATAAATCCTGTTTGAAATATTGATTAATTATCCTTGAAGTTAGGTAAGGAGGAATGGGGATAGTACAGTGTTGATAATATCAAAATAATATAATAAAAAATATTTCTTCTGAACAAACAAGGACATCTAAAATATCAGTATTTGTCAAGACAGAGCAATGAGTTTTATTGGTAGAAAATATAAATAGCAAATCAAAGTCAAACATTTTCATTACTGAGGACTAGAATAGTGGGGATGTTTGCCATAAATGATCTCAATTGGTAGAGCCAGCTTAAACAGTCTTATTATCAAGTGATATAATTGCAAATGCAAAACTAGAATGCATTTAACACATTTCACAGATGGAGACAATTTTTGTAATGCATCAGAATACAAAATCATGGTATGCTGATAAGAATCAATTCAATCTGGAAACTGCAATGTATTTATATGTGGATGAAACAGTCACTGGATGTATCTCAAACTCTCTTTTAGGTCCCTGCCGGATGGTATTCTGCTTCATATAGTCTTTGTGAGATTTTTAGGTATTGCAATATGTATATGTCTCTGTGTTTAAGAATGTGGGCATATCAAGATGCATGAAGATTTTTTGGCACATACATAGAAAATTACTGAAATATTTTCTGCGAAAGTTAATCTTACAGACTATTTATGTCTGATTGGTCTATTTTGGTGAAGAAAATTTATTTTTAAGGGGAATTAATGCTGTACTTTCACTACATCACTTTGAAAACCCTTTTCAATTTCATTCAGGAAAGAAGAATAAAATTTCTGACAAGGTTTTTCAAGATGGTTCACATAGAGACTAGATCCTGGTGAAAAATCCAAAAAGGACATATCCAAGTTTTTGCCTTAATTTGATGCATTGTGTGCTTTAAATCTTACAGCACACGGCTTACCATACAGTGCAGAGACTTCCATAAGAAACACCATGGGGTACAACAAGGGATGAGCCATTGAAACCCAGAGATCTTCCAGTCTATAAAGTTGTTGATGCTGTACTGTATATTTGCTTCATGATTCTACTCTGTGCTTCTTACACATGTGGCATAGCTCGAAGGAATGAAAAGCTCCATCAGAAACACTGCAACATTTTAAAGTATGAATTAGGACTTCTGTGTATGTCTTAAAGATGAGCTTAATATCCAGCATAAGCAGGAGGGATGATTGGGGATACAAAAAAATCATATGGTCAACCCAGGACATATAGTCATAATAGTAAAGATAATTGCATTTTCTGTCACTGGCCTGATTAGTCTTATGTCCACATAAGAAAGTGTATTACCTAAAGCAGGAGAGCATCTTGCATGGTTTCGTGGTTAGAGCACCTGCAAATAAAATAATATGTGAGCTGGATGCTGTTTGGCCTAAGAAAAGAATGAAACCCATTCTCCCGATCCTTGGATGAGTATACCTCACATAAAGGAATACAATTTCCAGCCCACTCCATCAGCAGTACAATGAGCAGTGTCCTGACAGCTAGCGTGCATCCTGTGAAAGTATGTCAGTGTTGCACAGAGCAGCAGACTTGCACACTCCCAGGGTGTTCTGATTTTCACAGCTGTTCAATAGCTCTGAAATGTAAGCTTCTACTTTTTTGTTTAGCAAAGATTGAGAATTTCAACTTTGTGCAGCTATTTATTTCCAAATTATAACTGAGGACTGACATGTATACAATTTTATTGAAATCCACATGCATTGCAAATTTAAATAGCTGTTTCATCTTCATGAGGCTTCCAGAATGTAGCTTGTCAACAAGTTCATCCTCCCATACATCTTGTGTGGTAGGTTTGTTAGCTAGTAGATATAATTTTTATCCTCTCCTGTAAGTAGAAAAACTGACAGGAGAAAATGAAGTCATTGTTGTCTTTATTTTTGGGGATGCCCTGACAACAGAAA
The DNA here is from genome assembly GCA_025920805.1 of Petroica traversi. Classification (NCBI taxonomy): domain Eukaryota; kingdom Metazoa; phylum Chordata; class Aves; order Passeriformes; family Petroicidae; genus Petroica; species Petroica traversi. The sequence continues at coordinate 39,032,893 of JAHLSL010000007.1, forward strand.
GCATACTAGGTTTATGTAAGAATATTGGATGCATAGCTTATGAAAGAATAAGCCTACCTGAAAATTGTCAAGAGCTACCCACTTTCAATCATTCCTTCTTTTTTAAGTATGTAAAAATGACAGATAAAAAAATCCTTCCCACGTAGTATTAAAGGGCAATATGGTACTAAAAAAAAAAAAAGACAAAATTTATTCAGTTTTGTCATTTTTGCTTTAACCAGTATAGTTCCTGAAGGACAGAATAATTGTACCCGTAAGACTCTCAGAGAATAGAAGTGCTGGAAATGTGCTGTAGTGGAATCAAATCAATAACTCTGAGACTACTTTGAGCTCATTTTAAATATTACTTTCTGCTCTCCCTAGATTTGAGCTATTGATTTAGAAATTTCTGTCAAGTCTTCTTTTCTGCATAATTGTATCTTACACTTGTTTCTGTTGTTTCCTTGTTTGTTTTTTATAATGAAACAAGAAATATGACTCTTGGATGAATACATAATCAAATGTGAAAAGGCTTAAGTTTGATGCTCAGCTTTCCAAATTTTCCCAGGTAAATCCTGTTTTCATAAACATTAATATAATTTGGAAAGCTATATGAGGTAACATGGATTAACTCTCGTCTTTTCTAATGATAGCAGGTGAAGTACAGACATCTTTGTATAAATGAGGAACTTAATAAATATTTGCAGTAGACCATCAACCGAATGTTTTCCTAAAGATTTTGTTTCTATTTTATCTAAAGGATTGCATTGAAATGTAAGCAGAAATAGGTGATCAATTGTACTAGCTTGAGGCTCATTCTCTGAGGTGCTGAGTATCCTTCATTTTCATGGAAGAGAGCTGAAACAGCTTAGCATTTCACAGATATTTGCACTGAGTGCTTAGATAAATACCTTTCTTAAGAAACAGATATATTTGCAGAATTTTATCTCTACCAGAGACTTGCTCAACCATAGAGATATAGCTTAAAATCTGGAAAAAATTTAGTTAAATCTGCTGAAAACATTAAAATGTACATAGAGATTTACAATCTTCACCCAGTCCCCTCCCTGCCCTTGATTTCCCTTCGAATATGGAACAGCACAGTTTTCTTCAATGGCTACATGGACCTATCAAGTGCCTAAAGTGCATTGAGTGATAGGAAATTATGAGGTTTCCATTTATTCAGTGTCAACTCCAATCTACCAAATGTTAATTCTGAAAAAAATTAAGAGAAACACAAACATTACATAAATACTTGTATGAACACATTTAGATGGTATACACTTCCATCACTAATTACTGTTGGACTAAAACATGGATAGTTTATGACCTATGATTACAAAGAGATTAGTTTTGTGAGGGGGTTGTGTTTTTCTAGGGCTGTGTGAGGGGGTTTGAAACCCAGCACTGTCATTTACTGTGGCTTTCATTGTTATAATATTTCACAGTTACAGTCTAAAAACCTAGTGAAAGCTATGGGAAAAAAAATGAGCTTATCAAGGTACTTCTCTCCCTCTGGGAATACAACATTAATTTCTGGGTCCTGAAGTCCTACGTAGCCACAGCATGAATTCTCTGAATGAAGGAGCAACTCATGGAATCATCTAGGTTGTAAAGCAACCTTAAGAGAATCATGTCCAACTGTAAACGTTCCGCTATCAAGTCAAACAAGAAAACCACTGTCCTTAAGCACCACATCTATATGCCTTTTAGGCTTCTCCACAGATGGCAACTCAACCACTTCCCTGGGAAATCTATTCCAATTCTTAACAATACTTCTGGTGAAGAATTTTTTCCTAATATGCAGTTTAAACTGTCCCTGGCTCAGTTTGATGCTCTTTCCTTTCATACTTTTCATTTGTTGCTTGGGAACAGAAACCCACCTCTCTACAACCTCTGAAACATCCACAGCCTTTCCCTCATCCTCTAAGCAGGTCACCTTGTCACAGAAGGAGACCAGGTTGGCCAAGCAGGACTGCCTTTCCTAAACCCATGCTGGCTGGGCCTGATCCCCTGGCTGTCCTGCATATGCCACGAGATGGCACTCAGGATGATCTGCTCCATAATCTTTCTCAGCACCAAAGTCAGACTGACAGACCTATAGTTCCCCAGATCCTCCTTTTGGCCCTTCTTGTAGGGGAGCATGAATGATGATAATGATCTTCCATATTCTAAAGGCTCTTTTTAAACCTTTGAATCACAAAATGTTTTGCATACTTCACTGACTTACAAACTGTGTACCTGTTCTTTCTGCCCTTGAGAAAGACAGAGCTTTTGATTTCCACTACAATAGACCTTCAGTTTTAATTGTTGATTAGTCATAATCTACTGAATGTTCATGCTTTAGACAGTACATAACAATGTTTATACACACACACACACACACACACACATATATATATGTGCATAAATAAATAAATACATTACCAGTATCACTGGTAATGTATTTAATGTTTGTAATGAATGACAGTCATTTGGAACCTAATACATGGCCACAGAGACAAGAGTTTATAAAATGCTTTTAAAAAAATGACAGACATACTTAAATTCATATGGAATATGCACAAATGGCTGTAGATGTGAAAAAGGAAGTGCATCACATAACTGTGGATTTTTCAGTGTTATTATTACCGACATGCAGGCAGTAGACATATGTTTATATCATAAAAGATGGTAAAGTATGTTGTTAAATTTAGATAGACAACTGAAATCTAAAAAAGAATGTTTATCACTATGTGAATTTAATCAGATGGATTTGGACCAAAAGGTCATAGATGTTTATGCAATCCTATTACTTTACAGTGCAGAAAATGAGGTCAAGGTTCAAGCAAAACAAGGGAGAAAACAGAATTCCTGATCTTATGGAATGCTAATAAACTCTAGACGGAAGCTCTGAACTGCAAAACAAACTAAATTCAGGCTCACTGCTTTTTTTCTAGAAATGACTGCTGCATGGTTTGTTTAGGTCCTTTTTATTCTTTGGTTGTTCTCCCCTCAGGAAAGGAATTAATTTACAGGGCAAAGGAAACAGACCACGAGGCAGAGTGGAAAGGACAAGAAGAGGACTATCCCATGTGTGTCAAATTGCATTCCCCATAGGTCATGACTGAACACCAGCTACCCTCACTCTGTCCAAACAGGCTGATAACCAAACCTCCCCCCTTATTTAAGATGCACTGCTCATTTTGTTCATTTGCTGTGTGAATAAAGTGAAGGCTGAATCCACTGAGTACCTCTTTGCAGAGCATTAGCATAACTGCCAAGAATATAGCATAACTCTGAAAGCAGTAAATTTTGCTTTACTGTCAAGTTAAACTTAAAGAAACACAGCACTAAAACAATGTTGAACCCAGATGTTTGAAAGAGTTAAATCTGCACTCAGTTGTTAAAATACCACACTGAAATTTAGAATTTTTTATTTCAATATATGTAGAAAAAAGGAAAAAAAAAAATGAAAGAAAGTTTATAATGATTTGCATTAAAAACATAGTAATTATAACTTCCTTCAAAATTGAGATAATAATGGTTTTAGTTGGGGGACAAAAAATATAAAAAAAACAGGGAGTACTTTACAAACAATAATGTAAATCAGTTAGTTCTGATATGACCTCAGTGGCTTAACAGAGACACCTGGAAATCTTTATTGATGGTGAGGAGTTTGTGCTGGGGACTTGGCTGTATTGCAGTCCTGATCTGTTCTCAGATGGCAGTGAGATTTCAGAGTGCAGCCTTGGAACTTCTGGTGGAGTTGGAAAAAGTTGTGAGTTTCTTATTGCCTAGGTGGGGAAAAAACCAAATTTTAAAAGTGTTCTTATAAAATCTGTGTAGTATTGCAATCAGATCTTGCCACTGACACAATCCTGGAGAACCACAATTAGTCAAAGAACTGGGAAGAGGTTAGAAAAAGTTTTATAAGTTGTCATTTGCCTAAGGACTCAAAAGGCAACTATATTAAAAATATTCTGGTGTAAATTCAAAAATATTAACGATTGAAAATGAGACAATTTAGAAATATAGAAGATGTGATGGCCAATACAAAGCAACAAAATTTATTCCAGTTACATCAGACATTATCCATTTAGATCTCTTGATTTCCACTTTTCCAGCATCTTGGTACTAGTTGGTATTCTGGGACTTTCCGATATAACATAAATGTATTCTTTAGTGAAGAAAACCATTAATGGTTTGCTTGGGGGAGGGGTTGTGTGGTTTGGTGTTGTTTTTTATTTTTATAATGGTTTTTTATTTTAAAAGGAAATGTATTTTGTATGCAAGCACTCCTCATTCAAGTCATGGAAATAGCAAAATATTTTCAATAGCTGCTTGTTACCATTTATGAAAAAGAAATAACCCATTGTCTGTTCATGTAGTTTCAAGTCAGAAATGGAAATGCATTAAAAACATGAATTGCTGTCAAATATTTGAAAATTGACAGTGAATCACCATGTGAAGCTGTTAATGGTATTTCTGACTTTAGCAATGTCAGTCTTTGTATGCAAGGAGGAAGGAAAAGGAAAGTTTTCACCTACATGTCCAGTTCACATGCAGTACAACAGGAAAAAGGACTGTACATATAATTATGACTTGACTCTCATGGCTGCTTAGCCTACATTCTCAAACACTTATCATCTGTCTAAAAGTTATTTCACCATATCCAAAAAATGTATTTTAATATAACTTTAACTAAATCAACCTGGTTGTGCATGAGTTACACTTAATAATATGCAAGAGCATAAAATGATTAATTGAAGGCTACTTTTTTAAAAATAGGATATGGCAAATTCTTTCTTATTAAAATACTGTTTAAGATAGAAATACTAAACAAAGTAAACCAGTCTTTTTCAATGTTAAATGCATGAATTGAATGACGGATTTATTTTTATGGAATTAAGAACAAAAGAAAAAGTATTTTTCAGGAACATTTTGTTTTATTCAGAGATTAAATTTTGATGAAGTTTTGATAATGGGAATTATTTGCATAAAGAATTGTTTAATATAATATGTAAATCCCTGGAAGTGTTCAGGGCCAAATTGGATGGAGCTCTGAGCAACCTGTTTCTAGTGAAAGATGTCCCTGCCCATGGCAAGAGGGTTGGAACTGAATGACCTTTAAAGTCCCTTCCAACTCAAACCATTCTAGAATTCTGGAATTCTTTGGAATTTCTGCACTGTTTTGAGGTCCAATATTTTATAATCAAGTTGTCTCAGTTTTTCAGAGCTCATGAAATATATTGCATTGCTTTCTACCCTAAAACCATGGAAATACTACATATATGTATATTGTTTGTATGTAGTTAGATATGGATAAATTATAGAAAATTAGCACTTTTAGTTTTTCACTTACCTGAATTTCATATTAAGTTTATTTAAGTTATAAATGTTAAAAAATAGCTCTTAATAAAGTACTTAAATAGACTTGATATAATGAGACATATAAAACTAAATTGAATGCTGTTTGGATGTTTGAGGATACTTGACAAAAAAATCATTATATGGTTTCAAGAGGTGTTTCTCTACAACAAATTTAAAGTCTTGTTTTTCATTAGGTCATTCTCTCTCTGCAGGAAAGTGAGGGAGTCTTGATTCTATTGACAGAGTGCAGAACCATACTGAATCTGGAGTAAACTAGTAGTTGTTTGCCTTTCTTGGGGCATCTTTGCAAATTAGCATCTTCTCTTTTGTGTCTGTTAGTCTTTTTAGACTGTGAATTAATAGATTGTACCCTTTGATTTGACTGTACAAAATTTCAAAGCTATTTTCATTCAATTCTTTTACTGTTTCTTCCTGGTTTCTACTGGTTTCCACTGGTCATCCTCCTTGCACTGCCCAAACTGAAGTAAAATACTGCTAGTTTTGACTAATTCTGTATTAATTTTCTTAGATTCCTGTCCATTGACATTTATATCTTCATGTTCATGGCATGAACTTTATTGAAGTGTGATAAAATGCTTACTCAAGGTTAGGTGGATAAAGAATATTGATGTTACGAATTGTTCTTCACAAAAAGAAGAATAATTTTTGTGGAAAAATTCCCAGTTTTGACTTCAAAGAGGGTTTCATTCAAGATAAGCAGACTGCATACTGTAAATATTGCAGGCACCTGATTACAAAACCACTCTGCTTCTTTAGTTCTTGGAACAGACTGAGAACAGACTCAACACCAGTGTGAGTCAACAGAGTTGTTGACAAGACCAGCAGGTCCCATTCATATTTCAGGTTTCCTGAACAGCCACAGCCTTGTTACTTGATGGGGTGGGGAAGACTTAATGTCACTGTAATGTAGAGAGGCACTGTAATGTAAGGTGTTATATTTGATTTTGCTCTTTACAGCTCCGAGCTACATTTCCTCTGGCTTAACCTCCAGACAGAATCATCCTGAGGGAATTTACTGATGGCACCTTGAGATGCAGTGGTGGTTTTACTCACTGCATCTGTTGCATCTCTGGTTTGTGCTGCTGTGCCCTAATGAACACCACTGAGGCTGCAGAGGAGCACAACCACCCCTTTGCTGCCTCAGCAACAGAATTACATTTTTTTTTAGCATGCAGGATCGTCGCTGATTAGTGTGCATTTTGTGACTTTTTGGTGTTATTGGAGTATTCACAGAAACCTTAAAATCATCTTCAGCACCCAGAATATTCTCGATGCTGCAGCCATATTAATGATTTACAAATACACATGAAGATTGTTTGTAACTATCTGCATCTAAGGTACCATAAACTTTCAGATAGAGAGAGAGAGAGCCCATGTCTTTGTTGTGCATGTGCAGCTGCTGTCACAAATACGTTTCTGATCCTGAGAGGTATTTTTGCCTGCTACGGTACTATTTGTAATAAACAATTAATAAACATTTGCCAATGTCTAAGTGATGATCACAGAATGCAATTCTGTTCCTCTCACTTCTGTTTCTGTTAGAACAACATCTAGAAAAAACAATGACTGTATGAGTCAATTTATAAAAATTATTTTTTATGCAATGATATATAGAAAATATAATGAAAAATCATTCATTTTGCCTCCACATATCCTATTAATTTTAATTAGGAGGGTTGGGGTTTTTTTTGGACATGCAGGGTACAATCTTGAGGATTCCTTAATAATTTGCATTATTTCTACCTCAGTGTGTTTTACCTTCTGAACAATCAAGCAGTATTTTGCACAGGTAGAAATGCTGGAACAAGTTGCAAGCAACAAAAAATCAGACCTTAAATATGCATTTTGAGCCTTCATTTTCTTTGTGCCCCTTAAACATGAGTCACTCTTGGCAGGAACAGCCAGACCTTTAGGTGCACACAAACGGTATTCTGTTTTGACTGGCTATGTTTCAGTAAATGATTTATATATTAACAAAGAGTCAATGGCAGACTGATTTTGGATCTGTAGCCCTGGACTGAATCCATTGCAGACTCTGGCACTGATGATTCCTGATTGCTAGTGCTCACAATGGCAGCATTGGCCGAGTACTAAACAAAAACTTATTTCTGTCTCTGAATTGCTGTCTTCAACAGCTCATGATTTCTTCTTCAGTTGATCCCTATATGCAGCCGATAATAAGACAGAAACTGGGGGCAAATCTAAGTCAAATTATCTGAAAAATCTTTGTGTACACTTAATAAAGAGTTAAAGTTGAGACTTACTATTGTTCTTTGAAGAAACAGAAGGCCAATAGAATGTTTATATTCCAATTATATTTTAATTTAGGTTTGTAACTAAGTTATAATAGGCAGTTCACAGGCCTTATGTTGCCTGTCTACACAAACATGAATTTCACTTTGAAACAGATGATTCTCTGGAAATTAAGGACTGTATATGCTGGGACCACATAAAAACCATTGTAAAGGGGCATTTGTTTTTGCATTATGTGTTACATAACATGCTTCATTTATATTATTGGAAATTAGAACACTTTCATGGCATCTTTGTTAGCAGCTGCAATTCATTATTGATGTTTTGCTGGAGTCTGATCTAAATAATGTATAGTCAGGCCACAAATGTTCACTTTTTTTTTTTTAAGAGTTATATAGGCAGTACATTGTATACCTTGATGCTCAAACAATAAGAATGACAAGAAATATCTGATAGTTCTGAAGACAATAATAATTTCTGATACCTCAAAAATCAGGTCTATGGAAGCATTTCAACACATTAAATACTATATCACATACTTTTCAGTACACACTCATAGTAATAAAGCCATGTGTTGTGCTACATATCTAAGCATAAGAATCACAAAAATAGTAGACACTAAAATAAGGAAATACCAAAAGGAACCTTGTTTCCTTTAAATTTGTCTTTCTCTGGGATATAGGATTTAATTGTGGTTTGCAAGTCAATTGCTAATTCCACTGATGAACTTTCATATTGAGATTGCCTTCTTTCTTTTATGGAAGAAAGCAGAAGCTGGGTGGGTGGAATACTTACGCAGAGTCCAAGAAATCCATATTCTTCTCTCGCTCTGAACGAACTTGGACTTCCAGCTTTCAAGAGTCAGCTGTTGCTGTAAGTTTTAAGGAAATCTGAAATGGATGACATTCACGGGACAATCTGTATGTATTGTTTATGTATTATCATAACAAGTAGAACCCTTGGATAAGAGGTATACATTCCCAAACAATTAGTACAAAAGAGCAAGCAATTACATTGAAACTTGGATTTCTCTTTTCAAGATCTCACGAGTCTTGTGAAATATAGAATTGTGTGGTGTGAATCAACAAATGCAGGTGACCAAGCATGTCCAAAAATAATCACTGAAATAGCAGAGTAAATTAATTTCATTATCTTGCTGGCTGAAGGTTCCCAGACTGATTTTGCAGAGTCATACAAAAAAAAGGCAAAGGACTGTCAAGCTTAATCCAGTCCTAGGCAGGGCAGCAGATATTGGCCCCTTTTATCAAAGGCCCGCACATGAGTAGAATAGGTATTTAATTCAAAATTTAATTCAAACCCAAAAAAGATATACAGCTCAGATAAAACTTGGCTTCACCACTGAATGCAGATCTATGGTGTACAGGTAAATTCTTCTGCCATAGACAGTACTAGAGTCTTTGGAAAGGCCTGTAAGAGCTACCTCAGGAAAAGGTGATGCCAAAACAGGTCTAGAATTATTCTACATCAGCCTAGAATGTCAGTTTAAGGAATTTAATTGTTAAGAATGAATGAATGGCTGTACTGTGCAAAGAATTAATATCACCTAAATATTAAAGCAGGATTCTTTCTGTGGAGTTGGCAAAAATAAAATATTATTTCCTTTATTAACTATTTGGGCATTTCGAGTCTGTTCTCTTAGAGGACTTATTCCTATTTATTTTAAAGGGAGAAATTATGAAGTAAAGACAATTTTTTTGTCAAATGTCACTCCGTCAGCCAGTGGCAGAGGCTTTAGTAATAGTGGTAAAATCAAGTAAGTTTTTTGTAAGGTGGATATCTTAATACTAGAGGCAAGGATACAACTAATTCTACTCTTCATTAAACATAAATGCCATAAAATTCAGTCACCAAGATCTAGATTAAATTATCAAATGGAAATAACCAAGACATCAGGAAAATGTAAAGTCATCTTTATCATTATTATTCATACCTTCTCCTCATGGAGGTGGTGGAATATTCAGGAAGTGTAGGTGTTTGAAAGTACTGTAAATATCTGTGGGTTTTTGTCTGCAGTGTGGACAGCTGTGAAGTTTTATTAAGTAATCTGGCTTGCTGATTGGCATAGGTTATTTTTTAGGGTCACATCAACAATGTGTTACTTAAAACCAGATAATGTTTTTGAAAAGAAAGAATTTGCTTACTTTTTCTTTCTTTAATTTTTTATTGCCTCCTTGGGAAAAAAAAAGTTTTCTTTGCTGCTGTTAGCTATTTCATTTCATCCTGTTAGCATTTCTAGATTCTCATATAGTTTTATCACTAGCTCAGAAGACTTAAAACTGAAAGAAGCTTTGAATTAGTCTAGTAAATGTAGGTGGAAAGAAAGGAAAAGTGATGACATTGCCTGCACCAGAAGTATTTCGTAGTAAATAATTTTTATAACTTTTTATTCCAGTCAGCTCAGTATTATAGCTGAGCCACCACTGAAATGACAAAAGCTCAATCATAAATTTGCAAAAGGAGTTCAATGTTTTTGGGGTGAAAACTACTCCGATGTACCAAGGCAAACAGATGTTTTTCATGATCTAAGGCTGAAGAAAGTAACAAAACTCTCAGAATAAATAGCTAGAATTTTTGAGGTCTTAAATTTTTCTTCTCTAACAACGATAGCAAAAAGAACTAATAAAGTTTCCCTTAGGAAAAATTTGGAAATTTCAGCCGTAGAAAACAGAACTCTTCTGGTGGAATAATCAGTCAAATTACATCAGGTTATTCACTCAGAACCTTAAAGCCTGGACTTTTTGGCATTTGACTGCAACACCCACAAGAGAAAAACAAGGAACTTCATGAAGCAATGCCAGTGATTGAGTCCGTGGGTTTGTTGAATTAATATCTGAGATAAAGCACTCAGACTTTGTGTTCTACTCTAAATGCTCCCCTAAATGCTACCAACAGGATTATTAAAAAAAAAAAAAAAAAGAAATAAAAGGAGTTGAGCCACTTGTGTTGCTGTTTATTTTGTTGCAGGAACAAAGCACAATCCCTACATCATGCATCTCCTCTTAATGTTAAGGATTTCAAAAACAAGCAGCAGAGGAAGCAATAATAAAAGCTTACAATCTTTGTGTCAAATGGGTTTGATAAGCAGAGGAAAAAGACCATTTAAGTATGTTTCGGAAGCAGGAGTAGCAATCTAGGTGTTTTTTTACCATGACTGTTGTATTTATTTTTCTTTGCTTTTCAACTTAGTAGTAAAATGACAGTCTGAAAGCAAAGGAAGTTGTTTTAAGACTTAGTAATTTTTATGGAGGATTTTTCTTATGCCTTAAAGGTTACTAGTGAAAGAATTTTGATGGAATTGTCCCCCAAAGTTATTCGTAAATTTTTTAAAGGTAAAAGATTTAATCCTAATGTTAGACATGGATAAACTTCATAGCTTTGGTTTGATAAACCAAAGTTCATAGTTTGATAAACTTCATAGCTTTTTGAGTGTTGGGGTGGTTTTTTTTGTTGTTGTTGTTGTTTTTTGTTTGGTTTGGGTTTTTTTCCCTTCCCTAAAATGTGCTTTAACCCAATTAAAGGAATTACTGTTTTTCACCTTACATCAGCCTTTATTTAATTTGAGGGCAAATTGAAATTTGAGTGCTTAGGAATTTTTCAGGATTGCATGTATCAATGTAAAATAGAATGAGACTCTAAAACTGCCCCATAAGGCCCAACCCCAACAATTTATAAATTTAATGGCCACAGAAGCCTTTGGGAATTTTTACTGAGTAGTGAATACCTATTCATGACATGAAGTCAAGAAGAGTTCCTAAAATTAGGTACAGTATTAGTACTTACTTTTCCTCCATTTCAGAAATTACCATGTCAGTGTAGGTATCTTACAGAGTTAATTGAAATTATTCAATTCAATAATGAATTCATTGATAACTCTAAGTCCATACTTTTTTCTTTTTTTTATAATAATATATATTTTTTGTTTTCTTTCTTTAATTTTGAAAACTAGCAGGAGAGGAGCTGAAATGGGTACTACTGAGGTGTTTTAAAGTTATGAAAAAAGAGGTGGATTCTGTGTTTTATGTTTCAGGCTCAGAGGTTATTTTTTCTAGATAGTACAAAGCCATAGCCATGATTTTAGTCAAAACAAAATACACGGCATCCCTTAAAAATGTCTACTTTAAAAAGGTCAAATCATTAGATAAGTTGTGAGTAGTTTAATAATTTCTTTGTACAAACTCTTATTCACACAGTTTTTTAACAACAACATTTCAAGTGTTGGCTACCAGAACACTTATTTGGGCAAAGTATCAGTGCAGAGATGGAAGATCAAATCTAACTTGTAAGGACTTCCATGACTTAAGTTGTGCAAACCTGAAGAAAATTGATGAATTTACATGCTTACATGCTTAACTTACTTTCTTGTCTTATTTGAATGTAGTTGGTGTCAGAATTGGACCCATTTTTTTCCTTGCTGAATGTAAAGAACATGAAGAAGATCAACTTTTTAGAAAGGGAAAGCCATCTTTCAAATCAAACACTACAAAGGTACAGTCACTAACATCTGGTAATGCAGCTCATGTGCCTGATGTCTGATGGGTTTTGTGCTGCCTGTGTGGGGCACCACACAGCTCTGCTCATTTTTTCGTGCCTCTGCTTGGATTGGCTTTTTCTGGCAGAGTGTATTCCTGCAGTTTGAGTACAAAAGGGAGAGAAATACGATTATTGTGTGCTTTTTAAGCATAAATGCACCCCACAAGGAGTTGATTTTGTCATTTCCAAATATGAAAGAGCTGGTAAAATGCCTCCTGGCAGCCACAGGTATTTGCAGCTTGGGTGGAAATAGATCCAATCAGTCCCAAATTTTCTGCAGTTTTACAAAAAAAACAACTTTTTACATAAACACCTCTGAAAACCACCTAAAGGATGCAGTAATTAATCTCTTACTTAGAAGAAACTTCCCAAGAAAACTGCTACTCTTAAATTTGGGAACTTCCAGCATGAATTGAAGTATGAAGTCTATTTAAAAATCCTTGGGGCTCTCTTCTTAACGTCAGACTACTTGATTTTTTGGGGTTTTTTTAAATAAAGAGAAAATAAATTTATTCTTCAAAGAGAGAGATTACAAGCACCATATTTATGGTCAAAATCTTCAATTATTCTCTTTTTCTTGATGTTAGAATCTGGCAGCTTGAAAATGAATAACATTTTTCTGTACATAAGGTCTGGTTCAGTCCTAACCATTACCCCACAGGAAAATGTGAGTAGATGTAATAAGGTTTAACTATAGATATTGGAATTTGATAATTCTTAAGCCTTAGTTTTTCTTCAAACTTCAGATACTAAAAGAACAACAAAATCAAGATATGGATGTATGCAGTTCTAGAAAGGAACATAATACAGCCTACAAGTGCTTAGACAAAATATACAAGATCACATAAGGCTATTTCACATTTTCTTATTTTCTTCAAGTATGAAAGGACTTTATATGGTTGCTTCATCATTTTTAATTAACATACTGGATCTTATGTGTCTGAACCCCCTTGAGTTCCAGAGTAGTCAGGTAGGTTTGATTCAATAAGGCACTGTACTCCAATTCAGTAAAGCTGAATATTTTAGAATGTTTTCAGGACAGAATATTGCATCTGGCTAATTGACTGTCTTAGCAGAGTCTCAAAAGAGTTTTTCATAATTCTTTCTCACCAAATACCTCATGAATTAACAAAAATGCATTATTTTACCTCTGTCGTCTCTGAAATAAAAGTAATGTTTTATATTCAGATTTTGAATAATTTAATTTTACCCATTTTTAAATAGATATACAGAGGTTGTGCTGGAATACCCGAATTTTTCAAATTCACATTTCTGTCCAATCAAAATCAATGGTACATTGTTAAAATAAAAATAAAGGCAGTGGGAACCAACTGAGACATTCCTATTGCATGGAGACATTGTCAAGAGAGCTACTGCATAATTCTCTGGAAAAATATTTGCTGAAACACTGAGGTCAACAGCAATCACTGCCTCTTACACTGAAGAAACTGAAGTTAAGGAATCACATAAACTGTTCAGCAGAGATCAGATTTTAAGACTTTTTTTTTCTTTTATATTTTGGTCAGGAAATGATATTTTTGCAAATTTGACCTTCATACTATCTGAATAAAATAGGCAATTTTAATCCTATTGGTGCATGGGGATAACAATAAATTTATTTTGTTCATTCCTGTGGATGTATATATTCACTGTTTTCTTCCTTCACTAGTCAAAATGTCAGATGTTTGATCAGGAGGAGATTTCTATTTTTCACAAAAAAGAAATTAATGTTAGAGGGTTGCTTTAGATGGTTTTGATCATGTCAAAAAGATAAAGCAGCCCGTTAATCTAACATTGTCTGATAGAAGAGAGAAAAGCTTTCAAGGGTTTTTTTCTTTATTTATTTCTTAAATAATACGTATTTATTTGGAGAAATTTTTAAAAACTCAGGGGAAGGAGGCTGTACTTTTAGCTGGAATATTTCTTTGCCTGAGTGAACAGAAACAAGTGTCTGTCTTTGATAACTGTGCAGACATTAGACTCTGAATATTAAAGAGGGTTGGCAGCTACAGTGTAGACTGGGGCACTTGCCATTTCTGGACAAACTATGTCATTCTTACTGGAAAGTCAGCTAGTAAATGCTCCAGCATTTTGTCTGCTGTGATTCTTTTGTGGCAAACTAGAAAATTAAGAAAAAATGAACTGAACTGGGAATTCTTTAATCTAGTTATTTTCAGGAGATGAGTTTCTAATTTAGCTTTAAATGTGTTGTTACTTAGTGGAGCACCAGAGCTCAGGGGGAAGTGGTTTTCTGTATGTATAAAAACGTGCTGGACAAAAACACAGATAGTAGATAAAAAAAGGCTGCTGTGGTTATTACAAAGCTTCCAAATATTTGGATAAGCAGAAAGGTAAATCAGTCTTCAATGTCTCCCTGACAATCCATATACATCCAGCCAGTACTCTGTAATGTGATATACTGCAAAACACTGCTTGCATGACATCTGTTAGGACAGGCACTACTGTGCTCCTGAAAAAGCTGCGTGTCTGAGATTGCTGAGATTACTGCCTGCTCTTCCTTTAGATAGGGACACATTTTAATCCTTAGAGGAGCTGGGGTTGTCTGAAGGCAGTGCCTCTCCACCGTGGATTAAAGTTGGCATGGAGATGGCAAATACTTGAAGCTAGGACCAGAGTCTGAGCCTGTTCTCATTGGTGTCAAATTCAAAAGATCAATTGCTTTTGGTCCTTGGAGAACTGGGCTGCTGCTCTGGAAATGCAAGTCGCTCTTACCACCAGTACACTTATATGAGCAAAAGGGACTTGTGCTTCATTTCTCACGCTGACAGTGTTTTGCACACCCTCAAAGCAGCAGCTCATTGAAACCTCTGTTGTTTTTAAGTGCAACATATCTCTGACCTGATTGTGTGAGGGAACACTTCATAGTTTTGGTATTGTGCTTTCTGCCTTTACCTGCCTTAGTTTGATGCCTGTGATATGAGGAAACCTTTACTCAGCTCAAGCACCCAGCACAACAAACTTCTGTGAAGTAAGAAATGGCTGGTCTATATGAAATTTCTAGACATGTTCTAGTTAAGTGAGAGCTAATATATCATAAATGTGAAATTCATACATGCCACTAAAAGTTCTTTAAGACATTAGTTTATTGAAATTGTACATTGGGAACAATGTATTTAATAATGCCTGGTTGATTGCATGTATTCACCAGAGTTATTTGTAGACGTATAATTAAAATTTAATTTTTATATTTATAATAATTTTCACCATGTTTTCTTTCTCTCCTGCTGAGCCTGACAGGCCAAATTTCTACCTCATCTACCTCAAGACTCCTGAAATAATTCTAAGTTACTATTTTTACTGTCACCTTCCAGGTTTTTTTCAACTTTCCCTGTCTCCTTGTTTTGCTGTGAGATTGTAATTATCGTATTCAGAATGATTTGCACTTCTATAGCTAAGCTCTCAAAGTGCTGATCAAACATTAATAAAGCTTCACAGTGGAGCTGCTCAATATTTTGATCACCTTTTTCATGGAACACACATATTCATCAAAACCAGGATGTGTTTTGATAAATTTTCCATTTAGAAAACATTCTGACAGAGTTCTGAAGCAGGCAAAGCCTGCATATTTCAATGAGAGTTTCACATATCTTGGAAATAGTTTTTTATTTGAATGATAATTAATAATTGAAAAGAAGTGAAGCCAAATGAAGCATCTCAAAAACATAAAAGTAAAAAAGAATAGATTGATAAGGTGTGAACTGATCAAATGTTTAGCTTCAAAATATTTACAAAATTTCAGTTCAAGGGAAGAAATGCAAAAGGGAGTTGAAAAGAATGAATAAATCACTGAACTGTGTTGCATTAGATACCAAATTTTGTCTTGAAAAATATGCCAAGAGAAAAGAAAATTTGCATAATCTAATGTATGCCTAATATATAATTACTAAAATCTCAGGTCACTTACAGGTTATTACACTTAGTAACTTACAGGTTACTTTTTCTGTCTATTCACAGGAACATATCCTACAGTAAGCAAAAGCAGACAATCCCAGTCACAGCATTCACTATTCTATTTTCTTCTTGCTGTTCTAAATTATAGCTGACAGTTTCTCAGATCCATTAATGCCCTTAATGATTTTTTTGGCCAAGAATGTGGGAATCCCTAATTTTCATTGGCAAAATTAAGGTTCAGGTACATTTTACTCTAATGAGCTGACTTACTGGCCCTGGAGGTATTATTTCTGTGTTTTTAACAGATTCCTATATATTAACACAATTCAGTGCTATTGTACAGCGTATTATACTGTTTGAAAAGCAGGAGATATGAGCAGATGAACAAAGGCTGATTTAACCCCACATGCATTGCCATGACACTGCATGTAAAACAAATGACATGCAGGTCTTACATCCATGAAAAATTTCAGGCAGCAGTCAAAGGAAATCACTTAGAGCTTGTTTTTGTCCGGGTCTTAGTTTGAAATTGATCTGATCTGTTTAAAGAGAGATGGCATCGATGCTAAATGCTGAGGATGGAGAAAATACACAGTAATTAGTCCCAAAACTATTTTCTAAGTCCTATACAGGAAGCTTCATTAAGTAGGGTCCTGGGGGGCTATGGAAAGATGCTCAGCTCTCTGCTGGAAGATGCACAAAATTCATGCTTGATAGCAGCACTCAGTACCTTCCAGGATGAAGAAAGCACACTGATCCGAGTGCAATCTGATCCAAGATTTTAATTTAATTTCTGCTCTCCAGAACCAGGAAGTTCATCAGTAAGATCCGCTGTCATTTGGCACAATAGGATTATAGGGTCAACAATTAGATGCTGCCATGAAGGCATTATGCTTAGCACTGGCATTTCTTATTCCTTTCTCATTTAGAAATTATCTTCAGCATTTAGTTGATTTTTCTCAGCAATTAAATGCATAGGTTTTAAGTAATTCTTTCTTAGCTACATTAATGTTACAATTTCATTCAACTGATAACCCTGTGTGGGGCCAAATTACAATGAGGAACTTAAGGAAATACGCTTTTGTAATAAGTAGTCTGTGCTCTCTTTGCTGGATTTTTTGTTTGTTTGATTGCTGAATATTATATTCAAGTATGGCAGGAGGCATATTAATAGGACTAGCCTGTTCCAACAGTGATCTGGTGAGTTCTTTTAATCCCACAGATCTTTACCAAGTTAGTCAGTGTTAGCTTACTGCTATTCTTCCCTTGTGGAAGAAGTTTGCCACTCGAGACTCTGCATTGTGTTAATCAAACAGAGGTAACATTCCATCCTGCTCAGCAATGGCAGGCTGTTTTTGAAAGCAGGAAAATGCTTCCTCTCTTGCTTCAGTAGTGTCAGCATTGGCAAACAATACACAAAATAAAGTCCTCAGACTCCTATGGTTGACAAATTTATCTAGAAATTGGGAAGACTTTACTCCTAAAAACTGCTCATCAAAGTTTTGCATTAAAACAGTTTTACATGGATATGAGATACAGAATCAAGTCTAGGAAAGAGGACTAGAAATCAAGACTTGATTTTTTTCTCTCTGCTTTTCTCTCAGCCTATGCTGTATGCTTAAAATACCAAGAATTGTTTTCATATATCTTTGAAAGATTTTAGCTTTAGAAGGCAATTGTCTGGGGAGGAATGTCAGGTGGGTTTTGTTTTCCAGAGTGGCCATTGCTCAGTTTTACTCAGCTAGTTCTAAATGTGTCTCTTTTCAGTATCCAATTGCCTTTTGATTTTGTTTTCAGAGGTCTTGCATAATGCAGGGAGAAGTACATGCCTAACATAGCTTTCTGTGCTCCACTTCAGTGAAACTGGAGAGTAATGTGGGAGGGAGTGAGAAGTTCTCAAAAAGCTATCAGGATCTACCTTTACCTTTCAAAATTCTTTATGTCTTGCCTAAGGACAAAGGAAAAAAAATCTGTGTCATGCTGAGAATTGAACTTTTTTCAGGTGTTTCTTTTCCTCAAGCACATGACTATTCTTTCCAAGTGCTGACCTAGCATAACTTAATTTATGAAATCTGATCAGAATGCAATTATTTTTAAAATTCTGGCTAATTTACTTTATATGTTATTGTAAAAATTTCAAGCAATGGTTAACATGGAATTCTGCAATTTCAAACTTTGCACAGAAGGCCTAACTCTTACCTTGTAATTAGCTCAGGTGGTAATGGTGTTAATGACATCAACATTATGGCTTCAATCCCATGCAGGCCAATTAATTAGGAGTTGGACTCAATGCTCCTCGTGGATCCCTTCCAGCTCAGAATATTCTGTGAACCTGAGCCTGGGATGTGTGGGCTTCACTGAGCTATCCTAGCAACATCAGAATTCTGGCAGAGCTAACCTGTGCCTGTCATACCTGTACAGCATAGGAAACACCTTTGACATCCTATCTTCTGAACACATTCCATTTAATTATGAACTTGCAGCCCTGCCATTTTTTAAGATTGCAAAACTGGCACCAGTAATGCAGCACTCAAAAATCTGCTGCATGGAAATTGAAACTGAAAACAATGATCTGCCAAAGTCTATTTTTTTTTTTCATTCACTGAACATGCAAATAGTTCAGTACCATGCAAAGTTATTACAGCTACAGAAGAGCTATCCCAGCATCTGTTTATTGGTAGGTAGAAAGGAGATCTATACTTTTGAGAGTGGAGTTTTTTATTAAGCATTGCAACTACTGTGTTTATGAGCATTTAAATATTCTCCAGTGTTCAATGTTTTATATTTATAATGCTCTAGATTCAAGAGAATTTCAGACCAATGATGAAGAGCAAAATGCTTGATTAAAAATAAACCTCTTAAAATCAAAACAGTTTCTGGCTTTTCTTCCTCTGCAGTTTCCAAGGAATTCTTACAGCAGCTAGAAAGTATGATTTGGTTTTATTACTTTCTTAAAGTCATAGTTTAAAGTTTAAAATAACCCCACTTTTATGCTAGAAGTAGTTTTATACTAGCAAAGGAAGAAATGGTTGGGAGATTTTATGGTCTACAAATGAAATGGAAACCTTGCCCCCAAGTTCTGTTTGCAAGGAAGCAGAGAAATTGCAATCTTTAATGGCTGCAGTCTTTTGAACATTGAAAGTTTAAAATGAGAAAGAATTATAGAAAGACCTTCAGTATTCCATAGCTGTGCAATTCCAAAGGAGATATTTTCTTTTTTTTTAGATCCAATTCAAGATAGCCTAAATCACTGTCTGTGGTCCCCCTTAGTTTTCCTGGGACATTCTCAAACTTTTAAAATGCTCAGTTTATGTTACTTTTACTTAAATCTCCGTAGAAGTAACAAACTGGACTAGCTCATCCCCTACCAGTTTTTTGAGAAGAGAACAATATAATTTTATGAATCTGGCTTTTGCCTGTGCTGCAAACTGGAATCTGATTAGCAGGAAAACATATATCTACTGGCCTGTTCTTTAAGCTGTCACAGCTGTGGCAGCAAACTTTGGCTGTAAGAATGAATCCCAGTCAATAAGACTCTTGAGACAGTTTCAGTCTAAATCTGAAAAGATGTTTGTACATAACTTACAATATAATCTGACAGTACTCTGTATCTTATTTTCTGTTTTCATCAGTAGGTCCTGAAAAATCCAGTTTTACCTGTGGATTTGGGCACTCATCTGTGTTGTTCCTGATGTCATTTTGTCTGTATGGAAAACAGTTTCAGAAAGAAGCCAAAGCTACAGGCTTATGTATAAGAAAAATGCACAACATCAGAAGAGTTTCATGATAGACACAAAGAAAGCTTTCTGAACTAATATCTAATAATGTTTATATTCCTAAAAAAAAAAAAGAAAAAAATATTAAGGAATAAAAAGAATTGTATCCCTTCATGAAGTTAAATGAACTTCTGGGAAAAAAAAATGAAGTATGCCATTCTGCTTTTTTAATGTTTGTGTGATGAAGATTCTAGTATATTTAATGGCCAAGAAGAAAGAACAGACCAGTTATCAAAATGATACACAGAAGTTTGGAAAACACTACACTGCCAGAAAGATTCCTCTTTATAAGATATCAGTAAGGAGGAAGAAGAAGGCTTGCAGAAATTTTTTTCGTAATTTTTTGAAACCATTAATCTGGAGGACTCCTAATTAAAATCTAAATTATGATTTAAAGTCTGCAACTGCCATAAGGGCTTATGGAATTTACTGCCTTAAACTTAAAACCGCAATTAATTTTTTGCAAGCTGATGGAATATTTTGGATGGAAAATTGAACAATATTATAATGCATTCACTTAAATTAATAATTGTTCCTGTTTATGAAGATATTCCCTTAGCAATTTTAAAATGTTTTAAAAGAAGAGAAAAGTAGAACAGTCATATAGCTTGGAGGAATGTTAATTACATCAAGTTTTGGTGTCTCCTGAGGACTGGGCAAATTGTTTTCCGATTACACTGAATCTGTTAGGTCGTCATTGACTCCAGTGAGAGACTGGGCAGCTCTTTTGTAGAGAAGGACTTACACTGTAAATATCAAGATGAGGTGAAAGCATCCTTTGAAATTCAACTCAGGAGAAAAAGAGTACTCAGGTTAACACACTGAACTTCCTAGAAGTGTGGGAAGCAATGGAAGATGTTGAACAAGATTTTTGTCCTTCATAAAGCCCTAAACAATAATATTCTGCCTGTACAAAGCTTAGAAGGAGAAATATTTTACAACAGATACAGGAAAGAAAAGAAACAACAGAAGTGTACATGAGAGAAGAGCAAGAGGAAATATTTTCAGGAACGTGTAACTACGAGAAATTGTTCAAGAGGCAGTTTGTGAGTTTGAGACCTCACTAAACACAACATAAGAGCAGGACACCAGGCATGAAATGGCATGATAAATACCTGAGTTAAAATAATGAGGAGAAAATAGAAATAGAACATAAAGAGAACTGAATATATACTGGGTAAGTAATTTTTTACTATATTACCCAAACTGTGTGTTTAAATCAAATAACATTTTAAAAGTTTGTTATTGTTTTAGAAAGTAGAGGATGTCAGCCAAAGTTCACATATCAGATACTGTATCATTTTGAAAAAAATATAATAATGAAGAACTTAAGCCTAAGAAAATTTAAGTTTTAAAATAACTGGAGTAGCTACTGAAACAAAACTAAGAATGTGTGTTTGATCTGTATTATTATCACACTAGATAGAAAAAGCACTGTTAAAAAATTAAGTTGCAGAATATGTCTCAGATTCAAGAACTGTGAAAAACCATCTATAGCCATGCTAGATAATCAATAATAATTCAGGTTTTTGCTTTTTTTTTTCTTTTTTGAAATGTATGAATCTAAACACAAAAGTGTAAACCCAGTGTAACCATATTTTAATGGTCTCAAAAAAAGGAAAAAGCCCTCTGGCAAATAACTGGCACACACATACAGAGAAAAGGTAGAAATTCTCTTGACTTTGGGATTGTCACTAGTTACCATATTTTATGATAAAATTTTAGAAGAAGACTACCTGGCTATGTAACCATCAAATGATAAAAACAAAGAGACTCTAAATTCTAATGAATAGTAGAAAAAGGCCAGAGAGAAGATATGCCACTGAGATTTGCTCAGCTGGTTAGAGAACGGTGCTAATAATGCCAAGATTGTGGGTTTGATCCTTGTATGGGGCATGCACTTAGGAGTTGTACTCGATGATCCTTGTGAGTCTCTTCCAACTCAAAATATTCTGTGATAATTGTGTGATAGACCACCATATGTGACCCTTTGCAGGTGCAAGATAA
Organism: Petroica traversi; assembly: GCA_025920805.1. Lineage (NCBI taxonomy): Eukaryota > Metazoa > Chordata > Aves > Passeriformes > Petroicidae > Petroica > Petroica traversi. The sequence continues at coordinate 39,054,744 of JAHLSL010000007.1, forward strand.
TGTTGAGTGCAGGATGACTTGCAGTGAAAGAGGTTTTCTGTGAAATAATTCTTCACTTCTCAAAGATGATTGTTAAATGAGAACAAACTTAGGAGATGAAACTTTCTTCTAAAGTTGAAAGATTGGGGGCAAAAAGCGTGGACCTCTGAAATGCTTAAACTGGAAAGTACAATCTAAAAACAAACTAGCAATCTAATGCCAAAAATTGAGTAAAACTGAGTTCTGAGTGTTATGTTGAATCAGAGACTGCTTGTATATTACATATTGCAAATACATATTACATGTATTTTCCTTTTGAAAATAAATTATGCCAAATACACACAACCACAAAGCTTTGGATGCTGAAATGAGCTCTCCTGGGAAGTGGTCACAGCACCAAAGACCAAGGAGTGTTGGGACAATACCTCAGGTACATGGGGTGACTCTTGGGGCTGTCTGGTGCAGGGCCAGAATTTGGCCTTGTTGATTCTCATGCATCCCTTCCAGTTCAGGCTATTCTGTGATTCTGTGGACTGCTCTAGTGAGACTAATGGTATAAACACCTTGAGTTCATGCATCCCTAACACAAGTTCTTGAAAATATTTGTTAGTTTTACGAAGATCGTAAATAAAAGAGTACATTGAATGCACATTAATCATGCCACCTGGGAATACTGCCTGCTGTCTGCTGCTTGTCCTCTGCCCACTCTCTCCTCACTGCTCAGTCTGGAAAGTATTTAATTTCTCAAATGCAGTTTCCATCGTTTTTGTTGAAATTCTCTAAAGATTCACTTTTTGTTCAGTTCCAGCAAATATAGCCCTAATATCTTCTCTCCCATGGTGTTTTGACAGAAGAGAAAAAGAGGTATGTCAAAGAAGCATAAAAACAGTTTCAAATAGTCCCTTTCCTGTTGCATCCATCCTTTTATGTCTGTTCTTTCTTGTAATATTTTATAAGCATAAGACTCTCTTTGCATTTGTTCTTCCTTAGCCACAGCTTGTATCATTATTGTTACCTAAAAAAGAGACAACACTTTGGGCAATGACTTGGAGGCAGATTTTATAGTTTGTTGCTGCAAAAGGCCTTATTCTCCATTCAGTTACCACGTAGAGCAGCAGCGTAATGGTTCCATTGTCAATTGAATTGCAGGTTCAAGTGGTGTCAATGAAGGAAAAATCTAATGGGGAGAAATTACAAGAATTTGGAGACTGATGAGCTATTGGTGAGGATCCTATCTGGCTCTTATCTCCTTAGCTGCTTTCAGATATCATTAGTGCTGTGTGCTGGCTTGTGCTCAAGGAGCATAGAAGGAAGCACAGGGAGGATCACAGACTATTTAGCATATCACTTTCCAAGTCAGGTGTAGTTTTCATTCATACAAGCCCTGGTTCTTTTGCTGATCCTGGAAATGATGTAGCTCTGCTATAAATGGCTACACTAAAACTCTAGGAGGTACAAGGGATATTCAGTAGATTACTGAGTTTCACCTTCCAACAGTGGAAACTATAAGGTCTGTTCAGTATTTCTTTCTGTGAATTGAAAGCAGAGGTGGACAAAAAGTTGAAGGGATTCCCAGAAGCATATACACATAATTTGCATTTTTTTTAGGTCTATTCTTCCCCCTTGTTCTGTGTTACCTTCCTAAATTAGGCCACCAATCCCTGAAATCTCAGTTCTTGAAACATGTTCTCACCCAGAGCAAAAGAATATTCTTTGACTCTTCTTTAAAAATTGCTGGCCTTCTCTCAGAGGCTGTCATAGATTAGCTACATATCATCCTCAAAAAAAAAAAAAACAAAAAACCAACCCAACCAAAATTCAAAAGACAAAGCAAAGAAACCCTCTATTCAGGAGAATGTGTTATGATGTTGAGCCTCAATTAGTGGTGCATGTATATGAAAATATAAACAGATACTACTTCCTAATTTCTTCCTGCTTGGGTGAGCAGAAGCTGGGTCAAAAGAACAGAGAATTCACAATGGAGATGTGAATTTTGAGTTAAAGCTTTGTAAATTCCAGGATGAAATGATGCTCTTGTACAACCTTACTCCTTGTGCAGTCTCCAGCTGCTGCCGTCTCTTTTGTAAATCATTGAAGTTTTAAAGTCAAAGTGCCACTTTCCACTAGAGCGAAAAGCAGCTTTGGAATTTCGTCTTTTCCAAGACTTATTTAATTAGGTTTGAATACTATTAAAAGATCAGGATTCCTTCCTTTCAAATGAAATCATGGTATTTTATTGACTCATATTTTGGATGACCAGTTAAAGGAACCTGATTAGAGAAAAATACTAATCATCAACCCTTCCAGAAATCCATGACCTATAAGATATTTTCCCAAATATTGAGGAAGGCAGGCCGCAAATAGTGAGGGGTTTTGTTGCAGTTGTTGTTCCCTGCTCTTCTTAATACCCTGTTTGCTTGCAAATAATACATTGGTGTGCTTTATGTAATTACTGGCAAAGAAATAGTGGCATATAGATGTGAAAAAATATGAACCAAACAATTTATAGTAGTTATTGGCTTGACAAAACAACTGAAATTAACAAAAAGTTATACTAAAAATAGGAAAATATTGATTGCTTTCATTCTATATATTTATGAGTAACACCAAGAAATGAAAAGGAACTTTTATATGTACGACACACTAAACCAAACTAGGCACAGTACCAAAGCATGTGCTGTGAAGAAAAGTGAGCTGAAAAAATCATGCTGAAAGCATGTGAAAAAGTATGCTCAAAATAAACTCCTAATCTTTTCTAACAGAAAAATTTTGGATCTGAAATGCATGCTTTTTTCCTCCAAAAGCTGAGATTTAGTTTTCTGTACTGATCCCCCATATAAATAATCATCTCAAAAATAGTAAAAGGACAAAATCCAAAAATGCAAACAATTGAGGGAGAATAAGCTTTAGAATGAAAATTTTGGAAATATCTAGAAAGAAATTAGAGATATAATTTTGGACTAAGTTCTCCTCTCCTTTGCTAAGTCAAAAGCAGAAGAAAAAAAATTGAAAGATCACTATTTATTCCTCCTTTGTTTTGAAAGTGTTCAATTTTTTTAAAAGGAAGATTTGCTGATTCATATGGCATAGAGAGCAGAAATGTCCTCAATTTCTGCAGAGTGAAAACATCAGCAATTTTTCAGCATGAAGAGACAGAAAGCTTGACTAAAAATACATAAAAGCACATTTGGAATAAGAGGAAAAACAAGCTAAAAATATTACTTGGATGAGCATAACCTATTTAGGTGTTGTACAACCACTGCTAGATTATGTGGTCCCATATTTCCAGTCCTTTTACAAGGTCATCCACTAACTCTGATTTCTTTTCAAAATGTCTCATTCCAACTGTATTCAGCAGAGCTGTTGTTTAGATGCACACATTTACCTTTAGCTCTTTAGTTCACTTCGTTCCTTGATTGCAACCCTCCTATCAAATGAGTGACTCATTTGTGGCGATTGAAATTACCAGTCCGGGAATAGAGTGAAACTCAGCATAAATATTTGAGTTATCTTGAGAGAACTCATGCTGATTTTTATCTTTTTTTTTTGATCCCTTCCTTACATGGTAAGGAGAGTGTGGACTAAAATGTGTGTGAGCACTGAGAGACTGCGATCAATTTCCAGTATTGGGGATCCATATTATGTGAAAAAATGAATTCAGTTACATCGATTTTCCTCTTATTCCTTCTCTCCACCATCTCTAATACCAATAGGCAGTTATTTTACAAACACAGCTGATTTAGTGTTGCAGAGGAAAATGACTGTATTGTTCATGTTTGATTTTTTTCAATAATAAGGCCCATCACAGTTGGTATCACTTCTAATCCTCTGCTGCATTATAGTGAGCTGCGCAAACTTCCTGGGGTGTGCAAACATTCAGAATACTTTTAGGATATCCAGAGAAATGAAGAACTAAGTAAGGTAACAATTCTAGAAATTCAGATCAAAAGGTCCTAGAAAGCAGAGTGAATTTCTATGAGGGAAAGGAATTCCTGAAGCTTTGGGACTGTCTTTCTGAGCCAGAGGAGCAGGAACACCACCAGCTTTAAAAAGCACATGGCCAGACGTTCAGATGCAGAAAGATACACATTCCTTGTCTATCTCCAAGTAAAAAGGCACCTATTGGGAAGTAGCTCATGCTCAAGCAGCTGTTATAAATCACCTGGTACCCCTCTTGATGTTACTGTCCCAAAAGATGGGACATCCCCATGCTTCCCAGAATTCCAGGCCTGGAAGATTTAAAGAAGTTTTCAGAGGCTCATCATCAAATAGGAAATATTTGTTATCAAAAAGTGGTTGTACATCAAAAGAATTTTTGACCTTAAAAAAAACTAGTTCCTTGCAAAATTGCAACAGCTACCCTGTTGTCAGCTGATGCTTTCACTGGATGAAGTGGTGCAAGCAGTCTAAGAAACAGGAGTCTTAATGAATCATGAAACAGTGAGGGAAAACTTGATCATTTGGGTTAAATCTGTCAGTTTTATCCTCATTTATTTATCTCTATTTATAAGCTTTTTTTTTTTTTTTAAGAAAATGAAAAATAAAAGGACCAGATTATCTGTGTCCAAGAGAAGGAGTGGATTCCAAAAAACTGAAGGTAAGTGTTCATTATCACTAAGAATAATGAAGTTTTATAGTTGATTAACCCCACATTGTTGTAGTCTGGTTCTAAACTGACAGAAAACAAATGCAGACTTAAAAAGAGTGAAAATTGGTTCTTTCTCCTAGGGCCTTGTTTGTTTCTTATTTTTTGAGTTTTTTGTGTAGGTGTTTTTGGTGTTTTGGTTTTTGTTGCTTGTTTGTTTGTTTTTGTTTTTTGGGTTCTTTTTATTCTTTTTGGTGGGTATGAAATTGCAGACTTGACTTATCTAGGAAGGGCAAATTATGAAAGATGTCAAAACACAATAAATATAGTATTTCATCCCTTCTAGCCCTTAATAGTTCCTGTCTTACTGCGATAGGACCAGTCACAGAGACACACTCCCATCTCCATACAGTGCCAGGATGCAAATGGCTTGAGATTTTTGCTGGGAGATTGCCAGCTCCTCAGGGAAAGGATTATTTTGCAGAATAGATGGAGTAAGCCACCTTCGTGGTGGTGAGGTAACATATTCAGAAAAGAAAATAAACTTTTAGAACCTACAAAGGCTTGAAACAAGTGGTATTGTGGAGTTTGTTGGTTTGTTTGTTTCTCCAAAATGTTGAGCCAGAAGCCACTGTACGAGTTCCACTGAGCCTGTTTTACACAGCATTCCAAACCCCAGCTCTCCAGCCGTCAGCTTGAGAGTACATCAAACTGCCTCTTTGTAAAAGGTAGGTCCTTGGTCCCTCTCAAGGGAATAAGTTTTCCCACTACAAAATCAGAATAGATTCAGTTTTGCTGGGAATATGGCCTGGAGATAAAGGTCCTTCATGGACCATTGACATATCAATGTAAAGCACTTATGCCTCTTTCTGATTAACTGTGGAAGTAACAGAGTCTTAGAAAGCAGTCTCCTTCCCTTATCACTCTAAGGAAATAGAAGAGAAGAAAGAGGAAGGCATTAAAAAACAAAAAAAAACAACCCCAAAACCAAATCAAAACAAAAACAAAGAAACAACTTCCCCCCCAACAAAACAAATAAAACAAACTGATTTAGGCAATTCCCCATAGCAAACAAATACAGGATGCAAAAGTGGCAATAACAATTAGCCATGGTGAATTTCAGAAAGTTAAATGAAACCCTAACTCACAAAACCTGAGCTATTCTCCAAGCAGGTCAGTCCCAAGGGGATATCTATTAGACAGCCTACTGTGAGAACTAAATCTCTATGCATTCAGGAGTGAAAAAAAGGGGGAAAAGCTGAGTTAAGATATGAAGTAATAGAACTGGTGCACCCTGACCCTTTAGAGGGGTCTGTTACAAACACAGTAATGCCCAGGACACACATCCCCAGAGGCTTTTGAGACCATGGCATCAAATAAAATACCCCTGAAAGGTTTTAGGGTTGCCAGTGTTTTTGCTAAAATGTGTGCTCAAAGTTCTATGCCTGAACCTCCTGACACAGTACAGAAAAAATGAAAGGAAACAAATACAAGCAAGAGACTGCTGAGAAATATTCAGTGGAGATGTCATCTCCATGAGGAAATCCTGGCTTACGGCAGTTGGACAGTAATGTTAAGTGGCAAACCACGATGGCTGAATCCACTTCTGATTGTCAGCTGCCAACAGATTTTTGGGTGACAAGGAATTCAATGTGACACTTTCTGAAGCATGACTGCCAATTTTGTGAGACGTATGTTTTGCCTCTTAATCCTCAACTATATGCACTGTCCTTCCCAGACAGGCCAGTTTCCATTAAAAGCTGGGGGGATCTTCTTCACTGTACCAGTGATATTCACCTGTAATCCCCAGCAGGTTTTTCTAGTTACATATCTATAGACATCAAACAGATTGAACTTATTTTTTTTCTCTCAGAAGCATTAGGAGTCTTGGAGTGGTTTGTAGAATATTCTCTTGAAACTAATAGTTCAGATTGGTAGAGCAGGTAAAGAGATTAGTCTCTGTATCTTTAATCCCAAAGCTGAAGGGAGGTATTCCAAAACACATGTGCAAAAATACAGTGATAAACAGCAATATACAAACAGCTATATTTTGGATTCTGTTTGGTAATAATACACACTCCTGGCATACATTTTCCCCCAAACCAGATGTTGTCTTCAGATCAGTTATACAGTGTGAAAATCCTGAAAATGTAAGATGAATGGGTCAAAATACATCCACAGATTTACATTTTGGAGCCTGCTTAGCTGATATTCAGCTGTCACAGAAAAAAAAAAGAAGTTCTATAAACTTTCGAGCCAAACAATTGACATAAGGGATTCTCACCATTGGCAAATTTCCTGATATCTCATTTTAGTTGTGGCATCCATTAAAATTTTTATTTTTTAAAAAATCAGAGTGTATCTGGATGTTATTGCATAGATATTTTCAAGATTCAACCGGTATGAATATTTACTGGGAATTTCAATAACCCCCAGGGAGGAGTAATGAAAACACAGGAACACATCTTTCCTAATTTTTAGCTCAAAACATTATCTTGTTACTCATTTGCAGATTGAAAATTATCAAGTGGTCAATAAAAACCACATTTTATTTATCATTACTCTAAAACCAAATTAAAATTCTTTCCCTTCTTCAGACTGTCTCATATGTAAATTTCATCTATGTATTTTAGATGCTTAAATGTGTCGAATGACTAGCAAAAAGAAAAAAGCATATGAGATTGCCAAAATCTATGATGCCTTGATATTTTAAAACAATTATGTCTGCAAAAAATAACACATAGGACCATGTGTAGGTCTATTCGTGGGCAAAAGCTGAAAACTATCATGAGCCAATTTTTTTTTTGTGAGGTTTTATGGGGATAGAGGGCTTGGAGGAAGATAAGAAAGAGAGTGTTGTGGAGAAAGTCTGTTATTTGAAAAGATGAAAGTGTACCTAGAAAGTTTTGAAATATGACATCACTTTTTCCCAACTTGAACTTTAGGCAACATATTGACATTAAATCAATTTGGTATTATGAAAGGGCTTCACTTAAGAAAGGAACAAGAAATCCAAACTGAGATTGAAGTCTCCCTAGGCCCCATCTTGCTTTCTTCTCAATCGCAACAGTAAAACAGATGTCAGTAAAGACCATCAAGAACAAAATCCCAGAAGGGAGTAATTTTGTTTTTCTTTGAAAATTTCTATGTTCATGAAGACATTGTCTTTGTTTCTGCCTTTAGAATACTAACTAAGCTTTGTTCAGGTGGAAGGCACAAAGTATGCCAGGAAACAGGAATTAGTCTCTTTAGCTATGGAATTTATTCTGAGATGTAGTGATGTGTGAACTTGAAGCAACTTATCAGCTGTGGTCAAACTGGGAGAGAGGTGAAGTACTGCATTCTTAGCCTCATAGCAAACGTCTGACAAGTAGAAATAGATTATGAATAATAGCTAATACAGTATGCTCAGCTTTCTTATTTCATCTCCCTCCTTGTGTTATAAATCTACACTGGCATGAATATAATTTTTACTTGCTAAGCCTCCTGGGGAAGGGAAATAAATAAAAATTAGCATTTGAAGAAAACAATCGATTTGAGATCTGCATTAAATGCTTTGTATTCACTGTGTGATGGATGTACTGCCTCTTTCTTGCTGCTTTGGAGTTATTTAAAGGTCCAGCTGAAATGAGTTTCATAATGAAGGAAAACATGAAAACAAATACTGCAAAGTGCCATTGTGCTGTCCCTCTATCTGACTTAGAGGAGTAAATGTAGTAAAGGGAAATATGAGCAGGATGATGCTACTGAAACATTGACAGAGGGAATGATAAATAAAGCAAGACTATCAATAGTTTCTTAAGAAAACAATGACAGCAGGATAAGCAGCAGCAAAACCCGTCACACTGGTTTTTCGTTTTGTTTCTTCTTTTTTTTTTTCCCCAGTTGGAGCTTTACACACTTGGACGGTTTTGGGCATCTCGAAATGCTGATCATTCATGCCTTATTAAAGCAAGTACAAATAGGAGTTATATTCATTGCATTAAAAACAAGAAAAATTTTTTGAAATTATTTTATATTTTCCTCAAGTAACTGCAGGCTTATTTTTTCCAGGGCTAATTCTAACTAAGGGCCAGTTCTATATAATCTTCATCTATGTTATTTGAGTTACTAGCTCTGAGATCTCAAAAAGGTGAAAGAAATTAGAACCATGAAACATCTAGAGGGAAAAACAATCTAATTGCTAATAGGACAAATTAGTTCTTCGCTCGTGTTTCCTATAGGAAAAATGTGAAATTCCCTAGAAAGTATCCAGGAAAATGGAGATAGCCTATAAAGTATTTTTCAAACCAAATACTCAGTCTCCTAATAATAATAATAAAAAAGGTAAAATAAAAAGCGAATAACTAAAGTCTTTGAAATAATTAAAGAAATTAGTAATGTTTATCTTTCTTCCCCTTCATTAAGAGAAGCCTGTGGATGGACTAACTACCGTGAACTCCTGTGATAAAGTTTATTCAGAATAAAATTGTGTAAATTGGTAGCACAGGTTAAGGAGTAGATCCATTCCATTCAAATGCACTAAGCATACCTTTAAAAGGAGAGTGAGTGGACGAGTACTAGAGAAAGATAACAATTCCATCAGTAATGCCAGGAAAATAAGGAAGACTAACCAAACAGGCAAGCAGAAAAGGCAAGGAGTTACTTTTAGGAAGGCTGGAGGCAGACCTGGTGGCCAGTTGCATTCCAGGAGTGCATCCCCACCCTGTGCACTAATGCTGCTGAATGTCCCTGTCATATCACATGGTGAGCAAAGAGGCTTTTTCCTGACTTGTGCTCTAGTCATGGTGAAGTCAAGAACCACAGAAACTATATCAAATACAGATTATTGAAATAAATATGGATTTCTGAGAGCTGAAAGTGATTGATAATGGAACAGGAAATGGAAGAGAAAAGCCAGATAAATCTTGTTTGTTTAATTTGGAAACAGTTGGACTGAGAAGACTCTTTAAAGATTTTGTAATGTGCCTTTAAAAAGGTCTTTCCAGTCTATTTCCTTTTGGGTGCTGGTAATGTGATCAGTTCATTCCCTTTCACCAGGCACTCAAGACAGAGGGCAAAAATCAAGATCCCATTATTATGAGAGGGTAATTGTAATTCTTTCCAGCACATTAGGCACAAATATATTCGTAGACAATTTCATAATTGGAGAACATCTCTGAGGATTTCACTAATTAATGTAAAACCAAAACTGTGCTTTATTAATACCCTGCAAGCTGTAAAGTTCATCTTTACTCAAACATGGGAAAAAAACAGTAAATTTTGATTTATATCAAAGATAAAATTTTTTTCAGTGTGAAGTTTTACTGGCCTACATAGGGTCTACATGGATAAAAAAAAAAACCACAACAACAACAACAACAAAAACCAAAAAAACCCCCAAACAGGACTAAATCAGAGAATGAAGTGTCTTTGTTATTCCTGTCAGAGTATTTCCTGCTAGAGGCAAATGTTGACATTGTGGTGTCCAGGACCAAATATGATAAAACTGTTGTCCTGATGAGTTTTCAGTTACACACACTCCCCACCCCACCGTTCCATGATAATCTTCATCGCCCATTTTAACTTAAGTATCCAAGACCATGTTTAGACATTGCCATAGTTTATCTCGTGTAACCTGCCTTAGCAAATCTGTGTTAGGCATAAACTATGAATCAATTTTTTTTTCCTAACACAGAACCTCATAAGGTTGCTTTAGGAATAATGCACTAGAATGACTACTGCTTAAGTATAAAAACAATCTATTACCTTGATACAAAGGTACATAAAATTACAGTTAGTTTGTGGACAACAATTTACAATAGTTATTATAAGACATTAATTAAAAAAAATGATATTAAAAAGCACCGTACCAATGAAAAAGCTCTAGCAAACAGAAATGCATATGAAAAGGGGAAAATTAAAGCTTTATTTTAAAAAAAAAAAGGCACAGTGCTTAGTTGCTTTTATGGTATCAGAGTAGTGATGTTAATAAGTGAGTTATGATCTTCCTCTCATCTGCCCAGGCCATGCACTCTATGGGACGCTCATGGAATTATGCATGATAGTTCTACCAGCTCCAAAAAGTCATTTCTTTCTCCTTAACATGATTCCATCAGGGGAATTTATAATGATTTATCACTTATTGTAAGGGTTTATTCCTCCAATAAAACTGAAAAAGGACAAGTTGAATATGGATCATGCATATTCCTCATCTATAACTGACACTATATCCATTGCTTTTCGTTCTACTGAGTTTGACATTTTTTTTCTTCAGTTCCTTCCCTCATGTTATTTTCATTTGGCTGCTGTTAAGGTATCTTTTGTCTGAGTAATGTATACTTGTGCTGAAATTATAACTTTGGTTACTTTTTTTTTCTTCATTATTTCACAGATGGGAAAACCTAGGGGTTGGTAAATACTTCAGTGAAGTTGCTCAGACATTGCAAGGTCCTTCCCTTTCCTCTAGCACCCTGGCTGGGGCTGGGACTTCTGAGTTTTTTTGATACTTTTAATGTTTTTCTTTCAGAGTTTTCAAGCTCTAAATTTATCATGGTGTACAGCTCATTCAAATCAGTTCTTTGATATTACATTAGTTTTGCAACTAAAAGAAAAACAAAATCCAACTATTTTGAGGGAACATATGACAACGAAAGTGGATATGTAGCAACTGTTAATCTTTTTGGGGTTCAAGTAAAGATAAAATCCTAAAACCTTAACATTAAGTAGGTTAAAATATGCAGTTTTCTTTAGTGGGAAGCTTTCAGCTGCCAGCAAACCTATCTTTGTGCATTTGAGGTATTCTGATTTATGGTAAGAGCTGTGAAGCCACAGGATCTAAAGACAGAGCACATATTTAAAGGTTAAATCAGGTCTGTCCTCACTGTGTTGCACTACTCTTATGAGTGCAGCATGGTTTTAGAATGATTCTTATCCTTGCAGCCTTCGCTGAACTGTGCCACAAAATCTTGTACAGACTAATCCTGGAAATGGGGTTGTAGCTAAACTGCATTTTCTTCAGCTGTACTTGTATAATGTTTCCCTTTAGTTCTCATCTATGTCTTGGTATTCATCTTCTGGTTTTGAATTTATGCTATAATTTTAAGGCACATAGAGCAGGAGCAACAATTATTATATGGTTATATGCAAGAAATTGAAACAGATCTTATGATGTGGACTTCTATCCAAAAATACACTTTAGAAATATGGAGGGGAAAAAAAAAAAATAGTAGTAATCACAATAAATTAAAATGTTATTCTACTCTATGACTGCTTGTTGAACATTTTTTAAGTTAATTGTGGCATTTTCTGAAGAAATAACAGATGTCCCATGTATACCATGATATGTGCATTTGAATGCTAGATTGAAGTGAGAAAAATTGTTCCCAAAATTTTAATCAAAGAAACATAATTCACAAAAAATGCTCACAGGTAAGTACTGACAGAAAAATAGACAAGAAGATTTCAGAGCCTAAATTTGTGATCCTTAAATTTTTTTATATTTTCAGTATTTCTGTATGATATTTGAAAATATGTCTGTCTTATACCTGTCACATGGTGTTTGAACATCAAGAAGAATAGCCTGCACTTGCATACTACATTTTCCTCAGACATCTTTAAATGCTCTACAGACTTTAAAGCACTGAATCTCTTAAGATGCTGTCTGAGGCTGAGAATCATTGTTATTTCAATGATTCCACTTACTTATTTTGTAACTACAGTCTTCACAGAAAATCTGTAACACTGGAATCTAATTATGTAAACTGTTAGTCCTAAACTTCTCTTCAGTAGAATGGAAGTTGTATATTATTAATGTCAATAACATTACATCTGTCTTTACTATATTTTTAATCATAATTTATGTAATGAAGAATGCAAATTAATGCATTAATATTAACTCACTTTTAGAGAGATGTCTTAGTCACTGCCCTACATTGATTTTTAACAGTTGCTTGTTACTGTAAAACTTCAATTTTATTTCATTTCCTCTATTGTTTACTGATAAGGAATATCAAGAAGACTTTTTAGATATAGATTCTATCATACAACATTTTCATTTAAAGACAATGGTAGAAAGTTTAGACTGGTATTGAGAAAAAAAGCCCTTGAGTTTGATTGCTGTATTAGAAAATCAATATGGTTATCTAGTTCTTCATGTCTGAGATGGAAAACATAGAATCACTTTCAATCACTAAAATAGTTTCAGTGAAAGAATATGAAATAACACCTGTTTATCACAGGACTTTTCTGACTTTTCATTTATTTTTGTTTGTGTTTTCTACATTTAAAGTATTTTGCTTTTCTTACTCAGTTTAATCCTACCTGCAGAGCTGCCAACAAGAAATGCATTTCCTAAAGAAGATAGTTATGTGTCAGGAAGTTTTTTTCAGGATTGGGGCCTGTTTTGAAATCAGGGAGATTTGCCATAATGTGTACTTCAGCCTTGTGACTCCAACCAGTGCCATAAGCTTCCATGGAAAGCAATCAAATACCTCCTCTGTGCCCTAAAATTGCACATCTTATGTTAATTGTTCATTATTTTGTCTGAAAATAATATCTATTCCCTATTCTGCTGAAGGAAAGTGAATTATAGAAGATTTCAAGTGGCATTAATGCGTACTATGAGAGCAAAAAGTCCTGATACTTGGTGAATGCAACACGCGCCTGCTAATGACAGCTAAATTTAAATACTCTCTCCCTGTTTGAATACCAGCCTTAACTCCCTTACTCAGCTTGAAATCAATTAAATTAATTAACTTCAGAACATTAATTCCTAATTTACTGCAGCCTTCCTGTGATATGGGTGAAGCCTGCATTCCTCCTCAGTAGATAATATCTTCGTGCTAACAGCCTTGGGTTTCTGGGACACCTTGTGCCCTGACTGATTTACTGTGCATTTGGGTTTGTTGATGTTTCATTCATTTTCACTTTTAAGCTCAAATGCTTAAAGGCCCAGGTCGTGCAATACCTACACCCTTGGCTTTTGAGGAATTTAAAGAACTGGTAGCGGAAGTAAGATTTGAAGTCTTTGGAACATGCAGATGAAGCAGAGCTGTGCTGCAGCAGGGCATGGTAGTGAATGCCTGCACTGCTCCATCCATCTGCACAGGGGGGTAACAAGTGCAAAATCTTGTCAGGGCAGCATGTCCTCTCATGGCTTTTAAGCCCAAGTAGATGCAGTAGCTGGTAAAAATATGGACTCTGAGAACATTTGTACTAAAAAAGTCATTTTGCATAACCACAAACAGACTTCTTGGGACTCCTTACTATCAGATTTTACTCTTTCCAGAGCTGTTGGATCTCCTTCCTGGTATTAGCCACCGAGGGTTTTTTTTTCTTTGTTTCACTCCTGTGGCAGGTACTGACAGTGGAATGCATTTCATGTTAAAGAAAAGTCATTGAGAGAAATGGTGAATCCAATTATTTGTGTCTAGTTTTAGCATTTATGCATATGTAAAAAATAGAGGAGCACAAATTTGGACATTGCTGTAATAAAATTTCTGATCATTCTGAAAAGTCTGCATATTGGTTTCTCTGCTGTAGTCAGATGTACTCAGGGCATCTGTCAAAATGGTATTACAGTGCTTAAGGTGTTAATGTTTTTGTAGTCTTTGGAAGCAGAGATATGTTTTATAATAGTTTTATGAGGAAAGTGAGTGCTATCATTGTTTTTTATGCTTTAATCTCAGAGAGATAAAACAGCAGTTTCTAAACTTGAGATTTTTTTAAAATAATGTCTTGTTTTTGTTCTGTAACTTTATACATTGACAGCCTAAGGACTAAAGGCTGAAATAACCTCTGTGTCTGTTCCTTCCACAGCTGTTGCAGAGGTTTAGTCAGCATTTTTTGTGCCAGTGTGCTGGGACTGCTTGGTGATGTCTGGTGAAGCATCATCAGAGAGTGCCAGATATCCTTCTCAAAATACACCTACAAGGACAGTTTTTAATTCCATAGATCAATATATATTTACAGCAGCTGTTGTCTTTTGTATGTAGAGGATCAGACAGGTATATAAATGTCCATTCCTGTTTTTACTGGTGGGAGATTTCAACAGGCTCAGACTCTTGGCTGTAGCCTAAAGGTTCTTTGGTTTGAAAAATTGCACTGATTGGCTTTAAGCTTCTTCAAGTCCAATTCTGAAATTGGTTGCATGGGATAGGTTCCTACCAAGCCTTGAGTCAGCTTCTAACACCCAGGTTGCCTACAATTTTGTGTAATACAGCCAAAGTTTTTATCTTCAGGATGATCAGTATGCAGGGTCTTCCTGTTCATACCTTCTTTCATCTGACAACCATCTATAATGGCATCTTGAAGGAGATGCCATCACACCCACTGTTGTGGTTCTGTGACATCTATTGATTCCCTGTTGCCAGTTAAGAGAGCCTTGAATTGTCTTGGAGTGCTACAACTCTGAATCCCTGCATTCTGCAACAAAGGCTCTCAGCTTCAGGTTATAAACCAAATGGGGATTACAGACATTGAATAAAATGTAAGTAAATTGCACACAAAGTGGGAAAGACTTGTTTGTAAAAGCATTTGTAAACTCAGAGAAGAAATTCCAATATTATTTATGTCCTTGTACTTGTAAAACAGTATAATTAAGACAAGAAGTATAACTTTGGCTAATTCCTATAAAATATTTGAGTTCTGTCTCCACTTTATATTCAGATATTGCTCTGTGATGTATTTGAACGCACATTAATTTTTTAGAAACATGGTAATTATTATCCAAATCCAACAACTGTTATTCACTTGAGCAATTATTTACATGAAAAATTATTTGTTAAAGACAGTAAAAGATACTTGTTTGCATTTATTTTAAGGAGATATTTGATTAAAAAAAGCTTGTAGCAATAAGTCTAAATGTACAATTAGATGAGCAATATCTTCATTAAAATATTTGGTAGTTTGAATGGAGATGCTTAGAAGAGCCGTGTCACACTTTATGCAAATTCACGTGTCTTGTTCTGGAAATTCTTCAGAATAGTCATATTTTATGGGAAAAAGTAAATTTAAAATAATTGCTGCAATTTTGGACATGTCTCGCCTAGCATGAGGCCAGGATATAGACACATTTATATATATGTAAAATATAAATGAAACTAGGGCACAGCTATTTAGTATTTATTAGTGTCTATTTACTCTTTATTAGTGCCTTTTCTATTTAGCATTGCTGTGTGTGAAGTGGAGCTCTTCAAGGCAGCATCTTTTTATGGCTGAGACGACAAAGCATTCTGAACAGGCAGTATGAACAGAACTACAAGTTTTTCTTGGCGATTTCCCCCCAGCTAACATTATAAGCCTTCCCACCAGAACCAGCGGCAAGCAGCACTTACCCTTAGGCTCATGCTATTAAAAAACATGTTAATGCACAGTGGCAGTGCCCTTGTATCACCACACCTACAGGACCAAAAGAATCAAATAGGACTAACAACAACTTAAAGCCACAGCAGACCCAGGGATAAATTCTGTCGTGCACAGATACAGCCTGTGCCACTAGGACTTAGGGAAATAGTGCCTGGCCCTGTTTTATTTGTCACTGTAGATACTTTCTCACCTTTATTCCATTAATCTCATACTCATAGCCTTGTGGTTACTTGTGGTCTTAAGTTTTCCTTTGCGTAGTGGAGAAATAGGAAACAGACTCTTGAAATGAGTATACAGGTACTATCTCAGGGACAAAGTACACATGCTCCATTTGTTTTTTAATAGGGCTGTTAAAGAAATTGCTTGCTTCTGAAAGACATAGAAAAATAGTCTATTAGAGGAATTAAATATATGCAGTCAATTTTACATCTGAGGGTAATTCCAGGTAACTTGAGACACCTGTTCCATGCAGTCACTATAAAAAAATAAAATTTCTAAAGTTTCATTTTTTATGTATTAATTTTTATTACATAATTTATGTCCAAATATTCTACTGAAGGAAAGTGCCATTTTCCAAGCAGACATGTAGGCTGAAGAAATAATTCAGACTCTTTCTCATTTGGGGTTTCATTACACCTAGGAGGTGACCTAGTTCAACCCTACTTAATTTTTAATATCTCATGAAAACACTGCCCAGGGCGTACGGCTGAATGCACAGTGAACAGCTGAGTTGGCCCATGATTTGTGATTAAAATTATATTCAGTGAAAACAAACAAGTACAGATGAACTTGATCAGAAAAAGAAGAATGAATAGATCAGGCTTTAGTCAGTCTCTGAAGTGAGAGAATGCTTCCAGCTGCTTATCATGCTCTCTGGGCTTAATTGAATTTCTGACCAATTTACCTCTGCTTTTAATTGCAGCGCAATGTAATATTTGAAATCCATATTAATTCCCTCACTCTCAAAATAGTCCTACTGATTTCCATGAGAGTGTACCTATGGCAGGGAATAGTATCAGCGCTGTTAGAGCTGTTATGTTACAGATATCAGAAGCTATTATATTGCATAATTTTTGAGATAATCTTCCTGTTATTCACTCGTCATAAATTTTACCTTAACTCCCTTGCCTTTCCTTTTCAAATAAACATTTTTTATGCAATGTCTTAAAGTTACCACCACTGTCAGTGTTGGACATTGATGATCCTTTTGGGTTCCTTTCAACCCAGGACATTCCATAATTCTATAATAATATCATGCGCTTCTACAAATTTATGGACCAGAGAAGGTACCTATGATTTGGTCCTTAATGACATTATGATGCAGGTAGTGGTTTTGTAGGAAGGGGATTAAGAGAGGTTTTGGGGAGAGGGCTGCATGGAAATCCACGTTTGGTTTGCACAGGTATTTTAGTGGCCCAGTGCATGTCCACTGCAATGATCTAAGTGCAGACAATGACCTCTTATTGCACTACCCCACCACCCACCCTGCTCCCCAAAAAAAGCCCCAATGTTACATCTCAAAAACAAAGTGGAAAGATGTAAAAATTATTATCAGTACTCTTAAACCATTCTGGTTTTTCATGGCTTATCAAAGTCTTCCCTATCAGCAACTTCATTTCACTGTTTTGGAGCAAAGAGGGTGAAAGAAAAGCAAACAAGCAAAAAGGCTCTACACCAGCCTGAGGCTGAAGTAAATGTATTTTAAAACTAAGCCCAACCACTGTGACAAGAGCAATGTGCTGTGAAGAGGCTGGCAGCATCCAGCTGGAGGAATTAAATCTTGCTTGTCTGGCAAACACTTAATAACTTTTTGCAGTGATGATGGAAATGATTAATCTGCCTGTAGGATGTCTGTTACCAAGAAAGGAATATTTAGGAAATGTTGGGTTTTTTTTGTCTTCAAACCAGTTGATTATGTTCTGACTGCAAAAAAATAGAACTTTTAAGTACAGTGAAATAAAAGTTCTCCAGTTTTGGCATAGAATTGATGTTTTCCAGCTCTGGGATACTGCACAGTGCAAAACCAGAATCTTTCACTGAACGAAGCACTCAGGAATCAGAGTTTACATAATTGTAACTTAAACTATCTTAATTACATTAGAAAATGAAATTATTTCTACACCTCTACTAGTATGGGATTTCTCTTCCCGTGTGTATCTTTAAGTAATTCTAATAAAAACGCTCGCTCACATGTTACGAACCCAGAAGGTGAAAAACAGTTCCTTCAGCTTGTGTGGATAAGACCTTTCATTTTAGAGCAGGTGACCTTATTACACCATCATTGCTAAATTCATATTTTAAACATTTAGGGGACAAAAATGTGTTAAAAACCCCAAAATATCTGTAAAATATTTCAGATACTTCTATCACAATGCTACTCTGCTGCAGGTACTTAACTTTAAATGCCTGTAATTTTCTCTCTATTAGAGCTGTGGGCATTTGGGAAAGCAAGCTTTGTGGGTTGGTTATCTTTTGTTATATAAATAAATTCCTTAATTAATTTAACTAAATGAAGCTCATAAGACGTAACAGCAGTTTAATTAGAAGCAATGGAGAAAAAATATTTAAAATTAGGCCAATGTGAAAATAAACAAGAAGAATGAACTACAGAAAATAGAAACAAACTTACTACAATTAGCCAATTTTTAGGTTGAGTGTAGCTAGTGCCAATCAGAACATGCAGATGGTGACATCACATTTACACTTTTTGTGAGCTGTAAGTTTGGAGCTCTCAAAGGTAATGTGGACCAACTATACGACCAAGTGCAATGTCTGTGCTGAGATTTGGGGTGCATATTTACACATATATAAAAATGGCTTTTTCTTTCTTGATACATTCCTTGCAAGGGAAATTATTGTGACAAGGATTTATTTAGTACAGAGAGGATCATTGCAAGGTATACTTAAATTCAGATTTGGATCCTCATGGTAGAAAGGAGAGCACAGTTTTCTATACTAATGCAAAACTCTTTAGCAAATATTTTGTGGTTTTTAGAGGTATTATTTAGTCAGGTGGGAAAGTGGAACTTTGGACTCCAGAGTTTCATTGATAGATCTGCCAGTGGGTGGCCAACTTATTTTCTGTGGGTCTTAGCATGTGGAATTTAATTGCCTGCTTTTAAAAAGTGCTTTGGGAACCGAAGTTCTCATGCTTCGTTGGTTATTTCAAGTTCTCCAGCACAATTTGCAGCCTGTACACTTGTGTCAGCATAACTGTTTGCAGGGTTGTGGTGAAAAGCACATTCACAAAATGAACCAGGTTTAAAAGAAGCCTCCAGAAGTGTTTGTTAATTTTATTCTGATCATGATTTGAATCATCTGCTTTATACTAAGGTTCTGAAAACTGTTATAAGCTGAAGAGGGAATAAAGTGTTACTGGTATAGGATTGAACAGTTGGGGGTGAGATTTTTGGGAGTTTGTTAAGCTGACTTTGCTACCAGAAACGTTTGGAATAAATCTAAAGAAGCAATTTTCATAGTTGCTGGTAGGGATTTCACTATCTTCCACCCGTGTTCCATCAGGTGACAGGCTGCCAGTTGCAATATTAAATTTTGTGTATTATTACTAAATGCATCACTTTAAGGGAAAGAAAACAAAACAAATAAACACAAACCTATAACATTTCATTTTTCCTACCTGCAGATACCTTTTGAGCTGATTGATGCCATTTTTTAAAATCAAAGACTTGATTTGATTAGAACTTTCAGTGCCTCTGAAATTCAAATAGACCTAAAATTTTTGGTTCATAAAAATGAATAAATGAACTGATAAGCAAATTGTTACTCTTTAATGTGTGCTTTTGTGGCAGTGTTTCTCTCCCAGACAGACCCATGGGAAAGAACTGCTAAATTATTACATTGCATCAGAATATCATCAGTCAAAAATAAAATTACAAAAAAATTCTATTTCAGAAGTCATGGAAATATCTTAAACTTTGCTATGAGATTTGTGCTCCTTTCCTTGCGTTTCTTTGCCTTTCTTTGCCTTTGTTATTTCTTTTTTTTCTTTTTTTTCTTTTTTCCTTTTTTTCTCTTCTTTTTTTCTTTTTTCTATTTTCTTTTTTTCTTTTCTGAAAGTACTAAGGCTCAGACAAAGAGGGCGTATCAGAGAACATTGTTGGATAAAGCTCTGTATCCCCTAGGGCAAGGGAGTGGAAAAGGAGAATAAAGAAAGGAAACACAAGCTGGATGTGGAAGAAGGAACAGCAGGCACATTGCTGAAGCTGGCAGAGGACAACCAATAAAATGTCATCCTCTGGCACCAGTGCCTACAAGGATTTTTTGTAATTGCTCTGGAGAACCAAATTGCTGAGCCATGATACAGTATTTGTTCCATTAAAACTAATAATAAGATGCATCTGTGGTGATATAAAAGCACATTGAGGTCTGATGACATCGATGCCAAAACAGACATATGGATACTAATGGTAGAGGTTTTCTCTTCCCAAGTTAGTGTTTTACATGGCCACCAAGAGATTCTTAAGATCTTTCCCACTAGACAGCATGGGAGACACTCCTGATAATACTCATGGCAGAAATTAGTTCAGCAGGCAAAATAATTCAAGTAAGTAGGATTGGGGTGTTTTGTTTCTGTCTCCAGTAGTTGTTTTCTTGTACTGCTAACTTGAACTTCAGATTTTAATTACAGCAACAGCTCAATCAGAATTAATCTAAAACTGCTGTGCTGTAAAGCAGAAACCAAAAAGTTGTGTAGCTTTCACTTGGACTGAAAAATTACATTGCCTAAAATTCAAGTGATCTGGCATAAAATACCTGCATATTTCTAGAGTGTTTTTTCAGACCAGGGTTGAGTCTGGGTTTGTGCCTGAATTTAGACCTCATTTGCACAGTCAATGCTCTAATCCTGTCTCACTGTCCTTCTTGCTTCTGTAGTGTTTGGGTCAGGGAAAGGCAGGGAGGTGGGTGCAGCCATAATAATTCAGGTCTCTGCAGGAGTGAAGTGATACTGCGGCGATGCATCCTTATTAACACTGTTTGCAGGAATTTGCTCCTTTCCAATCTTCTCCAGAAGGAAGACAAACTGGTCAGGTTAAACTACATGAAGTGGGAAAGTGTTCACATACAAATATATTGCCCTGGTTGGCAAATTTGGTTGTCTAAGCAATCTTTTCCGTTTCACTTTAGAATCAAGAATTTTAAAGTAATCATCTGTGGTTTACATTGACCTGGCTAATTGTTCTGCAACAAAAAGGAGGACAAGGCCTCCTACAGGGAGACTAGCTTAGTGCCCTTCACCTCTCCTCAAAGACACTACTTGTGTCCTAATCTCAACAAAGTAAGGCTGGGACTCCAGGATCAGAGTGCAGTATCAGACCCTAATTATGCATTTCAGCAAAACCTCTGTTTCAGAGGCTGAGTGTTACAGAGAATTATACAGCTATCAGTTCTTCCAAGTCCGGTTTTGTCACATTTATCTCATTTCACATGATGGAATCTCTGACGCTGAACATCAGCTTGCTGATGTAAAAGAAGGCAAAACCAGGTTTTGGCTATGTTTAAGGGTCCACAAGCATGGCGTAGTTTTTAATCTAACCCTTAACTGCTCTAATATATAACTAATGCAGTATTACTGTAGTTAAGAATGAAAATTAATTACATTTAAAAATAATCCTAACAGAAAATTACACTGGTATGATGATGCCAATTTAATTATATTTCCCCATATGAGCCCTAACCATTTTTTTTTTAAATTTATATAAGAAATGAGTTCTGGGATAGACTTATACTAGCATAATATGCCTTTCCAGAAATTTCATACCACATACACAAATGCCCAGCTCCCAGATTACTTTATTTTATGGTCAAATTGCCTCTAAATGTGAAGCCGAATTTCAGTTCTGTATACAGTATAATTTCTTTGTCAGAGCTGTCACTAGTGAAACCTGACAATAATGCACTTTTTTCTTCAAAGGTTTGGAGCACAATCATCTCATGTAAAAATCAATACAAATTTTACCATCAAATTGTAATGAGGAAAACTCTCTTAAATCTCTAAATTGTAAGGTCTTTCATCTACTTCTAAAGTGATCATGGTGTTATCTAATTAATGAATTCTTTCTCAAGAATGGTGAATCCTTGAGGTCTAAAATGTGTCTTGAGAGCTACAGCAGTTCAAAAAAATTTAGAGTTTTTGGAAGTTAATATGTTTGTGCTGTGAAGTAAAAAGCTCTGTAATTTAAAATTTCTGTGTATTTCTATATTTTTTCATGCTAAATTACAGAAAATAATACCAGAAATATAAAGGAGAGGGGATGGATGTCGACTGAAAAATAAAACTTACTATTAATTTTTTATTAAAAAAAAAAAAAAAAAAAAAAAAGAAAGAAAGATAACTGTTTGCAGCTCAATCTAATCACAACTGGAAGGATTTTTAGTTTTGGGGTTTTTTTTGGCTTTTGGGTTTTTTGTTGGTTTTTTGTTGTTGTTATGGTGGTGGTGGTTAGTTTTGGGTTTTTTTTTGTTTGCTTTTGGGGAAAATAGTAAAAGGCTTATAATGGGTTCCACATTTCTTTATATTTGTTTACAATCAGCAAAGTGATGTTATCAACATGATATCTATGGACTTTAAATCTTCTCAGCCACTATATAAATGGATTTGACATGTGCATAGTCTGCTGCTAAGATTTATGGTGAACATTTGTTAGAGTATTAAGGAGCAATGAAGCTGTTCAGGGTTCTGCTACTATATATTTTGCTTCATATTTACCATATAGGAATGCATAAACATAGTGAGGATTTCAGCAACTAAAATTAAAAGTACTTTTTTCTCCTAATGCTTGCATCGCTTTGGAAATACTAACATGACCATATTGGGGGTAGGTGGCAGAGGAGGAGGGGAAGAGGCACATTCTACTATGCTAGGACTTAAAATCAATTTAAGCAGATTTAAATATTTACTTTGTTTTAAGCAGCCCTTTCTACACAAGTTTTTCTTCCAGACTTTAAAAAATAAAAACTTTTAAAAAGTTTCAGCACTCAAAATATTACTGTTAAACCATTGTACAGATTAAAAAGCTGCTGTATCAAGGAGTATTTCCATTTATTCATTTTGAAACTTTTATGATGGTCTTTTTTTTTTTAGGAAATGAACTCCTATTTATTTTTTCCATGCCAATTTTACCTTCATCATGTTCCGTGCTCATCCTTCTCCTCCAAGTTGAAAACTATAAATTATCTCTTTTTCATCATAAAAAAGCCATACCATCTTTGAACATCACTTCCAGACTTCTCTGCATCTTTTCCATTTTAGCATATTCTTCTGTAAATAGGAAGACTAGAATGGAACAGGGATTCCTGATTCAGATGTGCCATGGATTTAACTATGGCATGCCAAGGTTTACCCTTTTAATTTCAGTTCTTTTTGAAATAGTTCCTGGCCTTCTATTTGCTTTCTCAATAATTAATTATGGCTTTGTACTTTCTGGCATTCATGATTATAAATCCATATCACAATCATGAATAGTAAGAATTTGTTTAGATTCCATTTGTGTACAAGGAAAAACTAGGAATATGGTTTTCTCTATATGCATTGCTTAATATTTATTAATATATAAATTTGCTGCTCTTTTGTTATGAAGTTACTCAGTATTGTGAAGTCCTACTTCATAATACTTCCTGCTGCAGACTGTTGTATTTCTTTCCTTTAGTAATTTATTTGTTACTATAACTTGGCCACTTCCCTCATTTCATCTCCTCTTCTGATTAATTTGAGATTATGTGAAACAACACAGATACCTATGTAGAGCCACTCGTTAGATGTTTCTTTGCTTTAAAAGCTGATCCTCTTACCATATTTCCTATATGCTACAGAATTTTTATCCATGTGAAAATGTTTCTTTTTATTCTGACAGCCTAATTTCTCTAAGAGGCTTTTATGAAAGACTTTGGAAAATGTCATTTGAAAATCAAAGCAGACTACACCAGCTAAATGTCTCTTGCCAGTATGCTTATCAACTTGTTCAGTGAATTTCACTGGATTTTTGTGACGTGAATCATGCTGATTCTCCACCAATATATAACTTCTAATCCATGTGGCTCCTAAATTTCATTTTTAGAAAGCATTCTATCAATTTACATGGTAAAGATATCAGATTTACCCATCTGCAGATAAATTAAGGGGTCTAGGAGGCAAAGGAAGGACTAAAAGCATGCTGTCATGATGCTAAAGCCCTTTGTGAAATTAAACCATATTTGCTGGAAATAAAATTCATACAGAATATACAGATATTTTTAACCTGAAACAAAGTTTGATGCCGATCTCTCAGGGTAATTCATGATTCAGACTTTTCATACTAGGGCTTTAACTGGTTATTAATATTTTAACTGCCAATTTGCTTTCTCTTTCATTCTCTGTATGAAAGTTATGTATTATCTTGTCTTCTTGGCTGCTAAGCAACTGCAATAATGCCTCTCACAGTCTGCCTAACAGATAGCCCTGGCTGCTGTTTGCTTTGTCTACTGATGGTAATAGTACATGAATGCAAATGGGAGATAGCAGGAATGGCAATATCAGAACAAATGTCACTGGAACATCAAAAGTTAAAGCTTGGGCTGTAAGGGTAGTTGAGAGAGTTTCATGACAGAGTCTGAAATTGAAGGAAGAGAAGCAATCACTGTTGTGGGAGTGAGCTGGCAACTCATTAATTGTAAATTAATTTCTGTATTTAACAGCTTATGAGCAGTGTTAATCATATTAGTGTCTGAGTTCTCATAATCATCAGTGGATTTATTCTCAGATCATCTCAGTTACATTAGAAGTATTATTTCCTTTGATTTACTGAGGCACAAAAAGACAAGTAGATCTTGCTTAATTTAGCACCTCTAAACTCATAGAGTATGCAAAGCTCTACGATTGAAGAATTAAGATCTTAACATACATCCCCACAAAAAATATAATATTTAAAATATTCAGTATTAACATTTTGCTTGAAGGTTTTTCTCTGTGTGGGACCAAATGGTAAGGATTTTATTTTTTATTGATTTCAGATGATTAAACTTCAATCTCATGACAGTGATTTTGAAGTACCTATCTAAAATACTAATTACATTTTTTTCTTGTTAATAATTTCCTTATTTTGATGGCCAAGGCATTGATGCATTTTCTTCAGTGTGAGGCAAAATTGACAAAATTTCAGCATTACTTTTTTGTTTTTTCAAAACTCCACCCACACACAAAGATCCCAGAAAATTTCATTCTTGTAGAAATTATTATGATCTCAAAGCTGTGAACTATGCTCTTCGCAGTGTCACCTCAAAAGGGAAACTGAGTGTGTCCACATGAAAATGTGCCAGGTAGCCTGCAATCCACACCTGAATATCAACCACAAAGAGCAAGAGTTGTACTCAAGTGTGTAATGCTTGCTCAGTTGCTGACACCAATATCAAATCTGTTCTTGTTACCTATTTCTTACCACTGAAATGAACCCAGCAGTTTATAAACAACAGAAGCCCTATTATATGGCAACAAATTTAGTCTAATAATACAGTACTTGGCATGTTATAATAAGTTTTCCTTTTCTGAGTGTTTTGCTAACTTTACCAGAAGAAGCTAGAATTAGAAGCAATGGCCTCAAGGTCAAATGTTCCTTTCACAGAAAATAAATTCTCAAAAAGAAAGTCAAAGAGCACTAAAATCAATTAAGAAAGTACAAGGTGCTGATGGAACAAAGGTGAAACTTCTTTCTACAGAGTATATAAACTAAACCTGGCAAAGGATATCAAAAGCAAGAAGTGCTTAAAGGTGAGAACATGCTATTGAAATACCCTGCATGTTACTTGTGGTTCATTTTCTACCTCATTGTCTGATTTTAAACAATGGTTTTATCCAATTTCTGTCTCATACTTTTACATGTCTTTTGACAAAAAGATCTTGCAATCTTCCCATTTGCAATAGGAACACAATATATATCTTCTATATAGTTACCGTGATACAAGGAATTATTTATTAAATAGATCATGTTAAAATTTGGTATCAGTGCTCCAAACAAGAATAATAGGGTAGGAAAAATCTTAATGTTTCAAAAAGTTATTTCTGACTAATACTACCAATATTGATCTTAAAAATGTGATATTCTTCTTATATACAGTAATTTTATTATAATAAGTACACCAAAACATTTTAAAAATTACAGTGCATGTGCATATTTTTAAAATTTGGGACTTTGAACTATATATGCAATATCCATCTCAGTAAAACTCCTTGGCGGATCAGTTTGTGGTATTCTTCACATATCATAACATCTGACGTGCTGTTTTACATGTTTTAGAAAGTGGCAATTTCTAGACACATATTATTGGAGAAAAATTTGAGAGTAATCAATCATCCTTGAAAGTAATTAGGAAGTCCATGCAAAATGACAACCTCCCATGTTCAAAACTTGATAGAAGTATATAAAATCTTTCTAACAGGTGCTGCTAATATTCAACAGAGTTTTTAAGGAAGTCCAATAGACAGAAAAAGAAAATATTGGAAATGCATAAGTACGGTGATTTGGAACATTTTTCATATAAAGTGTTGTTTTCAGCAATGAAGACTAGGATTGTCAAAAACTTCATTGATACTTACAGGAAATTGAATATATGTGAGTGAATGATTTTTAATAAGACAGATGGTTGTAATTCTCTTAAAAATTATGGCCCACTCTTTACATAAATGACATTAGAAAAACTAGAAGGCATTCCAGGAAAGCCAAGTAGAATGAATCAATAATTGAAAAAATCACCTTATGGAGAAAGTGCTAGG
Organism: Petroica traversi; assembly: GCA_025920805.1. NCBI lineage: Eukaryota > Metazoa > Chordata > Aves > Passeriformes > Petroicidae > Petroica > Petroica traversi. Next base: position 39,081,416 of record JAHLSL010000007.1, read on the forward strand.
GAGTACAAAGAAAACACATAGCTCATTTTCTGCAAGGTGCTTGACTGGTCTGGAGCAAAATTAAATGCAGTAAAGTCAACAGAATCTGAGGTGCTGAGAAGCTGAAGAGGGAAAATCTATCTGGCTTCATCTGACAGCTATTAAGAGTATCCAGTAAATTCTGGGTGCTGTATAGCCTTACTATGCAGATAAAGTCCTCTTATTCCACTTACATATTAAAAATATAACATACTAGATACCTCAGCATAGATCCAAGATTGAATTTATTTTTCATCCATGAAAAGGATAAAAGGTGGGTTTGGTATTTTTTCCCCTAAACTACTCAGATATCTGTCTAAGACTCAGTGACGAATGCAAAAATATACTAGATAAAATTTAATTTGAAATTTGTCTACAGAATGTTTTTTTCTAGGAGAATAATAGGCTGAGCAAAGGAACCAAAGCTTTCATGGGATGTTTTCTAGAATTTTCTAGAATTTCTAGAGCTGGAAATAAGATCTACTTCAGAATGGATTGGCGATTATAGCACTCAATTGAATTAAAGCTATCCTTTGCCTCACCCCACTTCTTCCTGACTCAGCTAATAGTCACAGCCTGTGTTTCAAGTCATCCCTGGCAGATGCCCAAAACCCTCCCTTCTTCCAGACCAGGTTATCAGCAATTCTAAGATGTTCATTCTTTTCATTATGATAAAGTTCCTTCAACCTAAGGTTTGCACAAATTAAACTTCTGTCATAACTTCTTGCAGGCTAGTCACTACATCAAGTGAAGAAAGCTCCATCTGGGTTTACCTGATCTCCATGTCCTTCACTGGATCCTGCAGTGCTCACCTGGAACATTTTCTTCTGTTGCTCTCTGTCTATAGCAGTGAGAGAAAACTTCAGGACTCATTTAGAGGTATTTATTTTTAGACAGCTATTGACAGACAGAAATGCTTACATGAAATAGCAGACTTCATACAAAATGGTGAAAAACAACAATCTGAACAACTAAATTATGAAATAAAAAAACCAAAATGTTCACACACTGTAGGAAAGAAATGAGGACAAGAAATGTTTTATTTTTTCTATTTTTAAAAAAAGCAAAGCTGATGCAACAGATCATGCTCTAGTGCACTTTGCTCAGTGCCAGAGCTATGAAAAGTAAAAATGAATTCATGTAAATTTTCAGCCTCCAGGTTCTCACTCCTGGGGTACTACACTCACCAATGATTAGTTCAGAAGCTTGGCAGACAGAAGCACTTTGCCTGCAACTGTGCCAATGGGAATTACTCAAGCATAGAGAATAATCTCAGAAAGAGCAGCTGTGAGGAAAAGTCACAGACAGAAGGCCTTTTAGGGACGTACAGCAGAATTCTTAGTTCTTGTCATTTAGCTGGCACATCACTACATGAATAAAGAATACATATTTATATAAATGTATACAGACCACGATATTGGTGTTGGGTTTTTTTATCCTTGAAAGAAAAAAAAAGTTGTATTTCTAAGTAACATTCTGTTGTCACAGAAGACTATTTTAGATTATATCCTCAGTAGTGGAAATCAGTATTTTCTATAGAGCTATGATGATAATTTCTGCTCATGATCTGGCCTCTTTTTTTAAAAGTTGTACTCAAATAGCCAAAATAATATAAGCATTACACATGAGGTGTTTCCTAACAGAGAATAAACAGAGTTTAAGCTGATTTTGGTGCATTCTTTCCATCTGTAAAATGTTTCTTCTAGCAGTTCCTAGGAGAAAGAGATTGACAGAGTCAGAACTCAGCATGAGAGGGAAATTTTCAAATTCTCTTGTATTCTGAAGAGCATGTAGGTTAATCACCATCTTAAGATGTTGTGCAGGTAGCACAGCCAGACTGTGAAGCATAGAGATCAGAGGTGACTTCACCCCATGTGAGCTGAATGTATAGGAAAGCAGTAACATCTGAAAATTTAGGCTAAAGTGCCCAGTTATAGTATGCATTGCTACAATTTTAAGGAGGAAGGGAAGGTAGAGAAATGGAGAGAGCTATTAACTTTTGTCTCTTCATGTGTTTTCAAAGACCATATGCTCTCATGCAGTTAAAAACAGCTTCCTAACAGTGTTGTTATCAAGGTGACTTTGATTCCAGTTGTCCCAATCCTCTGTGGTTGCTTTCTGCAGTGCTTTAAACCAATAGGGATCTGTGACATTATTTATTAGAGAAACTGCTGTTCTTTGGATTCTTTAGATCTTTGGGAAGATAGTTCAAAGCTGTCAATCCCTTTAAGGGAGAAATTTAGAAAGGTAAAAAGAAAAAAACAACATACCCAGGGAGTGACAGGAAGAAAATAGATGTCAGGACTCTTCCTTGAATCATACAAGGCATGGATAATTTAACACACCTGCTTTTTGCTGCAGGATAAGATAGGTAATTAGGTACATATCCATGTGTAATTTTGAGATGTAGGAATCCACTCACTGCTTCTTTGTGACTTATAAAAACATCATAGAAGCTACTTATGCTTGTTGGCAGTACTTCTTGCCCCAGTTCAGAGGCCACTGCAATATCTATGCCTATAGATTATGTCATTCAATCAATAAGGAATCCTTGGCATGCAATAGGTGTCTTAGCTCTGGCACCTATTAAGTAGGGTGGCAGTGTTTACTGGAATATCCTATTCCCAAAATTATCTGTGCTTACTTAACATGTTTTACATAATTCCATTAACTCTTAGCAAATATCTCCACAAAAGCATAATGAAAGAGTGCATTTCCTCAAAGTTCAGAAGAACAATGTGAGATGTCTGGATAAAGCAGTCAGTAAATATGTCTTTTCTCCACAGTAATATTCAGCACTTGAGGAGATGGATAGAATGCTTTAACATAAAAATAGAAACTTATTTTTCAAAGCATGACATTTTCGCTTTTGCTTGCTCTCCAAATACTTCTCACTGAAAAGTGCCAGTGGCCTAAGAACTCTATCTCATAACTATTTAATACTTTCCTTGGTATCACAAAACATCTAATGATTGAGAGTAATTTTTAAGGAGCGGCTTTATAAACAGTTTCATTTGATGAAAGGAAAGAGGGATAGCTTTCCTTGTTTCTACCTAAAATGATTAGGATCAAAACTAATTTTCAACATTCATAATGTTCCTAATTCAATATATACAGACTATTTTTGGATTAATAAAATTTAAAAATGCTAATAGGAGATAATTGTGGCTTTGCCAGAATATTATTATGCCTAAGATGCTCCAGTTCTGCTTCTCCATGGCACGCTGAGAACCTACTGGCATGCCTTGCTCTTTTGCATAAGCATAAAGCTTAGCCTACAGCATTTTATTTCCTTTTACCATTATCAACAAGAGTGTAGCTATAAATATTAACTTTCCTGAAATAGATTTGTTGCAGAAACATAACCAAAGAACTTCCCTGTCATCTCCTGTTAAATTATTACTTGCTCTCTGCACCAGATGTTCTTCTGTGTGTGAGAATTTTCTTGTTTGGGGAGACATTTAGAACCTCATGGAGTCTGATAGAAAGGTGATCAGAGATAGGAGGGGGACATATATCTATGACTTTCAAGATAGTCAAAGGCCAAGACCGAAATATTTTCTTTCTTTTTAGAAATGAGCTTATTTTATTCTACATACACAAGGAAGCTACTCTGATAAGTGCAGGGATGATGAATGTTAAATTACAGACAGCAGCTTCAAGTTATCTATTAAATATCACTCAGTTTGTACAAGCTTCTTCAAAGGTTTCAAAAGAACAGAGCTATAGGATCTTCAATTATCTTTCTCAGGAAGACTTTCTCACTTTTCCATACAAAGTGCCTGGTTAAGCATATTTAAGGCAACAATGACAAGTTAAATATCATATAAGGTGTCACAGCTGTGTTGTTTTATCCAAGCTCATTGAGGAGTGAATCACTTCAGCGTCTCTGACAGAGCAAGGTGTGTTGTCAGAGCATTGTGAGCCCACAGGGTCAGTGCAGCAGAGCACAGACAGCTGAGTTTTGGCAGCACTTCCTATGCCCAACCAGCCGGGTGCTCCCCTTGCAAGCAGAACCTTCCTGGAGCATTTTAGGGGTAACCTGCCATGGCAGAGCAAAGCAGCCACAGCCCCAGCTCAGAACGTCAAAAGCAGCAAAAAACTTGAACGAATGGATTGCTGAACTTGAAGGCTTCAGCAAGAGAAGCTAGGGATCACAATCCCGTTGAGAGCAGAAATTTAACAGAAATGCAGTCTTTTGGCACAAGGTTTTTTTTAACTTAAAGCTTGGTTCAAAAAAGAAAGCTCTTCAGCCCCTCCCACTCTGGTCAAAGCAGCTCCCAAGGAAATGGGTGAGTGCATAGCAGTCAGATATTGACAGGTTTTTGGCAGGCAAGATTTACCCAGAGCCTTCCTGACTTTCTGTCAGGACTTCGGTTATGTTGAAATGTGGTTTGTTAAATATTTGATTTTGAAGAATCTACATTCTCCAACAGATGATTTTTCAGCTCCAGAATTTCTGTCAGGCTGTGACAAACTTTCCTGTACCTGGCATATTTGACCTTTCAGCAGCTCTCCTACTAGTTCTGACACATATGGTTCAACTCAAGCTATGAAGTGCTTCATTTCAGTTTGCAAAAAATTTGTTCCTTTATAGTGAGAGATGGTAACACAGCATTTAAAATCACAGTCTGCTCCAACTCACAGCGTACCTCTGTTCAGTTTAAGTGTACATCATTTAATTTGCACCATTACTCACCAGGAGTGGATTGGGACATCAATCCCAATTATTGAATTTTCTCAGATGACAAAAAACAGGCAGACATATTTTCTTTCAAAATATAAATATTATCTGCAAATATTCATCTTGTTTTTTTAATGTAGTTTGAAAATACAGCAGCGACAACTTGGCATTGAAATAAATTTAATTATGTTTCTAATTAAGCAGAAATTAGTACAGAAATTCAATAAAAGCAAGCAGTAACTGGGGGATTGAGTCAGTTACCTTTTTCTATTATACTATAATCATGTTATATAGAGAGACTTTCATGACCTTTAGAGAATCTAACAATCAGCTTCAGGTCCCACTCTGTCAGCAGCAAAGATTTTTATCAATGTAGTACTGTTACTGCCAGTAAGATTCTGTGGTTTTATATGTCATTTTGGTTTAATCTAGAATTTTAAGATGTTCTAACATTTATTTTTATACCATACACTAAGCTGTTGCTTAGTGAAGTAACTGCAACATTCAATATATATATAGTGCATGGACTTATGCCACTAACCTCATCTTGTTTCCATGGTTTTCTCTGGTTCTCCACACATCGAGTCTGTTTTTAAATCGGGTGTTATACATATCTTTGGGAGGAGGAATTATCAGGCAATCACAAATGGAAACTGAGAGAGCTGAGAACTTCAGATTACATTGCTACCTGTTTAACCTGGAATAATCAGCTAAAATGCTGGGAACCTGAATTTATGCTTCTGTCACCAAGGCATTCTGTGAACTTAGGCAAATAACTTTACCTCTGTGGCATAGTAAAATTTATCTCAAAAGGCTTTTACAGAGCCTCCAGCAAAACCCTATTTCTTAATGCATATTTCTGGTGAATAACTTTTTTTATTTCTTGTAGAAATTGTGCTTTGAAAATAGTTGGTTTTCATTTGTTTGGTGAAAGCAAAATTGAAATGCCTTTTCCTGCCAAAAAGTTGGCTTGAAACTGAAAAAAGAAAAAAAAAATCCTTATTTTGCAGTAAAAAAGAACTTCTAGGGAAAAAAGAAAAGGTATTGAATAAACCATTTTCTGCTTGGAAAAAATGTTTTGAAGGAAATATTTATCAATTCTGGTACCATAAGTCTGAGATATCTTACCAAAACAGGCAGCCTAAAATGAAATGTGGGCAGGTGGGAGATGGGATAAATTGTGCTAGAGGTAAATTGGAGTGCTACTGTGCTATTGTTTAATGCTTAGGGAAAGAAAATTTTAATGGGCCAACTGAACTCTAAGATTCTCTCTGCTCCCTTCCAAATTTGTCATGATATTTACATCTGGCTTACAGAAGCATGAAAACCACCAATGAACGTTTGTAGACATGGTATAATAAAAATTCAGACAGTGGACTTACATTTGGGCAAACAATTTTCAAAAACCAGAAATGCAGAAAGCACGACCAAAAAATCTGCTGAAATAAACAATCAATTGATATGGGGTTATCATGGTTCTCATATTTTAAATTACAACAAAAAGTGAAAAAGGCCTAAGGGGAAGAATTTTGCTGCCTTTCTGTCTGTGCCTATAATCGTGGCCTGCAATGTGGGGACAGATATCAGTGCATGACATCTAGTGGTAGATGAAAGAGATCCATCAATCTGTGCTATCAAGGAAATGTTCTTAAATTACTGCAGCCACATGGACCCAGCAAAAATCAAAATTATTCCTATCTAAAACCGGGTGATCATATAAGAAAAAAATCATGATTTAAGCATCCATCTGGACAATACATCCAGACTACACTGGAGAATCCATTTCAATATACTGGTCAGTGTTAGCTGAGGGAAATATTTCAGCTTTCTGAATTCTCTTCACTATGTTTTTTTGTTTCTTCCTCCCCTTCACTTTCCTTTTCCCTCCTGGCTAAAAAACATAGTTCCTAAAAATGATTTGATGTGTCTTTTCAGAACTATTTCTCCTGGAAAATTGATGCTTTACTAAGAAATATTTTTTCCAGAGGTTTTTGTAATTTTTCTAAAAATAAGAAGATATCCTCGATTGAGAAAAAAAAAAAGAAAACTCAAAAAAACCCCAACTATAACAAAATCCTAGTCATAACTACAACAACAAAAGCCAAAATCCTCCAGCCCCAAAGAGAAACTTCTGTCTCAATCCTGCAGTAAGACACTACCAGTTCAATGTGGGAAAGACGGAAGAGTGTTTTATCTTAACAAAGTAATGCTCATAAAGCAGAAGATTATCTTATTTCAAATGAGGTTTCAGATGAGCTGGCCTGATAACAGAATGTTAAAGGGGAACTCTCAGCCCAAAATATCAAAATCAGCAAAAGTATTGACAATGGCAAACAGGATTTTTGTTAAATAAATCCATGAGGAACTATAACTGGATAGTGCCATCCATGCCATTCTGCTAGAAAGCATACCTGTCCCCTATGTGTTTCTCTAATACAAAATGCGTCTAAGTTCTTTCAAAGTTAGAATATTTGGAAAACAATATGTCAACCACTGGGTGGGGATGATGTGAGGTTTTTTTTCCTTTGGGCATTTTCACGCTAATCCTGATTTATTCTGACTTATTAAACAACCGTAAAATGGAAAATATTTGTTATAGAATGTCCAGCCCTGCAGATGTACTGGCTGCTTTCCACCAAGAGCAATGAAGCCCAGAGCGTGGAAGGTTTAGCAGGTACAAAAGCCTTGTGGCATTGCAGCCCTGTGTATGAACAGGGAAAATCAGGGCTGAGCTGGGCTGATAGAGGGAGGCACTTGAGACTCAGCTGTTATTCAGACAAACGTCTACATAAATAGGCATGGGCATGAATCTGAATTATCATTCTGAACTCTACCTCCTGAACCATATAGCAGTAATAACCATTAACCTTTTCTAAGGTCTGAATACAACGATCATCCATTTAACATAATGGCAAAGACATCACAGGGACAGAGTACAGCACATAAAGAACAGAAATGAACTTGAAAGGACAGTGCAGAGAGGAATTTCTACTCAGCCTCCTTCAGTAACAATGACCTTTGCAGAATCCTCAGTTTTACTGAGAATTCATACAGCTGCTGAAGAAATGTTCAGCTATATTTGTTATATAATGTGAAATAATAACACAGTTTGAGTTACTTTTGGTAAATAGTAACATCTAATTAAGCTGCAATCATCGTGTCTTTTAAATCAAGCTTTTTCTAGTACCTCTGCAAGACAGTACAAAATCTCATTATGATGGTCTGTTTAGAAAGGGGCAAACATAATAAAAATAGTAAAAAGATGACCTTTTGTACAGAGGTACCATTGGAATTGTTACCATTACCCATTAGAAGGACAGGGAATTGCAGCAAGACTGGGTGAAGAAGAACGGAGTGGTAACTCTAGATGTAAAATAGACCAGACAACACTTGTTCCTGTAGTTCCTCCCAATTTTCCTTCCTTGATCCACCCCCTCACATGCACACTCACACACGTACATTTGCATGTTCTCTCTCTCTCTCTCACTCTTTCTCTCCCAGGCTGTCTCCACGGTAACAACAGCGCTGGGATTTTGCTGCTACTGCAGGTTTTGGATGCTTCCTTTGCTCGGGGAACCACTCACCCAGAACTGCTGGGGTTTGGATGCTACAGCAGCACCCACCAGCAGTCTCCATGTGTCTGAGGGGCCAACAGCTGTCAGACACCCTGGGCTGCAGCATCACGTGTGCTTTATTTCCTTTGGCCGTGGGTGGTTTATGATGACAGGTGCTGAGGACAAAGGCAGGCTCTTTCTAACATTTATAGGTTAGGCAGAGGGATTAAATGCATGTAGCTTCATTTGTGCAGAGAACGACCAGCTCAAGACAAAAAATGGACGATATAATGAGTTCCTAGAAAGAGGGGTTTCCTCTTTTTGAACCTGGAAGAAGAGGAACACTGATGGTGAAGATGTTGGGGTTTGCAGTGTCTCCAGGCAGTAGTCATACTTCTTGCTGCAACAATCTGCAAATCCCAAAGATGTTCAAGTCAGCTCTGAGATACAATGAAAGTTAGGTGTACAGACACACAATCTTGTCCTCTTTAGGTTTTTTTACGGAAGAGGGAGCTAAACATGTGCAGAGGAAATAAAAGTCGTCTGTTTCACCAAATTTGATGGAAACCAATGAGAACTGTTTTACTTATGTGCTGGTAAAGACCTTTCTGGGTTGGGAAGTGAAAGCCTGGTGATATTTTTAAAAGATCATGGTTAAAGACCGCCACAGAAGATTCATGAAGAAAAAACCCATTGTATTCCATATTTTTAAATAACACTTACCTCAAGTGTGTACCTGATGGAGGTCAATAATTTTTCTGACAGGAAATTCTCTCACAAAATGAGATTTTGCTTAGGGATGGTGTACTACCCATTATGTTATGTTGTCTAAACAAGTTTATATACTTAGCGTTGGTCCAATGCAGTTCTATTATGTTTAATTAAAATTTCTTTCTTTTTTTTGTAATGTTCTACCTTCTGATGAGGAGAGAAATCAGAACTTCTGCATCATAGAAAGCTGGCCATGCATCTGGAAACAGGAAAGCTTTGATTCTGTTTACAAAGAGGATAACTTTAGGAAGAAGAACAAGAATACTAAATCTCAAACACTAGAGCTTAGAACTTAAATAATGCTAGCTGGAATTCCAAATTCTGTGTTTATGCCATAATAACTGCAATAATAATAACATTTTTCATTCATAACTTCTATATAAAATTTTGTCATACAGCTGTGTATCCACAGTCATCACTGAAATAAATTTAGCTCTGCGATAGATGTTGGCAAACAAACAGATCAGGGAAAATCAGCATGCAGCCCAGCAAGAGAAACAAAGACAAATTTTGGTCAAGGACTCCGGGACAAATCCTGCTGACAGTGAAACTGCCGTAGGCTATTTAATGTCCACGCAGCATAGAAAGACCAATGTGTAGTAAATGCCATGGAATTTCATTTATTTGCTCCTTATATGCTGTTTAAATGCTTACCATGAAACACAATCTTTCCAACAGTGTTCTTGTTCATTCACCATTCAAGTGCAGAGATTATTTTTTCTTGCTCAATTGTCCACATAATTCTTTTACCTATTTCTCTCACATAAAGCTTTAGAAATTTTTAGCTGTTTTCTTATAAAATGCCCAGTCAATCAGCAAAGGTCACTAACTAGCCTATCCACCATCTCCATTTGCTTATTTCTACTGTCACATCTGTTACTGAAAACAAGTTAAGGAGCATTTGTCTTGTGCCTAAACAGCTAGATTATTATTTCATGCACCTGCTCAAAATAAGATTTTTCTCAAAATTTTCAGATGAGAGCTGTTCATGTAATTATATATTTCTGTTCATGTTAAATCTCTCTTGCATGTTTTGTCCACATTATACTCTTGAGTGGCATGTTAAAATTAGTGTTAAATAATCTTTCTGAGTCAAGTGATGTCCTTTGATAAATTTATAATTCTATTAAGGCTCAATCCTAATGAAAGTGTTAGCATGTAGATAGGTTTTTAAGTTAACATCAGAGTTAATTCAATGTATGGTGATGGGTTTTTTCCCACTTTTTCTTTAACTATTTTTTTAAACTTAGGACTTTTTTTTTTATTGTGAATTAGATCATTAGAGAAGTATCTCTCTCAAGCTTGAACACCATCTAACAAAAACAGCTGAGATTTGAATAAGTAAATTCAAACAAAAAAACAGAGAAAAAGAGAGGCAGACTTCATTGATGTATGTGTGCCCACTGGGGAGTGGTTGGACTATGAACAGGAATGTAGTGAGCCAGGGTTGTGGCATGAAATAAAGAAGTAAAATCTAAAAGGGGAAAAAAAATAGAAAGGAAAAAAAAAAAGCAGGAACCCCTGCAGCCATTGCATTTGACTTTCTAATAATGTCAGTTTCAGAGGAGAGGAGAGATGGAAATGAGAAAGGGTGCACTTGCAATGCAGTCATTCTTGCTGTCATCGCCTTTATGGCTTTTCAGCAGGCCACAAAAGGCCAATCCACTAGAATATGAATGAGACACAGCCATGGCCCCACCAAATAAGTAGGAGGCATGAAACCTCCCTGTTTGGGTCCTAATAGCTTTTTCTGGTTCAGTAATCTCTCACTATAAAGGGAAAGCAAGACAAGATAAAAAAAAAATTATCCTCACTCCCCATATCCTCTTGTGCTTGCTTTTCTTTGATTATTATTCTGAAGGGCTTCAGAGAACTGGAAGATTTAATAGCCTACAGGGATTTGGTGATGTAAACCTCTCTGAGAGGGAGTTTTATTCCCATCAACTACTCCTCTGTATTAAACATGCACTATTGTTATTCTTGTTATGTGTGGAAAGATCTTACAGACAGGCATGGTGAACAAAAACATTAAAAGAACAAACAATTTTAACAATTTATACTTTCCACTAATTATGTATCTGAAATGCCTTAGGAGAAAAGTGAGGTGCACTAGGAGGAGATATTTTAGTTGACACCACCCTCATATTGAAGCCATATCTGTTCTCCCTTTCTTATCAATTGAACTAAAGACAGCTTGCACTAATTCAGCTTCTTTGAGCAAATGTGATACATTACCAAACCCATATTTAAGATTCTGATACATCATTCTGTCACTCTTAGGAGCTGCACAGGGTTCAGAAATTGTAAATCATATCAGAAATTTCAGCTGGCAGAGGAGAGCTTTGTATTATTTGGCAGACCACTGTTCAGAGTACCTCAATCAAACCCTGGAATCAGTAGTGTAGCCACATGGTGGAATAACTGTACTTATGAAGGCTATGCTTTTTTGATGGAGTTGGAGAAAGCTCTTCATGTATTGTACATATAAAGTGCCTGTTCAGCTGAAAGTAGCTAAGAGATATATATGGGATCCATGGTCTGGGGTGGTATGGAGGTCCTCAGTGTACTCTGCAGATACCCTGGGATCCTCTGCAGGCAGTGCTGACTCAGGAACAGGGTCCTGAGCAGATGCAAGCTGTGCTCCAGCCCATATGCTCTTCTTGACAATAAGATAATTGTATGCCAATTGTAACTTTAGCTAATTTGTTCTGTCATATAAGTACCCAAATATTACTAGTCTCATTAAGGTCAAGGGAAAATGTGGACATCCAGGTTAGGTAATTTGGACCAAGGCCATTTCAGAATTTTAGAGTAATTTTTACGACACAAAATACTTTGCTAGATCATGTTAGCTTTTAGTCTCTGCTGCTGACAGCCTTATGAACTAACAGAATGATGTGGCAGAGCTGTAGACTAGACTGAATTAAGTGTGCATGTAAAAACAACCACTGTTTGAGGTATGTGTGATTTAAACATTGCATATACTCCAATTATATTTATTTAATTACACAAAAATCTTTGCACCTGAGAAAGGGAGAAATATGTCTTGTCACAGGATTTCAGCTTATATCACTGTCAGAAAATCAGTTAGGAGTTCTTCAAACTATAGTTTATTTCGTACCTCTAAACTATTCGAGAGAAGTTAGTTGAATAAAATATTTTGGGGGATTTGTTTAACTTGATTAATCAAGAAGGGAGCAGTGTTAGGAAAAAAATGAATCTTTGGCAATGTACAGTGCCCTTGGGCTTTTGGATTATACATTTAGACAAGAAGGATTAAGTTGTTTGACAAAATGTTTTTCTTGGACAATGTGAATTTGATTAAGGTGATTCCTGAAGGTTGTCAGTCAAATCAGTTTAACTTGGTTCTAGAGAAATTAAACTGAGAAGGTTGATCTATGTTTTAATAAAAAGTATTCTGCAGTTCTATTATGTTCACTGGCTGAAACTAAGAGGACTTACTACTATCTACATGGCACAACCACAGGCTAAAAAAATTTTACTTTCGCATTTAAAATACAGATCTTTAGTTCAGCCTAAATCTTGCACAGTATCTATTGTTTTAAATATGCAAATAAAACCTTTATCATCTAATTCTGACTGATCCAGTTTTTAGCAGGAAAAGAAGCACATACTAATTTTTCCTGATGCACTCAGTGCAAGGCAGAGCTGGGAACAGAAGTTACTTACTTGCTCTTTCAGCAATAATTGTCTCCCCAAGAGCATTGAAAACAATAATTTGATGCTTAAGTCATGTCTAGTGAGGTTATATGTATGTACCACTGTGATCTAGGAAAACATGCTTTGAACCACTGACTTTGCCTGTCTTTACCACCATCTGTTTATACTTGATTTTTTGTTCTTCTTCTTTTATCTCCTCATTTCTGATATAAATTAGATTACCATAACCTTCCTTCCTTCCTTCCTTCCTTCCTTCCTTCCTTCCTTCCTTCCTTCCTTCCTTCCTTCCTTCCTCCCTTCCTTCCTTCCTTCCGAAATTCTGAAATTCCTTCCTTCTTTCCCTCGCTCCTTCTCTCTCTCTCTCTCTCGCTCTCCTCCTAGATAAAGCTACCCATATAGTAGGAAAGAATTTTTTTTGTCCAGAGTTTAGATTCTCCAATGCATCACTTTAATCTCTTATCACCTTTACTCATATTTCAAGGAACTAAACATGTAAAGGCTGGAAAAGAAGCAATAAAATTGTAAATTATTCTTATTCTAAGTTCATATCTCCCACCCACAGCTGTTCTACTTCAACATCTGCCCTCCAGCACCATTAGGGCAAGACTGAGTCGTGGAAAAACTGTAGTTGTATGACAACTATAGATAGAAAGTTTTAAGTTACTTGATTTAGCCCCTAGCAATCTTTCCAAGATTAAAAAAGTGGCTTCCTCTGTTGCATGATGCCATCGAAAAGTTTCACATACAACTTCAATCAACAGGATGCCCATTTTGCAGCATTAAAATGTCATGCCTGAACCCTTTTAATTTTCTGTTCTTGAGTTACCATGAAGAGCTTTTTGTCTTGCTGAATTGTGCAATTTGCAAGATAGTCATAGTGTCCCTTCGTGCTCCTTCAATAAATAGAAATTCAGGCAACTTAAACTTTCAGCCAGGACAGGGTTACTTTTTACAGTAGCCAGGAAGGTCGTGACCTAATGTTATTCAAAACATTTCCTGAATAAGGAAAGAGAAAACAAATACTTTGAAGCAAAGTAATCTGGATTTATAGCATCTTCACTTGGTTCAAATACAGAAGTCATAATATATGAACACACACTTTGTGTGTATGTACACGTATGAAAGCAGTATGAACAATGTGTGAACTTAGTATAGAGGTGGAGAAAAATATTTGAAATACTATGTTCATTAAAGAAACTGAGTTCCAGCATAGAAAAGTTCAACTCTTCAGTTTGATAGAAATACAAAACATGGACAAGTTTGAGATAAACTTACATTTTATACTTAATCAGTTTTAATTTTTCATTAGAGGTACAAATCCTAAGTTATAATGAAGGGAAAGAACTGCTGAGTGAATATTTCTGAGGAAAGCTACTAAATTAATTAATATTTGGTTTCATTTTATAATAATATTTTGTTACTGTTTGTATAAGTTCTAGAAAAATACATACAATGAAACTATAAGCTTTGAGTTTTTGATTACTCTTTTCACCTGAGAATTTGTCTCTGAAATGTAATACTTGTGATTCATCATTCAGTATTCACTTGTTCAAGAATCCAGAATGAAGCTGCATAACCCAAGTCACCAAGCACATCTGAAGTGCTGAATACTACAATACTTAATGTGCATTCAGCAAAGTATTTCACAGCTTTTGATTAACAACTCTCAATCAACTTATTGATCACATACAGATACATAAGAAATAGGGGCTAAACAAGTCTGCTTTTCAGACAATTTATTTATCAAAACAGGGGTGCTATAGTCATAACATTATTCAGTAATAGTAGTTTGAATAATTGACCTGAAATGCATTATTTAACAGGAATAAATATTTAAATCCAATATATCTAATCAAATGTGATTTAACCACTGCTGTCACCAAAGAATCCATTGACAACTGTCCTTTCCTGTTGAATGAATCAACATAATGAACAACTGCTGAAGCAAAAGGAACCATCATTTTTCATTAGAACAATATACTGTATGTGTGAGAATGTTAAATTTGTCCTAGAGACATCTCAGTTTTATTAAACCACTGCATTAAATACAATGGAGAAATAATTGTAGCAATAGAAAGAACAATCACTTAAATGCTATTAAAACAATGATTAGTCATGGAAAAGATTACTAGATTGATAAATCTCTGCTCACATCAGGAACTTTTTGCCTCCTGTTCCTTTTAGGCAATGATGATAATGGAGAAACTAGAGAAATAAAACAGAGAAGATGAAAAATTTTTTAAAGAAACAGTAACTAGCAAAAGTATAAAAACCACAAGATTTAAGTCTGTCTTTCAGTGCATTTTAATTAGTCACTGGCCAGTTTTATATGCTCTAAGGAAGTTAAATATCCACATCCCACAAATTTATAGCTTTTGGGACAAAATATTGCCCTTCAAGTTTGGAGCACTGAAAAAAATGATGAAATACATTTTGGCCATTTCCATTATATAACCTGTACACGTGTAAGGTACCTGCAATACAGATCACAATGGATCTATGTACAGTCACTACAGACGTGTTTTTGTGTGTGTCTGGTCTATGTGAAGGACATAATGTCATATTTAGCAAAGCCCAATCCAACAGGGGTAAAGGCATGCAATGGCATTTCTGTGGAGTTTAGAGTACCAAATAAGATGTTTATTTCTGGGACTTTTGTAGGTTTGTTTGTTTATTTTTTTCTTAATAAGTTGTGTCTTCGTTTACTGTAAAGAAAGAAAGGAAAACTGCCGTCTTGTTGTTCAAAGTTATCTTAATATATTTTTTTTAATTTTTTTTTTTTTTACCAAACCTGAATGAACAGAGCAAATATGTATTATATTAGTGATTTTCCTTGGAAAACCGTGAGTGGTGGTGGCTATGAGTTATGGGACAGCAACTAGGATAAAATAAATGAAGTTACATTGATGATACTATTGTATCATGGTGTGAAGCATAAGTCAGTTCTTTACTCAGCAAGTCAGAGAAGTAAATACAGTGTAGATGATTTTTTAGATATCTTATTAAAATCTCTCCAGAGTGTCTGATTAATTTGCCTTGTTTTCATGCTCAGGATTATATTGTTCACTTAATTTATAGTCAGACAGGAACTTCCTTCTTGATTAGACTGATAAATTTCTAATGCTGGTTTTGCTTTCACTTTCCAACTTTTCTGTAATATATATAGCACACTTCTTATGTTCATTTGGATGTCATGTCTTGAAAAAGCCTCAGGTTTTTTCCTGCTGATTTTCCCTCAAAATCTACAAAGAATACAAAAACACAAGCCTCTGAATCATAAGAAATATATCGAATGTTGTAGTAAAGGTAATATCCTGTTGGTGTGCTTTTTTTGATTATGTTTGTTTCTTAACATAATACCAACCAAATATAGGTAAAATGCCACAGGTGTTCCAGATGTTTACTTCAAATTTTGTCTAGTGTAAATCTAGCTTGATTAAAAAGTTTTGACTTCATAAGTTTGACTACAAGTAATCATTTATGGTTAAATTAAGTGATCTAATGCTTTCTCTCAGACCTAAGCACATATTCAGAAGTTGATATGGTGCTTGAATGAGGGAAGAACAATTCATTTCTTTTTCACACAGCAACAGGGTCTGACTCATAAATAAATGTCAGACATGAGATCTATTATTTAAGCATCTAAGGTTTTTGTTTCTTTGCTGATTAAATTTGGAATAACTTATCTACTTATACAATCATGATGTTTATAACTTTATTTGTTTGTCAAAACTTTCAAAGTCATTTTCTTCCCTTTTCCAATGTTAATTCTTATGAAGGCAAAGTTAGAAACTTGTCCTCAAGAGAAAGCTTTTTTTTTCCCTGTGTGAATAAAAGCAGACTTACCTTCTTCTGGTAGGTTTCATTACACTAAACTCCCTTGAAGGATCATCAGAGAGAAATATTCAGCCAATCCAACTTGACACACTTGACTCAGTGTGTTACAGTGGTTGACTGAAGCCAGCACATGTGAACATCTGCTTTCATTGCTCCTAGCTAAGCATGTAAAGCACAGCACCTGACACTGGATGAGTTCTCAGCAGCAGACATTTCATTGTTGCAAAAAATAAGTGTGTGGTATAGATGTACAGAATTGCAAGAATGCATAAAAGAGGAAAATAATCTGTTTGCTTTTAATAATTTAGATGTTAAAAACTTCTCTTTTGAATTTCCTCACAGAAATCAGCTAAGTCCCCAACAAACACTCTAGTCCCACTCTAAATTTTAAGTATATAACAGGGCATTTTTTGAAAAAGCACATATACTTCAGTGATGTTTTCATACATTCCACAAGTCAAATAGGCATCAAAACGTTTGTGAGCCTTTTGTCCTTGGCAATTATCCAAACATTTGTCTGCAAATTTTGATTATTTTCATTATTTCTGCACAAATTTGGCTGTATGACTTCATTCTGTGTGGGTGAACCTTCCTTAAAGGATGCATGAAAGATCTGGTCTAACATGGACTCCCTCAGTTCTGTGCCAATATAGCACTTGCAGTAAATACTTGCAAAAAAAGGTGTAGAAGCCATCCTGGAGAACCAATAGATCTGTTTTCACTCTCTTTCTGTTGTGTAATTTTGTTCATTAAGGTAGGGTTTGAGAAGGAGTAAGACTGAACATTACAGAGGCTAGAGAAGGAGTGTGCTCTTAACAAAATGATGACCATGCTCTCTTCTCTTTCTGACCTTTGACCTCTGCACTCTGAAGTCCCTTTGTACAAATCATTATATACAAAAGAAAGTCCTTTTTATTAATTTAATATATTTTATAATGACATCTATTCTATAAAGATGTTTTAATGCTGTCATACATGACTGAAAGAATTCATTTTTTCAAAAGTGATTCTTCATATTAAAATAACATTTCCAGAATAATATAAGTATTAGATAATTTACACTGAAGAGCATTGCAACATAAATTTTATAAATTATTAATTTGATTACAGAACGATTGAGCTTAGTCTAATTCTTTCTGACTCCTGATCTTTACTTTCAATAACTGAAGTATATTTCAATACAAATTTTACTCTGTGTTTGATCTGGAGATTAGTTAGAACTCTTCCTTCCCCCGGTCTAAATTTCAATATTCGTAGCTGTATTTCTAACAGATATCATTATCTTTAACAAAATGAACAAAGAATTGATTTGCTCAAAATCACATTCCCATTATTTCTACCATTTAACAGTATTTGAAAAACTTCATTACAAAAAATCTCATTTTCCTTGATATGCAGTTTATAGACTTAGATTAGAACTGATTTTATCTTATGAACTGACCTGAAATCAATAGATTCTGAGGTTCTATAAACTGCAACTTAAATTTTTCATTTCTGGCCTTGCTAGTCCATTGTGAGGTTTCTGTTGTGATGGGTAGTTGATCTTGGTGCAGACTCAGAACAACTTTATCTATCTACCTATCCATCTATCTATCTATCTATCTATCTATCTATCTATCTATCTATCTATCATCTATCTAATAGAAAGGATTTCAAATTAATTTGCTGACAAAAGAAATAGATAATTAACAATTTTAGGTGCTTGTGCTTTCTCTTATTTGTATGAGCATATAATTATAATAAGCATTGCCACTTATTCAACGGAATAATTAGAGAATCCCCAGAGAAACTTAAGAGTTGTGGTGGCTTTGTTCTTTAAAGATAAGCCACAAAATAAGGAAATAAAGTGTTACCATGCCCTTTGTGTGAGGAACACAGGGAGTTGTAAAAAGCCAAGAGAACATGTATACATTTTTTAAGTCATTAGGTGGAATTTTCTGTCTCTAGTCAAAAGAAAAATGTCTTTCTTATGCAGCCCTTGGAAACAAAATTTCAGCCAGAATATTCTTGGTCATAAGTATTTGTAATCAATACCTTCTAAATCAACATGCTGTATTTCCTTTTAGGCAAATGCTGAAAAAACAAACATCTTTTGACATGAAAATCAACACTTTACCTCGGATAGAAAAGGTGCAAACAGGGAAGATGTAAACAGTGTGTTTACAGTCCTTGCAAACTGAAAGAACCATTTATAAACTAAAACTTATATATTTTTTTTAACTTTTAAATTAATTTGCCATAAATGGGAAAGAAATTTTTTCAAGAGTGTACTTAATGTCAAAAACAGCAACAAATGCTGGTGCTGCTTTTCTATTAATTAGAGGAGACATTTTAAGACCTAATTTGGAAAGCTAAAGTCTATAATCTTTGTCTCTTCTATTATTAATTATTCTCTATCAGTTTGGTGTATTGAGAAGTACCGAAAGGGAAGCAAATTTCTGTGATGCAGAAGTATTTCACATTACTCTTATCCATGGTTTGATGGGTTAATAAATTTAGACAGGAAAACTGTGAAGAAAAGATTCACCTGTTTATAGCTAGATGATGACATGTGATAAGGTTTAATGCAGATGGAATCACTTCCTATGGTGGATTTTTTTTTTCCTTAAATTTAAAAGGTTTTAGCAAAACAGTCTCAATTCTGCTGAAGAGTAAAAGCTCACTGGTTCTTGCAGAGATGACAGAAATGCCTGTCCACTCATCCTCTGGACTGCAGTAAATCTTAAAATGAAAGATTTTATCTCAAATGAGGTGCTGATGCATGCCTGATGCATGCCTGTTTTAAAAAATGTATACACAAGCATGCGGGTTTTAAATTATGATTTTTTTCCTTCAGTATTGAAAGATTTAAGTCATTACCATGGAAACTGTTTGCATCAAATTATTACTTTTCTCTCCAGCTATTTCAGTATCATTAAATTCTTGCTAATACTTTATTATTCACTATCTTTTAAACCCACATGAATTTCTGTACCTAATTTACTTATCAAATTGTGTCTGACAAAAGAGAAAAACTTATAGTACAATAAACAACACTATTAATTACTCTGTGGAGCAGTGAGCCAGTATGTTTGTCAGCAATGTTATGCCTTCAAAATAATGGCACCCAGTAATTAAGTATGAACATATTCTATTATTAGAGCACATATCCTTTTTCTTTCATTTATTTGTAATAGAGAATAATGAAGTTGAATTTATTATCGCTGTAGCCTTTATCCTGCTAAAACAAAGCGCAAGGAAAAGAAAAAGATATTCAGCCTGGGAATATATAAGAAAAATTATGTCGCTATGGCAACCAAAAATGTCATTTGTTATACTTTACTCATTAAAGCAGTGGAGATTATTAAAAGATAAAAAGAAAGTCCTCTAAATTTAGAAGGTCATCAGTTTCAAAGTACTTCTTTCTAAGAGACCAGGTGGTTACAGTTTGAGGACAATATCTTAAACCTCTGACTTACATGATCATCTCCTTTGTGTAGAAATTTTAATTTGTATTATGAAATCTTCCTGCTTAAGCAATTCCTACAGAGCAGATACAAGGATCAAATTCCTATCTTGGAAATACCAATTTAAGTAAACTTTAGCCTAACTCAAATTGTCTTCAGCATCACACCAAACTTACCAAGATAAGATGTTGACCTCTACTCAGAGAAAGCCAAAATCTGCTTTATGTTTACTACTTAGTGGAAATAACATATAATAAGAAGAGTGAGCAGTTCCTTAACTAGTTTCTAAAGACTATGAAATACATCTCTTTGAAAAGAGGACACATACTTTGGAACCAAGTTGGATTGTGCATTCTGGAATCTGGATGTGCTGCTAAAGGAATTCGATGGGGAAATCCTGGGTGAGAAAAAGAGAAAAATCATCAAAATGTTGAAATTTACTTTTGAGAGTCATGAGTTGTTTTGGCTTTTGAGACCTGGTGAGAATAATGTGCCAGTTCTATTCTGCTCTAGCAGGTGCCTGAACAATGATGGAGTTGAAATGCAATGACATTGGACTGACTCACATAATTCATAGCCATGTTATTCAACAATGTGATCAGTAACAGTCCATTTAATGCCTTTATTATACTACATATACACTTAAGCTATTATTGCTATCATATTTTTTCTCCGTTTTTTTTTTATTCCTTGTCATTATGATAATTTCTGTCTTGTAAACTGTGTCTTGTAATGATTTTTATACCCTTTAGAAAAAGATAATTTTAGCCTTTTCCAAGAATGAAAAGTAAAAAAATCTTTAGGTTTGCACCAGGACCCCTGGTATTGCTGAGAGCAATTGTGCTGGCAGAGATATTCAGGCCTTACAAGAGACCCTACTACCTTTAGTGAGCTGCCTTTAAGAAAGCCACTTAAGTTGGCTCCAGTGCAAATGACTTTCCCTGGTTTCTATTGAGTGCCACTGTTAAGTGTATATTCCAAACCCTTCAGGAAAATATAAAACATCATTTTGTGCTGGTTTTGTTGTGATCTTGTACTACAGCCATCCAGGAGATATGAAGAATTTTCTCAAGAACTTTGTTTGTTCTTTCTTTATGACTGTTTGGTAAAGCCCTCATGTTCATTGCCACCTGGCCACCACTAACCCCAAGGAGCAGGGATTGTGCTTAAATGTATTCATTAAGTTTGTCTTGTGCTCTGACAACACAGAACAAAAAAGGCAATGTGGAGGAACTGTCAAAAGTTATTTTCATAAGATGTTTTGTTCTTTAGTGCTTAGTCACCTGTCATGATAGTCCTAATCACCTAAATACTAAAATAGACATAATTTTCTAGAGAGATGAGCCCAAAGCTCAGAAAATATGCTGAAGCCTCCATGAGAGAGCAGTCTAGAATACTGTCATTTAATCGTTGCTCCTTTTTCTCCTTCAAAAAGAAATGTGAGATGTGAAAGCACATTCTCAAGGGAAAATGCCTTTTTCCAGTTTCTACATGTTTGTCTTAAGTACTGTCAATTTTTCCATCTCTATCACGGTAGTATTTTTTGACAGAAAAGGGCTCTTTGAAGTGTTCAGGCAGTTTGTTGAATACTTTTAAAGAAAGCCATTTAATTCTTCTACTGTATTTCAATGCCAAAAGCATTCAGTTGGCCTCAAAGTTGCTGTGTCTGATCTGGATAACTGTCCAAGCTGAACAACAAGTTTTGGAGCTGCTATTAGTTACAACAACTACTAAGTACAGAGAAAATTGAATAAAGTACCATCATAAAGTCATATGAGCACTATCATTTGTATTGCTGCTGATCCCTTTGTGTTTTGTTTCCAGACTTTGCAGTGCTATTTTGGAGGCTTGAAAAAGCAATGATGCCAACCCTTTCAATCATTCTTGTGGATGCAGGCAATAGGGATTTATATTGAAAACTGATTTTACTTCCTTTTTTGTGGTCATCCCTGTTTCAGCAACCTTGCAGGAGACTTTTTATTTGAGAAATTTGGGATCTAGGGGAAACCATTGGTCAGTTGGGTATTGTTCTTGGAGTTTGGAGAGCCCTTAAGTTGAAAGTGGTGTCACCTTAGCAATCTGTGCATAAATCCTCCTGGTCCAATTACAGTTATAGGTAAAAGTGGACTTTTAAATAAGAATTTAGTTTTTTGATAGCTCCAAATGTCCATAGATGAACTGCTGCCTCCAGCACTACTTTTCTGCAAATGTTTTGAAGACATGTATAAGAGCTCAGATTTTCAGAAACACATAGCTCACACACTCGTGAGTAGCACTGGTTAAAATTTTCTTGAAAATTCAGAACTCTACCAGACATACACATTGTTAGCTCTAAACACCATCCTTGTTTCTTCAGTAGTCTGCCACACATATATAAATACTTGGGCTCTATTATGTAAATGTCATGAGGATAATGATATATGAGCAAAAAGAATCCTATTTTGAAAGACCCAGTCAATCAGCTGTAACAAAATGAACACCTGCAGTAAGACAGCAATTATAATAAGCACTAGAATTGGATAAAATTTTCCCTTGATCCACATAAAACGTGAATTCAGGGTTTGGTTTTAGTTTTGGAAATTTTTACCAGACCAGTTTGGCCAAAAAATAAAGATGATTTTCAACTTAAACAGTATTTTATTTAGAAATTTAGATTATGTCCACATCCTTTAAGGCAGGTATTTAATATGTGATATACTGCATTTAACTTTGGTCAAATAAATAATGTTCAAATATCAAGCCTATCTGCAGCTCTAGGACCACTTCTTTTTATTTCTTGCCCTGAAGCTACTGGAAAGAAAAGACAAGTGAGAGACTTATTTCTAAATATTTTTCATCTTTATATAGCAGTTCACAGAAGTAGGATGAATCACCTTCTGAATAAACCTGTTTCCAGTTATTGTGCATGGAGCATATGTTGCTCAGTCTAAGCATTGGAGTCTCAGGTTGCATTGTTCTACCTGAAACCCCCCACCACTTCCCCCCCCCCTTTTTTTTTTTTTGGTGTTTGGCTTGTTCAGTCAACATTTCAAAAACAAACAAAAAAAAAGCAAAAAAACAAAAGCATCAACAAAAATAAACAAAAATCCCTCAAACCCAACTTTTTCTATAGCTCTACTAATGTTAAATATGTTAAATATTCCCATCACAGTAATACTAGGCCTGTTGAGTAGGGCTACATACAAATTGATTGAGAACAATAGTCCATTCTCAAATGGTTTATTGGCTAGGACATAACTCATAGACAAAATAAAACAAGGAATAGGAAGGAGTCGATGTTGGTCATTAACAACTGAGTCTTTTAGTATCAGCAGTAACAGTAATCACAAAAGAAACAAAAGCAAATTGGCTGATCAGATCTTCGTTCAACAGAATGCAGAGAGGAATGAGAGCAAAATAAGGAAAGCAAATAATGTAATACAGAAGATGAATGATTGCACCATTTTTAATTTAAAAATATGAGATGCTCATACTGCAGGCGTGTAAAATTTTTGCAACATAAACTTAATCTGAATTCAGTGAATCTCTCATTCCACCTAGCCTAGTCTAATATATCACTAACACTCATGATTGTAACAGGCAAGTAGTTGTGAAATTTATAGTTCTGACTTCAAAAATTCCAGATTATTAGCACCAGAGTATTAGAACTATAGAGGTAATTCAGATTAGTCTGAATATGAATTTTTGATTACATGGAGACTGAGATAATAGAATCAAATACCCTGTAAAAAGTCACTTAAATCAAAACCCTTTAACTGGGCTCAACTTTGAGCACAGGAGGACAATGCAGATAATGTCATGGGTTGGTCCCAGCAATGGTAGAAATCAGTTAAATGAAATTTCAACAGCACAACAAATAAGAAAGTTCTCATCCACTTATCATAAATTTGTTGCATTTTCTCCTTCTGACAGTTTGAAAGGATGATGCTGTCATCCATTTTCACCTCAGGGAATTTTTAAAAACACCACAGCAGTAGACGCCATCTGTGAGAAAAACATGAAAGATACCATGTGTAACTGCCCTTGGGATTTTAAGGATATACTACAATCCTCTGGCGGTATTTTTTTCCCTGGCAGCCCTGAAATAGTGCAACATATAATGAATGAATAAGTCAAAATGCAAATTCAACAAGAAAGTTTGTGTGGAAAGGGTTCAGATTTTTTCCCACCCCACAGTGCTTTCCTATACAGATGGATGTGGTCATGGACACCCAACATGGTCATGGGATAGGGTGTGCTGCTATGGGGCACTGGAATGGTTGTGAGGCACTCAGTGTGGCCATGGGGTAGCCAACTTTGTCATTAGGGTGTGGGGTTAGGGTTGAGGGATTTTTTGGTGGGGAATAGCTCCAGGGACTTACCTGAAAGACTATATATAAGAAACTGTCAGTTTTGCATAGGGTTTGTACCTAATGGTCCAGGTGTTTTCATGTTTGATTGCCAGAAACAGATCCTATCACCATGCAGACATAATCCTCACAACTTCATTCTGTCCCTGTGTCCTCCACTGTCTACTGGACTTCTAGAAGTAGGAAGCAGCAGGCTGCACTGTTCTCTCTCTCCTGAATCTGCCCTGATAGTCCAAGATTTCTAGTCTGATGCTAACCTGGCCAGGTACGAACTGAATCTAACACAACAATGGCTTGGCAAATTTCCACATTGCTTGTAATGACTGGAATCAGGGAAATTGCTATAACCTAAAGGACTGGCTGCAGAATACATACTAAACTTCAGTTTATTCTTAGTTTCATCATTACTAATGGGGTAATTTGTGTTTGCAGCTGAATAATATAAGTACTGCCACAGATCACTGAACCATTGCAAGTTATTGAGTTAGTACTACAAAGGAAAAAGCCAACTGGTGATTCAGATAATGGGTTGTTACTTGAGATCTTCTGGAAAAAATGAAGAATAAGTGACTATAGTGAGTGAGCATTTTTTTTTTTATTATTATCTATTAGTGTTTTGTATTATGATGCACATTTCCCAAAATCAAGTATGGAGAAGTAAAGGTTACACTTTCTGCAGAAGAGGGGGTGGTTCTTGTTCTACCATTTCTGACTTGTTACCAACATGCAAATAAACAAAACTGAGCTGCTTAACTTTATTCAGCTTATAAAAAGGCACTGTTGATATACATAATTGATATTTTCTGTTGAATCCTAACCCAGTTTTATCCTGACTTTTCCACTCCCATATTATCTTGGAATGTTTATGAGTGACAAGTGCACTGATTTTTATAAAAGCTGCCATTCACAATATGGAGCTACCATTATAAAGCCTTTTTGACACACTGTTATCAAAATGGAATTTCTGTATATTCAGTGAGATCCAGTTTAAAAGAAATATGAAAACTTTATTAATTAAAATAGAATTTCTGGTGGAAAATCAGAAGGTTTTAATATTAAACTCCTTACCTAGTGAGTCTACTTTAGCCTGGTAATGCTACAAGTTCTCTCTGCAGAAAAGAGAATGTTAGAGCCCTCCAGAAACTTATTTATTTACTCTGAGTTTGAGCTCAGACTAATTTCCCCCTTTTATTCATGACAGAAATTACGTGTGTGGATTAATCTCCTAACCTGGGTTTATCATAATACTCCACTGCATGTGATTTTTACCTGTAGCCACACTACTAAACCAAGATCAGTTATGCAATCAGGACCAATGTGTATATGCAGAGACAAAAGTAATACCCCACTGCAACACAATCATGTGTAAGGGACAATGGATTCCTAAGCTGCTTTCAGTCCTGACTGAAGTGCTGCATTGTTAATGAAAAAATTGTTTTGCTTTCTGGGCTTTTATTTTCAGCCTTGGTCCATCTTCCAGGAATAGCATTCAAAAATTATTGGAACATCAGCAGCAGGATTTTGGGTTGGTTTTTTTTTTGTGAAGTGGACAGCAGTCAGTTAAAATCCAGAGTGAGAAGTGAGTAGTTTTACACCGTCCATCTGGAGGTCATTTGGCAACAGCTACATTCAATCACCCAGAGCTGCTGCCTACATGTCATCCATCCAGTCTCTCATGTTTTCCCACATTAAAACACAGCATAATTTTCTCTGCTTTTAAAGAGTATTTCACCATTGATCACCATAAATAATGAGTCCAAAACATGTAAGAACTATTCTGTATAAATGAAATGCAGAAAAAAATTGGCTTTCACATTTTGGTAAAAAGACCTTTTTCAGCTATGGAAATTTAACTTTCAATTGGTACAGACGTGCTCTTGAGTATGTATTACCAGGTTTTACACAAAAATATTTCAACTTAAAAGATAAAAATAAATAAAATGTGAACATGCTGAGACATTTGTCAGTTTGGAGTTGAAATATAATAATACTCATATTTTTCTTATGAAATGTCTCCATGTAGAAAATTCTCTTTGATACAGAGTTTGAATTGCTGTGCAAAGTCTGAATTTGTTGAATTGTTTTCTGTACATGGAAATGCATGGTAGAAAGCCTGGAAATAAGAATAAGAATACTGGCATCAGTAACTACAGCAGCAGCACAAACAAAATGAAGAGGGATATACTGAGATCTGAGATATAAGGTCACATAATATTCTGTAGAGCTTTGGAGGTGACAATGAGGGCTTTAATATGATGGCAAAGAAGGAAATTAAGAAAGCAATTACAAAAATGAATTTACAGAAAATTATTAATAGGAGAAGAAAATTGTTACAAAGGAGTTTTATTTTCAAATATTTACCTCCTATTTTGAGCATACAGGTTTTTTGATTAGTACACAAATGTGTGTACTAACTTTTCATTATTTTTAATGTGCATGTTAGAATGATGCCCACTATGGAAAAAGTTCATATGAAATGTGTTCAGGCTTGTGCATTCAAAGTGTTTCTTAACTTTGTCCCCAGATGTGACAGAAAACAATAACTTTCCAACATTTGCAAAGTTGCCCAAACGACAATAAGATATACACTCTTCATGAATGACAAACTGTCTAGTTTGTGCTGTAATAGTTTGTTCTGAGCCTTTCTAATGATGTGTAACTTGTTTAGTACAAATTACCTGTCGTGTATTGGCAGGAGCTGTGAGAAGCTGGACTTGGTCTGACAAAGTGTTTCTGCTCCTGTCCCATTTTACCTCACTAATGTTAAGATCCAGGAGCAGCCAAGTTCTGGACTATGGGTCCTGGTCTAACTAAAGCTAAATTCTGTTACAGGTGTTCCACATGATTTTTGGTCATGAAAAACCCAACTCATTTCTTTAATTGCACCAGACCAATTGGGCAAGAAAAAACAGCAACCATGTCCAAGTGTGTCCAACTTCTGTGATTTTGAAAAAGTGAAAGTGCAGGATTTTTTTTCAATTACAGCTTTTAATATTTTCTCTATGCTGTTGAACACAAGCAACTAAAATTCACTGAAAGGCTTAGTCATAGGTGTCATACACACAAACACAAAACAATCAGAAAGTATTACATAAACTCCTTAAAGCAGCAGTAGCACTTTTCTGTCTGTGTCTAGCACATTATATGCAACAGTGAATTCCCAAATACCATTATTTAATCACGTGGTTTTCATTTTTATCCCACCCAAACCTACACAATCATTCTGACTCAAGCACCTACATCTATTCTGATGAATATGATTTAAAAATGAGGACAATACAAAATACTGATGCGAAAGGGTTAGCATAAAAACTTCATCAGCACCAGGGCCCAGTGGCTAAGAACTGCTGGTGACCTGGTTCCAGTTAGAGGTTAGCAAAATTTTTTTGCTTTGAAACAGAGAAAAAAGGGCAATTTGAAAACTTTGATGAAGCTGTCAGGCTCTGAAAGTCAGAGACTACCCTGGGGACAAAGATAATATTACTGAGTAGAACAAGGCCCTTTGGTAAAGAAAGATTCATTCTCATAGAGATGTGGGTGGAGGATAAAAATTCTTTAAAGCTATTTTCTGATGGAATTATGTTGTCAGAGGTTTTGTCTTTCTAGATTTTAAAATATATATGGAATGAGGACATCATTAATATGACAATTTCATGATGAACTTTTCAGCAGTGTCTTTTTCTCAGCTGAAGAAGGGTAAAACCTGTTGCCTAGCTTACATTCAAATACACTTTTAATTGAATGGATGTTAATTTTTCTTCCTGTTTGAATAGACTACATTTTTTCCTTTGGAACATCCAAGGGAATAAGAAACAAGGTATGCAGAACACTTACAGAGAGGTGTTAGATGAACCGATCAGAAAGAAAATTTTAAAGTAGATCAATCAGAAAAAATAATTTTAGAAGAATTTTGGTAGATCATCTAGTTCACTTTATATTTTTCCTCTAAACTTGACAGGTAGGCAGTCTAAATATGAAGGACAATGCTTTGATGTTGCAAGGCAGTATTTCCTTCCTTCTTTCTTTCCCTTTTACTCAAATGGGCAAGCTGTCATGTAAGCAAATCCTTATCTGTGATATCTATCACTTTATGAATATTTCTAATCTTAGCATTTAGTGCATATATCTGAAATTCATTTGTGCTGTGAATGTTTGTTGTAAGAACTAAACTAAAATCATAATCTCCTTCTCAGTGTCCCAAACTGCAGGGACTGAGATAAACTGTGGAAACATACCAAAAATTCCTCGACTGAAAATATCTGTGTGACAGAGTTGCTCAGCCTGATAGGAAAGATATTTTTTATGAGAAAAATACTGAAGAACAGAATTTGGCGAAGTCTTGGAAAAAGTTTTGGTAAAAAAAATTAAATGTCAGGCCTACTAAAAGACACTTTTAAAGTGCTGTGCCATAGTACTGTAGTACTGTGTGGATTATAGAAAAAATGATTCAGAAATGAAATATTTCAGTGGTTTGGGGACTGAATGATGCCTAGATTTCCAACACCTGTGAAACTGTGATGAGGCAGCTTTTGTCCTTTTTTTTTTTTCTTTCAATTTATGTAATATGCTCCATTTTTCAATATTTACTAGTGATAAATCTTAGTTTATTACTCTTTTAGTACTGGAGACAGAATAATCCCTTTACATTAGAATTGATATGTAAAGAGCCTTGGCCAGAGTTAAAAATTATATGTTTTAAATATTCTATCAGGAGCTCCTGTGGTTCGAGCAACTTTTGTTGCTATGGTAACTGTAGGTAATATTTTCATAAAGTTTTTTCTCTTGTTTTTTTTTAACATGAGAAAGTGAA
This sequence comes from Petroica traversi, assembly GCA_025920805.1. Lineage (NCBI taxonomy): Eukaryota > Metazoa > Chordata > Aves > Passeriformes > Petroicidae > Petroica > Petroica traversi. The sequence goes on from JAHLSL010000007.1 coordinate 39,110,566, forward strand.
ATAAGTACTTAATGACTAAATAAAGAATTTTTTATTTTATATTCTGGACTGCTCAGATGTCAAAATTTTAAAATAAGATGAAAGCCTTTGATCATCTGAAACATTGGAAGAAAACACAAAGGAAGAGCCACTACATGGATCATGCTCTGATCCATATCAGATCAGAAAAATAGTTTCTTATCATTTTTGATTCTCATACTTCTTTCATGAGATGAGTAAAAATCACCTTAAAAACTTGACGCATACCTGGTTATTTTCCTTTGTAATGTGAATTCATGCATCCCTCCCCTCTATTGCCTGTAGGTCAACCTCTTCTCAATCCATTCATTTTAATGGAATATCTTCCTACTTGAATAGGAGCCTAGAAACTCTGCATTAGATTCCTGAACTTTGAGAAAAGCATTCTCAGCATCCAAAAGGTAAGTAGATGTCAGGGAGAGATAGTTGACCTCTCTGGTTTAATTCAGCCCCATCTAGCTGCATGCTGACCCTGTTTTACTTATCCAGTGCATTCCAAGTGTTTGTCATATTCACTCTTCCAAATTTTCTGCAGCCTTGATAAAGCAGGGATCGGGATTGGAATCAACAGGTTCTGTTACAGTAGAACAGCCTGATATGAAACTAAACTAATTGACTTGTCCACTTCGGCTTCATAATACAATTATTTCTCAATAATGGACACTACCCTTGTTTTCTAAATAGAAAGAATATTCATGTGACTATCAAGTAGGTCATTAATAATTTGGCATTTGGCACTTCAGGTGCTGAATTCAAATGAAACAGGGTTTATATACTTCAAACCACCATATATTTTTGCCCTGAAAAAAAAGACAAGGCTGAATCTGTGTTTGTCAGCTCTGTGTGCATTGTGTTCATGTTTCTGCTTCTTTCCAATGGATATTAAAAAGGCAGCTTTTACTCCATGCATTGTAATGGCAATAGGAAATTGTGAAAAACTGTAATGAGGTTTTACTATTCTAAAACTGCCTTCAGGACTTTCAATTTGGATATGCATTTAAACAACAGAATTTGAGACAGTTTGGGTAATTATATAGACCCAAGATATATAATTTAGTCATTATTAATTCCTAAAAAGTCATAAGCTATACAGCTAATCATACTGATAGAAATAGATTTATTTCATATTTAAATGTGATTTAAAATTTGCTCCTTTGGGATTTTGTAAGCTTTATCTAACTATAAACATTCATACAGAAGGCAAAATAAAAGGTCACCCTAAAAAAAAAGGATAAAAAGAATCCCAAAATCTTTATGAGACTTTCATAGGGAAGACCCTTAGCTGAAAGAAACAAAATGCACAGTAGAGGCTGCCCCTTGTTTTGGGCTTCTCTCCTGTTCTTTAGATCTGTGTGTCCTCAGAAGCTGCCTGTGTATATTCTGTGCCCCTGCTACCCTGTTGGTCTGGGTGCCAGCAAAGTCTTCTGCCATTAGTCCTTGTGCTTTTTTGTCATGCTATTGCAATTTGTTCTCTTTCCATACTGTCCCCAGTGGTTATGCTACAAGTCTCTATGCCAATATCAGCTAAAAGACTAAAATTCACATCAAAGTCAAGAATAAACACCTCCTAAGAGGATTTTTATCACCAGGTAGGGAAGTCACCACACTTGATCATCAAATGCCTGCTAAGTTCTGTGAAATTCACAAAACAGACTCAATGGAGACTCTTATGCACTGAGCATTTGTCATCAGAAAAAGTAAAACAGAACTGAAACTCAAAAATGTCAAACAGTTGTGAAGAACTGAGGAATTCTCTCCTGTTTGAAAGCACAGTGTGGCAATGGCAGCTTGCAATATTTTAACAGAGTAGCACCTAAAAATATTTGCCTATTCTCACCTGGAAAATTATTCATGTTGCAATCTGAAAGGACTGTAGACAGGGAGTGCAAAGATAAAGTGAATAATTGAAGTTTTACTATCATCCCCTAAGAGGAAAATTAGAGGATACTTGCTTTTCTTTCTGGTAAGTTATGCTGATAGTTGAATACAATGTGAAATGTGCAGAATTCAGGTTTTATAATGCAGTAGCTGAACTACAGAACTACTTGATAGGATAATAGAACCTACAATTTTTTTCTTATTCAAGTTTCAAAAGACAGTAATACCATAAATATCTTCATTCTGATACAGAATGAATCATCTGCCCAAGGCTACATTGGATACTAATTAATATATTCCTTTTCTGTCACCTGTATGCAATGTTAGTAAAACTCCATGACAATCATTAAGTGAAAAAATACCCTGTGAAACCTTTTTTAAATGTTTTAGATTATCAAAGATACCAGTACCTTTAGCAACAGTGGTACTGGCAAGACCATAAATGAATCAAACATTTTCAATCTCTGCATTAGTGTGAAATTTGAATCAGTTTAAAAGCAATTCCCTTTTTACCTAGTGTTTTAGTTTAGGGTAAATATTTAGGAGGAAACCTCTGGGGGGGGTCTCCTCTAGGAAGAGCCGATTCCAATTGCCCCTCCCCCTACCGGTCCGGGAAGAATTTCTTTAGAGAAAAGTGGAAAAAACTATTTATTTAACAAATAGAATATTTATAAGTATAGGGAAAATTTGGATAATATGAAAACAATGAAACCTCTCCTTCCTCTGAAGAGATGGTAGATTCAGAGTCCGTCTGAGTCCGGTTCAGTTCTCCAGTGCGGGGGGCCGATTGCCGGGCCCGGCTGTAGGAGTCGGCGAGGAGGGGGGGGGCCCCCCGGGGGTCCCTGGTGTCCTGGGCCCACGCGATGCCAACCAGTCCCAGGAAGAGGAAAAAAAAGAAAAAAAAATATCTAGCAAAAGAAACAAAGTCTCTCCCTGCAAAAAAGCTGGGAAAAATCTGAGGAAAAACTCTCCGCTGTGTGCTTGTCCAGTACCCCCACAACAGAAAGAGTAAAAAAAAAAAAAAAAAGAGATAACGCTGTCTGCTGGAATGCAGTCTCTCCGCTCTCTCGGCCTTGGTTAGTAGTATCCTGCAGACAAATGGCGAGTGTTTTTTTTTTCCTCCACCTTCACTCTCACTGTCTTCCTTAGACTAACTTAAAGTTGCAGAACTTAATGTCCAGTATAAGTAAGAGGACGATTGGGGATACAAACAGGTCATATGGCTAACCCAGGACACCTAGCAAGTTGTCTGTACCTTCTGTAAGGGTTAATTATGGATCTCTTTTATGGGCCCTAAAAAGCAGCATCATTCATCTGCTTCTTGCTATAGCATAGCAGTTAATTTATTCAGTGCAAAAATGAAAATTGAGCACTATCATACATTGAATGATGGAGAATGATATAACCAAAGTCTAATTTTATAGTTTTTATGGTTTGAATGGGAAAGGGTAGAAACCTTACAAATTCCTTTTTATGGATAGCTATGTATTTTTTTAAATCAAATTTAGATTTAATTTTTTTTACAGCTGAAGTGCTGGTTACTTGTGATGAAGCCCACCTACTCGAAACAACTATTTTAGGAAGAGATGAATCACTTCTTGTTGTGCCTCTCTTTTTCTTGACTATGGATGAAGCATAAGGGAATATTCATCTAAAAATAAGAAATCTAATCTAAGCTAAAGTTAGGCCTGAGGAATCCTAGGATAACTACCTAAATATGTAATATCCTTCAGTGGTTAAAAAAAAGAAATCATATTGGAAAAACTAAGCACAAGAGACATGTTTTTAAAAGACATCTCTCAGCAGATATTAGGTATCTTAACACCTTTTGAAGTGAAAGGACTTCAGGAATGCATCCAAAGCTGACTTATGACACCCATAAATTTGAAGTGCATTGGGTAAGGTGATATTGGTATTACTGAGCCCTGAACACAAAGATAAATATAGATTGCAAATAAGTCCATAAAGATATTTTACAACACTGTGATGGCATAGCCACCCAGAATCTATTAGCATTTTGCATCACTGCGAGCATGTGACCAACAAATTGGCAAATAAAAGCAGATGTATTTGTACACAGAAAGCATACATGTGACAAAAATTGCCAAATAAAGGAAAATATAATGACAGTGGATTGAAAATTGGTGGGACTTCCACCTGAAGAAAGATAAATAGTGTTAAGTGGTATGGGGAGAAAAAGAGAACCCATGTTTTGGGGGCAAAGAGAATAAAAATGTCAAGCATTTCCAAGTAAGGAAAATCAGAGGAGAAAGAATAAATTGCCTGGCACTCTTCCATTTTTGGTGGGTTTTTTTGGTTTGGGGTTTTTTTGGTTTGGGGTTTTTTTGGTTTGGTTTGGTTTGGATTAGTCTGTTTTTTTTTTTCCCCCTACCATTGGGTACTTGGAAAGCAACATTTCTGAAGCATAGATTACTGGATTGCTGCAAATTGCAAACCAACAAACTTAAGTCACAGAGTCTAGTCTTCTAGGCTTAAAGTGCAATAAAATGATACCATTGATAGGATGGCCAGACTGTTCAGTAGCAGGTAATGAGACACACTAAGGCATACACATATTTTGAGGGAGACAAAGAGGGATAACAACTAGTACACTCTTGTTTTGAACAGCCTTTCAACAACTTTCCTAAAGCAACTCATGTCTTAGTTAAGAAGCTGATCATATAGCTCAGTGGTCTGGACCTTACTGTTGAGTTGTGGCTTAAAACACTAGTCAGTTTAAAAATGTGTGAGGCTTTATTAAACACATTTGTCAAACAGTTGCAGCTCTAGAGGGAGTTGCACATCCCTAGTGTTTAAAAGAATAGCCACTTTCCTACTTATTTGCCTTCATGCTTTGTGATCATTCATAGCTGCTAACACAGAGATGCAAGAAACAGTCACCTCCCTTACCATGTACAGAAATAAAAGCTCTTTCTTTACTCCAAGGTAGCCTTTCTTAAAGAAATCTGACAGCAGCACCATCCTGACCCAGATGACCTTTGACTGAAGCATTACTAATTAACAATTTTTTCTATCTTATTATCATCACACTGCAGGATAGATAAGAGACTACAGTTTTTGCTGCACTTCTCTGCCTTTGGTAAAACCTATTATTTTAGTTAACTGTGTTACTGAAAGGGAAGGAAACACCAATTGGCATAAAGAAATGGGAAGTCCAGGCCAAAAGGCCACAACTCCTAAGTTGAGTTCACATTAATTGCCCAGTGTGAAAATAAGGATAACTGATTCAACAGGAAGAAGGGAACAAAATGTCTTGTTCTAGTTGCAAGGAAATATGTTTAGTAATGTATGCCCTGAGGAATTGGATATCACTGCAGTGGAAGTGTAGAGGACTTATGAATCACATTAATATAATATTTTTAAACAAAATTTACCACATTCATTCATTACAGTTTTTTTATGTGATAAAGTAGTTGTGAGTATGGAATGTTATATGGCCAGATGTGTGGCTCTTGATGATTCACACTTACTGTGTTTACACTGCTCATATGCTCACTTAAAATATTAATCCATTGTGTCTGGTTATGTTGTGGCAGTTCATGAAGTACCTATATATAGTTGTTAATTAAAACTACTTTAGCATGTTTATATTTAGGTTCAAGGTACATTAATAGTAATTTTTTCCTACTGAGTGGAAATGCTTACAACTGATAGATGTCACAGGACTCCTTGGCTGCACTGCAATGCAAATGGTGCAAATAAAAACTCCAAGTATTTGAGGTACAACATCAGCTCGGTTGACTCCTCAAAATTCTATTTTCTGGTAGGAAGCAAGGGCTTGGATTTTTGGTCACTATGCTAAAAGATGTAGGTTCAATGCTGATAATATTTTTTTCCCTTAAAGAATTTTTGTAACTAGATGCTGCTTGGATATGGTAAATGCAAAACTGCAGTTTCATTGCCTTGAATTAGCAATCCTACATTTTTGATCAGTGCTATAATTCCCTCCCTCTACCAAAAATAGGTACTAATTTAAATCATAAAGTACCAGTAACATTCTTATGTTCATTTTTTATTACTCTAAGTATGTAGGAATTATAGTCTGCAGAGAAAGGAAGGCTGCTCTGTATTAATTTTTTGTACAGGTACTGCTTCACTGTTCTTAGCACAGCTCCCTGAGTCCTATGGAAAAGCAGTCTCCTGAACCTCAGTTTAGAGTCTACTGCAAATGCTGAGATTGTTGGGGCCTTTTCAGCAGATGGTATGAACAGAAAGTTGCTCATGTGTTAAATCTTTCTATTTGGTGTCACAACTCAGTCATTCCTCTTAGGGTTTTCCTTATGTCGTGCTTTAACCCCAGACAGCAACTAAGTACCAAGCAGCTGCTCACTCACTCCACTTCACCCCAGAGGGGAGGAGAATTGGAGAGAAAGGGTAAAGCTCATGGTTTGAAAGAAGAGCAATTTCATAATTGAAATAATAATAATAGTAGTAATAGCAACAACAATAATAATTGTCTGATCATACCAATAATGACAATAAGTCATTAGTGCTGAAGAGAGAGAGAGTGTAGTAGAACCCAAGAGACACTGGTGATGCACACCTGTGATACAATTGCTGACCACCCCTGACTGACAGCCCAGAAGCAATTATCCCCTTTTTGGGTAACTCCCCCCAGTCCATATACTGGGTGTGACATTCTGTGCTATGGAATATCCCCATGGCTTTTTTGTGTCACCTGTCCTGGCTGTGCTCCCTCCCAGCTTTTTGTGCAACTCCTTGCTGTCAGAGCACGAGATGCTGAAATGTTCTTGATTTAGGGTATGCACTGCTTAGCAGCAACCAAAACTCCAGTGTGTAATCAGCATTGTTTCCATACTAAGTAAAAAAACCACAACACAATACCAGCTACTAAGAAAAAAATAAATTCTGTCCCATCGAAAACCAGGATTTATATGGAACAAACTGGCTACAGAATACTTCTTAGAAATGTATATCTCTAGGCTCAAGATAGACATATTTTTTCATATCTGGTAGCTTTTTTTGTTAGAGAATATATCTAGATATGACTAGAGCACAGATCTTCAGCCTTTCTAACAATTAATTGCCCCCGTGTAAAAAATCAAGCAAGTCCAGTGCAATAAACCAATAAACCTTCCTAAGAAAGAATCTGTAGGGTGGCCCAACCTGTCACATACTGTTTCCCATCTTTTGCTGAATACGAGAAATATTCATTAGACATAGAACAGTAAGTATTCAGGAAGACAAAAAAAAAAATACTATTGAGGAAAACTGCAAAACAATTCCGTTCAGATCTCTACAAATCCATTAATGTCGATTTTGATCTTCCAGTGTTGGGGCTGCCTTTACATTTTGATTTTATTTTCAAGCTTTGTTGCCCATGGGGTTCTCCTATAGGAGTTGCATTTTGTGACATAATTGATAAAGGTATCTGCATGCCTTGCCAAGGTATTCCTAGCAGTCCACCTGGGAGGAGAAGGTGCCTGGAGCAATCCTACAGCTGGATAACAGACACATATGGGGTGTTCCAGACTAGGGCTTTCAGCAGCTTGCTGAGTGCTTCCACTCTGCCTGAAGTGTACTCTGAACTTTCCATGAAGGGCTTGGCACACAGACAGCTTTCCCCTTACTCTCATCACCACTCACTTTACGTCAAACATATACACATGCTATACCCACTTTTCACTGGTATGGCTAGGCATTGTTATAAAAGCCAACTGTGCTTCTGAAAACTTACACTGATATTTTAATAAACAATAATCGTCAAAGTCAATCTTACAAGAGAAATGGGTTGAGTGCCTTGGAATTTGCTCAAACTCATTTTGGCTCTGCCAGTCCAAAAAATACACTGATCCAGAAACAGAACTGGTTTCAGGCTTTTTCACAGTATTCAGGAAGAATGCTTACAGGATTCAATATCTGAAATATTAAATTTATTGAAGAACACACCCGTGCCATAATACAGAAAACAAAAAGCTGTCCCAACCCAAAATTTCATTCAAAACACATTCTAAAATTAAAACTATATACATTCAAAGTACTGGAAAACGTTATATGTTTCTTACTACAATCAATATTCCCGCTTGTCCCAATAAATCCAACTAAGCTGAAATAGGATACTTGATTACCCCAGCACAACATGGCAACTTTAAATAATGAGTGTGCCAAACAATTACTCAGAAAACCTTTTTCTGTTTTGTCCAGATAGGAAACATCTCTTCATCAGAGAAGAGAGAATGCCAGAAGCTCATAAGGTCAGTGCCACTTTTCTAAATTTTCTTTTTTTTTAAGCGATTCTCTTGTATATAAAGCTTGCTGGTTTGGCATTGATACAACATGTGCTCTCATGATATAGAGAGGAAATCTGTCTGCTTGTCTCAGTGTTTATATTTATATAGTCACTGCTCAGCCCTAAAGCTGTTCTTCAGATCTCTAGCTAAAATAAATGTCACACACTGCTGAATTATTACAAAAATAATTCTGTTTATTTACAAATATGACAACAAGCTAGTAACATACCGAGATTCTTGAAAGGATTTTCAATCTTTACAGAGATATGTTCCAGCTAGTCTATTTCCACTCTCCCTGAATATCATAGTCTAAATCCAGCTATTAGCCACTTGCCAATAGATGTGTCCAGTCTTAGTAGCTATGCATTATGATGGATATAAAGGACATTATTAAGTATTGGGAAAATACTCTTAATGAAAGATAAAACTGTTCAATCCCTTCTCACTTTTTATGACTGTACATGGCAGCAACTTTCCTCTCATCTTCCAAAGTTCAGTAGGATCAAAACATGATGAGAAAATGAGAATAAAAATTGAGAATGAGATTTAAAATGAAATAGTATATGTTGCTAATGTAATATGATAACAATGAGATGCAGGATATTTTTGCTTAGTGCCAGTATTTTACTATGCAATGTTAATTTTCTCACTTAACAAAGAGGATCCATTTCCCAATGCACACATTTTCCCTTTCAAAATCTGCAAAACCGGCATAATGTTTATCAATACACAAATAAATACAAAAGTAATCTGCTCTGTTCAAACCAAAGGTATTTGTTCTGTATTTCTCTTGGGTAATTTACATCAGCAAGAAGAAATTCCCATGAGAAAAAGTGAGAGAGCACATGAGATCGGAAAAATATGTCTGATGATTGAATTACTTAAATATTTTGGAATATTCAGTATGACTGACTACATGTGACTTGTTCCAAAATATTTGAGGCAATGAAACAATTTCATTAAATATTTCTTCATGATGATGCTGACAAATATATAGGTCAAAATAATTTTAACATGTATCAGCCAATACTGATAATCTATTCTGCAGTAATTGGCATGTAATATTTGCATTTATTGACAGGTGAAGTAAGGGGCTGAGAGAGTAAGTGAAAGGGAAGAGAAGGAACATACTTTTGACAGCTTTCTTTTGTGTCTTTTTTCTAACCAGCTTTTGTAAATTATCAGCGTGGGTACATTTTCTGAAAAACATATGAAATGTTATTAACAGTTATGAACATAAATGAAAGATAGTAGTAAATCTACATACAGAATCTCTGTGTTGAGTAAAGGCACATTTACAAGAGCTTTGTCCAATATTTTTCAAAAGATAGAACTTTTCAAGGGATTATAAAATCTATTCAGTATAAAAGCCCCTCAGGAGTTCAAAACATTTGGCCTTAAAGAGCAGGTAGCTCATTATGGAGTACATGTATTCAAAAAGAGACACAGAAACGCATGAAATTTTACTTTTCCTGTATAGTAAAATGGCAGAAAGCATAAGATATTGTCTCAATTTATAATGAATGCATTTCAGCAGGTATCAAGGAAGGCTTTTTCCTCCTTTTAGCATGCAGAAATCACATAGGAGCAGTGACTACATTGCATTGGGTATTCTTATTTAGAACAAGTAACCAAGATCAATTTGAAAAGGTGAGGTATGCATATGTAACTTCAGTCACACGCTGAGCTCTTTCTGGTGCTATAAAGAAGGATTTTATGTTGCACTGACCAATAATATTAGTAAAGCTGTTTGATGAAAAGTAGAGATTTCCATCTAATGTCAAGGGATTTTAGTAGGAAGGATAGTACCTCTCCTTCTCTCTTTAATGAACTCATCATCATGATACCTGACAGCCATATTAAAAACCACAGAAGCCAGAAAAAGCAAAAATCCCGAATTGAGTAGCCCTTCAGTTTCTGCCTTCAGCACTGATTGATGCCTTGAATGTAGGAATGTAGATTGATTTAGATTTTCTGCTTAGATTTTCCCATGCTGCACTCCACTTTGCATAAATTGGAATTACAAGTGTCTTGCCTTGGTGTGTGAACTGGTGCTGCACACTGGGAGCCCACAGCTGGGACAGCACCAACAACTGCAGAGGTTTTGGTAACTTCTGCACAGAGATTTGCTGCATTCCCTTTCCCAGATTTAGTGGATTGCCACAGATCTCAATGCTGCAAATTAATAAGCAGCTCTTTTCATGATTCAACTCTACCAGTGCAAGTGTGAAATTGTTGAGACATTGTTTTAATCTTCTAATGCTGAAACACAATTTTAGAAAATAATTCCCCACCGAATTCAGGTAAGAAGATATGAATTACCGTAGATGTAGCTAGGAAAAAAACTAAAGAATAATGCTAGTTATTAAACTGAACTCTGGAATGGAGGTGGTGGGGAAACAGATATCAGATGCATTTTTAAATTAGTTTCTATATTATCAAATAATTAAACAGCCCAACACTACAATTGCACTCATCTGACAGAAGAGAACAAAAGCTTTTTACTATGCAGGCAGAATTTTCTCTTCTGAGTTTAACACCCTAATTGGATATCTTTGGCCTCATTTAGTTCAGCATTTCAACTGTTATTCCGAGGAACTTTGGATGCTTGTCCAGATTACAGTCTTCTAGCAAATATATGTTTAAAATGTGCGATGACCACTGATACCTGGTGCTCTATTAAAAATGAAAAAAAGATAATGTGTCATAAATATATTTTTCTCCCCAGAAAAAGGAATCTGAGGATATTAGTAGTAATTTAGATTTGTTCTTTCTTATATAAAACAGTCCTAGTTTTCCATAGGTTGGCAAATAGTAACATCTAAAATAAAATATGAAAAGGGTCAATGCATTTAAGTTGTTCCAGCATTTTTTCAGAGAATGAAGAGATAACAATATTTCTGTGTGGAGAAAAGGGAAGGAAAAACCCTTTTGACTACTCTAAAGTACAGAATAAAAACATAAACAGTTTGAAAACAAGAAAACAGTATTTCCTGAAGGCCAGAGATGCTAGTGGAAAACAGATGCCCTGGGATCTGCCCACACATCAGCAAAAGCATCAGGCTTTCAGCCACAATAAATTACTGGTGTTAGATTAGCTTGAAGGGAAAAAACAACCAAAACCAAATAATGTCACTTATCTGTACTTGTAAGTTTCAAACTGGATTTTCCTAAGTGGCAGGGAAAGTCAGCAAAGTCATCAGCACAATGAGTCAGTGTCAGAAAGTTCAAAAAAAAGTGCTTGTCCCAAGGTCTCATTAAAACAAGTTTGCACACATCTTCTCTTAATTAGGCCAGCTTTTCAGTTCTGAAAATATTGGTGGTATAAAAGAGATCGGATTGTCTAACTGTTTCTTTGGCTGAAAACATGAACTATAACCTCTAGAAGTGTTCAGACCTATATAAAAAGGAAGACAAAAAATATAAAATATGGTAAAGGTGTCATTTTTGCAATAACTTAAATCAATTGATACCTTCTTTTATTAAATGAAAAAACTGATTCAGCTAGTATGACACTTTATTTTTTTCTTTTGATGGGATTATAAAATATAAACCCATTTAAAACAATTCTATGATGTAGTTATTATGTGAAAAAGGGACATGGGCAAAAGTTACCAATTTGTGTGATTTCTATTTCTGGACCTGCCATTCCTCAACTAAATTCAGAATAAAACAGTAGAAAATCATTATGGACAAGTTTTAATCTTAGATTTAAATAGATAAATCTGTGGATGGAATTCAGATACAGATTAATGATAGAGAAATATTAATTCATTCAAAGCTGCAAAAATGTTGAGTGATTTTTTTATTCATTTTCTAAACCATCAAACTTTTTACAACTTAGGAGTTCTTTTTTGTCTTTACAGATGAACTCAATCATAATTTGCAAAGAAGTATGAGAAATTTGAGAGCCCATGGATAGAGAAGTCCATTTAATCTCTGTAATTCTCTCACATAACTCATGGTTAAGGATCCAGTGCAGCAGATTTTGATTCTATAGACAACAGAACAGGCTTTCAGTTAAGGAGACACACTGATATTCCTAAAAGTTACTGTAAGGGTTCTTTTTAATTGAATGAGAACCTGCTGAAAAGAGAGAGACAGAACAGGCTGGAGATGTGCAAAGTAAACAGAAGCTTGCAGAAATACAAGCTTTTTTAAAAGATTCACTGTTATTGCCTCAACTACTTTAAAAGTAGACAAGCGTACAAAGCATTAACATATGTAAAATCTTACATTAAAGTGAGATTGACTCGTTTAGAAGCAGTAATACAGCAGGAAAGCAGCCTGCAGCCAGCAAAAGTGCTGCTCAGTGGGAGGCTTATCCCAGCAAACAACAATTCACACCTGTTAATTACTCTGAATAGGCTTGCACACAATGCTAGGCATGGCATTTATCCTTTGTTCAGAAGCAATACTAATGTAATCTCTTTCGCTCTTGTTATAAGTGAAATGAGAGCTTAACATGAGTCATTTCCTTGCAAATCATCAATTAGCTCATCATAGCATTTGCCAGAGGACCCTTAAAGATTCAGAATGATAAAGTTATGTAAATAATATGTATTTCAGGTTTGCTGTCAGTTATGGTAAAGTTGTTCATGGTGAGATTGCATAAACATATTTCAGGTAAATTACTATTTAAACCATCATTAACTACTTAAAGTCTAATATGCACCAAAATTGTTTGTACTAATAATAATTATAAAAACCAAACCCACAGAAGTTTCATTTACAATTCAAACATTTTCTATGTCAATTATATTTGAAATTTTTAAAACAATGTTTAGTAATTTGAACACAGTTAAAATCTAACCATTTAACTTGACACACTTGAACAACAGAAGACTGACAATTTCATTCTAGTTTTTCATGCTAATGGTTAGATAAACTCAAACTGAAGGCATGAAAAATTTTGGTAATCCCTGCTTTATCAAAATTATTTAACTAAAAATACTTTTTCTACCTGTATCTACTTGAGCAGTATTAGCAGTCCTATCGTTAATTCTAAAAACTATCACACTCTCCCAGCAACTTGAAGGTGGTTTTGAGTACTCAAGGATTATAAAAATATTTTCCCTGCTCTTTGTTTATTCAAAGGGTTTGGGCTGAATATATTCCCAGGCATTCTGCACATTAAAAATAGTAGACTATATAATCATACTGAGAAACTCTTTAAGGCAAATAAAAGTCTTACAGGAGAAAACACACTCATAAGGAATTGATAAAAATTTTTTGTTTATACAGACCCAGAATATGAAGAGGAATGTTATGATATTTTAAGAGTTAAAATACAGTAAAAATCCAAACCAAACAACAACAACAACAACAACAACAAACCTCCCAGCAAGATCCAGGAATTTTGGAGGGGGTCAGTAGGGAGAAAATTGAGTCATACTATCTGTTATCTAAAAACATTGAAATTTCAAGATGATATATTTTATGCTTCTCTTTTTCTACAGAAAGCAGAGATCAGCGCATTTGGAGACTTATTTACCTTTATTTCTATGCTGATCCCATCTATATTGACATTAATTTCACTTTAAAAACAATTTCCCACTGATTTTAGAGAGTCTTAATGACCTAAATTATATAAGATCTTTAGTTTTAGTGCTCAGAAAACATGAATCCATTCTGAAATATTTGTATTTATTAATGTATTTCAGGTGTTCACGAAAAAATAAAGATATCCTGGGCAATATATTCAGCTTTGATTTGGTTTTGCCCTTCATTTGAACAAGGACTTCTAAGGAGCAAACATGGTAGTTAAAGTTCACAGCCAATATGATTTCTTTTGTCAAATAGCTCTTCGCTTGTGTAGCTAACAACGAAAAGACCGTTATTTGTAACTAAACACAGAATGATTGAGGTTTCAAAAGATGCCTTGAATTCATCTTTTCTAGACCCCTGCTAAAGTAGGGTCAGTTACAGCATGTTGCCAAAGACTGAGTCCAGTCAAGTTCTGAATATCTCCAGGGATGTAAATTCCTCAGCCTCCCTCGACCTTTTCCAGTGCTCAACTCCCTTACAGTAAAAATGTTTTGTCTCGCATTCAGGTGTATTTTCCTGTGGCTTTATTTGTGCTACTGTTGGTGAGTAAAAGTCATCAAGTTTGTTCAAGGACAACATATATTCAGAAAACTTTTAAGTGATTATTATTCCAAGTGTTTTTCTGCAATGATATGAATTTGGTTTGTACTTGGCTGTATTAATGGTGGGTTTTGCCTGTGGCATTGATGTCAGAAGAACTTAAAAAGTTTCACAGCAATTATGGGTTGGTTTTGAAGTCATGACAATGGGGTGCCAAAACAATGGAGCAGTGAAGGGTTCCCAGGGGAAAAAAAATACATTAAGTTTTTTTTGTTGTTGTTTTTGTTGTTGAGAATCAATTCTTCAGGAATATTAAAGCAGAAATTCAAATAAAGTATAAGGTTAGTTAATAATGTGGTAGTGGCTGATAGGATGAAAATACAACCTTGTATTACCTTAGATCATTACAATGTTAAAAAACATACTCCTGAGGGAAATTTGTGCGTGCAAATTATATTATAATGTGCTGGACCAAGACAACCAGAGACTCAGGGTGCTGACTGGCTCTTGCACACCATATGAAAGAACTCTGCTTTATGGGCAACAGTTTTGGTGACCCAGACTGTACAGCTCTAAAGCCTTGCCCAGATCATCTTGCTGCCCCCAGCAATGGAGAATCAGATCAGACAGGATTCCAGTTCACATCCACCAGTTTGTATCCGGGGGTCCACTTCATTGTCACCAGTGTCCAGGTGGTAAGTGACTCAAAGGTGCAAAGCTCTGGAGACATGAGCAAGGACAAAAGAGCTGTGAATTCCTTGACTGGTAAATACCATGTTTAATTTCTTCCATGGGAAATAATCAATGGTGCACACAAGAAAAAGTGGTATAAGAATTTTTTTTCTTGCAGATAGATGCTTGATATTAAGGGAAAAAGTACTTTTGTTGATGCATCAGAGCTGAGTTTGAGTATGTTGTTCAAAGTGGTAGAAACCCTTTTTTCTATGTAGATGCTCAGTCTTGAAAGGGAGCATGCACCTTTGCTGATGAATTTGGAGCTGATTGCAAGTGATATAAGGTGTATACTTACATACATACATATATATATATGTATGTATATAAACATATATATACATATACAGAAAAAATACAATGCCTTTAAGTCAAGCAGTGAGGTCAGAGGGTTGACCCCTTTTTGCGCAGATTCCATTTACTACTTCAGACTTGTTGAATTGGAAATGATGTGTTGGTTCACATGGGGAGAATCCTGGAGGAAAGCATCAACTTTTGGAAACTGTCATGCTGTTTCATAG
Source organism: Petroica traversi (assembly GCA_025920805.1). Lineage (NCBI taxonomy): Eukaryota > Metazoa > Chordata > Aves > Passeriformes > Petroicidae > Petroica > Petroica traversi. The sequence continues at coordinate 39,126,074 of JAHLSL010000007.1, forward strand.
CCCTGATTGAGGGGACAGGCAGGCTATATTGAATGCCTTTTTCTGCAGGAGAAAAAAGAATGGTACTAGATAAGGTGAAAAGATAGACAAAGGTTTTTGGGGTCTGAAAGGCACCTCCTTTTGACCTGAGTTAATGTCCTGTTTGTAGGCAGCAAGGACTTTGGAAAAATTAATGCTTTAGTAGGGAAGGGAAGGATCACTCAGAGGAAATCAATGGTGCTGGAGGATTCTGACAATGACTGAAGAAGACCAGGGGAAAATATGAAGGCACACCAGTCGACCTTCTTATTCCAATAAAGCTGGGGAATGGAACAATAGATTTATTTTTATTTTTTTTACAGACAGCAGAGCCATAATAACTAGCTGTGAAGGCCCACTAAGTAAATACCACACAATACCTATTGTTGCAGTTAAAGGAGTAAAAATTTTACAGCCATTCTTACAACCTGCAGAATGTATCATTGGACATATTAAACTGATTTATGGGTATTTACATTATATATATGCCAGAATGTCCTCTTCCATTTTAAAGATGAAATTTATTAGGCAAGTAATATTCTGAAAAAACTTGTGAAAACTCTGTACAAGAAATGCAAAGGAAAGCTCAAATCTACTGACTAATGGGCCAGACCTCGGAAGAACCTGAGAATGATGTCCCTGATGTGGTACTGAATGTGGTAAGTCCCTGGTATGGGCTTCAAAGAAACCAGGTAAAGCAAAGAATGTGACTTCACTTAAAACAAAACTCAAACTACTAGCAATGCCAGTGAGGGTAAATCAATACCCTATTAGACTGGAAGCGCGTAAAGGATTGGAGTCCTTGATAAATACTTTCTTGAAGTATGGATTTCTTACACAGTGTCAATCTGAATTTAATACTCCTACTTTACCAGCAAAGAAGTCTCACTTTCAGGAGTACGGTCTGGTACAAGACTTAAGAGTAATAAAACAAATAAACATGGACATACACTCTGTCATACACAACTCCAGGTTTCATAAGCATGGAGTAGATGAGGAGAATCTCATTCCTCCACCTGCTGATCATGATTGTTTGAAGCAGCCCAGGGTATGGTTGGCTTTTTGGACTGAAAACATAGGTTGCCAGGTCATGATAAGTTTCTTCTCCACCAAAACTTCAAACCCTTGTCCTCAGGTCTCCTAATAATCTCTTTTTGACGCCTCATTTATTTGCGCTTTGGATTGTGCCAATCCATTGTTAGAAGCATTTTGTTAAGTAATTCTGAATTCTACTTTGTTCCACCTCAACTCATTAATATTACTGCTTTTTCTTTCAGTTATCCTTTGGTCTTCCATCTCTTCTGCTACGATGCCTGGGACAACAGCCTGATAACTTTCAGGGTTTGGTTCCATGCACAGCCTGAGAAAGCACCAGTACCCTACCATCTTAAAACAATGTGTTTGGTGAATGCCCTTGAATGGGTGCATCCTCAAACACTGCACGGTGCTCATCTTCACTTGCATGACCCTTGCAGGTTTTTCACAGCTATCTTTGTGCTTGGGCCATAAGGGGCTGCTTTTTCGTGAGGAGCTCTGAGATCTTTGTCAAAGAACACTGCATCAAAAAAGCACAAAATCTGCCTACACACCACCAAAAAAACCTAAGAGGCACTTGGGTTTCCTGAGGTTAAACCAGTTTACATTAGCTCTTAGTGTTTTGCAGATTGTCACTTATTCATCTCAATAGGGTGCAGATAGTGCTGGATGGCCATCTGTCCCTTGTTTCAGCTGCCAGCAATCAGCCACTTGGCAGGGCTAAACAAAGAATATCTCCATGATATTTAAAGACATACTGGACATTTTACCACGAGATTCCTGCCAGCAGTTCTATATTTAGGAAGCATTTTAGTCAAGAGAAGACTGAAAGTAAATGGAGTGCTTCAGAGTCAACTGAGTCTGAAGAAAGAAACATTGAAGCTTTTCAAGAATTTTAAAAGTTTAGTAAATTTATTTTAAATGCATTTTTTGTTCTTGCATTTTACAAATCAAGCCAAATGTATAATTAGATTATTATTAAATGATTGTTTTCTCCTACCCCATTTTCAAAATAAATTGGAGTGACAAACATCTTCAGGTGCCTTCTGACACAGCAGATCTCCTTTCCAGGATAAAATGGGGGTAAATCTGAACTAGATTAGACACTAACAAACACTACAGTTGATACTAATTTTAGTTTCCAAACTAAAATTATGCAAATGAGATAAAGAACCAATTTTCTCCACACAAACTAGAAAGAAATATTCAAAGTACTACTGAACGCTGCTGAAATTTCAGTGATTACTTGACCATCATCACATAATCCCAGAGAGTAATGTTTTCTTATTGAAATTAAAGGAATATTTATTCCTCATTGCCATTCTGATATTCAAACGCAAACAAATTGGGAAATTCTTGCATTAATGAAAGATACAAAACTTTCTGGTAACTAGCAAGAAATACAAAGCGAAAGCATAGGAGACTCACCACCCAGAGAACATTCACCAGTAGAGTTTTTAAGGGACCACTGTGTTGGATTTACCCATTTAAGTCACTCTGGTGTTGAATAAACTTCAGCGACATTTTCCATGGTTTATCCAAATGATTTCTTGATCAAAAGCTGCCTATGACTCATTAAAAAAAACCAAAACAAAACCAAACCAAAACAAAAAAACAACAAAAAAGAAGCTCATCCTAGAGTTGCTCTTTCTATAATATTACAAGTATTTAAATACATTTTCCATTAAGTTCCAATATAGTTTAAATTTCTTTCCCCAGCCACATATGACAGTTGATAAACATAACACACTGTTCTATATTATTGAAAAAATTCTTTCTCTTGTAAAGGAAACACATATATGACTACTTGTAGCTTAAGTTAACTTACTATTCCTGGACATGTCTGAGAATATTTGTTACATTCTGATGTAAATCTCTTTGGTCATGAAAGCTGCCACTTTTATCATCTACTCAGATCAAGTCTTCAGGAAAAAGTAATTCTTTATTTTCTTTTATTTTCTTTCTTTTTTTCCCCCTAGTCTTGAAAGGATTTTGCAAAATTGTCCTTTTTTTTTTTTTACCCTTTTTAAATTGCAGTAAACTGTTACAGGTGTATGATTATCTGACCAAAGTTACCAAGAAATGTAACAATGCTTAGTCAGTAAAAGGATTAACTCAAAGGATCCAAAATTCCTCTTCATCAGTTCAACTCATGTACGAAAACCCCTAGTTGAAAAAATAAATAAATAAATTAAACTCTAAAACTGTTCAACAGATTATACTTATACTCTAACAGCATCAGGATGATTATGCTGGTTGATTGCCCAGAGAACACGAGTTGAAGTTTTGTGCAAGACTGATGAGCAGTAAGTTTCAAGCCAGTTTTGATAAAGTGATGCATCATTAATGTTTATTTGCTGAACATAGTCCTGTGAGAAGATTTAAATTTTTGATGACAAAATCTGAAATCCTCAGCCAATTTAAAACTCATGAGTGATGAAATTAGCATTAGAATGAGGCTGATTTCAGATTCTTTTGAGTGATGACAGTATCAATTAAAACCAACACAAATAATCATGTAATCTTACCAGAAAAACCCAACAAATTTTTAAATATGAAAAATAATGCTGAACCTTAAGTTAGGAGGCAACATTGGAAATGTAGTTTACTGTGGCCCACATCTTTAGCTAAATTAAAAGACCTCTATTTCTCATTTGGATTATTTTTTTTTATTTCATCATTGTAGATTAGCTTCAAATAATAAATTATAAGGTGTGCTCTGCTACCAGCATGAAATGGGTTTTATTAATATTAAAGTCCATTTAAAATAGACTTTCCATGTTTTGTATATATGCAATCCACTTTTGCATTACATAAGATTTATTTCATTTATTTAAAAAAACATCAAGACATCAGATTCTCCTCTGTACTGATATAAATTCCTGTAGCATTTTCAGTAGCTGATTATTGCTTTCTAGGATTTTCCAGCTAATCTATACAAGTCACAGGAGACTACATATAAACCATGGTATATAAGAAGTTCTTCAGTCACCTCTCTTGCAGCAGCTGCTTAGCAATCTTTGCACTGAGAATGGAGGGTACATGAATATTGGGTTTGCTTTGATGGGTGAACAGTCACAGCATTTACTGCATGAATAAATAACGCAGGCCAAATTCATGCTTTGTCTAATTCCATTAGAATGAATTGCTCACTCCAGGGATCAGAGTTGGTGGGGAAGTGTTCACAGGAGCAATAAATTATGGTGGTATCTACCTGCCTAGGAGATGTAAAATATGAAATACAAAGAAATTTCATGGCTTGGGGGAGAAAAAGTTTGATCTAAAGAATGAACTAGACGTTCAGTGATTAAAAAGGGTTCTCTTTTACACTGCTTAGGAAAAATTTAGGTATTTATGTTTCTTTTCGACCTTTTTTTTCTTCAAAAATACAACATGAATTTCATTCTTGAAACAACAAAGGAATAATGAACTCATAATCACAGGAACTATCACCATTAAAAAATGGTGTGCACTTCTTTGGGTTTACTTGTTATCAACCAATTTCAGTATTAAACTCACACAACCTGGTCAAAATAGAACAAATAAAATGCAATGTTAAAAAGCAAACAACTTTCCTTTAAACTTCAGTCTCATTAACTCAGTTAATAATTCTATAAATCCATGTAGCTTTTGATGCAATTCACATTCCAGGAATGTCTTTATATATATATATATATATATATATATAAATTCACATATACATATACACACATATATATGTAAGAAATACTGTTGGAGCATTTTACCAACAGTATAGTGAATATCAAAGCAAGATCTTCAAGGAGATGACCTCTGCTTGCTTTTGTATTAGCTGGATCCAAAATGTGCAGGAGAACTCTCATAAAATGAAAGACTGGACAAGACCTAAACTTACTTATGAAAAACTACTCATCCCAGCTGGTGTTAATTAGACAACTGATTAGTGGCATGGAGTAGAAACATTCCATAACCCTTTAAGAACGCTAACAAGAGTTGTTATTTTTAAGCCCGCTTTAGGCTTTGACACTTACATTTCATGTAACCTTAATTTAATTGAAAATAAACAAAAATCCCTTTGGTTTCTTTCTCACCTGAGCTGCTGATCTACTATAGCTTAAAGAGTCCTTCTGTCCTTTTACCTCCATCAGTTATTACCAGCTTAGAATCATTACTTTTTATCTATTGACTGTTCTGATAATTGTGCACCGGAAGGCAGAGAGAAGAATACTGGCTGATTTCCACAAGATAAAACACCAGAATTTGGAAAGAAATAGTTTTGTTGCTGTATTAAAGTAATGGTAAATTAACACAGGAGAAAAAAAGTAAATGAAACATCAGGATTTACTTTTCAAATTTCATTTTGAAGAGGAAAAGGTAGAGAAAGAGGAGAGATTTAGCTTGATGTAGTATGATTTAGTATGAAAGGGCCAAATATTTTATTGGGGTAACTCAACTAAGTTTCAGTAGAGCTCTCTGTATCCATTAATAGTAGCTATATTTCAGACACACTAAATGCTTTGTTTATTCTGCTTTGGTTTCATAGGACTAGATGTAGTACACAGCCTACACCAGACACAGTTTATAGTGATGAAGTTTGAAGAGATACAAAGGTTACATAGCAGCAAAGGACCATAAACCCTTTTTATATTAGAGGCTGAGAAGGAGAATAGAACTGCTGCTGTGCCAGTGCTGCATGAAAAATGGATTATTGTCAGTGGGAATGAAGCAAGGCTATGATCTCCACTAATTCAAAGTTCTTTTCTAGCTTTTTTCCCCTGTCTAATCTGGCAGTTTAAAGTTTGGTATTGCTTTCAGTCCTCTGGATTTGGTTTAGCAAGTGTTTAGAACAACACAGCTTTGAATCATATTATTTCTACTTTATGCCATTATGTTCATTAGAGATAGATGAAAATTTTTATTGACAGAATTTTGGCTTGAAAATTATTTTTTGACAAAAAATACAACTGTATATTCATATATATATATATATACATGTATATGAAAATCAGTGTTATATGGTTATGATTGAATTTGACTCAAATTATATGAAAGGGTAACCTTCCCTTTCTCAACTCTTTCAACAAATTCCGAGATAAGGAAAAATGCAAAGACAAACATCCTCATCATTTTTTATCTCATCTTTCTCCCTTTTTGAGCTTGTTTTTCCCACTGTTTATTATCTTTAATAAATTACAAATTCATCAAACAGAAACTACTTATTTTTAGGCTGAAACAAGGATGAGATCTCAAATGATTAGTGATCACCTGTGACCATGTGGTTTTTCTGTTCCACCATTTGAGACAGTAATTGAAAGTTATGGTAGGTAACAAAGCAAAACAATCTTTTATTCATCTTTTGAGGACAACTGATCTTAATGCACTGACCCTGTTTTAGAAAGCACGAGGAGTGTGAAAGACAGCTTTCAGATTAGGTGTGGTCAGCACCTGGTTTTTTATAGTTGGTGAGTTCAGGCAGCTCTGTCATGGAGGGCATGATTTTGTGTCCAGAGGAAATTCTTGTTTAATATGCATTTCAGATATTGCTGCTTTTCAAAATTTTACAGAGAGGCATCCAGCATTAGTGTGTCTTTTAGCTCAGTCTCATTCTCCCTCTTCAAGTTATTACAGTTTTATGGAAATTACAAACGAGCTGTGAGAAGAAAGGCAGAAGAGATTTTTTTGGAAGGCTTTAATATCCTGTCACCAAGCTCTCCAGACTGAGTTAAGAAATGTTCATAGGATGGATATTTTTTTTCCTTCTTTCCATCCTCTTGCTTATCAAAAATGAAACATATGAAGATACAGTTTCATAGAAAATCACTCTGCAATAAAAAGTGCCCATTATAGAGTGTCAATGGATGTGTTAACATGCATAATTTACCTAGGGGGAGTATGCAATTAGAAAATTAACCTTTTACATTTCTCTCCCTAATCAGATGCAACAAATGATCAGAATAACACATTAGCAGCTGTATTTACTGTATTTGCATGCTATTAACCAGAAATTGATTATGCTTCAAAAGAGGAGAATTGAGTCTGTCTCTATGAAAAACACAGTTTGAGATGGCGTGGTGGCTCTGTGTATTCTTTTTTCTTTTCCTTTCATTCTGTTAAAGGTGCATTACCAATTCCAGGTATCCTAAGGGCCTGTTAAAACACCTCAATATTTCCTGTTTTCAGGAACAAATGTATTTGTCATGTCTTTGTACCATGGTGATTCCAACTTTGAAAAGATTTAATGAAAAAGGGCTATAAAATGCCAATTGAAATTACTTATTTTCAAACGAGATTAATATTTTTCTATTAAGAAATGGATAGATAACAATTTAATTATGAAAGAGGAGTCTACAAGTAATAATGTATTTTAATCACTATGAACTTTATCTGAAATTACTAATGTAACAAAATTAAAGTCTCCATATCTAACAACCAATATCCAGAATATTTCTGTTCCTCTATTGTCAGCCATATAAAATGTCATATCTGTGGTGGTCTCAGAGGAGTTTAGGATGACAGCAGGAGATACAAAAGCCAACAGTGCAATCCTCTCTTTCAGCATGTTATACTTTGCGTTATCATCTATCAGAAATGACAAGGGCTATGAGAGGACTTTCTCCCTTTTTCCACCTCCTGAAACAATGTCATTTCTGTCATTCTGAAGATTACTGCCCTTCTATAACAAATATACATATAAAATTCTGAGGAAATTTGATAGTTTCCACTGTTGGTGAAAAGAAGTCAGCTTGACAAGCAGCAGTCAGGTTCTGGGAGAAAAAAGAACTGTTTTGGAAGATGTAGGAATATCAGTATTATCATAAATGGATTGAGCCATGCCCCTCACTATAGAGAAAAATGAAAAATTAGGAAAAATATTTTGACTGTCACTCTTCAGAATATCTAGTTTCACCAGTGATTTTTTTCTTTATCAGGAAAATTTGGAAGATGGCAAAAGGTCAAACTCAAGATCTGAGCCTCTCTAACAGGGCTATGTAAGCTTGGACAAAACATTTGCTCCTCTCAGAGCTTCAATTTCCTTGTCTATCAACTTAGCTGAATGCAAAAATAGTTAAAGTTTGTGCAATTGTAATAGAGTCTTTATCACAGGCATCTTAAAAAACAAATAAATTTTGGTTCCATAGGCAGTAGCTATATTCAGCTATATTTTTCTCCTCTGTTATTTCTGGATAATAGTAATAGTCCACAGAAATTCCTCTTTATACAGTTATCTGGGACACCTTATTCTGATTTTGTACTTCAGTCATGCTTATTCAGAGTTCCATTCTTGGAAAAAAAAAAGGCTGAATCTGACTTGCTAGGCTTGATCAAGAGAAAGACTGAAATGTCTATTTCTATTGAAACTAGTTTTAGATTTTGCTCTTGAAAGTGTTCCACTGTGACTGGGAAGAGAGTTTTAAGGGGCCTCTTTTCAGGGTTAAATTCCTTTGAACTGGGGAGTCCCAGCCCACAATTTTAGGATTTTAGCAACTTGTGAGGCTTAACATATATATCGCAAATGAGCTGGAGTGACAGACTGGACTGATTGCTAGAATCCCTAGAAAAGCACAGTAGTGATGCATAGCCGCCTTTTCCTTCTCCTGCAACAAATAACAGCTACATTTGTGCTTTTCAGTTTTGTATATCCAACCAGTGCATCTGTGTGCTTCCTGATGGGAACTAGATAATGACTCCAGGCAGATTCATGCCAAGAAAGTGAAACTTTGTCCACTTTCCACCACAAAGGAGAAGATGTCTCTGGAGTGCAGCTGTACAGAAAGGCTGAGGTGGATCTTAAGCAGAAAGTTTGCTGGTGCACTGACTTTTATTACAATTCTGCAATAATGTTGGAACATATTCAACTAAGTACTATGCAAATAGACTTCTAAATACTGTACATGTGTGCTTAAGAGCCTGCCCCATCACAGACAGTCTTGTGTGTTGTGTGGAATAGACATATGTTTGCAATATTATGTACATATATGCATATATATACGCGTTGTTATCTCCATGCAAACAATGCTTAAAACCTACAACCTCCAAAAATGAGCTATGCTCTACATGATGACATCAGGTAAACATTGATCAGGATGTTGGTTTCAATTACCTGACAGGCCACATCCCAAATATAGTATGACAGGCCTAAAATAAATCTATTTGGTTCAGTTGCAGAATGTTTTTTTCCCCTGGGATTCCAAAAATGAGCTGTCAGGATTGTGTTCAATAATGCTCAAGTTATTTCCCTGGAGAGGATAGAAATAGAAAAACTGTGCTTAAAAGGTGATCTTTTGGACTGTATTTTATAATCTTTGTAGGTTATGATGAATTTTCACATTTTTCATCAAACGGACTACAGATGAGTCAACTCATTGCTTTGGGTGAAAACAGAACTTGTACAATTTGTTTAGTATGTTGTACTGACATGCATTTTTAAACTTGAACTGATTCAAATGTAATTATTAAAGCAGTTGAGCAGATGCAGACCTGTTTTTTATATTACAGTTGCATAAAAGAGAATATTGCCTGCTCATACTGCTTTTGAAATTACAATAGGTGTCATATATTTCATCATATAACTTAAAGGTCAGTCCTGATAAACTGTTTGCAAGGTTCTGAGGAAAATATATTAGTAACCTCTATCCTTCTGTACCTAAAAAATAGGAATGCCTCCAGAGACTTTGATTGCAAATTTGATTTTATATAATTAACCAAATCAAAGTAGCAGTATGCTTTATTGAGACATTACACTGAATGGTCATCAGAGTTGATAACTTATTTAGTAGCTTTTTAACAAATGAGCTATTCTGAATGCCATTACTATCCTTCAATTAACTGAAGTGTGCAATAAGAGTACAGTTCAGGTTCAAGAACACTATTTTTAAGCTTCTAAGGCTGTATGCATCAAGTTTCCCATCATTATATCAAAGCACTGTGTCATTTTGCTAGCAATAAAATCAATAAACTTGATAAAAATTGGTGAATTTTAAACATTTCAGAAGTCCATATAAGGTCTTCAGCCCATGATATCATAATTTAGGTTATTTTGGCTTATTTTCAGAGAAAGGTGATGAGTTGATGAAAACAAAACATAGCACAGGTTATTAATTTCAGTCCTGTCAGATCAGATAACAGAAATAACAATGCAAAAATGACACAAGAGTATTTCCTAGAGGTGAAAAGGAACCCAAAACTTCAATTACTTCAAGAGGTTCATACTGTCCCAACTCTCAAGCCTGTCTTGGTCGCTCTGGATAGCATTTCTTCCTTCCAACATGTCATCCACATCCCACAGCCTCGAGTCAGCAAACTTGCTGGGGATGCATTGAGTCCCGTTGTCCATGTCAAAGACAAAGATGCTAAACAGCGCCGGTCCCAGTGCACATCCCTGAGGAATGCCACTCGTCCCTCATCTCCACTTGGGTACTGGGATATTGACCCTACTCTTTGAATGCAACCTTTCAGGCAATTCCTTATCTACTGAGTGGTCCATCTATCAAATCCATGTCTCTCCAGGCAAGATTATCATGTGGGACAGCAAAAGCTCTGCACAAATCCAGGTAGATGATGTCAGTCCTTCTTCTCTCATTCACGATTACTGTAACCTTGTCACAGAGTACCACTGAATTTGTCCAGAATGACTTGCCCTTGGTGAAGCCTCGTTGACTGTCACCAATTGCCTTGTTTGCCATGTGCCTTAGCATAGTTTCCATGGTGATCTGCTCCATGATTTTGTCAGGCACTGAGATGACTGTCTTATATCCTTCCCCAGGTGTTCCTTATTTCTCTTTTAGAAATGGGGGTATTATTTCCTCTACTCCTGTCAGTGAGAACTTCACTGGACTCCAAGACTTCTCAAAGGGAAGGATAGTGGCCTAGTCAATTCTTCTAACAGTTGCCTCAGTTGCCTACCATTCTGCCTTGAGGGTCAGGTGGGAGGAGTGGCCAGTTGTTGGGCTGTGTGTGCTTCAAGCCTCTGCAGCCAGACAAAGCAAAGCCCACCTGCAGAGAGGCATCCTCCCCATTTTCCTTCCAAGCTGCCACACCAGGTTCCCCAGAGCCGCCTCTTGTTAGAGTGGGGTCAGATGCCACCCTGTCAGGCCCTGGCTATGCATCAGTAGCAGCTCCCCATTTCAGGAAACCTCCACAATCCCCTGCTCTGTTCTGCTCTGTGGGACATTTATTTTCCTTAGCTCATTCTCTGGTGTTTCGTCAAAGGAAACCAAGTTTAACACTGTTGAGTCAAATGACAAACACTGATGAGGACTAGTCTTCTACACCCTAAGAAGATAAATTTAAGGTCACAATTTTAGTTACATTAATATCTAAAATTACTAATAATGCTGAATCAATCTTTGTTACTGGACCTCCAGAAAAGCTGATTTGACCTGGAATCTGGAATGATGACATTATTCCAAAAAACGAGCCAGTGCATGTCGTTTATCTCGATATTAGGTGGTGATTGATATCAGAAAACTTACAGCAAGATGAACAGGCTGATATGAATCCTGTTAAAATAAAACAACCAGTCAAGAGGTTGGGTTTTCTCTTGTTTGACCTTTTTTTGCGTGGTTGGTTTTGTTTTGTGTGGTTGTTGTTTTGTTGTTTTTTTCTTTAACAATGCTTGAAATTCAAGCTCTGCAGTCCTTTGCAAGAGCTCTGTGGATTCTGTCAGTCTCCAACATTTCCTGTATATATCTTGAAGTGTGTGTTCTGCCAGAGACCTTGTAAGCCTTCCCAGAATTGCCTCATACCAGCGCTGGATTAGCACTCCAATATTGTCCATGAGGACATTATCTCAATTATAAGAACTTACTGGAGGAATATTTAACCCTTGTAACACCGACCAAAAAAAAAAAAAAAAGAATTTTTGGTTAATGGTTACTTCCACAGGTGTATATTATATCTCAGTACTTTCACAAGTAAGATGAGGTGGGAACTTTAAAAGCTGTATATAAAAAGATGATTTGTAGGTGACTGAAAGCTAAGATTAATTGTGAGTAGGTATGTCCTGGTTTAGGGCAGATATTTAGGAGGAAACCTCTGGGGTGGTCTCCTCTAGGAAGAGCTGATTCCAACAGGTCCGGGAAAGATTTCCTTAGAGAAAAGTGGAAAAAACTATTTATTTAACAAAGAGAATATTCACAAGCATAGAAAATTTGGATAATATGAAAGCAATGAAACCTCTCCTTCCTCTGAAGAGATGGTAGATTCAGAGTCTGTCTGAGTCCGGTTCAGTTCTCCAGCGGGGGAGCTGATTGCCAGACCTGGCTGTAGAAGTCAGGGAGCCCCCCCGGGGATTCCCTGGTGTCTTTGGCCCATGTGATGCCAACCAGTCCCAGGAGGAGGAAAAAGGAAAAAAATAAGCAGCAAAAGAAACAAAGTCTCTCCCTGCAAAAAAGCTGAGAAAGGTCTGAGGAAACCTTCCGTTGTGTGCTTTCTTTGAGCACACCCCAGAGATATGATATAGAGAGAGAGATATCGCCTTCCTGCCGGAACGCAGCCTCTCAAGGCCTTTTCTTCATGGGAGTAAAGATATAAATCCTGCAGACAAATGGTGCATGTTTTTTTTTTCCTCCGCTTTCACTCTCTCTGTCTCTCTGAGCCTAACTTAAAGCTGTAGAGCTTAATATCCAGCATAAGCAAGAGGGACGATTTGGGATACAAAAAAGTCATATGGCCAACCCAGGACATGGTGGAAAATAATAAATCAGTAAGGCAGTTTTGATTTATTCAATATTATCATAACCCTGAGCCAAAAGGGGACTATCATCAAAAAAATATTAAAGTATTCTTACAATATTTGAATTTTATTTCTATTTACATAACTTATTTCTCTACCATATGGCTTAAGAATCCTGAATCGGAGCTCTCGGGCAAAATCCTACTTCTGCGCCAAGCCATTAATAAGTCATTTTGTGGGTTGGTTGGTTTGTTTGTTTGTTTGTTTGCTTTTAATTCTAAAAATCAAGTTTGAAGGAATGCAGAGGGAGGTTGGTCTGTCTCAGGACACAAAGACTACTTTTGTTGGATATCTTGTATTCTAAGAAGTAAAAGTCTCCAGTGCCTCATAAATCAGAATGCTTCGGGGCACTTTGTGTTGGATCTGTCTCAGTAAACATCAGACAACTAAAAGTTGCCTTCTAAACTAGTCATCTAGTCTTCCTTTGTTGTCAGTGGAAAGAAACAAACACCTTTAGGGAGTGATTCGTCTCATTGAAGATGAGTATCTGAGACAGCTTAGACAAATTGTCTGCCTACAACGTCTAGTTCTCTCAATAACGGCAGCTTATACAACTAGCTTAGATTGAGACAATCTTCAAGACATTTGAAACCAGACAAGACAAATCCCATGTTTCATGCCTTTTTGGAATCAAAGAACAGAAAAGAAGAGAAAAATAATAGTAGTTAAATTGTTCCAGGGATAAATTAACCAAATACTTAACAAATATTTTCAAATTATAATTTTCAGCTGTTTACTTGAAAGTACTTGACTAGTGAAAGGAAATGGTGTTCAGAAATACTCTATTCAGCTGTTCTTAACCAACATTTTTTGAAAGATCTTTTGATGTTTACATTTCAAAGTGTAAATTCAATTTCATTTACAGGAATTAAAATGATGCTTTTACATTTTTTAAGGGGGAAAGTATAGATTATAGTTTGCATTCTGAAAAGCAGAATAGTTAGAGGAAAGGGAAAAGGGTATTATAGCAGGGTTTTTGAAACACAAATCATCAAATCATAAAACCAAAGAGAAAAGATGAAAAAATTCTATCTCCTTATGAAAACATATGCTTATAGTATAGCAAAAAAGAATCACAATAACATAAGATTCACAGTCATAATAAACATAGAATAAATATTAGAAGATACACTAAAAAAATAAAATTTCAGTACAGTGTAAATTACTTTGGCAGGAGAGCTGAATTAATTAAGAAAGGAAGTCTGGACTTGCTGAAGCTTACACAGTTGAATAGTGGAGATTGATTTGTAAAGCATCATCATCAGTGGTAAATTCTGGTGGCATTTCCTGATTTTACTTAAGTGTTCTCACAGTAGTCTTTCTCTATACAAATGATAGAGTGAAAGTGGTAAGTTATTTTGTTCCATTTAAGTTCTATGAATTCATATTTTTTGATACTCATTCATCCAATATACAGATGATCTGAACTGTTCTGCAACGATATCTAAATACTTGAACACTGAAGGCACAATCAAGTTTTTTATTTCATGTGACCTTTGTTTTGCTGATTGAATCTCTGTAATTTGCTAATTTAAAAAGTGGATAGAGCCTAGAGGTCAGTAAGAGAACGCACATAAATTTTAAAGGACATTCAAAAAAATTTGCAAAGAAACAGAATATCATATCAATAGGCAAATTGTTCGCTGGGAATGGGGAGCAAAACTACAGCTTAAGTTACAGCAGTGTTCAGAACTTAATAAACACTTTCTACCTGTGCCACAGGATGTTCATATAAATACTATCATTCAAAGATACCCAAGAATGCATACCCTTCAACTCCTATCCCATAACCTCCCCTATATTATCCACTTCTGAATCTTGGTAAGTGCTTCACATAATATTTAGAGTATTAATGCTCTAGGATATGTGGAAAATCATAACAAGTCTGCAAGAACTGTGTGCCCTCTGGGATGCTCAAAGATGCAAGGCTGAATATACAGGGAAAGAATATAAATACACTCCATCATCTCTTACCACCGCTATCAAATGGAAGGAGGTTGAGTCTGTTCTGCAATGTTCCCACTTGTAAAATATGACTATTGAGTACACCAGAAGGTGACAACTCTGCAATTTGGCATCCATACTGTTTCAAAAAGTAGGAAAGATAAGGACAGAATACACTTTTTTTCCTCTTTTTCCCCCCCTGTTTGTATTTGTGTGTTTGACATTTTTTTTTAATACAATATGCTGATTAAATCTCAGGGGAGTTAATTTAAAAAAAACAAAACACATGTTTACTTACATTTTTCTATAGATTCAAACTAAGCAGTTGCTTTCATTTATTGTATCAATTGCATAACTAATAGTGGGGAAGGCTGCATTTCAGATATGCTTAAAATTTACTCTTTAAGACTGATTTATTCTGCCAAAGAATGTAAGGAACAGCTATTCATAATCCCCTCAGCCTAGTATCTTGTTTCTGAAAATAGACAGTTGTGAATGCTTAGGGGAAAAAAAACGTATCAGAACTGAGAAATTTATACTGCAAGACTTCCAACAATTTGGAATTTAGTACCTTATATGGAACTTTGTCTTCAACTTTGTTTTAAATAGCTCTTGACATATAATTCTTTCATTTATCGACTTTTAACTGCAAAACAATAATCATAAACCAATAAATTTTAATTTTTAAAACCTTTGCTGATATATATTTTAATTTGCTTAACAATTTGCACATTACTGAAGTGTCCAGTATCTGCAGTCAAAGAATATTAATACTGTAGAGTATGTTTTGTCAGTCCAGGAATGCCCACAACCAGTTAGGTTTTATAAATCAGTAAAATCAACAGGAATGCTGATTTTTTGTCCTTGAACCATAAACAGTTCTTACCTCATCAAAATAAGCTCTAAAATAGAGCAGAAAGAAGTATTAAAATTAGGAAATATAACCTAGAACATCATTTTGATTCAGATATGACAGAGGACATGGGGTTTGCTTTGACTCTAAGTCTATAAAATGCAGCTGCACAAAGTGTCTCACTAAGCGGATTCCTGGAAAATATGAAACACTCTAAAATTCCAATATTGCAAATCACTGTGTAAATGTAAGAAAATAAGGAGCCTACACACTTGGAAAAGATCTAAAAAGTGCTAGAGAAAAGTCTGTAGGACTGTGTCCTCTGCCTGTGAACTGTGACGGTGCCTGGCCCCAGGGCCTTCCCTGCCACGGAGCGCTGGCCCCTGGCAGCAGTCTGTGTGCCTTGCTAGCAGACTGCATGGCTGCAGTGACCAGCTGCAGGGAATGAGGTGATAAATTAAAGAATTATGGTCCAATGATTAGGTCATTAGGTCTTCCTGACAAATGGTTAGCAAATTAATTGGTGGTTAAAATTAATAACTCTATTTTGGCTTCTGATAAAGAAGTTAAAGAAAACCATCTGATTATCATCAGAGAAGACCATCTTTTCATTTAGGTGCACACGCATACAATTTTGGAAGATAATCTACAAAGCACATAAAATCCTTAATTTCTTGTGGTGACTTTTAACAGGCAGTAGTATTGTCTTTCAGTGAATCAATGGAAGCCTCACTGGCTGAAATTTGTGATTTTGAAATGGAGCTTATGTAGACTGGCTTCTGCCTCTAGCATTCTCAATCTGAGATATATAGCTCTGTGGAAAAGAACCCAGCAAATTAGGATTTCAATTCTGCTGTGTCAGTGCAGAGGAGGTCTGTGTGCAAGAAGACATCTACATATGGTTAAATGCATAATGGGATGCTTTCTACAGAAGTTAAAAAAAACCAAAATGGCAAAAAGGTAACATTGTAAAGACTACTGTTCCTTGAAAAATCAGAAGCAGTATAAATAATATTATATGAGAAAAGGTGAGATACAGGAGAAAACCCAAACACACCAAATTGAATTGAAACAAATAATATAGATTGGGATATTCCAGTTGTAAGCATCCTACAACTATCATCCAATTCAACTGCCTGACCATTTTGTGGTTAAGTTAGTCAAATTATTAAGAGCATTGTTCAAGTGCCTTTTAAACCATGTCAGGTGACTCCTTTTCACTTATAGATAGCGTTTATCCTTCCTTCCTTCCTTCCTTCCTTCCTTCCTTCCTTCCTTCCTTCCTTCCTTCCTTCCTTCCTGAATTCCTGAATTCCTGAATTCCTGAATTCCTTCCTGAATTCCTTCCTGAATTCCTTCCTGAATTCCTTCCTGAATTCCTTCCTGAATTCCGGAATTCCTTCCTGAATTCCTGAATTCCTGAATTCCTGAATTCCTGAATTCCTGAATTCCTTCCTCCCTGAATTTCTTCCTTTCTGAATTCCTGAATTCCTTCCTTCCTGAATTCCTTTCTTCCAAAATTCTGAAATTCCAAAATTCCTTCCAAAATTCCTTCTGAAATTCCTTCCTTCCAAAATTCCTTCTTTCCAAAATTCCTTTCTTCCTTCCTTCTGTGGCAAAGGCAACCCCCTCCCCCCTTCCTGCATACCAGAGTTAATGGAACACCAGAGATGACCCTGGGGTTTGAAGACTCAGCAGAGTCTCTCTGGCGCCAGGCTGTAAAGGTAAACATCTGAAAAACAAATGTAGGAAGAGATAAAGAAATTTGATAACTAAGAGACACTGTTTTACACTATAAAAATACATGAGTTATCCCTGAAGCAGAAGCTTCCATACACACACACACCATCATGAAGCTGTGTAAGGGACTTCTCCCCGAGTCCTGGACGAGGCTCGTGGTTACTTCTCCGGAGATTGAGAGAAAGAATCTCAATGTGTGCTGCACCAACAATTGGATGGTAAGATACATTGAATCCTAAGCTTATACTATTTCTTTTCTAGCTGTAACTTAAAGGTACCTTATCGTGCACTGTATAAAATCTACTAGTAGCTTTTCCTTTTTGTTTTTAAACCTGTGTAGTATTAGTTTGTTTTAAGTCTTATAGTCAATAGTTTTCCCGTCTTTTAATAAATAATCTGTTATATAATAGACAGAATCAGTCATCATTAAAAGAACTTGCGAATGGGAGGGGGTTTTGAGGTGCTGGTGGTCTCAATAAGATTACTACCTGCTGCCAGAGGCCTGGGCAATAGGAAAAGACTTATTTAACTCCTAAACCCATTAGTGACACCTTCCTTCCGAAATTCCTTCCTTCCAAAATTCCTTCCTTCCGAAATTCCGAAATTCCTTCCAAAATACCTTCCTTCCAAAATTAATTACTTCCGAAATTCCTTCCTTCTGAAATTCCTTCCAAAATTCCTTCCGACATTCCTTCCTTCCAAAATTCCTTCCTTCCGGAATTCCTTCCCTTTTGTCTGTCTTCCTTTTAGCAAATAGTGGCTTGGCAAACAAATAATCTAACTGACTAATAGGATGAACCGAAGGGTTGACTCAGTCAACACTAATTTCAATTCCATGTTAATTTTTAAACTATATGTTCATAACATCTAGTGAGTGTTCATATACTGCTATATCAAAAGAGGGCTGGTTTTGAATAAATGCATGCAAACAAGAGATGGCATTATTAAGCAAAATGCTATGCTAAAAATTTTAGGGCTGATTAGTCATTTCATAGCCCCTAGCGAGAGATAGCACCAATTTTTTATTTATTTTAAACAATTGAGGCTGCTTTTCCTCCCTCCCTAAAACATCTTTCTCAGAACAATTTTTATTGAGCAAGAGTAACTTGGCAATTCTTTTCCTCTTTTTACTCCAGGGAATGCAATTGGGATCCTGGGAAGGTTGTTCTGAATTACTTTTATATTTCTATAGCATTGTCACGCTTTTTTCAAAGTCCTCTACTAAAAAAATGTAAACATTTATAACAATTAGAAATTCTGGTGCCTCATAAATGTGGTTTGATATTTGACTCTAGATTAGAGGAATAAAATAAGTATTTATCTAAGTATATTCTTAATATTTTCTTTCTACTGTTTATTTTCATGGGTTTTTTTCACTTTTACAGCATTATCCAATGTGAATACAAAAATTATGTAGAACAAAAGCTGAATAACAACCTTTTATATGTCCTTTGCACCTTTATAAGTGCTGACAGTAGGTGAATGCAACAGCATCAGTTTAAACATTTGATTCTGTGAATTAGATTTTTTCTCAAAGTAACTTAAAAAACATATCAAAGGGAGCTCTGAGATCTATTGCATTTCTACCATCTTATGTTCAAAAAATGTCTAATATACATAAAAGTAAAAAATTGATACTTTTGTCTTCTGCTCCAGTAGAGGAAGGGGAAAAAAAAACCCCAGCTAACAGTCCTTTCACCACCAAAGCATAAGCCACTTCTTTTAAAAAATACTTTAAAGACTAGATAAGTGTTTTGCTGTGTTGTAAAGGTCAAAAGATAGCCTCTGCCAAGCCATACGGGAAATATTGATTCCATTATGTCCGGTTTGGGAGTCCTCACTATATTTGAACAGTTTCTCTGTATTTAATTTTCTTTATTTGTGTTAACATGTTATATGATCTGCAGAAAAGGCACATTTAATAAAAAAGCAGTGTTTGGGAGTTTAGTTTATTTTTGTTTTTTTCTTTTTTTTATTACTGCCACATTTTGCAAGAATTTATTCTTTGGAAGAGCTTTCTTCCCAACAGATTTTTATTTTTAAGGGAGATTTGATAAAAATATATCCATCTATGCCAATATTTCCACAACTTCTTGCTTACTTTTCCAAAAAGGTTTTGATATTAACTTAACCCAAGACTTTCACAGACTCTTATATGAAGACTCTTAGACTGAATAATTTACATGAATCACATATTTAAACATGAAAAGCATAGAAAATGCAGAGAAAACATTTGTGAGCTCCAGAATTCACTAGACTGAAAATTTACAAGCTCAGGTAAATGTTTTGGTAAATTTTTCTCATGAGAAGAGGAAGGAGGGACAGTTTAACTTCAAAGTTTTGAAGTACTGGTTGAAAATTCAATAGAGATCTCATCTATCTCCTAATAAATTTTACTTATATGCATAGTATAAAAGTGATGAATGTCCTTTATCTTGAACAGTGAGTTCATTTTCATCTCATTTTCCTCTTCCCTGCCCTGCTGAGGGGAAAGTAATAGAGTGGTTTGGTGGGCACATGGCAGCCACTTAAGGTCAACCCACCACAAAAACATATTACTTGTTTTGTAGGAAGCACCAATTCAAAAAAGGGCTTCATAATAAAACTTCATCCACTTAAACAGTTTTTTAAACTGTAAGGAAAATTAATCTCTAATATAAATCATTAAATTTGAATTTTAGCAGCAGTGGATTTACTTCATTGAATATAATACTTGTCTAACGGAGATAATGAACTTTCTTCACTGAAGTTTACAGAGTTTATTTCCTATTTATCACTAACAAATGCATGGTTATAACCAAATGAAGAAAATCTAATATGCACAATCTGGAAAAGCTGGTTGTAGAAAGTCCAAGATATTAGTTAGGAATAAACTGAAGGGTTTTTCCTCCCCTTTCTCTCCACTCCCACTTTTGGAACTTTTTCATCAGATGAGTTGCCTGTATCTAATACAAAAAATACAAAATAATATTGTTTAATATCCTGTGTACCATATTTACTTCCTGTGCAAAACTAACTTAAGTTCTATGATGGTTTTCTATTCACTCAAACTGTACTGATCATAAAATGTATACATCTGATATGTATAAATTTTATAAGGTGCATATATCTGATACTTCTGCCAGATATTTTTATTGTAATTATGTGTTTATCCATTGCTGTTGTATCTCCGATTTATAAGAAGAATAAAAATTTACAATAAATATTTCAAATGAAATGTGTGTAGTAATTAAATTCAACTTATTTTCCACAATATTTTAATTTAGACTTGGTAGTTTTTTAATGTCCTTTTGACATTTATTATCTCAATATGTTGTTGAACTGTGATTATGAGAATTAAAGCCTAACCTAAGCAAGTGGATTGCGGTTACACTCCTGTTTCTCCATTTCAGAGACAAATGGTTTTGTCTTTACTAACAGAAGTGTATTGAATATGTGTATATATTCATCTGAACACACAAGTGTGTGCAAAGTACATTTGCACAAACACATATATAGTATAGTATAGTATCTATTTTAATATGAACGTGTGATTCTGAGGAATAAAGCCAAACTGAATGCGATAATTTTCAGTTTTATCACAAGCAAACTAGAAAGGTTTGGTGACCTCTATTTTTATCAAGGTTCTACCTGGAGGAGGTGTTTCATATGTGTTAATTAGCCCAAGATTAAAAGGTGATTTTTGTTTTTTAAAGCTCCCAAAACGAGCTCATTGCCACGAATTATCAAGCATCAATAAGCTAAAGAAGTTTCTACACCTAAGAAAAAAAAAATTGATTTGAAATTAAAAATGCTTTCTGAGAAATAATAGGGACATAGCAAGCTTAGGATTAGACTCTCACTTTTGTACCTCTAAGATGATTCTATAAATCTAAAATTTTAATGCACCTTCTTTTTAAGATCTGTTTAGAAACAAACCGAAAAACCCCCTGCAAAAAACAAGTGAATGAATAAGTAAAACCAGAATTCAAAACAGGTGCAAAACAGATAGTTTTAGACAGAGATTTTTTTTATCTCCAGAAAACTTTTTTCAAGAATATTTGAAAAGCAACTTTTCTGAGTTTTGCAAGAGGTATTCAAGTCTTTGATAAACTTGTGTTCAGTAAACTTTGATTACAATAATGGTGGTATTTTTGTGGTGTCCATAATGAAATGTATTTCAGAATATTTTCCTTCATTCACAGAGATATTACTCTTTTGCACTTCTTTAGACACAGACAGCTATACTGATTTTTGAGTTATTATTTTCTTTTTGCTAGAAGATTATGTGAATTCAGTTTCAAGCTAATTAGACACAAAACACTGAAAAAATTTTGTTCGATGATGGGTCTGCCATTAAGGGCTTTGGAAAGCTTTAAAATTTGACCTTAAATGGAACCTCAGAGCTGGATATTTTTTAAAAAAAACCTTTCTTCTATTTTTTTTTGCAGAAAGGTTTATCATGGCTTCCTTCAGTCTCTTGAAATAAATATTCCATGGCGTTTTCATAGAAAGCTGGAAGTGCACAGATTAGATCTTTAAACCACCAGGAGGTGTCTGCTTTTAAAGGTTACTTCAAACAGTAGCCAGCTCAAGTACTCCTATCAGCTCAAGCTGTGACCCACCGTGCCTGGCTGTTCTACTCAAAATCAGAAAATCCATAAAAATACTACAAAGAAGCAAAGCAAAACTGTGGTTTGTGTTGTCAAGTGAACTGTGGACTGAGACTGCACTGAGTGCTTGTTATCCCTACCAGTTCAAATGTCTGCAACGTACATCAGAGTTAGCATTAAGTTTACTCGTCTTACTATGACCTTGAAGCAGAGTCCCTCTCATTTCAGTGGTTCACCATTACATTGCAAAACAGAAATAAGGAAAAAAAAAACCCCACAATCTCTCAGAAGCAGCCTCTGGTAACAGTGATCCCATTCTACTTATTTTTCCCACTGGATTTAGACAGCTCCCCCTTATCACTGAAGGTGAAAAAAAATTTGCCCTTTTATTGCCATTAGATAAATAAAGAATAGCAATTACCCAATTACAGTATAAAATTGATGCATGGTGCTGCATACTGTAATTTATATTAGTGTGAACACCAAATATTTCTGTTTCAGAGCCTCATACAGCTTCTCTAGGGAAAATAAATAATTAAACAAAAAAAAAGTACCAAACCCAAGCCTCCTAATGATATTCAAAACCTAGGGCTAGAGGTCCTGCCATAAAGAACAAACACACAGATGTTTCACAACTAGTCCCTGAGGACTTTGCCTGCCAAAGGGAGTTCTACACATCTAGCATCACTATGGCCATTCATTTGCCATTGTTTCTGGCCTCAGCGTAGGGGGTTGTTGCTGTGAGGAACAGCCATACAGAAATGTATTTCTGGAGCAGAATGTTGAGGCCTGAGGAATGCAGACACCCTTGGGTTTGGTTCAGCCCCCAGATGGAACCAAGGTCCGTCGACAAGGGAGGGGGACCTCAATGCATCTCTTCCTACTAATTTGGTGCCAGGGCCATCAAGGGATGCCCAGAGCCTGGGGAGGGACTGCAGGCCAACAGGAGATCATCTGAAGAGCAGAACAAAGGGATTCCAGTCACGCCAGCCAGTAAGTCAGCTTCACTTGAGTCCAACTTAAATGTCTCTATGCAATTGTACATAGCAAGGAGAATTGGAGGAGTTAGAGATGTGTGTGCCTACAGAGCTGGGATCTTATTGATGTCACAGACGTGGTGAAATGGCTTCTATGTCTGGACTTAAAATCAGGCCAAGAATGTCAAAGGTAACACAAAAAACTTCTATAGGTACATTGATGATAAAAGAGAGGGTAGGGAAAATGTGGGTCCTCTATAGAAGGACTCAGGACACCTAGTTATCAAGGACATGGAAAAGGCTTTCACAGAATCACAGAATCAATTAGGTTGGAAAAGACCTCTCAGATCTTCAAGTCCAGCCTGTGACCAAGTACCACCTTGTTAACTAGACCTTGGCACTGAGTGCCCAGTCTGTTCTGAAATGCCTCTAAAGATGGTGATTCCAGTGATTCCACCAAATCTTTGAGCAGTCTATTGCAATGTGTAAATACACTCCCTGTGAAGAAATTCCTCCTAATGTCCAACCTAAATTTCTCCTGGTTCAGCTCGAAACTATATCCTCTCATACTGTTGCTGGTTGCTTAGGAGAACGGGCTGACCCCCCATTGTCTACAGCCTCCTTTCAGGGAGATGAAGAGAGTGTTGAGGTCACACCTGAGCCTTCTCTGGTCCAGGCCTTGAACAACCTGGTCTAGGGGAAGGTGTACCTGTCTATGACAAGGTGGGAACCAGATGATCCTTATTGTTTCTTCCAAAAAAGACATTCTACAATTTTGTGATTCAGTGTAAGGCGCAAGAGACATAGACAGTCTCAAAAAATCTGCCATGACGTTCAGGGATGAACTAAATGTTGCTCTGGAGGAGAGGGATGGGGCAGCAGCCCTCAACAAGGCTCCTCACAGCTTCCCCTCAGCCACACATGCAGATCTGTCCCGAAAACAGGCAGGGGTAGATGTTTCAGGGGCTGATGGTGTCCCTGGGGCCCTGATAAATGCATTCTACCACCTGAAAAACCCACCTGAGTCTGCACTCAGCTCTGCAGCTTAAGCTTTTTGTGAGCAGAGTGGTGGCAATG
Organism: Petroica traversi; assembly: GCA_025920805.1. Lineage (NCBI taxonomy): Eukaryota > Metazoa > Chordata > Aves > Passeriformes > Petroicidae > Petroica > Petroica traversi. The sequence goes on from JAHLSL010000007.1 coordinate 39,150,023, forward strand.
TCTCTTTGTTCCTTTCCTTTTCATTAGAGCTTGAAGGGGAGAAAAATCCAAAAGGGATTTTTAAGGACTTATTTAAAATTAATAAAGATGACTTCCATATATTGAAAACTGGTCATATATCTCTGATGTTACAAAAACTAGGCAGAAACAGCTACTGTAAGAGGAATAAATTTGATAGCACTTTAAGTAGATTAGCCAGAGAATAACATATTGTGTGCTTGCAAGAATAATAAGAAGGCAGAGAGAGAGAGTAGAGAGCCTCAAAAGCATTTTTATGCTCAGAGCACCAGAGGCTGAACACTAGCTCTTGGAAAAATTCACAATTGTCCTTTTTAACACATTTATCTTAAGTTTTCAGTGATATTACTCATCATGAAATTAAGCTGGATTTTGTAATAGCCAGTTAATATCTGATGGTATAAAAGAAGAAAGAGAAGTGGAAAACATTGTGAAAGAAAAATACCTTGTCCCAGCTGCCTCCTGGACATGGAGGCAGAAGCATCCTTTCACTGATGCCTAACATCTAATATATGATGCAAAATCATAATAGGTGTTCTCTTTGTCTGTATGCTAACTGCAGTGCCAGGAGATGGAAAAACTCTTATTTATCTTTTATTTTTTTGATCACTGGAATAAAACAATCTCTATGGGAAATGATAATTCTGTACTTTTCTGCATATTTCTGACATACGGATAAATAATTAAGAAAGTGTTTCCTTTTATCAATGTCAAAAAGTTAGGAATGTCTCAGGACTGCAGCTTTGAAAGATTTTTACATGAGAGTTTGTAATAGTGCCAGATTGAAAATTTTCTCTCCACAGGGAAGAAGTAGAAAATGACAAGTCTGTTTCTACCATTTCTCTCCAAACTTCTTCAAGTCTACCTTGAAAATAAACTCAGTTAAAGGACAGTTCATCTGTCATTAATCATTCAGGTTTTTCACCTCTTTCCAGACCACCAGCCCAGTTGCTAGTTATTTAATATTGTATTTTCCACTACTAGCTGAATTTAGAATACCAACTAATTTTATCCTGCACCTATGACAGGGTGGCAACATTTGGTACTTCTAGAAGTTATTCATTGTATGAATCATCAACCCTGTGCTCTTGCATTCCAGAATGTGAAATAAAGGCCATTTAAAATGTAGGTATATGTCAGCCTGTACAACCAAGTTACCATGCAGGTTCTCCTGCTCTGTAAATACCATCTCTGGTAGTCAAAGTTGCTTTCTGCATCTGCTGGTTGCTTTCTGACCTCTTCCACTCAACTTTGCATGCTGAAAATGTCATCTTAGCAAGGCTTCCAAAATTGTTAATACTGATACAGCCGTCTTGCCAATAGCAGCAATATTGTTACATTGAAAAGTCACTGCAGGTGAGATTGGAGCAGTCTCTTCCAAAAGATTTGCTCTTGAAAGCTGTCTTTGCTATATGCAGTTAAACTTCTTCAGTATGCCTAAAATGAAATAGAAATGCATTCAGGCTCCCTGTCTGGTTTTATCCTTTCCCATGGTGCTGGCAAAGCCCTTGCATCTGTCAGGCAGGTGCTGTGAGCCTCTAACTCTGCAGTGGGCCCTGTTAACATGCCCTGCTCTGTCCAGCATTGCCAAACCAGTGATGATAACATGGAAACACTCTGCTTATCTTACAGAGATCAGAATACTGAACGGTCTCCTTAACATTTGACAAGGGGAGCGGAATGATAATTCTCATAGTGGACAAAGCAACAGAACCCTTCACGCTTACCAGCTACCAAAAATTTTAGCAGTTGCCTATATAAGCTGAAATTTATCAAGAAAACTTTTGTTTCTACCCTTGTGTCAGAAAACTTCAGAGCAATTTGAATGCTTGCAACTGTTCACATTAGAAAAGACAACACACAGAGCCCCCAAACACTTTAACACATTATTTAAACACTTTAGCTCATTAAAATTAAACACACAGCTGCTTCCTGGTCTTTCTGCCTAGCACTAAGTACTTTCCCAGCTACTTCAGGAAGATAGGTCATCCCTTTCAGCTAACATAGCACTTCAAATTAATTAAATTAAACAAAACTAAGAAGATGCATCTGCATGCTGCTGTTTTTTTCTCTAAAATGCTGTTCATCTTTGAAACTTTAGCAGCCAGTTCTGCAGCACCAGTAGCTTGTTCATGTAGTGTTGTTTATGCTCATCAATTTCCACAGCTCCATTGGCCTTCAGGTCAAGCAGAGAAGGATATGATTTTTACTGGTTTTAATTTCTAAGAGCTTCTTTTCATCTGCTTGTTTTTTGTTAGCTTGCTTGTTCTCCTGATGAAGAGTTGATTTAACGAGCACAGAAAATACCAGATAATATTGGAAAACTGATTTACAACCGTGACTATGTTCTTCAGATGTACTCTGGAAAATAGTTGCTTGCCCCAAAGGTTTCAAAGTTAGAAAACTATTTCCTTTACCATATTGCTAAGGGCTTTGAGTGCCAAATCAAGGTGATAGCCTGCTGCAATTTCTGAAAGAATGGCATCATTGGGAAATGAGTCACCATTCAGCAAAGACATTGGCTAAATAAACTGTGGGTTCCTCTAAATCCCAGGAACTTCCTTAGACAGAAGAAAAGGATTGAGTTACAAAATAGCTGGGAGGACCAGACCATTTTTTCTCTTTTAAAATGTTGTTGTGTCTTGAAACTTTAATATGCACAACTGATTAAACAAAATATTATTTTTCACTATATTGCATGTTCATTGGTGTTACACTTGAAAACTTCCTTTCATGTGATGGTGAAGATGAAAGAGGCCCAAGGAGACACACATCCCCCTCACTCAAACAAATGTCATATGGTAATTGGTGATATTTTTCTGTCCTTTTCTAAAAAATTAAATATTTTTATTTGAAGAGCTTTGTCTTTTCTAGATGAGGCATTTCCTGTTGGTTTACTCTGCAGTAATAGTATCTATTATTAATACAAAGAAGAGGATTATCAGTAACGTCAAATCTAGCTTTTCTTAAGATAACTGAAATTTCTAGTCTGTTGCTGTCAAATCCAGAATTGAGACAAAATATTTTGGTTTTAAATGTCAACAGATGATAGTGGCAGCTTTACCACATTTCCCAAAGTTCATACAGAGAGTCCAAAGTCTTAAAGTAACTCTCCACAAAATTTTAAGGCAACCAAACTATTGGGGCTGGGCTTTTAACATCTATAAGTGTGTCTGTCCTGTTTGATTACTTTTTTATGCATTTCCATAAATAATATCCCATGGACAGCAGAGCTCATTGGAAAATACTAAAGACACTTTTTCTGAGTAATATCTACTTATCTCCATTCTGAAATAACTCTCATTTATTTTTTTCTTTTCTTCATCCTTTCTTACTCTGCCCAAGAATACTTTCTCTGTCCTTTAAATCTGTATTTCCCTGTTATAGTATCTTTGACCTCTTACAGTACGTATATACTGCCTTGGAATGTCCATGCTGTTTCTGGACACAGCTCCTGCTTTTAATGTTTCCCTGTCCTAGATCTGAGACTTATCTTATCATACAATGCCCTATGTCTAGTTTGAAAAATCTGATTGATTAAAAAAAAAAATCTGATTTTGCTTTATAGCTGACAATAACTTACAAGTGTTTGGTTTAGATTGTTTTTAAGCTTCATCCTTAAACAATGCTCCTTTCTGAGCTGACAGGATGTTCATTCTTTACTGAAGATGATATCATAATTTGCTTTCCAGCTGTCACAGAAATCCAACCAAACATCAGAATTCCCTAGGAAGTTTGCTACAGTATGGACATGCAAGTATTTACTATTTGTAGAACTTCCAAATTCTTTTTTTTCAGTACCAGAGTACGTGAAAGTCCTTTAAGGTCTGTATTTCCTAATTCTAAGCTATACCATATGATTCAAATCCCAGTGCTTAGGTACAGCCTACAACACAAGGTGCACTCTGGTCATTTACCTGTCTGGGGTTGCAGATTAGGAGAGACACGGGAATTATGTTCTCCAGTTTTGTCAGGCTGACAGACAAGAAGCCAGGGGAATTTTGAAATATAACTTTTTATCACTGTCAAAAAACTCAACCAAACCAACCAACGAAAATTAAAACCAAAAACCTAACCAAAAAAACAAAAACCAACCAAAACCAAAACCAACCAAACAAAAAACTCACAAAAACCCAAAACAACAGTGACAGCAACAACAAAAACAACCACCAAAAACAAGCAAATAAAAAAAAAAACTGGGAAAAAACCTAAACAAAATCCCAAAACATCAGCACACTCTTGGAATTATTTTTGTTATGGGGATTTTTTTTGCAATCAGCATTTTTTAGGACAAACTCTCTTTCTTATGAAAACTCTATTAAGTCAACTAAACATCAAACAAGGGCTATAGACTCAGTTCCATCATCGAAACATATTTCTTTTGACAAATGTAATACAGTAGGACATTTCTTTTTCAACTTCACTAGTATTCCATTCTGTTGAGCATTCAATGTAATAAAATGCTCAACCTTGTGATGAAAATATAGATTACAACACTCAGAAAACACATGGATCAAACAAACACTGGTGTTCCAGAACAGCTTTATAAATGAAATGAAGTGTGCTGACAATTTGGGTTGTTGACAGATGTGATGATAGATGTTAGAGATCTGGGAGCTCATCTGAAATTTATCTAGACTATGCAAACAACTACATCCAAACCAGCAGAAATGATGTGTTGAAACTTCCTTTAATTTTCAAAATGTCAGAGGAGCTGAAGCTTAAATGCTTTCCCATTCAGCTGGCATTATTAAGGTAAGAGGTTCTTCTCTATTTAGCAAAAAAAAATACAAACATACAAGCAAACAAGCTAAAACTCAGTAGACTTTTGCAAACTCAAACAAAATATTTCTATATGATAGCTGTTGCTTCCCCATTTCACACTCTCAGGTTATTTGCTTTCTGTAAAACTCAAGCTTTACCTTGAGTTTTACATATTACACTATTTTAAGTCAGTAAGTCCCTGAACTTCAGAATTGTTTTCACAAGGTCAAAACATCATTGAAAGCAACAAAAAAAAGGGATTTAAACTGGGTTTTGTACAGCTCTACTGCAACGAGTATTTCATTATAGCCTTTTCAATCAAACTGAAAAAAAATATTTTCCTATAGTACCATTTACACATTGGTTACATCATATGAAAATTATTTCTGTGGAAATCAGTTTTCTGTCAAACATAAATTAAACTTGAAATTTTCTTGTAATTTGCCTGGCAGCACCTTAATACTTCCTTGGCAAATAAAACTGACCTGGTGAACTCTGAGACTCCTTATAAGGAGAGAAAGTCTTACTGTGGTACAGGAGGCCTAGTGCTCCCTTTCCAAATCAAAATCAGAGAAAGAGCATTACTTGTAATTATGGATCTTCTTCTGAGAGATTAAAAGAAAATAAGAAGTGCATAAAGGTGTTCTTAAGGAGAATAAAAGAACATTTTGAGCTTATCAAACCCAAGGCTCAGTAAGTGTCTGTGTATATCACATCTGCTAAACTGAAACAGTTGTCAAGTACTTTTTAAATTTTTGTCAAGCAGAGGCCAAATTGGCATATGAAAACAGGCAGAGATATCACATAATTTTTGTTTTGTTTATTATAAACCGTTTTATTATTATTTTTTGCTCCATTCCCATTTCAAGGAAAATTCATATTTACTAATATTGGAAATTAGTCTGACCAATAATAGATTTAGATGTTGGAATGTTTTTTTCTTAACAGCGTCAACACAAGAAAAGTGAAACATATTGCAAGTATACAATGTGGCAGCTGCCTTGCCTTATCTTGCCTTACTTCCCAGTGAGCTGGCACAATGTGCATCAGTGATAGAGCTAAGGGTATAATAAACAGGTTTGTACAGAATGGCAGCTAAATCATTATGAAACACGTGAGGTGGATGAGCATAAGAATGTAATAATGACTTTCCATCAAAAATGACCATCAAAATAAATAGAAGATTATGCACATGTGAAAAGGACTACTTACGTTTTATGTATCTATAAACAGTCTCTGTTCATTCAGAGATAATTCCTATGGAAAAGTACTGCTGAATTTGAAACTGTAACTTTTTAGAATTTTAGATTTTAGTTATACAGTTAATAAATCCTTGGTTATAATTTTATATCAATTTTACTGTGCAATGATTGAGTAAATGGAAGTATATATTTTGTTGAAATAGTCAGTGGGAGAAAAACATTGTGCCTTTCTTTTCTTTCATTTTTTCTTTTTTAAAAATGTTTTCAAATCAATTTGGTTTTTTGTGATTGCTACAATGTTTTCAATAGAGGCGATGAATTTTATTTCATTATTTCTACAGTCCATTACTGACACCTTATTGCTTTGATTTAAATGAGAATTTCCTTTGGCTGAGCTGAGCCAAGGGCAGAACAAAACATTATTTTCTGATTTCACAGAAAGAAGACGAGGAGAATTCTGTGATTTACAGAGCAGCACTGACACTTATGCACCTTTTGCTTCTGAGGGCCAGGTTCTCTGAAGAAGGATGGGGTCTGAAGGGGTCAGCCTGGCTTGTCCCTTCTGTGTGCAGTGTTGTGAAGTGACCGCTTCTGTCCCCCTGCACATCACTGCTACAGTGTTTGTGCAGCCAATGTCCCTATCCCTCAGGAGGAGGTGACTGCACAGCCACGGGAGCAATCACAGCCTGGCTGGGCTGCTCAGTGTTAGAGCCAGATTTGCTGTCACCAAAACTGAGGAGTTATTACAGGTCCAATCCCTACAGCATCTCCTGAACCTCCCAATGGTTTATGACAGACAACTACTTCAGAGCTCCTGTCAGGAGATGTGCTATAAATAACTTGACAGCTAAATGCTGCCTGAAGAAGAGAAGTGGAATAGGAGAATTCTAAACATTTGGAATTACTTTAAATATCCAAGAAAGATCCTGATTTTTGAGAATTCTATGTAGATTGTTTTAAGATTCTAAGAAACAAAAATAATGGAGAGAAGAAATTCCTCTGCTTGGCCAACTAGAGCCCAGCAATTCCAAAAAGTGAGTTATTATTGTAATGATAATCTTGAAAAGGGAAAGATGTAGATATTGAACATCTTGAATTTAGATTATGCTGCAAGACACTTGTCCTGGGTTAGCCATGTGGCCTGTTTGTATCCCCAATCGTTCCCT